>OY982544.1:22160812-22760812 GCA_963859965.1 Ceramica pisi
TTAAGCATGTTGTGCGAAAGTTTGTGTAGTTAATTTTGTCGCAATGGAGGTTACTATTGGAGGTACATAATCTTTCTAGTCAAAAGAGTGTCCATGGAGTTTCTTGCACACTCTTTGGAACGTGCAACTGCCGCGCTGGAGATAGGGTCGGTGAGTTCGTTTTGTTGCAGAATAACTTGCTACTCTTGTCGCTAGCGCGGCAGAATTAGCTTCATCTATTTGACTGACAGACCTTGAGTATTCAAAAGTGCCTGTAAACTGGTCTATTTGTAATATAGGATTTTGTATTTGTATTTAGTTGGTGTATTATGTAGGCGATGGATGTTTATTTTGTATTTGTATTTAGTTGGTGTATTATGTAGGCGATGGATGTTTATTTTGTATTTGTATTTAGTTGGTGTATTATGTAGGCGATGGATGTTTATTTTTTTCCGTAAGTTTTTTTTTGTATTATTTGTGATAGGTTTGCTCTAGACTCTCGTCTTGGTCAAAGATGACGGAGACAAAGTTTACGATGGAGTGAGCTTACCCAAAAGGAGCCTGTTCACTCCAACTTTGAAGAGATTAGGGTTGTAAGCGTTCGGAAACACAGACGCAGGCAGAGAGTTCCACTCCTTTGCTGTGCATTTTGTGAAAGACGCTTGGAAATACTTAGTGCGAATTGGTGGAATAGCAACAGGGACGGGGTGGTAAGTAGCAGTGCGTCTGGACCTGGCGGTCATTTAAATATGGGGTTTGGTAAGTACAGGACAGTCTATTATAGACTATCATTTAAAAATTTGTCTATTAATTTGCGTAACATACATTCCTAAACGTCCTTAAAAGTTTGGGTACACCTCATATACATGGTGTTGGTGGCAGTTTTTAAAAAAAAATATGGGTTCGCGTTTGATGTATCTTACCTGGAGAAAAGCGATCATTTGGTCGAAGATGGCACAAGCTTACCTATCTTATTTAGTCTTGAACAGGACGTGGATGTATCAAGAATCACACTCTCCGGCTGTAGGTATGCTTAATGATATACTGCGTGATATCTTTGAATCGTCGCTACCATAATCCCTTAAGACCAGGGTGTATAACCAGTGCATCCTTCCAGTAATGACTTACGGAACCGAAAGGTGGAAACTCACCATAGGCCTGGTTTTCAAAATCAAGGTTACTCAGCGTGCAAATGGAGAGAGTAATGCTAGGGATTTTCTGGTGGATAGAATTCGCAAGGAAGTTATTCGCCTGAGAACTATAGTCACCAACATTGCGTGCATCCACATGCTGAAGTGGAAGTGGGCCGGCCATGTCTGCAGACGGACAGAAAGTCAATGGAGCAGACATGTGTTAGAGTGGAGACCACGTATGGGCAAACGTCACTACGTTTGCCCATACGTGTTATTCGCCAGAGAACTATAGTCACCGACATTGCGTGCATCCGCATGCTGAAGTGGAAGTGGGCCGGCCATGTCTGCAGACGTACAGAAAGTCAATAGAGCAGACATGTGTTAGAGTGGAGACCACGTATGGGCAAACGTAGTGTGGGACGCCCTGCGGCATGATGGATCGATGATTTAAAGAAGGTGGCTGACAGCAGATGGATACGGACGGACTGCTCAAGACCGGGATGGTTGGCGCTCTTTGGGAAAGGCTGCGTTACGTTTGCTTAGTGAACGTATTATTCCAAAACATTTTTTGCGAATATATCGGTGGCCTTACTTTTTGTAGGCTGATGATGGAACTATCGGAACAATATCTATGATAACACGCCACCATATTCTCAAATACCAAAAAAAATGGTGTAATAACCGCAGCCTGCGTTCGACATTTCTGCCAGTCCCTAGCTTTCGATCATTACTACCAAGTTATCACTCAACTACAACAATAAAACAAACCTTATCAGTTCGTGAACTGCAATAAAATGAACCGAAGCACCCGACATCAAAGGCGCCACTTTTTACATTTGACACTTTTTGTAATCAAAACTTTTCGTGAACTCGTTCGAAATTTAACAGTTTAAAAATAAAAATAAAACAAGATGGCTGCAAAAAGTTGCGGGCGCATGTCACATGTGGTGCGGGACGCTGAGTTATGGTGCATAGTTTTATATTAAATTTCGCATAATTCCCCGGCGGGGCTGTAATATGTAATTGGCGACTGCAACTGGCAACTGGCAACTGTGTCGTGTTTTGTTAAAGTTGTGATTGGGAAACTAGTTGTAGTTGGTTAATGTGATATTTGGTGATTGAACTAAAGCTTTAGTTAAATCGACGACTGTCAAAATGCCATAATGTTCAGAATTAACTTTGTATCTTTTCGAAACAGCATATCGATTCCATATATTTTGACTTTTCGAGGGTCGTGTTATCACAGATTGCATGGCGTTTTATCTAGAGCCTCTTGTAGTCTTAAGTCTTAGTAAAATATGCGCAATTATAACACTTAAACATCTAATTGTCATGATGGTTATACTGTTAAGCCTATAGTACAACCACGGTCGGAAATAGAACTCTCCATGTGTCGCCACAGCAACTGCTTTCTCACAACCAGGTGATTCCTGCGGCCTTTACCAGGTCCCTTTTGGAAGGTCTTACGCGTTTGCAACATCAGGGCGACTAAAAAGGCCACTTTAGGAGAATCATAATATTAATCGCATAACAGTCTGTCAAATTTCATTTTCATCTTTATCGCTAACGCATAAGGTTAAAAGTTGTTTGCGATTTGACAGTGACGGGTAGCGTGATTTCTGCAAAAATGGTCTTTCTAGTCTAGACTCCTAGAACCTTTGCCCATCCACACTGCGAGCAATGATTTATGATTTTTGTTTATTTTGTGACGAAGTTAATGCCATCGTACTCAACCTTAGTAAAAAAGTCTTGTAGTACTAGTTACTAAACTCACCACAATCCGTAGCAACTACAACCGGTTGCTCACTACACGATAACCCACGTACTCGTACCCGGATACTTCTCGCTCTCTGAATGTAAAGTCAGCCGCGGACCGAAGAGCATCTTGCGAGTACGACAGAACTTATGCTGGAATGTTTCAGAGCTCTGAAAATTATATTACCAGTATTACGGAGCAGATTTTAAGAAAAAAAAAAAAAATGTTAAAGAAGGTTGTCTGTTTGGTTGGTATCTTTCTTATTTTAAGTAAAATAAAATTAATTACGAGGAGCTCGTGGCTAAATAATAACAGCCGCACAGGTCGATCTTTGAGGTTAAGCAACGCTTGCCGAGGTTGGTCTGTGGATGGGTGACCATCTTAACATGCCGAGTTTCTTCCGTGCCTCGGTAAGCACGTTAAGCTGTTGGTCCCGGCTGTCATTTGGAGATCTTTGGCAGTCGTTACGGATTGTCAGAAGCCAGAAAATCTGACATCAGTCTTGCCAGTTAATGGGTTGTGGAGGTCTGGTAGGCAGCCGCTCCTCGTAAAATATTGGTATTCGGCTGGATTCTATGGAGTTTCTTGAACGTTCTTCTCCATAGGATCTACTCTTTGGAACGTGCAACTGCCGCGCTGGAGATAGGGTCGGTGAGTGTGTTTTGTTGTAGAACTTGCTGCTCTTGTCGCTAGCACGGCAGAATTAGCTTCATCTATTTCAAATTCAAATTCAAAATTGAATTCAAATTCAAAAGTCATTTATTCAAATTAGGCCGAGGGCAAGCACTTTTTGAACGTCAAGTTTTACAAAAGACAGTCCCCCAAAACGCCCGCCCGTCACCACTTCCTAGTGTTTTAGCTGTGGAGAAGAAGTGGCCAACAAACTCCCCAGCAACACAACTGTCTGTTACGTTGTCTATTTGACTGACAGACCTTGACTGCGCTAGGGTCAGTGCCTGCCAAGGTTGCGGAATTTGTTCGAAAAAGTCACGGCGGCCCTGGAACGCGAAGGGCACTAGGAGGAACACGGATGAGTTTTAGTCAGTAAGCGTCTGTCACTCCCTTCTGCTTCGCCCAGAGTGGAAGGAGTCATTGATGACTTCCCATCCTTAAAAAAAAGTTGACATGATAACTTTGACTCGATCGGACTCTATTTGCGAAATATCATCTTCTCATTATAGTAAAAGTGTTATTAATGGCCGATACGCAAAATAACTATCGTAATTTATCGATACCTACAATGTATTGGTACAAGAGCTGTCAATAGACAACACAAGTTTTGCTAAAATATTGCTTTACTATAATTTTTTTTGCATTTTTTTTTTATTTTTTAAATTTTGATTTTCATTTGTTTCAGGCTGAAAACAAAATGTTTTTATTGTATTATACTGTAGCAAGTGTACAACATATCAAGTGAAAAAAAATCAAAACAACTGAACTTCAATGTACACCATACAGATTAAAAACATCAGGCATATCTCAAAACAATTTTTCAAAACCACCCAGGTACTCCCGAGTAGAAAACACAATTCAAAACATTATTCATGTTCTTTATTCACTTCAAACAACCAAGAAACTCACCTAAAACCATAAATTCAACAAACAGGGGACATACAAACAACATATTTATACCTTTCCCGACGTAATTCGAAAAAATATATTCAACGGGCATGCAAGCCCAGCCCAAGAGACCGCTATTCCAATGCCCTGGGGAACGCCATTGCAAAATTTCCAATTTTCAAGTCAATCCAATTTCAATCTATTTTCAATATTACTCGATTGGTGTACTCGGTTAGATGCGGGTAGGACGTGGAAAAACTTGTAAAGGATCAGGTGAAGATTTCGGAGAATCTGGTTGTTAGGGTCTGAATTATGCAATGCGGTTGAAGGTAGACTTGGAGAGGAAATGTTTGCGATATCTTGTGATGGAGAGCAGTGAGTGACCAGTCTGTTGTTTTTTTTCTAACTCATCATCTGCCTAGCCTTCTTCTAACTATGTTGGGGTCGGCTTCTAGTCAAACCGGATTCAGCTGAATACCAGTATTTTACGTGGAGCGGCTGCCTACCAGACCTCCACAACCCATTAACTGATAACTAACGATTATAGAACTTAGACGTAAACAGCGTAATAAACTCAAAGTAATATATATATTCATTCATGAAACAAACACTTGAAATTGAATCAAAATTGTATAGTTTCTCGTGACGGGATCTACACAAGTGACTTTGCACAGACTTCGTAACATTTAGAGCGTTGAATTTAAATATTTTTAATTTTTGTATGAAAACCTGATAAATTTTTAATAGTCATGGAACAAAAGTAGTCCTGAGAGGTTGTCGGTGTACAAATAACCCTGTATAAGTAGACTAGCTGACCCGCGCAACTTCGTCTGCGTCACATTTTCCATTACTGCTCCGCTCCTTTTTGTCGTAGCGTGATAATATATAACCTATAACCTTCCTCAATAAATGGGCTATCTAACACTGAAAGAATTTTTCAAATCGGACCAGTAGTTCCTGAGATTAGCGCGTTCAACCAAACAAACAAACAAACAAACAAACTCTTCTGCTTTATAATGCTTTATAATATTACTAGCTGACCCGTGCAACGTCGTCTGCGTAACATTTTTCATTACTGCTCCGCTCCTATTGGTCTTAGCGTGATGATATATAGCCTATAGCCTTCCTCGATAAATGGGCTATCTAATACTGAAATAATTTTTCAAATCGGACCAGTGGTTCCTGAGATTAGCGCGTTCAACCAAACAAACAAACACTTCTGCTTTATAATATTAGTATAGTTAACATTGAAAAATAAAATATTGCAATTTTTTTCTAAGTATACACCTGCATTTAGGCAGAACATGACTTAACAACTGTCTTACTTATGTAATATGGCAGTGTCTTATTTAAGGAGGGCTGTATATTATGTTTGTACCACCCAATTTTTCGAGTTATGTGAGTCCATGTTATATTGGTGAGACAGTATAGGTATTAGGTCGTACATAAGATATTGTTAAGGGTCCAATAAATAATCTTGGCTTGGATATTTTATAGGCCAAAGCTAATGGGAAGAGATATTAATGGTTATTGTAGAAAAATAGCAAATAATATTTTTCCTTTTGACATATTGGAAGTTGAGATGGCTTTTCAAATATTGGTAGCTCACTCCTCAAAACGGAAGAAAATCAGTATGCAGACCTTACCTTACAATGCTCTTAAAATGCCTTACTATCAACGTTTCAAAAAATTATAATAAAAATCGACCAAGTGCGCGTCGGACTTTCACAAGGAAGGTTCTGTACTATAAACTGAAAAAAAAAAAAAACACTTTTCTTATATGTGAGCCCCCTTTAATTTATAAGTTACTAGCTGTCCCCCACGGTTTCGCTCCCGTTTTATCCCCACAGTAGTTCCCGTGGGATTTCCGGGATAAAAACTATTCTATGTCCTTCTTAGGGTTTCAAACTATCTTTGTACAAAATTTCATCCAAATCGGTCCAGTTTTTTTGGAGCCTATTCAAATCAAACAAACGAATCTGGACTGACGGAAGGACGAATAGACGGACGGACGGACTGACGGAAGGATGGACTGACGGAAGGACGAACAGACGGACGGACGGACTGACTGACGGTACGACGTACGGACTGACGGAAGGACGTTCGGACTGACGGACTGACGGACGGGCGGACTGACGGAAGGACGGACGGACTGACGTACTGACGGACGGGCGGACTGACGGAAGGACGCACGGGCGGACTGACGGACTGACGAAAGGATGGACAGACGGACTGACGGAAGGACGGAAGGACGGATGGACGGACGAACGGAAGGATGGACGGACGGACTGACAGAAGGATTGACGGACGGACTGACGGACTGAAAGAAGGACGGATGGACAGACGAATGGAAGGACGGAAGGACGGTAAGACGGAAGGACGGAAGGACGGAAGGACGGACAGACGGTCGGACAACGGACTGACGGAAGGACTAACGGAGGGACGGACGGACTGACGGAACGACGGACGGCCGGACTGACAGACTGACGGAAAGACGGACAGACGGACGAACGGAAGGACGGAAGGACGGACAGACGGAAGGACGGAAGGACGGACTGACAGACAGACGGACGGACGGACTGACGGAAGGACGGAAGGACGGACAGATGGGCGGGTGGACTCCGTACGGATAGATGGATGGACACCGGAGGCTTAGAAATAGGGTTCCATTGGATGGAACCCTAAAAAATCATAAACCTTAACCCTTGAGCACTTTTTGATGTCATCATCATCACAATCATCATTTAACGACACGATTGGTGGTTGAGCGATTGACTGCTGCGCAGCATGTCGCGGGTTCGATTCCCGCACGGAACAAATGTTTGTACGACCTACAAGTATTTGTTCCGAGTCTGGGTGTTTTTCTATCTATAATATGTATGTATTTACAAAAAAAAAATATAAAAATGTATATAAGTAGTTTATCAGCCATCTCGTTACCATAACACAAGCATTAGGTTGCTTAGCTTGGGACTATATGGCGTTGTGTGAAATGTCCAAGGATATTATTATTATTATCAACTCAGTCGAAAGGCGTCCACAGCTACACACAAACCTCCCCAAGTTTACCGTACTCGTCCTGTGCGTGTCCTAATCATCATGTGTTGTCATCCCAACGGATTCACACAGCCTTCTTCTTCGAGGGTGAATTTATTTTTTTCCCTACCAACTTAGAACATGTCATATTACAATCACAAAAAAAAACATAATTCAAACGTGAATACAGCAACATTCACAGAGAATATGTTTACAAAAATGTCTACACTTACACTTAGCACTCAACCTTTGCGTTTCTAAACTCGTATTCAGCATAATTCACGTGTAAAAATATGAACATTTCTAGCATTCTGGAGAGCTCGCTCGAATTGTCGGCAAAAGGTTTCGCTCATTATGGGCGAATTCAAACGTAACGCCCCGCGCCCGGACTAACGAAACGGACCAAAAAGTGTGCACGATTTGTGGAAAATCTATGTACATTCGTATAAAATAGGTACGGCTTTGGTCCGTGACTTTGTGTAAATCACGTCGAGTCGGCGAATTAATTTACTGTATGTTGTTTGGAAAGTGTTAATACTGGCAGGCGTAATTTAATTTTTGTCCGTTTTGGTTTGGCTTGTTAACTTTGAAATTAATTTTGAAGACAATATATGTATCCTTATTATCTGAGATATCATATGACTAAGATATTAAATGCGCTATTTTGTATTTTGTGGATGAAGTTTTAAATAAATAAAACCATGATTAAGTTAATTTTTCTTTTGAATACTTACTAATGATACTGTCATAGTGAAGAATAAAATATCTAGTACCTAATAAAATTTTCTAGTTTAAGTACATAGGCTATTCCAGTATTTTTAAGGTAGTTTCACATTCGCATCGTAGAAGCTATCTGTCAATAACAGGTCTACTTTTCCCCACTTTTTAACAAGTTTTTAACATTTATTGTTACTGAGATGGCATTGCGACTTGAATTTGAAGTTTTTGAAGTACAAGAATTTGCCTAAATATCATACGTAATAAAAAAAAAATGTTTATTAAGGCACCAAGAACCAATATTAAAATTAAATTAAGACACAATTATTAAGATAAAATCATAAAATTACAAATTATAACTAACAAATTAAATATCCACAAAAAAAACTAAAAAACACAATATAAGTAATTAGCGTCGGTTACATGTTCTTTTTATAGATTACTGGTTATTTTTAACCAGCACCCATTCCAGTGCTGGACACACACTTAGAGCCTCAATCTTCTAAAAAAGTCACTAATATCTACTCTCCAACCCTCAAAAACGCTCGCAAGTCTAAAAATAAAACTGACTTCCCACGTACATATTAAGATCTATAACAAAACGGAATGGCCGCCATTATGCCGATTCCGCGAACGTTCCAATTTTAAAGAATGCAAAACACAGAGTACTGGCATATAAGGTTCGTGCAAAAAACAAATTCGGTAACGAAATAATGGGCCAAATAAGTTTAATCTTTGGAGCTTATTTTGAAATTCAAATCGTGAAGACTCGGGTAATGTCGGGTTGTGGTTGCTTGCGACTGTGTTAGGTTTTTGTGGTGAAACGATGGAATACGGATATTGTGAGGATCCGACGAATATGGGAGCCTTTTGAGGAAGTTGTGTGTACAAAGACATAGTTAAGCGTGATTGGCCTCTGCTGGTTTAAGAGAACAACGAGAAAGAATTAACGCAATAAGGGGTTGGTATACTCATAAGTATGTACAAATTCTATTATGGGGTCACATACCCAAAATTGCGAAAAAATAATCAGATGTTCAGTATATATAAACAAAACAGCCGCACAGATCGGTCATCTTGACGGTTCAGCAACGCTTGCCTAGGTTGGTGTGTGGATGGGTGACCATCTTAACATACCGAGTTTCCTCCGTGCCGCGGAAAGCACGTTAAGCTGTTGGTCCCGGCTGTCATTTAGAGATCTTTGGCAGTCGTTACGGATAGTCGGACGCCAGAAAATCTGACACCAGTCTTGCCAAGGAGTACCGTGTTACCCAGTTAACGGGTTGTGGAGGTCTGGTAGGCAGCCGCTATACACAAAATACTGGTATTCAGCTAAATCCGGTTTGACTGGAAGCCGACCCCAATACAGTTGGGAAAAGGCTAGGCAGATGATGGCAGTATATTTTTTCGACTTTGGGGTCAACCCCAAAATCGCGAAAAAATAATAGAATAGAATAGAATTGAAAGAAACTGTTCGCACAGTGAAAGTATCATCAAAACTGTTTGTTCGTATTGGTGGAATATCTTCTATGTACCGGTTGGCACAAGTTTTGTTTAAAAAAAACCTAATACTATTTTGTATTTTGTTACAAAAGTACAACTGGCATACCTAGAAAACGAAACCAATGCTTGTTTGGCAGAAATACGTTGTCACTGTAACACTGCAAAATGTTTGTACTAGCTTTATCAAAAGCAATGCCCACCTGGCAAACCTGTTAATAATTTAATTAACATCTTATCACTAAACAAATCTATTGCCAATTCACCTAATGTAATCTGTTGATAAAAAGTTAAAAAATAAAGATTAAGAACTACATCCGTAAACAATCTGATTAAAACTTAAGCCAGAAATGCAGTACTCGATTTGGAACATACATGTGAAAACAATTACTCAATTTGGAATAACTAACCAAATTGAATCGTGTAAGCAAACTTAGCATAGCATACCTTTCAACCGATTGGTTGAACCGTGTGCCATTACCATTAAAATAAATCAACACCCAAGTATGCTACTCCATTAAGATTCTGAAAAGAACTAACCCAATAAAAACGCTTTCAAACGATTTCTTTACCCGAAGTAGTGCAGGTCAATCCCCTGTAATTCTGTATGGTAATAACTGCCGCCGTTCGTTGGGAATGGCACAAACTAGGTAGATACAGAAGTTTGGCTTCATACAACCAGCGAACACGCACGCACACATAGACACGCTTCACGTACTGCGAGTGCAAGTGCACTCGCGACCAGCTTTTGTTTGAGATCGCCACACGTACAAACACGCACGCTCACATAGAATATAATAGAATAGAATAGAATACTCTTTATAATAAATCTTAATAATAGATACATTTCTTCAGTGCACTACGAGCGGTTTTTTATCTACGTGTCTTAAATTTACCACAATTAATAAAAAACGATTGGCGGCGCTAGTGGACGGAATACACGCTCTTAACGCATTCGTATGATTTTCTGTAGGACCGATTATCGATCCGATTTTTCCTTGCTAGGTAAAAACTACCAATTTTTTTTGTAGGTCGTGTTACACTATTTCCATCAGTACGTTCCATTTTTCACTTACAAAAAATCGGTCGCTGATTATCGGACGTAGAAATTGCCATACGTATGCGTTTATGTGTGCGTGAATTTTCGCTGGTTGTACTGAGCAGATCTTCTGTTTCTACTCATCTATTTTTTCAGTAATGGTATTCATTGAAAACGTTCCCGAAGGGATTCCTACAGTTGCTTCAGAGACTGAAAACTTCCACTGTTATTATAATTGAACGATTTTTTGTCGGAATTGGATTAATTTTGAGGAATTCGAATTACAATTGGTTTCAGTTGTGCTTGGAAAGTTTAATTCGATTTTGAAAGTTATTTTTGTTAATGCCTTAGTGGAGAGGAAAATATCTTAAACCTAGACGTATTTGATGTCATGGACTGGAAGTAAGAAAAAGTAAAAATAGTTTTGTCGCTAATGGAAAATCCCTTTTTAAAACCTTTGGTATGTTATAGGCTGGTCCCATATATTTGTCCATATAAATCCCCTTAGGTAAAATAAGAATCGAGTTTATTTGTTGTTACAGAATAGGGAATATGCATGCGATTTTTTTATTTGCAAAATAAAATACTTATTAGCTCTAGTAAACAGTCATGAAATTATTTTTTAAATACTTTCATCATTTATGAAGTTATAAAGCTTCAAAGACTACAGTTAGAAAGAGAAGTCCGATACGAACTGTGACGTCATATTACACGACGACTATACAGCTGCCATAGAAAACAGCGTTTTAGCGAGAGGGACGGATATATTTGTTTAAAATAATTGTATCTCGTTCGTTTTTCGAGCAATTTAGATTCTCATTTCACTGTTAGTATTATATTTTCGAATACTTTTAGATAAACTTGTTCAGATCATAAATATATTTTTCATGCATATTCCCTATTATCTTGAAACTATTACATAATTATTATTATCAGTTACTATAGTGTCAATCACTTGGATCGGATGGTGGTCCCAAAATTAGATTTTACCTGTTAATTCGGGTAAAAATAAATTCAAAACAAAACTATTTACTAAACCTACCTTAGATTAACATACCCAGTAATATTACACAAATACAATAATATAATAATATCCTTGGACATTTCACACAACGCCTTAGAGTTCCAAGCTAAGCAACCTAATGCTTGTGTTATGGTAACGAGATGGCTGATAAACTACTTATATACATTTTTTTTTTTTTGTAAATACATACATATTATAGATAGAAAAACACCCAGACTCGGAACAAATACATGTAGGTCGTACAAATATTTGTTCCGTGCGGGAATCGAACCCACGACATGCTGCGCAGCAGTCAATCGCTCAACCACTGCGCCAACCGTGTCGTCGTATACATTTACTGAATACATTTACTGAAATAGAGTAAAGCTCTAAATAATTGCCCACAAATGGATTTATAACTTAACCCTAGATTCCACTCAAACCTCAGTTTGGGCAATCCTATATGATAATGTGCTGGCATAACGGTATTCATTGGAGTGGCAACGGTTTCGTTTGAAGGGGACCTCGGATTGCTCCTAACACTATACTTTGAATAGCTTTACTTAGGAGGCGAGTTTATAATATGTGAGGCCATTGCTTTTTCATTAAAGCTCAAGTTTTTTTTAAATAGTGCAGTTTTTAAGTTAAAAGGAAATCGCTTGTCATGGTCTTCTTTAAGAGGGGGGAACGCATTTAACTAAAAGAGTAATGAATATAAATGTGCATGGATGGAGAGGGAGAGGAAGGCCAAAGAAAAGATGGATGGACCGTGTGAGGAGCGATATGAAAGAAAAGGGAGTAAATGAAAGTTTGATGGCTGATAGGGCAGAGTGGAAGAAAACAACGTGTTGCGCTGACCCCAAGTAACATGGGTTATCCCATGTTACTTGGGGTCAGCGCAACAGCAGGAAGATGATGAGAGTAGTATTTTACTTATATTTTAAACCCGTTTTTTTTCGTTCCTGTCGGCATTTCGGGAACACTAGAAAGAAAGAAAGAATTTTATATAATTATATTGATATTGATTGATCGATGAATCTCACATCCACTTGTCATTTTATCAACTGTTTCATTCAAGTTGTATATCTATATAATTAAAAAGCAATCGCCAAAATGTATGCACGCGCCAAACTTCGTACCGATTGATTCAAATTGGATAATTCTTTTAAAGTGTTGTGTTCGTAATAGTCAGGGCAAGGTAAGCATGAAAGAAAATTTTGAAAAAATAAATAAAAGATACATCCGGGCGGAGCCGAGTCGGGACACTATCCTATATATAATGTATATGTAGGGTCTTTGGGGAGTTTAGGGGAGGCCTAAGAGAGAATTTCCCCAAATTCCTATGGGAACGGGAAAAATTGGGGTATTTATTTTATCGCGTAGTCGCGGGTAAGCTAGACTTAGAATAAATATTTTTTGTCCTCCATTTATAATTGCCATTCCACCTGTTTAAGTCTTCATCATCTGCCTAGCTTTTCCCCAACTATATTGGTGTCGGCTTCCAGTCAAACCGGATTCAGCTGAATACCAGTATTTTACGTGGAGCGGCTGCCTACCAGACCTCTACAACCCATTAACTGGGTAACACGGTACGTCATAGAAAGACTGGAGTCAGATTAACTGGCTTCTGACTATCCGTAACAACTCCACCACCTTCCACCACCACCACCTATTTAAGTCTTAATCAATAAAAAAATACAAACAAAATAAAATAAAAGGAAGAAGCTAGGCAATTTGCAAATTAATGAATACCATCGAGAAAAACATACAAGATTAAAAATACTCATCCACTTTTAACATAATTAGAATAAATAACAAAATACATTCAATTGATCCGCTAATGGATCGAGTTTGGTTCAAAAGACACTTTTGCGGAATTAAACCAATCAGCTAATATACAAATCATGTTTTTTACCCATGTTGCCTCTGAAATCCCTCTGAAGCTTTCACAACATATTTTTGCAGACCTTTTCTAAAGACTTGAATGTTTAAGTTAAGATGTTTATTTATTTACTCAATATAAAAAAGTTGGAAGTTATTGAATTTTAAAAATCTTGCTTCGTTAGTGCACTGAGAAGAGGATATTTATTTAATAACTAGCTTTTCCTAGGCTTTTCTCGATTTTATAGAGTTTTGCAAAAAATACTATATCTTTCTGTAACATATTCATCACAATTTTTTTTTAATTTTTTTTAATTTTTTTATACAAAATGGGGAAACTCTTGGCCCAAATCTCACCTGATGGAAAGTGATGATTAGGCCGAAGATGGAAGCGAGTTTCACCCGGAATCCTCTTACACAGAGGAACTGGCTATCATACCTCTAACTGCCGGAACACAACAATGCTGTTAACATTGTTGTTATGGCGACAGACTTCGACAAGATGGTGGTAGCTTGCCAGGCGGATTTAGAAGAAGTCCTACCACCAACCAAACCAAGCAAAAAATTTGCCCCCGCTGGGAATCGAACCCGGGACCTCTGGGTCTGAATCAGGTGGTATAACCACTAGACCACGGAGGCGGTTAGTGTCACCTGTTTAGCACCACCCGGGGACCACGTGTTGGGATTCGCTGAAGGGTATTCTCCTACGTACGCGGGTGACTCGGCCCCCAAAACGTCCGTCAAATTTCCGAAGTCGGTGCCAAAATACGAAGAAACTAACTAAAAAACCGACTTCGGAAATTAAAGTTAATTTTTTTTGTGTAGTGTTTTTTTTATTTGGAAGTCGGTTGTATTTTTGTAAAAAGTTTTTTTATTTTTCACTTTTTAGTGGTAGGTACACCTAAAAACACCAATGCAAAATCGCAGAAAAACAGAATACGCAATTTGGAATACTTGGATGACAAAAAACCAAATAAATACGAATTCCAGCTATTTTGATTTAAATTCCAAACTTCTTATCCGATTCTGATAAAATTTAAATGGGACCAATCTGCAAGTATATCCTTTCAGATAAATCAAGATTTTATTAAAAGGTTCATAATTGTCGGAGTTATGAGGTAACAAATACATATATATAAAAAAAACAAATACAACCGAATTGAGAACCTCCTCCTTTTTGGGAAGTCGGTTAAAAACCATTTAATTTCTTCATTCAAATGGAAAGTATCATGTGAATCAGCTACTGTATAATCCAAAAAAGGTTCAGCCCATTTCAGAACCAGATGATTACATTCATGTTCCACCTGCGTATACCCAATCGGCTTCGCCGTGTATCATACCGGATACCGTACAAACACCGGATAAACACCGTACAGACATCGGACACCTCGTTTACTTACTACTAGCGCTGATTACAGCCCGAGGGTGGCAGATTTACTGCTGAATCCCACTTCTAATGTGCTCTCTGGTATTGATGGAATAGTGCAGTGTAAATTAGATGGACTGCAGCTTTTGTTTAGCACTTTAACGATCTGCAGCTAGAAATTGATATTAGACGTAGAATATTTTACTGCTATGTATATTAAATAAAAGTTCATATAGACTTCTTATCTGAATTCTTTATTGTACGCCGAAAGTGAAAGAAAAAATATTTGGTACACACAATGGATACACATAAAGTTAAGCTTAATTTAGAACATTGTCTGCTTCACGGCTGCACCAATTAAATACTACGCTATGTCATCACCATTGATGGATAGTTAGAGAATGCATAAAAGCGTTCAGTTCGTCATTGTTATTGTGCATGATTGTTGCTGTTCATGTTCATGAGTGTGGAAAAAAGTTCCCGAGACGGTACGCGTTCTAGGTCATTTATTTTTAGCTTTTTATTTTTGGGGGCCGAGTCACCCGCGTCCGTGGGAGAATACCCTTCAGCGTATCCCTACACGTGGTCCCCGGGTGGTGCTAAACAGGTGACACTAATCGCCTCCGTGGTCTAGTGGTTATACCACTCGATTCAGACCCAGAGGTCCCGGGTTCAATTCCCAGTGGAGGCAAATATTTTGCTCGGTTTGGTTGGTGGTAGGACTTCTAAGTCCGCCTGGCAAGCTACCACCATCATGTCTAAGTCTGTCGCCATAACAACAATGTTAACAGCATTGTTGTGTTCCGGCAATTAGAGATATGATAGCCAGTTCCTCTATGTTAGAGGATTCCGGGTGAATCTCGCTTCCATCTTCGGCCTAATCATCACTTTCCATCAGGTGAGATTTGGGCCAAGAGTTTCCCCGTTTTGAATAAAAAAAAAAAAAAAAAAAAGCTAAAAATTGATCACAGCTTTGAATTTTTCAGGGCCGTTTTATGAAACCCAAAGAGCAGTTCCTTCCAGATAGCGAATTGTGGTGGCATATTCAGAAAGTTTTAAACCGTTTGCGTACCCAGGTAGGCCGCTGCAGGGCGGCTCGCCATCTGATCAGAAGCAGGCCCGGGTCGACAGCGCGATTTGTTCCACTCGCGCCTCAGAGAGTTGTTAGCAAAGCAGACGGGGCCCGCTATGGCCAGTGTCTGCTGGAGTTGCGGAATTTATTCGAAAGAGTCACCGCGGCCCTGGAACGCAAAGGGCATTAGAAGGAACACGGATGGAATTTTTGATTACCAATCTTTAAAAAAAAAAGGTAGGCCGCTGCAAATACAACTTGCCGAAATGGGGTTTCACAGACCCGTTGGAAACTCAATGAGAGTACAGTGCCCCCATACACCTGTCCTTTAGGGTCACTGATGCTGCTGTTATCACCTATTTTACTCTTGGGTTGTCACCTGTCAATTTGTCGGTGCCAGACGTCGCGCCATAGAAAAATGTGGAACTGTGTTCTGTTCTGTTTTGTCTGTGGTGTGACCAGAGATGATAATATGTCTGGTCCTCACTGGTGGTGTCATACGGCTTTGTTTGCTTCGTAAAAACATAGAATAGGATAGGTTGTATATAGTGTGTAATTTTGTTTTTCTTTTTATTTTTTGTTTAATTTTGTGTTTGTGCGTCATTTCTGGTGAAATAAATATATTTTCTCTTTTCAATTAAAGTAGCCAACCAATTGGGCCCAAACGATCTATGAAGGTCCATCAATTTGAAAAGAAGAAGAATAGTCGCTACATCGGCATTGACCTGTCCTGTGTCTTTCAAATCCAGTAACGCCGTGATTGCGCGATATAATCTTGCGACCTTTATTAAATCTTTTGTTATCCTACTTCTTGGTGTCGCAAAGCAAAAAAATCTATCCATCTCATCAAAATTTTAGTTTGTGTGTTTATCTTAACAAATTATTTTATTAAGATAAATTCAAGCTCAATTATGCAGTGCATTACTGAATTGTAAATATTTAATCAATTTGTGAAAATCATTACATCACATCTTGTATGTGTGTACCATATTTATTTATTATTCCTTTATTTCAGGCAACAGTAGCCCATACAAAATACAATATATATAAAAAAAAAAACATTTTACAAAAAAATCTAAAAAAATACACTACAAAGTTAAAAATAACTTTAATTTCGGAAGTCGGTGTTTTTGTTAGTTTCTTCGTATTTTGACACCAACTTCTGAAATTAAAGTATTTTTTTTTATTTGTAGTGTTTTTTTTTGGAAGTCGGTTGTATTTATTTGTGAAAAATTAATACATTTAAAAAAAAGTGAAAAATAAATAACTTTTTGTTTTTTATTTTTCACTTTTTAGTGGTACCCCACATCTAACAACACCACTGCAAAATCGCAAAAAAAACAAAATATGCAATTTCGATTATTGGATGGCATGAAAGCATCATCCAAGTAGACGAATTCCAGCTAATTCGATTTAAAATCCAAAGTTCGTAACCGATTTTGATAAAATTGAAATGGGACCAATCTGCAAGTATATCCTTTCAGATAGAAAAGAATTTTTCAAATCGGTTCATAATTGTCAAAGTTATAAGGTAACAAACATAAAAAAACAACCGAATTGAGAACCTTAATAGGAAGGAACGGAGCATTAATGAAAAAAATTACGCAGGCGAACTTGCGCGGGTCAGCTAGTCTATATCTATACTAATATGATAAAGAGGTAACATTTTTTTGTAAGTTTGTATGTAGGGGGTAATCTCAGGAACTACGGGTCCGATTTGAAAAATTCTTTCAGCGTTAAATAGCCCATTTATCGAGGAAGGTTATAGGCTAATACATCATCACGCTAAGACAAATAGGAGCGGAGCATTAATGGAAAATGTGACGCAAACGAAGTTGCGCGGGTCAGCTAGTAAGTTATATTAAAACAGGTCACATGTATTTTAAAATCCTGTTATAAATACAGGCAAACCGATACTATTTTACGATACATTATACCATCATCTCTCTAGCCTTTTTCTCAATTATATGGAGGTCGAATTCCGTTCAAACCGGATTCAGCTGAATACTGGTGTTTTACGAGTAGCGGCTACCAGACTTCATAATCCATTGACTGGGCTAAACCCAGGCAATCCCAGTCCCAGACTACGAGACTCTTTAGCAAGACTGGTGTCACATTTCCTGGCTTTTGACTGAAAGTAACTATTGCCAAAGATCTACAAATGACAGCCAGACCAACGGCTTAGGGCGGATTTTATCAATCTGAAACTGAACGCGATGAGCATATGAACCACGTTTGCGGGCGTATGTCAGTGTTATTATTTTCTACGGAATATTAACACTGACAACGATCAATTTCATTGGTGAAATCCGCTCTTATTGTGGTTTTTGTTACAAAACATAATCTGTATCATAATCGCTATACATATCTGCACAAAACTTCCCGATAGGAAGCAGTTCTCCCCCCCTCACCCCGGCCAGCCACAGAGCCTCCAGGTGGAATAATTAGCCGCTGTAACGATGCCGGGCGTTAATTGAATCTAATTGCGATGCTTTTGATAGTGTAGCCATCCTGTGGGGGAATTTTTGGGGTAGAATAGAATAGAATAGAATAGAATATAATACTCTTTATTATGTACACCATATAAGTTCCAGAAAAAATAGATGAAGACAACATCATCATCTCTGTTTTCTTTGATGCATAATTTTTTGAAAAGTTATTCGGTTCTTTATCGATGAGAATGTACACCGATATTCAACTTGATAATGCTACACCAATTTATGCGTAGATTTTACTACTTATATTCAAGTTGAGAAAAGTATATTCAAGTTGAGTTTGTGGAGCTCGTGGCTAAATAATAACAGCCGCACGGGTCGATCTTCAGGGTTAAGCAACACTTGCCAAGGTTGGTCTATAGATGGGTGAACATCTTAACATATCGAGTTACCTCCATGTCTCAGAATGCACGTTGGTTCCGGCTGCCATTTGTAGATTTTTGGCAGTCGTTACGGATTGTCAGAAGCCAGTCAATCTGATTCCAGTCTTGCCTAGAAATAAGTGTTACCCAGTAAATGAGTTGTGGAGGTCTGGTAAGCAGCCGCTCCATATAAAATACTGGTATTCAGCTGAATCCAGTTTGGCTGGAAGCCGACCCCAATGTAGTTGGGAAAAGGCTAGACAGAACTTTCAAGTTGAGGAAAATATAAGATTTAAGGTTAATTTAAACATAATTATCATGGCTATGTCCGGGACGTGTTTGAACCGTGGTACTCATGAACTCGTTCCCACACGTTTTGTTTCGGTTGGGCACAGCCTTCACCTTCGGGACGTGTGTAAAAGAGTTCACAGAAAATATACCTAAGCTACGATAGTTTCTCCTGATGGAGCACTGTCCATCCACGTAGGTACCTGGTACGTAGATAAACCTTTATAGTATAAAGGTTCGTCATCACCATTTTATGATACAATTCATGAGTATCTTTTAAATAATGGTCTACACACAGTCAACATTACACCAGCCTGTATGTTACAAAAATACGTTGTGAATGTGGCTTCAACTTAAATTGTTATGCTTAGGGACTAAACACATTTATTCAGTTCCGTTCGCGTTTCGCTGAACGATTTTGGCTACACTTATACAGTTTTGCTTCTATCAGCCGCGTATAGCTTAAGAAGTATGAGAGAGCGGCAGCGGCAGATTAGCGCTGAACTGTATCTATAGCACTCGCATGATTAATAACACATTTGTCCGCGTTTTAAACTTGTTTGACGCGAAAGCTGAATAGATGCGGAAAGTTGAATGGATGCGTAAGCGTCTCCAAACAGAATCATTGTTTTCTATAGGCATAAGCTGAATAGAGCTGTAAGTAGACCCTTAACTTCTCTTAGTATACAGAGTGAAATTTTCAAGATCATGGGAAGCCAAAACCATGAGAAACAGTGATAAATACTACAAGGAATATCGCGTCCGATTTTGATGGAAACTAAAACTGCATCAATGAAAATCTAAACAAGAGACATCGTCGATACGCCACGGGTACATGGTGCTACACGCACAAAACGTTTTGGGGATACATTCATAGTGCGTACAGCTGAGGAGTGGAATACCCTGACGGAGTCTGTGTTTCCTGATAGCTACAACCTGGGAGTCTTTAAGTCAAGAGTGAATAAGTTACTTCAAGGCAAGCGTGATCCATCATCGACCACATTATCGCTTACCATCAGGTGAGATAGTGGTCAAACGCGTGCCTATCAATAGTAACAAAAAAAACTTTGTACAAAAAAAAACACAACCGACTTCCAAATAAAAAAAAACACTACAAGGTAAAAAATAACACTTTCACTTTTTAGTGGTTCCCCACACCTAAAAATACCACTGCAAAATCTCAAAAAAGCAAAATACGCAATTTCGATTACTTGGATAACAAAAAACTATCATCCAAGTAAACAAATTCCAGCTATTTCCATTTAAAAACCAAACTTCGTAACCGATTCTGATAAAATTTGAATGTGATCAATCAGCAATTAAATCCTTTCAGATTAAGCAAGAATTTTTCTTATCGGTTCATAATTGACGGAGTTATGAGGTCACAAACATAAAAAAAAAACATAAAACCGAATTGAGAACCTCCTCCTTTTTGGGAATTCTGTTAAAAATGAAACAAAAAACGAACGTCAATAATAATCCTTGTAAAATGAGCAGTGTTGTCACACGGCTAGATTCAAATTCGTAAACATCATGGAAACAACAGTTATCGTGCTTGTTCGGGCCGTGTCCCGCAGCAGACTAATTCGCGAATTTACACCGCAACCGCACTTCGGAACCGTTTGAACCTAATGAAAAACGTTTTAAAGCCAGTTCGAAGTTTTTCAGCAACTCAAAGTAACTTGTGAAGTGATTTTTTTATTTTTGTTGAAATATATGTATATGTGTATGTTTTTCTTAAGTATGACATCTTACCAATTTTTTGTTGGGTCTGTACAAGACAGTTAATTCCAAATTTTTAGGGTTCCTTACCTCGAAAGGTAAAACGGAACCCTTATAGGATCACTTTGTTGTCCGTCCGTCCGTCTGTCTGTCTGATCCTTTTTCTCAAGAACGCGTGGAGGTATCAAGCTCGAATTTAAATCAAATACTCAGGTCTACTTTCCCTTTAAGCTGTAACAAAATCAAACTTCTATGTCAACGCAATCAAAAGAAACAGCAATTTAAGCCGCAAGGGAATCAAAACCTAACGGGTACTTCCAGTCTACCTAGAATCTTGAAATTTGGCGTGAAGCAAATGTTTTATAGCACATTTAAAGGAAAATTTCGAAAACCTTAAATTTTTAGTTACTCGATTGTCGTGATGGGTGAAATTTCACTTATATACCGGCAGGATTGTACGGAACCCTCGGTGCGCGAGTCCGACTCGCACTTGGCCGGTTTTTTATTTAAATAAGTACTTTTAATTAAAGATATAGAACTGACATGCATAAGTTTTTTTACCTATAAACAGATTATCTTTAACTAGAAATTTTTAATAATAACCTTAGTAGTGATTAAATAAGTAAAGAAAAAATTAAGATAACTATAAAGTTAATTGAAAACAAAACAAGGTTGTAAATTGAAATTATGTAAGTAAAGAAAAATTAAGATAACTATAAATTTAAAGAAGAACAAAACAAGGATGTCATAGAAATTATGTAAGTAAGTAAAGAAAAATTAAGATAACTATAAATTTAATGAAGAACAAAACAAGGTTGTAATAGAAATTAGGCAGATGCACGTCGGCTTTGTGAGTCGCGGCTGCGTCAAGAAGGCACACATTCAGCTTAATGCTGTTTCTTGAAGACTCACAGAACGGCGTTAATTTTCAGTAGTTGCTTAAAATACGACGTAGAAAACTAAATCTAGTTAGATCTTCAACAGTATTCATAAGAATCCTATGCTGCATAGCATCCAAAGCTCATAATAGCATAAATATTGGAATTAGACACACGTCCTAGATTATCTCTTCCACAAAAACAGCCCTATTTATTTATTTAACACTTTATGTACACACACAACAAAATATAAAAAGGAAACAGAAAAATAGGTACATAGGTGATGCTTATTTCTAAAGAAATCTCTTCCAGCATACATTATTTAATCATTGATTAAGATATTGGTAAGATTTTTTTATCAATAAACCTGAAGCATCTTCAAGACATACATTAAAAAATTAAGCGGCACAGAGCATACGATCATGGAAAAATTATTACAAACTCGTTTCCAACCCCTGAGTACGAAAGGTGCAATAAATTAAACGCGAGCGCGCACAAAAGACTGCCCGTGAATGGGACCACCGCACTGCTCTGTCAGCCAGACAAAGCTCTTCTGCGATTAGCAGCATACGACTCATTATAATTAACTTGAAGATTTTATGAGGCCTGTTCATGCTGATATTTTGTTTTTATTTTTGGAAGTGAAAAGGAGGTACAGTGGAAGTGAAAACGTATTATTATTATTTTTTTAATTTTCATTCTCGGGTCCCTGGAGACCCGGTCTTTTGGTAGGCGTACGAGGGGCCGAAACCAACTCGCAGAGGCCCATTTCGACATTTCAAATGTAATGGGGCACCATTATTTATTATTATTATTTTTAGCTTATTTTGTCCCACTGCAGGGCACAGGCCTCCCTTTCTTTCTTCCATTCTTCTACTAATGTGGCTAAGTGAAAATTTAAATAGTTTCTTACTCTCCGTACCTATGCATCGGTAAGCGAGTTTAGATCATCGCTTTTCATGAGGTGAGGTAATTGTCATACGCGGGTCTATCCTACTAATATTATAAATCTGAAAGTTTGTGAGTATGGATGTTTGTTACTCTTTCACGTCAGAACGCCTGAAAGGATCTTCATAATATTTGGCCATGAGGTAGATTACAGACCGGAATAACAACTAGGCTACTTTTTATCCCGGGAATATGTTCCCTAGGGATTACGCTGGTGAAGCCGCTGGCAAATGCTATACAATAATAAAAACAAAAAATAATAATGGTGTTTGGGTTTCCTAGACTCAAAGTGTATCAAAAGTTTGGCAGATTTTTGATACATCATCATATCAGCCAAAAGACTTCCACTGCTGGACATAGGTCCCCCCAAGTGTCCATCGGCTACCTGCGACTCTCATCACCTTGTAGGAGGCCTTCCAACGCTGCTTTCGGTACGCGGATGCCATTTCTGACCTTTTCGGCGTTATTTGATTATTCTAGTATAAAAACACGAAAATAATTATTGAATTTGCTACATTTTACTTACATAAAGTATTTTTTGAATGTTCTAACAACATTCAACACTGCAGTACCACGGTATGATTTTTTGTGAGTTCAAAGAGGCAGTTTATCAAACTGATTTTTTTTAAAATATCTCCAATGCAAAATGAAGTCAAAACCCCAGAACCGCAACAGCTAACTCGCCAACTCAAATCCTCGCTTTGTCCACTCAACGCGTCATGCTGCGGTGCGACAATAACCGAGTTAATGCGATTAGTCGCACCGAGTCGCACCGTTAATAGCCGGCTTTGCCGTCGCGGCGGTAAATCAGTGACCCGCAGGTGTGCCACTTTATCATAATGTTCACGTGAACTTGGAGGAATCTGGAGCAGGAAAAATGGATCCTGGAAACTTGGGACGGAAGATGAACATAATCGACATGCTTAAGGCTTAGTTTTTGTTGAAATATTGCTGTTTTTGCGTAAAATATTTGTGGATGAAATTTTTGATGTCCCATGAGTTCTTTCCGCCCCCCCCCCCCTCTCTTTACATCTCGCTAAAACATCCAACTTCATATTCTATCTTACACCGTATTCC
The DNA here is from genome assembly GCA_963859965.1 of Ceramica pisi. Classification (NCBI taxonomy): domain Eukaryota; kingdom Metazoa; phylum Arthropoda; class Insecta; order Lepidoptera; family Noctuidae; genus Ceramica; species Ceramica pisi. Next base: position 22,184,625 of record OY982544.1, read on the forward strand.
GAACGATATACAGAATGTATAGCAAATGCTTCTATAGCTTTAACAAATCAAATCCAACAAAGGAAGTAGTACTTAAAAAGGCTTCGTTACAAAGATAAGATAAAAGAGATATAATATTATAATAAGATAAGATAAGATATAGGGAGATAAGATATTTTGTAATTTCACTTAATTGAGCCATGCAATATGAAAGAGTCAATTAAATTGAAAAATCTATCGAATGTCAAATGCTGTTTGAATTTTATTTGTTTTTGACTTTGGATAAAGAAGCATGCATATCGGGTGGTTTACTTCATTTAGTTTGGATGAAAATTAACAAAAACTAAGAATAGTTAAATGTGTCCATAGTGAAAAATGCGTATTTCCATGTTCCAGTCGAAGTTTATGTATAATAATATCACCTGGAACACGATGTATATGCTTCCTGTGCTACTTCCTACTAATCCTTTTAATAATTTAAAGTTTGTGAGGACGGATGGATGGATGGATGTTTGTTACCCTTTCACGTCAGATCGCCTGACAGGATCTTTATGAAATTTCGCACAGAGGTAGACTATAGTCTGAAGTACAAAAATTTTTAACCAACTTCCCAAAAAGGAGGAGGTTCTCAATTCGGTTGTTTTTTTAAGTTTGTTACCTCATAACTCCGACAGTTATGAACCGATTTGAAAAATTCTTGTTTTATTTGAAACTAGCTGTTGCCCGCGACTTCGTTCGCGTGTATGTTGGAAAGTAAAATGTCGTTAGGTTATATCTCTAAGATATACGAACAGTCAATATCTAGCATTGCTTGACTCCTCTTAGCATTTGGAACTTGGAAGGAGGTTATGCAAGGCACTGGCGGTTTCACCTCTTCTGTTCCACCAGCCCTAATAATTTTTCGTAATGAGAACCTTGGGTTGGCCATGGGAAGACACTAACCGGAACAGCAATCTACCCCTGCAACAGATACTACACCGACACTACTATACTACTATACAGACTCCGGTGTCCTCACCATGATAGACTCCTATTCTGTCCGTTGTGCGCAGGTGTCCTGGCTAACTTAGCCAGCCTTTTTTATGGATTGGAAATCATCAAATGACTTCTTCCGCTTTGGGCGAAGCATAACGGAGTGTCAGATTCTGGCTGACTAAAACCCATCCGTGTTCCTCTTAGTGCCCTATGCGTTCCAGGTCCGCGGTGACTATTCGAACAAATTCCGCAACCCTGGCGGGCACTGGCTCTAGTGGGCCCCGTCTACAATACTGGCATATCTTAGAGGCGCGCATGGACCACTACGCGCCGTTGACCCGAGCCTGGTTTTGATCGGACTGCGTGCCACCCAACGCTCGCCGTACGCAGGCCCGCGCCTACGGTGGCAGGGAATCGCGTTGCGGTCGCCCAGGGCGTCTTCTTCTGTTGCGGCGGCTGGGGCGTGAGATTTCCCTCTTTCTCACGCTTTCGGCATTCTCCTTCGCTAGCATTACTGCTTCGTAAAATGAGGTGACCGCTTCCCATGCATCCTCGCTCCGGTCCATAGATTGAATCAGGGTCGGTCGCGAGAGGTCGCCGCCGTCTATCGCCTCGATGAGGATGCGGCGGTGCTCCGCCCATGAAAGGCAGACATCCACCATATGTTCTACCGTGTCATCCAGGTGATCCTCAAAGTGTTGACACCCGGTCGTGTCCTCCCGCTGAATCCGAAATAGTTATCTCCCGAAACAATCGTGACCGGTGTTTACCTGCGTCAGGCGGAAGGTGAGGACGCTGTGGCGCCGCTTTTGCCACTCGTCAAAAGGGGACCTACCGCCGCAATTGTGGCATAGGCAAAGGTGGTAGAGCTGGACCTGTATTCTCAGTTTCGTACGTGAATTCGGCTATAGATTGCAGGCAGTCTAAAATAGCTATGTCAAGCTGTGCGCTGTATTCATTGTTTTCATCAAAACAGACAGGGCTATCGGGCCCTACCTCCTAGGTCAGTGCCGGGGTTGCGGATTTGTTCGAAAGAGTCACTTGACGATATACCACCCTTAAAAAAAAAGCTCCACCACCTCTAAACCTATCTTTACAAGTTAGTCTGTGTCGTCAATGAACGACACGATTGGCGCAGTGGTTGAGCGACTGGCTGCTGCGTCGCGTGTCGTGAGTTCGATTCCCGCACGGAACTAATATTTGTATGACCTACGGACAGTACCTATTCTATTCTATTCTACAGATAGATTTTCCGAGTCTGGCTGTTTGTGTTTGTGACTTTTTATGTTTGTCAACGCACCCACGATACAGGAGAAATTCCTAGTGTGGGGCAACATTCTTTAAAATGAAAAAAAATGCCTAGGGATCTATAGTTCCCCTTGTTCCACTGGAGAGTGAAGCCCGCAATGGATAATTTCTAGCCCTGGGCTGGTCATGATGTTTCATAGGCTCACCGGGAATTGAACAGTTAAAACTAAACAATTTGTAGGATATTTATGTGCGTGTGTGCTTCTGGGTAAGCTCGCTCCATCATAGACTTTGTCTCTGTCATTACTGACCAAGACTAAGGTCAAGAGCAAACCCATCACAAATAAAAAAAAATAAAAAAATTCTAAATAGAAATCATAAAACTTAATCTGAAAACATTTCTTAATATTCTGCGTATTGATGGCTGTTGCTTCGTCGTACACAGAAGAAATGGATCCAGGCTGTGAATCAACCGGTCAGCACATGCTATCATCTAAAATTACTTAACCATGCTCTTGAAACTTACGCCAATCTTGATCGCCAAAACGAAACAATTTTATACTTTTAAAACTATATACAACGGAGCTAATGCAACACTTTCGACTCCTCTACCATTGGACTTAGCCATCTAATCGTGGTTGTTATGACGTGACCTCTTTTATTAAAGAATGGGAAATCATCAAATGACTCCTCCCGCTCTGGGCAAAGCAGGAGAGTGTGTCAGACTCTTGCTGACTAAAACGCATCCGTGTTCCTTCTAATGCCCTTTGTGTTCCAGGGCCGCGGTAACTCTTTGGAACAAAATCCACGATATAAAAGTGAGATCAAATGTATAACGCTATCTATGGAATATGAATAGAATAGAATAGAATAGAATAGAAAACATTTATTCGATACAGACACAACACAACAGCAAAAACACAATATGAAAAAAAAAAAAAAAGTACATATAAAAAAAAAATAAGAAATAAGAGAAATTAAAACATAAATTATAGAAAAAGAATGGTATAATAAAATTGTGCTGAGCGTGCCCATGCCGAAAGAGTTACCATCTCAGCATAATAATATGCTGGGCGTCAGACACCCAGCGCTGGTTTTCAGTTGGCACCCCGCAGTGACTCACGGACGAGGGTAAATAAAATAAATAGATACTGTGAGATTATGTCCGTGTATGATGTTGGATCACTTTGTTCACCGCCCGTCCGTCTGTCTATCAAGATTCTTTATCTCGGGAACGGTAGAAGGTATTGAGTTGAAATAATATACTCAGAACTATAGTTCCTTGAAGCTGTGAAAAAATAAAACTTTCAAGTTAACGTAAAATAAAGATAAGGCCGTCTACGCCACATAAAATTTCGACACTCTCGAGGTAATCAAAATTTGTAGGGTATTTTCCGTTGACGTAGAACTTAAAAATCTGAAAAATACACTTTTAATGCAATTAAATAAATATTTTTTAAAATTTGGTGTAATATCCTACTAAACTATCCAAAATAAAACAATGTTATAAATATTTGAAAATATTAAGAAGAATGAGAAAAGTAAGGAAATGCTTTTGTTAAATAAAATCCAAAAATAATTACGAACCCACTCCATGTCATTCGAAAGGCAGTCTTATACCCGACGGGCTATGACCGCTGTTGGGAAATTGATTAAAATAGTCTATCATATTTATGTCATGGCTTTTCACTGTTTACCCCCCCAAAGGTATAGCGTGATGGTAATAATTGCTGAGGTTAGATCTATAAGTATGTGCAATTTTGTAATATGTTGTGGCTTCTTATAACAATCCCTCGCTGAACTGTTTGGAAAAATGAAAAATTATAAGTAAAATGTAATTTGTAGTGCGCAAAAATCCATTTTATTATTATTTTGGCAATATAATGGTGTAAAAATCCAGTTCAAACATAATATTTGTTTGCAGGGTTCGACCCATGTGAACTTTCTCGTTCAAATCACACATTTTTGAATATTGCTCGTCCTCCATAGCACATAACGTGATAATATATAACCTATAATTATGTTGACCAAACCTATAAGGATTATTTATGCAAAATTTGAACAATATCTGTTTTGTAGTTTTTGCGCCAATCGTAATCACACAGCTCAAGATTTACTGTTTTATTATATGTATATAGATAATGCAATTTTACTTTCAATAAATTCGGTACCACAGGTGACATGCAGAGCATCGATGGTGCACGACGCGGCGACGTTTCAGTCGAACCATTGAGTACTGTGATGATGGAAATGGGGGCGTAAGGAATAAAAAAAGAAAATGCAGCAATAATCGAATATATTGGCGACCATGCGCCCGGCTTCAAATCAATACAAGGAATGTCATAAAAAAACACTTCAATTCTTTTTCATTCATAATTCAAATAAACGTTATTCTTTTTCTGTGACCATTCCAACCCTTTTGCAACTCTTAAAAAGCCCTGAACCAATAAGTATCTTACCCCCTGAACACAACCTTCACAGTACCATGCGGCCAGCTTCAAACCTAACGCAAGAGTTTGTAGTCTTGCGTTAGCTTTGTAAAAACTCTTCCATTGGTTTCATTTTATACACAAAAAAAAATACTTCCAACATTCGATTAGTAATTTTACAAATAGTTAGATATATTTAAAGGTGTCTGTCGTTACGGGTAGACAGACGCCAGAAAATCGACCAGCAGTCTTGCTAAAGGGTATCACCCAGATAGGTACTGGGATGTGAAGTTCAGATAGGAATTCACTCCATGTAAAAAACAGGTATTCAGCTGCATCCATTAACGCTGGCAGCCGACCTCAATTTTATTGAAAACCCGCTACCCAGACAGATTGATATTCAATCACTCTGGGTAGTCCTTTTCAAGTCAATATTTTTCATTTTAATCTTGTTTGTACAGATATAACAACATTGAAGAAATTAATTATCTATTTAATATCATTAGATAATTACAAAATTCTTCGTGCTTACTATACAAAAAAATATGAGTTAAAAATGAACAAAAACAAAATCCATATGGCAAGATTCGAATCTTCGTCACGTCAAACACAAGACTTGACGTACAACCGCCCTGCTACGTGCTGATTTGTTTTGACTGTGAAATAGCCGTGCTTAACACGCTTCATGATTTTCTAATGTTGTGTTTTTTTATATTCCTCGCTAAACTGTTAGGAAAAACATTGCATAAAAATTTAAATGTTATTTTAAGTACGTAGACCCCCATTTTTTTATTATTTTGGCATAAAAATACAGTTCAAAGATAAAATAAATACCAAAATAATATCTGTTTGCGGGGTTCGAACCATGTGCACTTTCTCGTTCAAAACACACATTTTTTATTATTGCTCGTCCTCCATAGCACATAGCGTGATAATATATAGCCTATATGTTGACTATACCTACAAGGATTATTTGTGCAAAATTTGAACAAAATCTGTTCAGTAGTTTTCGCGCCAATCGTAAACATACAAGCTCAAGATTTACTGTTTTATTATATGTATAGATATAGATAGAAGATATGCTTGCAGATTGGTCCCATTTAATTGTATCAAAATCGGTAACGAACTTTGGATTTTAAATCGAAATAGCTGGAAAATCGTCTACTTGGATGATGGTTTTATGCCAACAAGTAATCGAAATTGCGTATTTTGCTTTTCTGCGACTTTGCAGTGGTGTTGTTAGGCGTGGGACAAAATATACAACGGGCGTCGGGCGGAGGCGAGGCGCGGGCGTGGCGCGGGCGAGGTGCAGGCGCGGCGCCGGTGCAGCGCAGAACAGGCGCGCAAACGATGTCGGAAAGACATGGCGCGGGCGAACACAGTGGATGCAGTGTGCGTTCGCCCAGCGGAATGTTGTTGAATTAAAAGATTTTAACTATGCAGATATTTATGACGTCGTATAATTGTGTATGGTATAAAAAAATTTGTGCACGCAGCCATTGTGGAGAAATTCACCAAAAACTGATTCCGCTGGGCGAACGTTGTCCTGGCGGAACTTTTTTTAATCCATAGACTTTAGAAGAAAAGAGAAGTGTCCAAAAATTAGTGTGTATTTGTGTGTAATTGTGTATGTATGAATAAAATTTGTGCATGCATAAACTTCGGAGAAATTCAAGTTTCCGCTACGCGAACGTTTGGCCATTACCTAGTTTTCATATAAAGCGCTTACATAGAGAGCTGTAGATTTTTACATAAGTTGTTTTGAATTTGTTTATATTTGTTTAAAAAACAGATTTAGAAAAAATCGTAGGGCTTAAAAGATAAAAATATAAACGTAAAATACGCTTATTAGGTCTTAGTTCTTAAAGTATGCACTTTGGGGTCTAGATTTTCACGTTTATACAAACCTTGTAAGTGTCTGCAACATGTTGCCAAGTATCAATGATGTTCCGTTAGTAATTAAAGAGTTATAGGACAATTTACCATGAATTGATCACTGTTTACAAAGCAGTCAAATATCACGACGTTCTAAAGGAATTGCATGGTAAAATGTATGCCAATAATTAGTGTATTCATTCAACTATTCACATGCAAAATTTCATGTCATTAAATTCAGTAATTAAAGAAAAACAATTATAATACTGACGAAGCAGCGAAAACCTACATAACCCGACCAAGTTCGGATGGCTACAAAAAAGCGGCCGTGCCATATATCTTAGAAACGTTCTTAACCTTGCAATATAGTATTTATTAATATGGTACAGTTACGTACACAAGCGTTAGGAAAAAATAAAACAATTGCATTTCTTGAATGAAAATTATTTTTTCAATAATAATGCCACTATCTACGATAAAAATAAATCTTCAATTAACAAGTACTTCTCTATTTAAATATTCGAGTACAAAAATATTTTTAATTACATATAATACTTAATTATGTAAGTAGGTAATTTTGATAACGTTAACAAACGCTTGCAACGACAGCAATAAGACTTAAATGTGTTTTAAATAAAATAGGTTTAATAAACGATTATGAATATAAGGGTAAGTATAATATTTCGAGCTTCAATAAAAATTAAAATCACAGCACATAACTAGACTATTCAGTTGTTTAGATTTGATCAACATTAAAAAAGTGCTTATAAACTAAAACATTGGTATAAAAAAGGTATTTTCAAGAAAATATTCTTAAATGAGTAGCAAATACAGTAACCTCAACATACATAAGTCACTACCAGTACAACGGTAGGTATACATCAATGGGGTAAAAATCTGCTCATTTCTCACACTAGATGTCGCTACTGTTGAGTGTTCCCTGTCAACTGTCATTATACGTACAGTTGTTGTAAACAAGTGTAATATTTTTGTTATATTTTCTGAATATGACAGTTTGTGCTGCTATTGATTGCAAAAATACAGGGATACATTTATTTCCTAAAGATGCCAAAAGAAGAAAACTGTGGGAAAACGCTGTTAGGAGAAAAAATTGGAAGTACAAAATGGTCGAAAATTTGCTTTTTTGCCAGCTGTGGAAGCTTTTCTCTTTTTTAACTCTTCTTTTAACTTAACTACACTCCAAGTCGCGTACATTTTAGCTTTTTAATTCATAAACAAACTAAGACAAACAAGTCGCATACAAACAATATGGCGGTTGGTTAGGAACACTCAACAGTGTCGCCACCTACATTATGTTTGTAGTTTTTAACCCCATTAAAAATCGATTCAAGAAGTAGTTTTTTTTAAGTTATTAGATTGTTTGATCCACTAAAGTTGCAAAGGGGAACGCTCGTGCATGCCTAGTCCATTGGTTAAATAGTGTAATAAGCTACAATATGATAAATGTTTACCTAAACAGTAGTAGGTACTTACATGTGGTAATTATTTAATTTCCCTAAGGGGTCTATACTTAGTTAAAATCCTGATCCGTGAAATCTTCAATAGAAATTAGCTGTATGAATTTTATTTGTCTTAAATAATAGGTATATCTAGATTATATCTAAAGTCTCAAAAGCATACTTAAATAAAGGACCTACGTAAATAGTACCTACTTTCTGTCATAGTCAAATACATTTAAAAAAGTAGGTGTACAAAAATAAATGACATTATTATATCGAAACAACAATTGTGTTATCACCTATACCAATTCAATACCGATATTATACTGTAAATTGTGGGATGTTACCTAAATATATTGCACGGCCGCTTTTTTGTAGCTATTCGAACTTGGTCGGGTTATGTAGGTTTTCGACGCTTCGTCAGTATTATAATTGTTTTTCTTTAATTACTGAATTAAATGACATGAAATTTATCATGTGAATAGTTGAATGAATACACTAATTATTGGCATACATTTTACCATGCAATTCCTTTAGAACGTCGTGATATTTGACTGCTTTGTAAACAGTGATCAATTCATGGTAAATTGTCCTATAACTCTTTAATTACTAACGGAACATCATTGATACTTGGCAACATGTTGCAGACACTTACAAGGTTTGTATAAACGTGAAAATCTAGACCCCAAAGTGCATACTTTAAGAACTAAGACCTAATAAGCGTATTTTACGTTTATATTTTTATCTTTTAAGCCCTACGATTTTTTCTAAATCTGTTTTTTAAACAAATATAAACAAATTCAAAACAACTTATGTAAAAATCTACAGCTCTCTATGTAAGCGCTTTATATGAAAACTAGGTAATGGCCAAACGTTCGCGTAGCGGAAACTTGAATTTCTCCGAAGTTTATGCATGCACAAATTTTATTCATACATACACAATTACACACAAATACACACTAATTTTTGGACACTTCTCTTTTCTTCTAAAGTCTATGGATTAAAAAAAGTTCCGCCAGGACAACGTTCGCCCAGCGGAATCAGTTTTTGGTGAATTTCTCCACAATGGCTGCGTGCACAAATTTTTTTATACCATACACAATTATACGACGTCATACACTAAATATCTGCATAATTAAAATCTTTTAATTCAACAACATTCCGCTGCGCGAACGCACACGTGGATGCATGCAACATGACGTCTTCTTGTGGTGCGCCCCACCGACTCAGTATGTCTTGCGCCCCACCACTTCTATACATTTTGTATGAAATATCAAAGAAGTGGCGTCGCACCCGCGCCTCGCCCGCGCCTTGCCTTCGCCCGACGCCTGTTGTATTTGTCCCGCGCCTTAGGTGCGGGGTAAAAAAAAAAACACTACAAAGTAAAAAATAACTATAATTTTGGAAGTCGGTGTCAAGTTACGAAGAAACAAAAGTTATTTTTTACTTTGTAGTGTTTTTTTTTTTTTGAGTCTTAATTTAAGTTTAGTTTTTTTGTAAAAAGTTTTATACAGGGAATATGTTCACGCGGGCGAAGCCGCTGGTGGAAGCTAGTTTATAAATATTTTTTCTATAGTACTCGTGCATACTAAACGTGAAAGATAATAAACGTTATAATGTGCACATACGAAAATGAAAACCATACCTAATTCTATTGATGGAAAAGGTATTAAAAAAACTTTTTTTTTTTTTTTTATCGACGATATTACATTTTTTCCCAATTCCAGTTTTGGTTTTCTCTTTCTTTTACTGTTGAAAGGCACGTGTTTAACCACTATCTCACCTGATGGTAAGCGATGATGCGGTCTAAGATGGAACACGTTTGCCTAGAATGTTTTATGAGAACAGGTTCACTTTCCACTAAATCTGTTTTCGAAGAAATGTGAGTAAGTTGAATTTTTAAAGTGAAATCTTTTTGTTAGCGGCGTTGAGCACTTTTCTAGGGATGCGTATACAATGTTAAACTCGCGTCAAGACACGTGACCTGATCGAAAATTCGTAAGAAATACTGGCGTCAGGACACGTGACCGACTTCTTTAGCGGCGTTGAGCACTTTCCTTGGGATGGGTAAAAACTGAAGTTTATTCTAACTGTTCTTCATATTTTCAAACTGATCTAAGAACAAGCTTTAATTTTAAGCATTACAAAATTCGCTGACTATATTGGACCATATTTGTATAATAAAATCAACAAATCGTTGGACATTTACCCATTGTCTAAAATAGAATGTAAAATAAAACTAAATAAATATTTACAAAACCTTAATTACGAAGAAACTGAATTGCTTTTAAACAAAACGCAGTAAAAAATAAAAACCATACACAAATAAATGCATATCTACTCCACTACCACATCTTAACTTGCTAATACATATACACCTACAAACACATACTTACACACAAACAAACACACACACACCTACACATACACACACACCCATATACGCACATAACACATAACACCCTCAAATAGCCAAAACTACTTTTAATTTAAAATGTAATCCATTGTATTATTCTTTAAAATAACGCTAAGAAGGCTAACTTGACTGACAACTAGGGGGTTGGGCACTGATAGTCGAAATACAGGCACTGCCTAGTTCGACTACAGAAGCTTAATTCATTTGCTTAGAATAAGACTGTAGCCTAAGTTATTTTTATATTAAGTACTGAGTTTGTAAGAAATAAAGATATATATTATATTATATTATTATATATATTATTATTTAATCAAATTGTTTGGGTGCTACTTTTATCACTTCTAGCCACAATTTCATCATCCAAGGCAACCCCCATTTCGTCCTCAACTTTGGCCATTACAATAAAATCAAGAGCCAGTTATAACAAACAAATACCATAATCACGGATTGATTGACTTACCCCCCACCCCCTCCCCTTTCGTCTGGTGAGGGTTCACAGACGCGGAAAGAAAAGGAGATTCACAGTAATGAAGTTGAAAAACAAATGTTAATTCGGCTCGTTGAGTTTTAGATCCTCCGACAATGTTTGGTCAGTTTTCGGGGTAATACTTACCTGGCTTGTTGAATACTTTGTTAGAGGGGTAATGGGGAATGGTTATTATGTTTTAGGATGGTTGCCTTAATGTTACTTCTTTATTTTATACCTTTAGCTTACGTAATTGCGTCTACCCACTTGGTCTATTTATTCTAACTTTTGATTGCGTGCAATATGGTAGCTTAATTAGTCAGACTATTTCTACGAGTATTTCACACTGTTTCCATTCATAACCTGATTACTAAAAACTTATAAATAAAATTAAGGAGCCATTTTAGTTGTCTCACAAAGGTGGCCCACTTATTTTTCCCGACATGAACTACCTCAAGGCGCATATTTTTTTTTAAATCATTAATTAGGAAAATACAATAAAAATAAATAATTATGAAACAACTTGTTAAATAAGAATAGTTAATAACGGGATTGCTACCATGTACTTACCTCTTTATTTGCGAGTTTCCGTGGTACATGGTAGCAATCCCGTTATTGCCTATTCTAATGTTAGTGACCATGAAAGTTTAAAACAATGTCACGGTTCCATTCCGCACCGTCTCTGAAACACAAGGCTCAGACTGCGCTCACTAATTACTGCATGTTTTAAACTACGTCATGCGTCATTTTAATGAATAATTTATTTTCTTGTTTTTAAGAATTGAAAGGTTCACATTATTTTTTTATGGATATGTTGCACATTATTTCCATTTATAACTTGATATTAATAAAAACTTATTAAGCACATGAAGCTATTTTAATCGTCTTACAAAGGCGGCCCAATACTTGTACCCGACATAAACTATCTCTAGGCGCGTTTTTTTTTAAATAATTCATTAAAAATATAGGAAAATATATAATTATGAAACACTTTGTTTATATTGTTTTTGCTTCAAAACAATGTCACGGTTCCATTCCGCACCGTCTCTGAAACACAAGGCTCGGACTGCGCTCGCTACTGCATGTTTCAAACTACGTCATGCGTCATTAGAATCAATAATATTTTCTTTTTTTATGAATTGAAACGTTCATATATTTTTTTAATGGATTATGTATTAAGTAGTCATTGAATATTGAAGCCGGATGCCGTTAAAATGTCACCGTGTGTATATTTGCTCTAGAAACCGCAAAAACAACCACATTCCAACAAAAAGTAATCCAAGACCTTTGTAAACATAAGAGAAAATAATTTCCGCAAGCCATTCGGAGTACATACGTGACTGCAAACCTTACATCGGATCGAAAAGAAACTACTCACAAACTAGGTACCCACATTCTACAAAGGAAGTAGACCAGAACCGAATAATGGTATAACAAAGACGCCGAAGTCGAAGTTTCGAAAGCAGGAAGCGAAACCGCGGACAAACAATTTGAGAAAGAATCGGGAGTCCTTAATGGATAGAAAATGGATAGTATAGTGAAGTGCGCTGAGAAAACATTGGACGGGATTTTGCATAGTCAGTGGCGAAGAGATACGGCAGACTGGATGCGGTCGGAATAAACGGGAAAGTGGATTTGCTCAATTTCTATAAGCAAGGATTATAATCCGTTTTGTTGTGGCTCAGGACATTTCCATTTAAGGCGAGGTTGCAGTACTGTGTGTTTTGAAGAACAACAGCGACTGTCCGGCGACCGAAATAATGCCTAAATTTTGATTGTTTTTTCTTCTTGGCGAAAACTGTTAGAGAAATAATGCAATATGGTTTCAACATTTACTTCAAAATATAAAGCTCTATCTACTGATATAACTTTTATATATATTCGTGATAAAATCTCTTAGCAGTAAACGTTTAAAATAGTAATTTAGTGTCATGTTTGATAAAAAAAGTATCGAGCCAATCATTCTAAATCGCGTTTCTAACTCTACGATTTACTTGAAGGTATGTTCAATTTTTATGGAATGATTTTTATTTATTAAAAAACTCATAATTAATTATATTTTCAAACGTTCAAAAATCTTAAAAGTACTGCTACCCAGGCGGATTTTGAAATATGACAAGAACGTCAGAAAGGTCATCAACACCCATGAGAATAATGAGAATAAAACCTTTAACAGTGTTTAATAAATAAGTTGTTATTTTTTTTACTATTGATAGACATACGTTTGACGGCTATCTCACCTGATGTTAAGCGATGATGCGGTCTAAGGTGGAGCACGCTTGCCTAGAAGTAACCTATTCAATCTTGAAGACTCCCAGGTTGTAGTTATCAGGAAACACAGACTCCGGCAGGGAATCCCACTTCTTAGCGGTACGCACAATGAATGTATTCCTAAAACGTTTTTTGCGTAAAGGTGGGATGTCCACCATGTACCGGTGGCACATCGCCGTACGTCTTGTGGTCCGATGGTGTAACGGGCTTGGCGGAAATAAATTATGCAATTCCGTCGCACACTCCCCAAAATGTAACCGATAGAAAACCGATAGACCAGCAATTTGGCGTCGATGCTCAAGACTTTGTAGCTTCGATTCGACGTATTTTTATGCTTGGCTTAGAAAAGTTCAATACCACCAAGCAGTGTTTGAGTAAAGTTGTTGTAGTACATGAAAGTTTCAATCAATTAATCTTTATTTGTGAAACAGGTAGGTGTTACCGTAAAGGTCTTATGTAAATGTTTTAATCGAGCTCTCTGTTCTATCAATGTAATAGGTGTACAAATATATTAGATTTTAGCTATAAGTCGGAATCTATGTTTCTCGGGTTCGATAAGCAGGACTATTATGATGAGTTTATATTTTAAAATTTTGAGTATGAATGTGTGTGCTCTTATATTTTTTTTTTACTTAATTGATTTGGGTTTGCTCTTTACTCTGATCTAGGTCAGCGACAAAGTCTACGATAGAGCGAGCTTACCCAGAAGTAGCCTGTTCACTCTAACTTTGAAAAGATTACTTTTTATAAGTATTCAGAAACACAGTTGCAGGCAAAGAGTTCCACTCTTTTGTTTTGCGCATTATAAAAGACTTTTGGAAAAGCTTAGTGCGAATTGGTGGAACAGCAACAAGGTAGGGATGGTAAATTGCAATAATCTTTTCTAATCTGAAAGAAATAATGTGACTAGAAACAGGATGTCAACTGAGATAAAGAATCAAGTACCTGAAACAGAGAGAGCATCCGACCACGGTACGCAGTCAGGTTAGTTCCCCCCTCTGTAGCCCGATAGTATGAGCGCATGACATTTTCGTTTATGGATTGAGTCCATCGCATGCGCTGCACACTTCCACCGATAGCGGGGACCCTGTCAGAGACCGGTGGGCCTCGAGGTCCCAAGCTGGCCGGTGGTCGGCCTCGTCCGCGCCGACGCGCAGGTGGTGGTGTCGTCGGCGGCGAGAAGTATTCGTCGCTCGAGCTCGACGCAACTGCAGCTACCGGAATCTCTGGACTCGCGGCTGGCGCAGGTCCCGGCGGCTGCGAGGCGGAGCTGAGTGACGAACCCGAAGGTGTTGGACGTGTGTTGTTGTCTCGTGCCCGGCTTCGTGTCAGCATTTTACTTTCGTTGTTGAGTTGTCATGTTGTCTCAGTTTTTCTTGTTAGCTTTTTTTTTATATAGTTCTATTTTTTTCTTGGTGGTTTGGTTGTGAAAAACATTTTTAAAGTTGACGTTTTCAATAAAATTGTGCAGAAATAGGAAATGAAAATTTTCTTGCGTCAGTCAAGTTGACAGCCGGACCACAGCTGATATAGAATCTGGAAAAGAAAACATGTTAGGTCATCCCTGAATCAATTGGAAGTAAGCCATTAAAAATGGGGTTGATGATTATTTCACCTTACAATCTCTTCCAGTATTTCTCAAACTCCCTGTCCCAGGCAATCGTGGCCTTTGGAAGCTCGCCAAACACACAGAGAGATGAAATTTAATACGGGACGCCATTGAATATTTATTTATGATAATATATAATGATTTATGCCTGGACTGCTTACGGTTCATAATTTTTCGTGCTCTTGTGATGTAACGAAACTTTGCGAAGATGAATGGTATGACAGGGCGTGTATTGTTGCTTTGAATTGTTTATGCTTCAATAGAGGCCGGGACTTCATACTAGTGCTCATGGCTATTGTTTTCAGAAGTTTTCCGGTTTATCCTTGGAAGTTGATTGTATTGCTTCTGAATATGATATTTTTTCATCAGAGAGATCTGTAAAATTACAGTAGTTATAGTTACATAGACCTCTGCATTTATAAATGAGTTCCTTATAGTATCACTCAGTTGTCTGTCCGTCGGTATATGTATATTTTGGCACAGCTGATTTTCTTCCAAACACGCAAGTGAAAAGAAAATAAATACATTTTGAAATTTGGGTAAATTTTTATGGGGAAAAATGTTACCAACTGCACCGTATGACTTTACCCATAAATTACAGGAAAATATGTAAGAACTAAATCCCAATTCGCACTTGACCTGGTTTTGATGAATTGAACACACGGACAGCCGGCGTTTATTTATGTATAACTCAATATATGCACGTTAACAAGGCAGAAGGAGTAGATAATTATATAGAAACTAGCTGACCCGCGGAACTTCGCCTATGTCATATTTTCCATTACTGCTCTCCGCTCCTATTTATCTTAGCGTGATAATATATATAACCTTCCTCGATAAATGGGCTATCTAACACTGAAAGAATTTTTCAAATCGGATCAGAAGTTCCTGAAATTAGCGCGATCAACCAAACAAACAAACTCTTCTGCTTTATAATATTATAGTATAGATTTAAGGGTTTTATTTCCTTGTTTCTGTAGCTTTCTCCCATAGGATTAAACGTTCAGTGATTTGAAAATATCATAAAACATACACATCATATTTCCATTGATTGTATGTCCAACATTACAGCTAAGATTTCAATTATTTTATTATCTTGAGATACATTAAACAGGAATTGACGTCACAATAGGGAATATGCGTGAAAAAAACTATTTGTTATCTACACAGTTTATCTAAAAATATACAAAAATATATAATACTAACAGTGAAAATGGAATCAAAATTACTCTAAAAACAAACGAGATATAAATATTTTAATCAAATATATCTGTCCCTCTCGCGAAAACGCTGGTTTCTATGAGAGCTGTATAGACGTCATGAACTTTGACGTCAAATTCCATATCGGACTTGTCGTTCTAATTGTAATATTTCAAGCTTTATAACTTCATCGCTGATGAAGATATTTAAAAAACAATTTCATGATTGTTTACTAGAGCCTATGAATTTTTCATTTTGCAAATAAAAAAATCACGTGCATATTCCCTATTATGACGGAACATCTTATCGATATCCTATTTGCCTTCGAAACCGTTTAACACCGACAACACGATACAGTTAACTAGAAAACTTTCATATTGCCGGCATGTAGGCAAACAGCGATACAAGAGAGTAACAAGTGTGATGGGAACTGTTGCGAACTTAGACGAAGTGGCCCAAGTAGACTAGTAGATCGTAGATGGAGTGTCCTTATTGGAATCAAGGAGGAAGTATGTATTGAGAGCTTGATTCCGGCTCGAAAACATGTGTATAATTTTATAATGGACCAAAATTCTGCTACAGAGGGTACAATCGGGTAATACTATACAGTGTCATGATGAATTAATGACTTTGTATTATTTCTTACGTTTGTAAAAAACTTTAAAATGTAATAAAACAATACATGCGTTTCTAAAATGTCACTTTGACAGTCCTAAAATACATGTGCTTCTGGAATGTCACTTTGACAGTCCAAAAATATATGCACTTCTGAAATGTCACTTTGACAGTCCTAAAATACATGCATTTCTGAAATGTCACTTTGACAGTCCCAAAATCGACTTGTGACTATCGTTACTGTTGATAAAATAACACTTTGTCTAGAACCTCTGCCCTCCAAGTAAATGGGGCATGGATGGAAGAGTACTATGTTTGATTCCGGCTCAAAAACAATGTGTTATTAGTAAGGTGTTGTCATCAAGCCAGTAATGTTTCACTAGCTGGTTTCATTTCACCGTGTGTATCATCATCTACTTAGCAACTTTATTCTTCTGCTAACGGCTTCACCCGCGTGATCCCTAGAAAAATACTCCCGGGATGTACATCATAGCCTATGTATAATTCCAGACTATAATCTACCTCTATGCCAAATGTCATGAAGATCCTTTCAGGCGTTCTGATATGACAGAGTCACAAACATCAATACTCACACACTTTCATATTAAATTAAAATATAAGTGAGATTGGTGTAGCAAGTCTTGCCCATCCTTAAACTCTTATTTGCCGTCATATCAATAAGTTTTTTTGAGTCATTTAACACACTTTTTCTCCCAATTTTGGCAATTCTAGTTTACATGTCCATGATGATAAACAAAAATCTTTCCTCAAAACAGACATCAAAAACATTTTATTTTTCACACTTATCTCAAAAAACCTTCCTTATTTCAATACGCATTCATACTACAGATGTCGCCTCTACTTTGAAGTATTAAATAATAGCTGAAAAAGAAAAAAATACTTCATTAGCAGACTGAGGGAAACGACAGTCGAATATAATTCCAGTGGAGTGAAGTTGAGTGTGGGTAAGCCGTATTTAACGCGAGACGTAGTTTAAGGTTTGTGCATAGAAGCGCGGGTAAAGACAGGCGGGAGAGAGCGAGAGCGTGAGCGTGGTGGATCGATTGTTGATATAGCGTGGTGGATGATATTTCTTTTTCAATTCTTGGTCAGGCCTTCCAATCAAACTATCTCACTAATATTATAAACTAGCTGACCCGGCGAACTTCGTTCCTAACAGTTGATTCTTTAATTTTTTAGTCTTTTTTTTTCTAAAATAAACGTAGCTTAAGTTACTCCTTATAACATCAGCTACCTGCCAATAAAAGTTCCGTCAAAATTGTTCCAACCATTTCAGAGATTAGCCGGAAAAACAAACAGACAGACAGACAAAAATTGTAAAAAATGTTATTTTGGTGTATGTATCTTATATATATTCGTTTCCATGTAGTAAAAAACGGTTATTTTAATATTACAAACAGACACTCCAATTTTATTTATATGTATAGATGCGAAAGTTTGGATGTTTGTTACTCAATCACGCCAGAACGGCTGAATGGATCTTGAAACAGAGATAGATTGTAATCTGGAATAGCACGTAAGTAACTTTTCATCCCGGGAATATGTTCCCTAGGGATCACTCGGGCGAAGCCACTGGCAGAAGCTAGTTAAGTTACAAGTATAAATGTAACCCAAAGCACCTTTATATCATTCTCTTTCATTTATACCATTTATTTGAGCTCTTATTTCCTATATTTTTACGTATTTTCACCACTGCAGTATTTATTTCGCGGGTTCGATTCCCGCACGGAACAAATATTTGTGTGACCTACAAGTATTTGTTCCAAGTCTGGGTGTTTTTTCATCTATAATATGTATGTTTTTACAAAAAAAAATGTATATAAGTAATTTATCAGCCATCTCGTTACCATAGCACAAGCATTAGGTTGCTTAGCTTGGGACTATATGGCGTTGTGTGAAATGTCCAAGGATACATATATATATATATCGCTTTTCTTATGCAGTAGGTATAGTGTGCTAGCGCGATGTACAGATTTAGTACGTTATCAAATCTTCATTGTTTCTCCATGTAATTTATTTCCTGTGAGTTCATTTCTGTTTGTCTTATGTGGATCGTATACTGAAATATACCTACGTTGGACGTCATTGATATTTTCTTCCTTTACTAGATTTTTAATTTCTCAAACCAACGCTTGATTTTTTTTATAATGTTGGAACATAACATAGAAGGTTTTTGTTATCACAGTAACAGCAGAATACTGACTCCTAAGTCACAGCATCACCTAGTTTAGGAGTCAGGGCTTACCTTATCCGTATGACCTTTTGGTTTACCAAGCTGTCTTAGTCTTAAGTCTTAAAGGTTTTTGTATCAAAAAAGAAGTATTTATTCATTCCAATGATCCGCTAAAAGCTTGCCTTCGTCGCGGGAATCGCTGGCGCCTCCGCTATAGCCATGCCAATGTGTCCAATCCCTTAATTCCTAGAGCCCTGAGGCCTCTCTTTTATTTTACGTTTAATATTATTCCGGTGGGCTAATATTTGATGGTAGATTGGGCGGTTTTGTTCGCAATCAAAGGTACTGCCGCGTAAACCTGAATAACTTTTGTGCTGTAGAGCGCTGGCTTCTTTTTACGTTTAGCCGTGTTTGATTTTCGGATTTAGCAATTCTTTTGATGTTAAAGTTACATACTGTTGAAAAAACGTGAATTAAAATAAAACTTTTCAATTAACAAGGTACCATTTCAACGTGAAATGAGCTCGCTATATAACAACAGCCACACAGGTCGATCTTCAAGGTTAAGCAACTTTTGTTCAGGTTGGCCTGTGGATGGGTGACCATCTTAACTTACCGGGTTTCCTCCGTGCCTCGTAAAACACGTTAAGCTGTTGGTCCCGGCTGTCATTTGAAGATCTTTGGCAGTCGTTACGGATAGTCAGAAGCCAGAAATTCCGACACCAGTCTTGCCAAGGAGTACCGTGTTACCAAGTTAATGAGTTCTCTAGGCAGAGGCATTTCAAAGTGAAATTAAACTCTGATACCTACGTGGAGTCCACGAGTGTGAGTGTAAACATTTCATTTAATTTATTCATCAAACAATTTACATTGTGTTCGAATTTTACAATAATTACATTTTAAATCATAACAGCTAAGCAATAATCAAACATAATATAGCAAACAAAAATAAAAATAGTACCATGTCATCAATCAAAAACCTTTACCCAATGTTAAACCATAAAAGCACAAAAACCACCTTAATTAATCAATTTTAACTAAATCAACTGAGCATTAAATGTCATTAAAATGACTGTTTGTATGTCCAACCATAAAAGGCTCAATCACAACCATGTCTAACCATTAAATGGCAAATAGATGTAAATTAAATGTCAAAATTAACATTTACCAGTCTTTACTTAGGTAAATTTGATTGGGCATAGCTTAGTCTAGTCTGAAAAGCTGAAGGATGGCTTGAGGAATGTAGAGGTAAAATAGACAGACACATCAGAAAGGCAGTCGCTTTATAATGAAACAAGTTGACCGGTGCAACGTCGTTTGCGTCACATTTTTTTATTAGTGCACCAGTTCTATTGGTCTATTGATATGCAGGGTTATTTGTTAAACACTGACAACCTCTCAGAACTACTAACATCATAATCACCAACTTTTGATCTATGACTTTTAAAAACTCATCATATTTTAGTTCATCAGGTTTTCATACAAAAATATTTAAATTGAATTCTCTAAATGTTTCGAAGTCTATGCGAAGCAAAAGAAAAAGGAGGAGCTTTCTTTTCAAAGGAGAATTCTTTCAGTTTCAAATCGGACCAGTAGTTCTTGAGATTAGCGCGTTCAAGCAAACAAACAAACTCTTCAGCTTTATAATATTAGTAAGTATAGAAGTATAGATCTGAAAGAAAAAATCTCATGGTACCGCGACCGTCATAGATGGGAAAAGGCTAGGAAAATGAGTTTAAATATTTTAGGTTTTAACTCCCTTTTTTTTTGTTTCTGCTGGGAAAAAAATTCATTACGCATACCCTCCCATTCGGGGGAGTGGGGGGCTACGTGGGACTCCCCGGGCTGACCAAGTAAACCCACTAAAACCACCCAGCGAAATTCCCGCATCGTCTAGGTGGGGGTGGACTGGGAGATCGGCGCAGCCTTTGCGTCCAGTCCAATGTTCTAACTCCCTGCTAGAGTATTTAAGTTTTCTGATAGCTGCAATCTGTCTGTTAGAGAAGACTGAATGAGTTACATCAAGGCAAGTGTACTGTATCGTCAACTACATCATTTCTGTTAACAGATGACATTGAGTTCAAAATAAAAGTACCATTCATCTCTCTTACCATTTCTACCAACAATGTATTTATCTATACTTCAACTGTAACTAAACTAAACACTACAAAACGTTGCATTGAGGAACTACGACAACATTTCTTGTCGTAGTTCCTCAATGCAACGTTTTGTAGTGTTTAGTCAGAATGCAACTCATTCAATCGTAGTTACTGCAACTGGAAACTTGACGCAAAGTTGTGGTTCCCGAAGGTGTTAGCCAATAGAATTTAGTTTGTGCAACTTTATAAGACCTAAGAGCCTATGCACACGGCGTATTTATAACGCGCTGGAGACGAACGCGCGTTTACGGCGCTGTAGATGACCAACAAAAAGCGGTACTGTCTGCGACTCAAGAGCGCTAGCGTGAGATGTATACGTGGTCGGCGCGTTAAAAAAACGCCGTGTGAAAAGGTCCTAATGTCAGAGCAACGAAAGTCTAAGGTTCTGAAAGTGGGCTAAATGATTACCAGTTTCTATTGAATATGAGTACTTACAAAATGTGCGTCATAATGCACGTATAATTTCTCATCTTTGTGATAATTAAAACGACAAGTTAAAGAATTCCCACAAAAGTTTTGAAGAGACTTCAAGACGTTTATGGTTTGCATCGAAGAAAACGCTGATTTTAGAACGAAAAATTTGTCTTTGACAGTCGAAACCGGATGTAGCATCCGGTTTCGACTGTCAAAGGATTCAATTTTTTTTTTAGTTTCAGTTATTTTGAGTACCAGTATTTTACATGGAGCAACTGCCTATCTTGCCTTCACAACCCAGTAACTGGGAACACGATATACCTTGGAAGTGTGGTCTCAGTTTTCTTAGCTTCAAACAACCCGTAAGGACTTTCAAAGATCTGCAAATGAAAGCCGGGACCAACATTTTAACATATTTTTTGAGGCAAAGAGAAAACTCAGTATGTTAATCTTAACATTCTGAGTTTTTTGGTGATGATCACCCATCCACGGAGATACCTCGGCAAGTATCGCTTCGCATTAAAGATCGACCCGTATGGCTGTCATTGTTTAGCTATAAGCTCCCTATCGTACCCGTGCCTGTATTTTATCTTAATAACAAATACACATTTCGCTGTAAGTCTTTCCTGAAAACTGAGAACTGAAAGTTTCCCCGCCTGCACACAACCTAACTGCCTTAACTGCGTACCTACTCCCGGGCAGTTAACTTTAAGTGTCTTTGTAAGAAATAGTGACGGATTGCGGGTCGTTTGTGCAGAGTATAACCTAGTTTCGGTACCTAGGCCCTAGGTACTATTGCTATTTACGACGCCAAGGAAACAAACGGCACTGCCTAATACGTTTTCGGAATTTTGCTTGTAGTTTATGGTAGGTATTTTTACAGGAGATTGTTAGTATGAAACGTGATTGTTAACATATTTTATTATAACGTTACGAATTGGTCTTTTAAAAGCAGCCTAGTGGAATTTACAAACCCAGCCAGTTGCGAGTTGGACCCGAATGCTAAGTGCGTCTGTGTTTTTTAAACGCATTTTACATAAAAAAAATTTGGAATTGTCAAATCATGTAGGTGAATACGTGTACAGAATAATCTATATCTATACTAATATTATAAAGCAGAAAAGTTTGTTTGTTTGTTTGTTTGTTTGGTTGGTTGAACGCGCTAATCTCAGGAACTACTGGACCGATTTGAAAAATTCTTTCAGTTATAGATAGCCCATTTACCGAGCGGAGCAGTAATGAAAAATGTTACGCAAACGACGTTGCACGGGTCAGCTAAAACTTCTATAACAGATTTTGTCTCCCATGACAAACACTTCCATCTTAGATGTTTGTTTCCCAGATTCATCTGCCTAGCCTTTTCCCAATATTGGGGTCGGCTTCCAGTCAAACAGGATTCAGCTGTATATCAGTATTTTACGTGGAGTGGCTGCCTACAACACCTCCACAACCCATTGACTGGGTAACACCGTACTCCTTGGCAAGACTGGAGTCAGATTTTCTGGCTTCTGACTGTCCGTAACTAAAGATCTCCAAATGACAGCCGGGACCAACAGCTTAACGTGCTTTCCGAGGCACGGAGGAAACTCGGTATTTGAAGATGGTCACCCATCCACAGACCAACCTCGGCAAGCGTTGCTTAACCTTAAAGACTCAACCTATGCGGCTGTTATTAAGTAGCCACAAGCTCCTCAGTTTCTTTCCCAGATTGAAGTCTGCAAAATTTTTCAGTCGATAATTTTCAAGAGGCTTTCTTTAGCAAATCCTTTGCTACCTCCGCGGATTAGAAAATTCCCTTATCAAACAGAATTCGGCTACTTCCCACAACCTCAGCCTCTTTGGAGATTATATCCGTCTCGGGCCATTATAATTATTTTCAATCTTAAGTACTTCCTGCCAACAAGGAACATGCATACATTTACTGTAAACCCAGTGACCTTGTTTCTAAAAAGTTGATTAGGAGGCAAAATTATTAACAGTACAGTAATCTAGTACTAAGTCAATGAATAAATAAACTTATCTATACTAATATTATAAAGAGGTAACATTTGTTTGTAAGTTTGTAAGTTTGTATGTTTGTAAGTTTGTATGTAGGGGGTAATCTCAGGAACTACTGGTCCGATTTGAAAAATTCTTTCAGTGTTAGATAGCCCATTTATCGAGGAAGGTTATAGGCTATATATCATCACGCTAAGACAAATGGGAGCGGAGCATTAATGGAAAATGTGACGCAAACGAAGTTGCGTGGGTCAGCTAGTTATCGATATGTATAAAATTAATAACGATAACTAAATAATATACTATCGTAATAATAAACATTATCGTGATACAAAACTAAAAATGTTGGTAGGTAATAATTATATGTAAAAAACATTAGAAAAAGTTGGACAGGAGATAAAAAACAACACTTATTTTACTAGAAAAGAAAAAGCGCTCTTCCTCTCTCCTAATTATTTTAAAGTTTGCTGTGCCCGACAGGGTCCATAATTGTTTCAATTTTAATCTATTTTACCACCTGTATGTGTACATTATGGAATGCAATAAACGATTTGATTTGAAACGATTTGGGCTATCTAATACTGAAAGAATTTTTCAAATCGGACCTGTAGTTCCTGAGATTACCCCCTACATACAAACTTACAAACAAATGTTAAGTACCTCTTTATAATATTAGTATAGAAGTATAGATATAGACAGTATAGATGATTATGATGCCATTAGACTTGCTCAAGATTACATAAGACTTTAAATACTCGGCGAAATGTGGGAGTACCATCTAAACACCTCTATCTACCAAAATGAAAATACAGGTGGGATGTTACATTACGCTACCACAAGGGTTTGATTTAGGTTTCTCCGAGAGCTAGACATTCCCGGGCTCACTCGTATTACCAAAGGATGGATACAATAATAAATCATACCGCGGTAACGAGGACATGACAATTTATAAACTAGATTCGGCCCGGGTTCGTGTAAAATATTTCACAGAACAACTACTGTGCCTTTTCAGGTATTAAATTATGTCTGTGGCAAAGACCAACTGAATTTTTTCAAAAGGTAAAAATCTAATGAAGCAGACGAAGAGACAGAACTACATATTTCTACATTCTTTGATCATTGTTGCGATACTGTGAAATTATAGCAGTCAACTTTCACTTGATTGATGATAATTACAGTCTTGGTTATGAATAAATCCTGTTCGTTTAAATACTGGTAACCAGATTCTTAGTATGAATTTGGCTATATGAAACCTAACCGTTGATTGGGAGTTCTGCCATCCAACATAATGGTATTAATTCCTTTGTAATTCTTAATCAATGCCGCCACAATAAAAATCCAACGGAGCGAATCTACATCGCAATTAAAAAAGAACAGCGACGCCATTTTTCCAACTTGCAGCGAACTAAAACCATCGCGCAATCACAGTTCACCATGCGATTTGAACATATACATCCACCCGAATATAAGCTATCGGGCAGTAGCCCGCCAGGTACAACAACCGCCTGGGCGGAGGATCCTTCCTTTTCAATGGAGGTTTGCGGGACTTTACTCTCTGTTCCACATACCCTCTAAACGTCTAGACAGAATTTGAATTAAGAATTGACTAATCTATATTCTTGTTTTTTTTACAACTTATGCAGCTAGATTAGTTAAGATGGATTACAGAGATAGATTTAGTCTCCGCCTATAAGTATTTTCGATATTCGAGTAGGCAAAACCACTGGCAGAATCTTGTTAAAGATCATTTAAAGTACATAGTACATACAACAAACTACATAGTGCTACATTTATTACCTACTGTACATTCATAGTGCGTACAGCAAAGGAGTGAATTCCCTGCCGGAGTCTGTGTTTCCTGATAGCTACAACCTGGGAGTCTTTAAGTCAAGAGTGAATAAGTTACTTCTAGGCAAGCGTGCTCCATTTAAGACTGCATCATCGCTTACCATCAGGTGAGGTAGTGGTCAAACGTGTGCCTATAAAAAAAAAATAGATATAACTGAAACAAAAAGGGAACATTGTAGTGTGTGATAATAATACTGAAACACTATACAGTGTACAGCGACCGCCATTACTTTACTAACAACAAAGTGCTACAATTAACTTACAATTTATAGGAGGGTGAAACAGTTCTCTTGTTAGAATTTTTTAAGGGCAGGAACTCTTACTATTTAGGATGTTCTCGAAATTGTGGCAAAAATTCACCAAAAAAACAGTATAATTTAATGTCATGGACTAATAAATACTCGTGCCTAAAAAACGGCCAAGTGCGAGTCGGACTTGCGCACAAAAGATTCCGTATCATTATCTGTAGAAACGGCAAAACCATCACGTTTGTTGTGTGGGAGCCCCCATATTAATTTAATTTTGTTTTTTTAGTATTTGCTGTTATAGCGGCAACAGAAATACATAATTTGTGAAAATTTCAAATGTCTAACTATCACGGTTCATGAGATACACATGGACGGGCAGCGTAGTCTTAGTAATAGGGTCCTAAAAAGTGTTAAGCTTGTATAAATAAGATTAGGTATTGAAAAATTGTAGTCGATGATCGATATCGTCTGTATCGTTGTCGATAGTTGAAAGTTGTGAAAAAATCGAAATCCAACATGTGAATGTAATTATGTCTGTCTGTTACCTTTTGACATCAGATGAAACTTGGCATGCGAGTAGACAATGTCCTGGAATAGTACAAAGAATATTTTTATACCAAAAGGATATAAATTTCCATGAAATAATTTTCAACATGCACACGGGGCGAAGCATTTGGTGGCAGCTATTAAATAATATAACCCAAGCTACACAGCTTGAGTGTGCCCAAGAACTCCACGACCACATCCCACCGGCCCCCTTCCACCATCAGGCATACAGACGCAATGCAACTTACCATCCCTACCTTGTTGCTATTCCACCAATTCGCACTAAGCATTTCCAAAAGTCTTTTATAATGTGCACAGCAAAGGAGTGGAACTCTCTGCCTGCGTCTATGTTTCCGAACGCTTACAACCCTAATCTATTCAAAATTAGAGTGTACAGGTTATTTTTGGATAAGCTTGCTTCATCGTAGACTTTGTCTCTGTTATCTCTTACCTAGACTAGAGTCAAGAGCAAACACATTACAAATAAAAAAAAAATAGGCGAATGTCCTAAATTCCCATTCAACTACAAACGGAGACAGCCAACTAAAATACTATCATAATATAAACCTCAATAGAATATTACCACAGACTGTCATAAACTTCCCACTAAACAAAAGAGAAACGCACTTTTCTCAACCACATATCATCGCAAAGAAACCCGCAAGGAAAGTATGCCAGAAAATATGGCACCTACATAACTCACTAGCTCGTTGCCGCGGCTTCGCTTTCGTGGCCTACTATTCTCCGTAAATTTTCCAGAGTAAAAGTTATCTAATCAGCCAAAAGATGACCACTGCCTGGACATAGGCTTACCCTAAGCGTCGCCACAACAATCGGTCTTGTGCGTCTTGCATCCTCACCAGTCATCGGTCCTTGGAGTATAAAGTAGCCTATGATAAACCGCGATAGTATGGTTTTCTTTTGGCAAAAGATTTTTTGTATTTGGATAAGTTTAGACATAGATAAGCTACCCTTAAAAACGTATATCTGGGGAGGTTGTTGCGCTACTTCTACTTCGCAGCTATCATCTTCATCTGCCTAGCCTTTTCCCAACTATATTGGGGTCGGCTTCCAGTCAAACTGGATTTAGCTGAATACCAGTATTTTACGTGGAGCGGCTGCCTACCAGATCGCCACGACCCAATTAACTGGGTAAACACCATACTTCATAGAAAGACTGGAGTCAGATTAACTGGCTTTTGACTATCCGTAACGACTGCCAAAGATCTACAAATGACAGCCGTGACCAACGGCTTAACGTGCTTTCCGAGGCACGGAGGAAACTCGGTATGTTAAGATGGTCACCCATCCACAGACCAACCTTGGCAAGCGTTGCTTAACCTTGAAGATGGACCTGTGCGGCTTTTTATTATATAGCCACGAGCTCCTCAAACTTCCTTCCTTCCTTCACACTTCCTTCACTTTCCTTCTACTTCACAGCTATACAAATAGAAAGTGATGACGGGCACGCGTTTGGGGGACTGTCTTCATATGAATTTGGACGTTCAAAAACTTCTTATTCTCAGCATAATTTGTATAAATAACTTTATAAATAAGCGAGCAATATATCAGCTAGGGTCAAAAGTTTCATTAAGAGAAATTTTCAAAGAGATTGGAATTCTCACGGTAGCATCTCAATTTATTTTTGCAAACATTTTATATATTAGGCAAAACATACATTTATACAGTAAAACGAGCGACATCCACAACTTTAACACCAGAAACAAGCACAAGCTACGTGCTCCTTCACACCGACTTCGTAAGGTCCATGATTCATTTGTGGGGCTCGGTATCTGTTTATACAATAGACTTCCAATTTCTTATCTTGATCTGCCTTTTAACTCATTTAAAGAAAAAGTAAAATCTAACCTCTGTTCCAAGGCATACTATTCTATTAATGATTATTTAGACGATCAGAATAGTTGGTCGCTGTGTTGAACGCAAGACAAATTATCATGTTCCTTGTGTATAAGTAGATAGTATAGTAGTTTTATGACAGGTTATATGTGTTCATATAATTTTTTATTTTATTTTATTTTATTTGTTCTTTTATTTTCTTTTTTTTTATTTATTTGTCTGACTATGTAGGTCATTTTTTATACTTATTTAAATCCACATACGTCAACACTTGCTTAAGTGTGTATTTTGTTTTAGTGTCATAGTGCTAGTAGCTAACAAGTGATAAATAATGTATATATTTATTTTTGTGTCATGTAAATTTTAGAAGGAATTTTGAATTTTTGGATTACTTTGCATATTAATTAGTGTAAAATTCTAGTTCCTAAAACGTAACAGACAGTTGTGTTGCTGGGGAGTTTGTTGGCCACTTCTTCTCCACAGCTAAAACACTAGGAAGTGGTGACGGGCGGGCGTTTTGGGGGACTGTCTTTTGTAAAACATGACGTCCAAAAAGTGCTGGCCCTCAGCCTAATTTGAATAAATGACTTTTGAATTTTGAATTTTGAAATATATAAACAAAGAACCATAAGTTTTTGGTGTTGTTCTAAGTACTGTAGTATTTGATTCCGAATACTCTTGTGCCTTACACAAGAGTATTCGTAATCAAATCAGTACTCCTCCCCGAAAAACTTCGTAAACTATTTGCAAAAATACAAATTGGTACAAACAACTGACAACTTTAGCGATTCCGTCATAATTCCAGGTCACTGATGTGCAAATATTGAATGCACGATGTTACAGTCATACTAAAAATAATGAAAACTCAGTACAAAAAATAATTTCATCTGCATTTTTTTTTATTTGTAAAACCGTGTTGTATCAACAAACAAACATACATTTTCCGTATTGATTATATAATTTACTAGCTGACCCGTGCAACGTCGTCTGCGTTACATTTTTCATTGCTGCTCCGCTCCTATTGGTCTTAGCGTGATGATATATAGCCTATAGCCTTCCTCGATAAATGGGCTATCTAACACTGAAAGAATTTTTCAAATCGGACCAGTAGTTCCTGAGATTAGCGCGTTCAACCAAACAAACAAACAAACAAACAAACTCTTCTGCTTTATAATATTATTATAGATGAGATGAGAAATGTACTCCCAAAACAAAATAGACACGGAATCGTAGCCGGAGTTCACGGGCCATTAAAGCCCCTACTGATACGTATTAGCAAGTGCACAATGGAGCTCTTTATTAGAACAAGATTAATGGTGCAAGTTTGTCTGGGTGGCAGTAGGCTTTAGGTCATCTTGCTGAAAACATTCTGCCTTTGTGCATCTTTCTTCGGCTTATTTATGGTGGTTTATATGCCATGTTTCTGTGAGCGAGCATAAGACAGTGGAAGCTTGATGTTTTTCTTAATTTTTTGGACTTTTTATTTGAAAGACTCGCAAATTGGATTCAGCTGAATACCAGTATTTTCCGTGGAGCGGCTGCCTACCAGACCTATTAAACTCATAAACTGGATAGGGTACTCCTTGGCAAGACTGGTGTCAGATTTTCTGGCCTCTGTCGATCCGTAACGACTGCCAAAGATTTAGACACGACTGCTAAGACCAACGGCTTAAGGTGCTTTCAGAGGCAAGCTTTTAGTCACCCATCCTCAGACCTACCTCGGCAAGCGTTGCTTAACCTTAAAGGTCAACTAGTGCGTTTGTTATTATACGAGCTCCCGTAAAACAAAATCCCAGACCACTATTTTCTACCGACTATTTTCACGGTACATTGGATGTTAATTTTGAAAAAAAAAAGAAAATATCGGGCCACACACTGTCGTAAAATTTTATTGTTTTAAGTCTGCAAACTTGAACAAAGGGTACAATCGGCAATGACCCTAGCTAGTTTATACTTTTCACAGCTGTGTTCTGCTGAATTGGCGTATACAGAACTTGTGATATTATGAACGTTAGAAATATTATTATTTGGAGGGGAGCAGATACATTAGGTACCCTATTAAAAGCTACAAGTTAACAGGTGCCAATTGTTTTTCGACTGTTGTTTTTATTTATTTATTTAGTACATGGAGGACTTACAGCTAATAAACACATACAAACATGGATACCTTAGGCACAAGAAAGCCAATTACAAATCCTCACGTATAGACTTATAATAACAATTTATGGTGAGAGCACAAGAACAAAGAACGTACCGCTTTTATTAGAATAACATAGGTTTTGAAGAAAGAAACAGATTATACTTTTGTGTTGAAGTGATTTTAAATCTGGCTGGTCTGGCTGTTTGTGTAAGTGAGTTTGTATGTTTGTGAACGCATCCACGATACAGCAGAAATTCCTAGTGTGGGCCAACGTCTTTTAGGAAAAAAAAATACCAAAAGCCAATGTTATGTTACCCTGCTTTAAAAGCATTAAATTGGAAGCTTTGTATTTTTTTTTGTTAAGATTTTTTCATTTTTTTATTTCCACTATGGAATGTTCCAATGATCTTACCCTTTTCTTCTAGCTAGTGCCAAGGAGGGGAAAGTGTTTTAGCAAATGCAGCATGTTAGCATAGTCCTTACATGCTGCATTTGCTAAATCACTTTATGACATCTATACTAACATTACAAAGCTAATGAGTTTGTTTTGTTGGTTGTACACGGCAATCTCAGGATCTAACTGGTTCGAATTGAAAAATTATTTAATCGGCTAGATTTCATCATCCACAAATTGCAAAATTTAGTCTGTCAGTTAGAGTATAGAAAAATAATGGACACAATTTTTTTGTTTTTGTTAATCAATAAATATTGACAAAGATAAAACGCATCAAAACTCGGGAGTGAGGGCTTTTGACGTCACGACTCACTAAAAATTAAGCGAAGGTGTGACGTATTGAGAATTTTAAAAACATCGTAACTTCGTCAATTTTGGTTCCCGTAACAAAAGAAAAAACATGGGTCAAATATTTTTTGATGATCTAACTAACGGACTAATTAGATTATTTCAGGACACAAGCCTATTGTTGGATAGCCCATTTATCGAGGAAACCTATATTCCACTACAAACATCGCGCTACGCTCAATAGGAGCGGAGCATTAATGAAAAATATAAGACGTACAACGAACAAGCTTGCGACAGACGTAACAAGCTTGTTCGGAATACGTTCAGAATCTTTGACAATTTTTGACCTTAGCAGCTTAGGCCGCTATTCCACTGGCGTTTTACGAGCGTTGGCGTTTTTCTTACGTCTAAGTCTGTAGTGGCAAACGTTAACGTCGCGTCAACGTGACGTTAACCTTGCGTTTTTGCCAACAGGTACAATCACGCCACCTCGCTCTTTCCATGTGGGCGCGGAAGGGACGTCGTGATTGTACCTGTTGCCAAAAACCGCAACGTCAACGTCGCATCTGCGCAGCTTTGACGCTGCATAGACGTTGGAGAAACGCCAACGCTCGTAAAACGCCAGTAGGATAGCGGCCTTAGGGCAGACGATAACACATTTTATCCCTGACTAATTTTAACCACTGTTATGTTGGCTGTGTAGCTGAATCAATCTAAAATAGATCTCAACGTGACTTTGGAACATATTTTTCGTTCGAAAAGACCTTAACGACATTAACTTTCAAGATTTTAAGCAAACGCCTTCCACAATACGAGTCATTGGAAAATAATAGGAATTCCGCTAGCGAATTATTGTAAAGACCCATCTCCGATTGTTGAACCCCAATCACAATTCAATCACGGTCTGTTTTCATATCAGTCGATCGAAATATCATTGGAAATGTCGCGAGCAGGACGGCCGCGCATGGAATGTACGGGGGAGGCGATGAGGCTGGCTCGCTTCACTGTAACATACGGATGGGTAACTAAACAGTCATAATTTCGGTCGCCTTGGTACTCCGATGTTTGAAATGATAAGTTTTCATTATGAACTAGCTAACCCGCGCAACTTCATCTGTGTCACATTTGTTTGTTTCATAATGCTCGGTTCCTTTTAGTCTTAGCGTAATAATATGTAGCCTAGAGCCTTCCTCGATACATGGGCTATCTAATACTGAAAGAATTTTTCAAATTGGACCAGTAGTTCCTGAGGATAGCGTGTTTAAGCAAACACACAAACAAATTCTTCAGCTTTATAATATTATAATATTAAAGGTTAAGGGAATTTCCGACTTGAAAATACTTAAATAACGTGTTTCTCTGCTTTACAAAGTGACTTGCTACCTCAAAAGTACGGGATTTCCGTATTTATTTTTTCTTTTTTATCCTACTTCATAAAAAGGAGGAATACCTCAGTTTATCGAAATCTTATACATTTTAATATTTATTTAGTAATCAGTGAACATAAATCCATAAACACAAAAAGACCGAATTAGATTTTTTTTTTGTGAAAACCCATACTTCCCAAATGAACCCAATGCCACCAGCTCAGGATTTGATGATGAGATCCTGGAAAATGTAGCAAGAAATATGTGTATTTTAAATTTATAATATTTTTTTTTTTTAAACTGGTTACATTTTGATGCCCCTTTGCACAAGGATATAGTTGAGGCATCCCGACAGAAATAGCACTACAATGCCGCTATTGGTTCAAAGCACCACTTCTCGTACTAATTTTAACAGTCTCCTTTGAAATGGGAATTATCGGGGGTAAAGAATGAATCAGTAATCAGAGGGGCAATTCTAACTATTTTTTTAACAAATTTCGCATTCGAATGTCAATCGAAAACTGTCAAAAAGCCTTAATTTTAATTTATTTTGACAGATTGCCATTGAGATGCGAATGCGATACGAATGTGAAGATTTGTGGAATTGGAACTCAGTGTTCCACGCGCGGCTCAAAGAGAGTCAGCAACACAGAGGGGCCCGAAAGGGCCGACGCCTGCCGGAGTCGCGGGATTATTCGCAAGAGACACCGTGGCTCCGGAACACAAAGGGCAATGAAGGAACATGGATGGGTTTTAGTCAGTAGAAGTCTGACACTCCCTCCCGCTACACCCAGAGCGGGAGGACTCATTGGATGATTTCCCATCCCTAAAAAAAAAAAAAAAGATATGAATAAACGTTCGCATTTATGTTAGTCAATTCCCATTTCCTTAAGTACAGACATAAAGGACATCTTGATTACCTACTAGCCAAAAAAATAAAGGAAATCCTGAAGCGTAACCTCTCAATTATAGCGCCCGTATATTTTCACACATGAATGGGTTGCAGTGAAACGATTTCCGTCTCGTCCTGAAACGATTTTCCTTAAGAATCTTTTTTTATTCAGTACATACTCCAATTTGGGCGGTTTACTCGTCATTTAGATTGAACGGAATTAAATTAAAACGAGTTTTTTAAGGTTCCGTACTAGGGTAAACACCGGAACCCTATTACTAAGCTGTCCGTCCGTCCGTCTGTCTGTCAGCGGGCTGTATCTCAAGAACCGTAATAGGTAGACAGTTTAAATTTTCACAGATTGTGTATTACTATTGCCGCTATAACAACAAATAGTAAAAATTCAGGTAGACTTTCAGACTACGCTATAATATAATAGCATATAGTATATAGCTCATAGCACAACAATATCGCGCACCATGCACTGTTATGGACACGTTCACACTGTACTGTACTATGTATTATTGACGATGTATCGTGCGCGATATTGTTGTGCTATGAGCTACATACTCTATGCTATATACAGGGAAATTGAAAAAATACCCGAAACCTCTTAGGCAGTGAAAGTACACATGATTATAAGCAACTTTTGTTTTGGTAAAACTCCGAAATCTCGAAAAAAATATCAGCTGTTTCATACAAAATGCAGTATTTAGCCAATGAAAATGTATGAAACAGCTGATATTTTTTTCGAGATTTCGGAGTTTTACCAAAACAAAAGTTGCTTATAATCATGTGTACTTTCACTGCCTAAGAGGTTTCGGGTATTTTTTCAATTTCCCTGTATAGCGTAGTCTGAAAGCAGCTTTATGGTACGGAACCCTTCGTGAGCGAGTCCAACTCTTTCTTTACAAGACATTCTCTGATGGTTCTGACAGGGTATCATGAAAGGATCTTACGTCTGAAAGTTTTTATTAAATTGTATTTACAATATTGAGTTCTTTTGTAACACGCTTTTAAGTTTATTTCAGCGTATCCAAGTTGATTTGATAAGGAGGCATCGACCTTTCGAAGTGTGATTTTGGATGTTGCAAAATTTGGTTGAATTAAATTGTTAGCAATATGTGGTTCGAACAACTTATTTATGGATATTCTATTATTATTTATTTATTTTTCTATTATTTTCTATTTTTATTTTATGGTTGTCATCATTTCAGCGGAAAGTCGTCCACTGCTGGATATAGGACTCGCCCAAGTGTCACCGCTATAACCGGTCCTTTTTTATGGATGGGAAATCATCAAATGACTCCTCCCGCTTTGGGCGAAGCAGAAGGGAGTGTCAGACTCTTACTGACTAAAACCCATCCGTGTTCCTCCTAATGCCCTTTGCGTTCCAGGGCCGTTCGCAAGCCGCTACAACCGGTCCTGCATGTATACACAAAATGTCCTCAAATATACACAAAATGTACACTCAAACACAGAATACCTAACACCCAATCCTCATCGTTTCCAAAAACAAAATACGATCTGATACAATCATAATACATCTCCAATCGAAACCATCTCCTCACTTCAATTCGTTCCAGCGCGGTATAAGATATAAATCGTATAAAATTGCGCATTATTCTAGTCAGTCTTCAGGACGTGTCCGCTCCACAGTGGCTGAGGCAAAGGATTAAGGTGTAAGGTGCACAGAATAAATCGATGCCAAACACGTATAAGGTACTGGTGAGTCGACAAGTGATGCTGAGAAGAGTTTATTTATTTTGTTTTAATGTTTTTCTATGGCTTTAAGGAAGTATTTTTTTTAAATATTCTGTTTTGGACTGGATATACCTTTTCAGTTTTTTTTTTTATGTTTTACTTAACAATCATAGATAATAAGTTACACATGTGCAATCACAATGGAACTGAAACATCAGCTACATTTTTATTGATTCTCTACTAAATGAGAAATGAAAAAAAAAAAACTACTTAGACAGCTAAAAACTATTCTGGACATATAAACAACTAGCTGACCCGCGCAACTTCGTCTGCGTCACATTTTTCTTTAATTCTCCGCTCCTGTTTGTCTTAGCGTGATGATATATAGCCTATAACCTTCCTCGAGAAATGGGCTATCTAACACTGAAAGAATTTTTCAAATCGGACCAGTAGTTCCTGAGATTAGCGCCTTCAACCAAACAAACAAACAAACTCTTATGCTTTATAATATTAACTAGCTGACCCGTGCCCACTTCGTTGGGCGGTAAACATTTTAACTTGTGATGAAATTATGAGTGTGGTTCGGTTAGTACTGACTGCTATGATTTATTTCCTGACGGCCAAAAGGAGGGTTTTGTTTTTATTGCATAATAATATGTATGTAGCTAGGCTAGCGAGCCGCTGCGAGCGCTCAGCGTTAGACTCCCTGTCCCTTGTTGCAGAGACATGCTGCTTTAAATCACTGGCTGTGCACGTTCAGCGCTAGATTCCCGAGCACGGACCTGCGATGTTCTCCAGCTTTGGTTAGCAAGCCGCTGTGAACGCCCGGAGCTAGATTTCCCAGCGCGTGCTTTCGAAATATTTTCTCTATTCCTCGAGAGGCTCTTCCGTGCGGCGTACTCGAGCTGCTCTTGTCTCATGTCTGGGATGTTGTGATATCCTTTCAGGCATGATAAACAATCGCTGAAACTGTCCGATATCCCAAAAACATAAATATCACAGCTTCGAACTCGAAGAATGAGAACGAAGTAATATTGTAATTGTGTTTTGAGAAACCGAGCAACCAAAACAATTTTAAAGACCAACGACATTCAACCAACTACGTACAACTCACCTACCAAACGACAAAAGTTAAATAATAACTGGAGAGGGTCATTAATCCGCGGAAAATCTTAACACCACGATTCAGAAAAATGACGTAATTGCACAACGCCGTCTATGGGTAAATCGATAAAACGTCCGTACAAAGCATGTTCTAATGCGGTTCGTGAATGGACGGCGCGGGCGGCGTTTTGCGATTTAGTAATTTTATATTATCTTCGAAACTATTCAACCAAATGACATACTGTTTTGGGCAAATCGTATCTCTATGATGTTCTTGTGATCATAATATAATAACATTTTTTTCGATAAGGAATAATATTTTGTTGTTTAAAAAATCGTCCAAAGATAAGTACGTCGAGAAATACTTTTTTTAACACATAAAAACTACTATATCTGCTAAAATATAAAAGATAGAAATATGGTGCCGCGGACTTTTTTGTAGAACTATTATAGGCAGAAAAGGTTGCCATACATTGTTTTCAATTATATACAACTGTTAAGGCAGCGCACGCAAATAACTCTGTTGTAAGAGCTATTTTTTTCCGCCTGGATAGACAAAAATTGAGATAGATCGAGTAATATGCATGATATCTTTATAATTTATAGCCTATAGCACTCACTAATAATGTAGCTTTCTACCAGTGAAACAATTTTTCAAATCGGACCAGTAGTTCCCGAGATTACCCCCTACATACAAACTTACAAACAATTTTACCTCTTTATAAAATTAGTATAGATTATATAGATTAATTCTTAAGCAAATATAATGAATCAGCATGTTTAAACTAGTATCAAAATACACCCAAGTAGATGAAATTATCACTCAGTTATAATAACAGAAAACTGCTGACGCAAAGAAAATTAACCTTGCCGACAGGCACGCCTTGAAACTTTTTAATATGTTCATTTGAACTTTTTGAAAGTGTTTTTTATTGTTTTTCACACACAATCTAAAATAGAATAGTATGCCTTTTTCTGTTATTTAAGAATGTGACTAATTACAGTTATCATCTGTTATATCAGGCAGTATCTTATTTAAGCTTTTTCTCAATTAAATAACCTCCCAACAATTCTGTTCACAAGTATACCTACACGTCGTTTGATTCGTCACGGTCGAGAAGTCGGATTTATTGTGAAAGTTAGCTAATAAATAGTGTCGCGGGGCGCAGTCGCGGGGCGAGCTTGTAGTATTAACAAGTAATACGAACTGTTCAGAACTTGGCCTCGAATATTAGATGAAGCGGGTTTATTAAGAGATTGGGTTTCAATTTTGTTAAGTTTAGGGATGATTGAGCTTAGAATAAGAAAGAAAACTAAAATATAAATGAAATAGTGTGAAATAGAAACAAGACAATGTCAGGTAATCCTAAGAAAAAAAGTATTTTGAAGTGCTTGCTGCCATATTGGTGTTTATTCTCCTTCTTCATTCAGATTGAAACACAAAATATTTTTCCAACCAAAAAATAAAAACATATTGAACGGTAATACGTTACAATCTTAGTCAATAAAGGCCTATTGCGTCGGTTTTTCAAAATTTAAAATAAATGAACGTCTTGATGAACGTTCACAGATTGAGCTATCGATTAAGGGAAAATATCCACTAAGCACGTGAGATATGAGCCTCAACCACGATGTAACTTCCGCCGTATTCCCCCTCTTCAAGTTTTAAAACAATTTCTCAAATCGAAAATCGACTATTCTTTCTGTTTCTGTCTGTCAGATTTCCAGTACGTTCACAAATAAATTAAAAAATATTTGACCAGCGCACAATAAACAAACGTAATGTACATTATATACACGGTGCCATTTTAGTTATTGTAAAACAACAACCCACTTCATATATCGAATGACTAATATGCATTCATTAAAAAAAGTATAGTATAACAACCTACGTCATAATACTAACTGTATGACGTAGTTTGAAACATCCAGGAGCGAGCGCAGTCCGAGCCTTGTGTTCCAAGGACGGCGCGGAATGGAACGGTGACATTGTTTTGATACGTAAACATTACTGACAGGGTGTTTTATTTAAATTGTAATGTATAATTAATTTTATTAAACCTATTATCTGAATGAATTATTTTCTAAATAAACGCGCCTTAAGGTTTTTTTTTAAACAAAACGGGGAAAATCTTGGCCCAAATCTCACCTGATGGAAAGTGATGATTAGGCCGAAGATGGAAGCGATTTTCACCCGGAATCCTCTTACGCAGAGGAACTGGCTATCATACCTCTAACTGCCGGAATACAACAATGCTGTTAACATTGTTGTTATGGCGACAGACTTAGACATGATGGTGGTAGCTTGCCAGGCGGACTTAGAACAAGTCCTACTACCAACCAAACCGAGCAAAAAATTTGCCTCCGCTGGGAATCGAACCCGGGACCTCTGGGTCTGAATCAGGTGGTATAACCACTAGACCGCGGAGGCGCTTAGTGTCACCTGTTTAACACCACCCGGGGACCACGTGTAGATTCACTGAAGGGTATTTTCCGACGGACGCGGGTGACTCGGCCCCCAAGGTAGTTTTTGTTGGGGACATTAAAGGGGCTGCGTTTATAAGACAACTAAAATGGCGACGTTTATGAATATATACCTACCTACATATTTATTATATTTATGGTTCATTTTGGTAATCCTAACATTCCTTATATATAAAATTCTTCCGTTACTGAGTAAGTGAGTGACTGACTGACTGACTGACTAACAACGCACAGCCAAAACTACTGGTCGTAGGCAGCTGAAATTTGGCATACCTATAGGTTTCTTGGGGAGTATTTGACGACACGGTTGGCGCAGTGGTTGAGCGATTGAGTGCTGCGCAGCATGTCGCGGGTTCGATTCCCGCACGGAGCAAATATTTGTACGACCTACAAGTATTTGTTTCGAGTCTGGGTGTTTTTCTATCTATACTATGTATGTATTTACAAAAAAAAATGTATATAAGTAGTTTATCAGCCATCTCGTTACCATAACACAAGCATTAAGTTGCTTAGCTTGGGACTATATGGCGTTGTGTGAAATGTCCAAGGATATTATTATTACTATATTAGTATAGGAGCATTAAGAGATTATTTCCCGGACTTTTTACGGGGACGGCAAAAAACGAAGTCGCACTCGAAGTCGCGGGCAACAGCTAGTATCGTATACACTACATAAATAAAAGAAAATCAGCTCCTTGTAAAAAAATAAACATCACTGTACCTTTGGGGAAAAAATAGTAAAACTTTCGTAGCCGTTGACCGAGTCTCAGGGCCTTCCCAAAACTTTATTGAGGGGCTGATATACTGCATTTTTCCTCATTTTCCTCGTTCCTCCATCACACGAATGGATACGACTGTCTCTGATTTATCTGCAAAGTTATGGATCTTTATTCAATTGGATAAAACTTGCGGTGTCGTTTATCTCTAGTTTTTATTAGGTACTTGGACAGGTATAAAGAGAGGAATTATTTGTAGTAAGACATGTTCTGTCGTAAGTTTGAAGGAAAATTATTTTGTGACACTAGCTCTACCAGCGGCTATGCCCGCGTGAAAGAATTAAAAACGGATCAAGTGCGAGTCTGACTCACGCAGCAAGGGTTCCGTACAAACCTGTAGGTATTATATTATAAGCAAAAGTTGCGATTTACGATTTATTACGTATTAAAAGACGACGTTACGACGACGTTTATGACGTGTTATGAGGTGTACTGACAATAAAGTATATAATAAATAAATAATAATAAAAAAAAACTTTTACATAAAATACAACCGACTTCCAAAAAAAAAATCACTACAAAGTAGTGTTGTAGTGTTTTTTTTTTGGAAGTCGATTGAATTTTTTTGTAAAAAGTTTTTTATTTTTCACTTTTTAATGGTACCCTACACCTAACAATACGATTTTCGAAAGTTCCCCTCGATTTCTCTGGGATGCCATCATCAGATCCTGGTTTTCTTATCATGGGACCATTTAGGAAGTATATACCCTTTCCAACAAAAAAATCATTTTTAAAATAGGTTGTCAAGCGACGGAGTTATGCCCGAACAAACATAAAAAAAAAATATAAACATCCGAATTGAGAACCTCCTCCTTTTTGGGAAGTCGGTTAAAAAAACTACTGACTAGATCTTGTTCAAACCAATTTTCGCTGGTAGTTTACAGATAATATACATCACATATTAGTTTTAGTTTTACCATTCTATTATTTAAGAAGTTACAGGACACACACACATTTTACCACTTTGGAAGGGTCTCTTGCGGAAACTGTTCAGTTTAGAAAAAAAAATTTTTTTGAGTGTCAGTTCTAAGTATGGGGGCCCCCAAAATTTGTTGTTTTTTTTTCTATTTTTGTGTGAAAATCTTAATGCGGTTTACAGAATACATTTGCTTACCAATTTTCAACAGAATAGTTCTAACGGTTTCGGAGAAAAGTGGCTGTGAAATACGGATAGACAGACGGACAGACAGACAGACAGACATGACGAATCTATAAGGGTTCCGTTTTTGCCATTTGGCTACGGAACCCTAAAAACACATTCCATGGCCACTTTCTTCTATACAGGCCTCCATTTAGGCTTCTATTGTTTTGTGTTGTGTTGTTGTACTGTGTGTGCTTTAATATATTCTATGTTTTAATCTAGGAAATATGTAGATAAGCTAATTACATCAAAACGAATAAAGATTCTTAACTTTGAAGGGGTTCGAACATTTTGCGCTGTGATTAAAAAAAAAACAACTTGTTGGCAACGCGTGTGTTACGATGTCGTAAAGGTTCTTTTCATTTTATAATT
The DNA here is from genome assembly GCA_963859965.1 of Ceramica pisi. NCBI lineage: Eukaryota > Metazoa > Arthropoda > Insecta > Lepidoptera > Noctuidae > Ceramica > Ceramica pisi. Next base: position 22,225,154 of record OY982544.1, read on the forward strand.
GACTAGCTGTCCCCCGCGGCTTCGCTCTCGTTTTACCTGCACAGTTCCCGATCCCGTAAGATTTCCGGGATAAAAACTATCCTATGTCCTTCCTTAAGTCTCAAACTGTCTTTGTACAAAATTTCATCTAAATCGGTCCAGTACCTTTGGAGCCCATTCAAATCAAACAAATAAACAAATCTTTCCTCTTTATAATAATACCGCGTGTATCTGACATCGACGCACAAACGATTTCCATGGGTCCAGGGCATTATTCTGGACACCCTAGACTTAGAATTTTTCGTCGGCTTTTTTCTCATTTTTTCAAGGGATTTTTTACTTTAGACTGCTCATAATCATTATTCGGACCTAATCCAATGAGATTTTTAATAAAAAAAAATAATTAATTAACTACTTTCACTAAAAAGAGCAATCTGAATAAAACCACAAATAGATATCAGCTCAGCTGAGCTGATACCTATTTGTGGTACTCTTGAAAAAAATTAGAAAAGAACCGACGCAAAATTCCAACACTGGGGTGTCCAGAATCATGCCCTGGACCCATGGAAATCGTTTGTGCATCGATGTCAGATACACGCTTACACGCGGTATAGTGTAGATTTTTATATCCTTTTTTTAATACTGGAATTCAGCTGAATCCGGTTTGACTGGAAGCCGACCCCAATATAGTTGGGAAAAGGCTAGGCAGATGATGAATTGTGTGGATTGCGTCAAGTTTCAATAAATAATACAATCATATATAATACACTCAGATTTTAAATTGTAAGCAAGATCCGTTAGTGCAGAGAAGGTGGATTTTTCTTTTATACCTTAAACTGGCTCACAAAAAGAAATGGTAAAGGTAAAAAGAAAAACAAATGGTTATAATTTATAAATAAAAACAAGATAAAGTGTTGCTTAAATTCAATTCATCAAAATTATTGTTGTTAATATTGTTGCTGTTGTAAGTTCATCAATGCGTTTTTTAAACAATTAATTTCTAGATATGCGTAACCAAAGTCTGCTTATTTAGAAATTTAATAATACATAGTGTTGTGTTTGGTATTTAAGTGGTAAATGATACCAAAAACACTTCTCATTCTACCTTGAAATCAAGGCTTCCACAAAAACTAAAAGAAATTTTAAAACCAAACGAACTAAAACCAAACATTAGTGGAAAACAAAGTTTTTAACAAAACGCGAACTCACACACCCACACTTATAAGCAGTTTGGGTTACAATGCCCATAACATTATTTTATCATACCAACTTACCTTTGTACTTGGCAACACCCTTATCTACCTTAATTCAAGATCGGTTTTCATCTGACACGGTGTGTGTCTTAAGTTTGTTCAGCCAGGGTCACAGCTGCGAAATACTAGGTCTACTCATTTGTGGTCATCCTGGCTAAATATCCTGAAGCTAGCTGTAAAGTGGTTTATGTTAGTTATGCGTTATGTAGTTCGGCTCTGTTTGTTTCGGGTTTAGGCTGTGGGGCAGCGAGATCAGATATCCGGGCTAGGCTGGGCTAAGCTTATGGCCAACTTGGTGCGGATAGCCCATGTACCACTATTGTGCATAAAGTCTAAATAAATAAATAAATAAATAGCACGGGGTTGGGAAGTTATTAAATATTTTAACGAGTTCGGCTTTTGAAAGGTGTAATAATTTATAACGATACGAACGATAGCTAGGAAGTTGAAAGAAAAATGAAGCTTTGAACATTTTTCGTGTGTTTTTGCTATCACAAACACAACGCACACGAAGGGTTTCCGTACCATAAACCAGTTTTTATTATTTACTTTTATAGGCACGTGCTTGACTACTATCTCACCTGATGGTAAGCGATGATGCGGTAAGATGGAGCACGCTTGCCTAGAAGTAACCTATTCACTCTTGACTTAAAGACTCCCAGGTTGTATCTATTAGGAAACACCGGTAGGGAATTGCACTCCTTTGCTGTACCTACGCACTATGAATGTGTTCCCAAAACGTTTTGTGCGTGTGGGTGGGATATCATTTGGTTTTATAGCGGCAATAGAAATGCACACTCTGTGAAAATATTAAGAGCTTTCCTACTACGGTGGATACTGACAACTCTGGAGCGCTGCTCGATCGCGGTCAGTTTCATTGGTGAAATCCGCTCTTAGTCGTTTACTGCAGCCGAATTTTATAATGCCTAAAGGACATTGTTCAGTGCCCATACATCGTTCGCCTAAGAACCAACAGAGACGTGAATTTACTATCTGTGTTTTAAATAATGCATATGTTCGACTGAAACTAAATTAAAATCACGGACACTTTTCAGAATTGTAAAATATCGAAAATGATTTCGGATTTTGAGGTTATAAAACATACCAAACAATAGAAACATACCAAATGGACTAAGATCCCAGAGCTACCAGACTTTTTATCTCACCAAAAAATGGTGTAGAGTAGTGTTACTATGTTCTTCTAACATACGAAAGCGTGGTAACTTAGGTCGACGGCCGATTCCCTGATATCAGGTGCAAAATACATTACTTACATCAAAGTGTCAACTGTCATTTCATCGACTGTCAGTGTCAATAGTGTTCGTGTCATACAGCGCTTTAATCGCTTTATTCTTTTTGTAGGTAACTAAAAATCTTACAGCGCTGAGAATGCTTTGTTTCATTTTAAAATAATGGCGCCGGGTTATAAAACCCAAGTGAGTTACTTTTTAAAATGGTTTCGTAATTAAAAAGTGTCCGTTCTATTCTAATCATTAAAATGTAATTTAAAAAAGAAACTAGGAATAATGGTAAAGGTTTCGCATGTGTTGATTCATAGGCCACTTTTTACCATGTCCTTTGATTGTTTTTTTCTTCTTGGCGAAAACTGATAAAGAAATAATACAATATGGTTTCAACATTTACTTCAAAATAAAAAGCTCTATCTATTGATATAACTTTTATATATATTCGTGATAAAATCTCTTAGCAGTACACGTTTAAAATTGTAATTTAGTGTCATGTTTGATAAAAAAAAGTATCGAGCCAATCATTCTAAATCGCGTTTCAATCTTTACGATTTACTTGAGAGTATGTTCAATTTTTATGTAATGATTTTTATTTATTAAAAATCTTATAATTAATTAGATTTTCAGACGTTCAAAAACCTTAAAAAGTACTGCAACCCCGCCTTAGGTCAGTATTGTTTTCGCGATGGCAATGTGTGTGTGCGACTTTTGACAAGTGCTAGCGAAACGTCACCAGCACCACACAATGTGTGTGTGCGACTTTTGACAAGTGCTAGCGAAACGTCACCAGCACCACACAATGTGTGTGTGCGACTTTTGACAAGTGCTAGCGAAACGTCACCAGCACCACACAATGTGTGTGTGCGACTTTTGACAAGTGCTAGCGAAACGTCACCAGCACCACACAATGTGTGTGTGCGACTTTTGACAAGTGCTAGCGAAACGTCACCAGCACCACACAATGTGTGTGTGCGACTTTTGACAAGTGCTAGCGAAACGTCACCAGCACCACACAATGTGTGTGTGCGACTTTTGACAAGTGCTAGCGAAACGTCACCAGCACCACACAATGTGTGTGTGCGACTTTTGACAAGTGCTAGCGAAACGTCACCAGCACCACACAATTTATACTTGACAATGAACACCGCCGAGAAAATTGTCACTTTACCTAAATCTCTCCCGAGGTTAAGGGCATCAATCCGCTGTCAAATATCATTCTGTTAGAGAAAAGTGATTGTCAAAACTTCAAAAATGATATTGACAAACGGTGACTCACGTGATTAAAGCCTTAAAATTTGACATTTCAACAATAGAATTACAAAAACAAAATCCTTTATTTCAAATAGAACAATGACAGGCATTTTTGAAGTGTCAGGGTCTGTCAGTCAAATAGATGAAGCTAATTCTGCCGCGCTAGCGACAAGAGCAGTAAGTTGTTCTGCAGCAAAACACACCTACCAACCCTATCTCCAGTGCGACAGTTAAAGATTAAAGTAACTATTGTCAACCTTCAACTTTCGCAAAAATAAATATTTCAAACGTCATTAATCAATTAAAATGACAGATTACCTGGCGGTAATCTGACGGGTTTTTGTTCTGTTGCAATTTCAAGTGTATTTTTTTTATTTTTACCAAAAAACTAAGCCATTGTAACGAAATTGGATTATGTGTTTTAAATGTATTTCCCTATTCCATCCACTAGCGCCGCCAAGACACGTAGATAAAAAACCACTCTGTAGTGTTCTGAAGAAATGTATTTATTATTGTTTGAGAGTTATGTTCTGTACTTTAGAACATAAATAATTGCCAAAGTCGATATTTTTGCTAAAAGTGGCCACTTTTAACAATAATTACCGTTTTGGCTATTTATTCATGAGTTATGTATTAAAAATAGCTGTCAAAAAATAATAGATACATGTCTTCAGTACACTACAGAGCGGTTTTTTATCTACGTGTCTTAAATTTACCACAATTAATAAAAAACGATTGGCGGCGCTAGTCGGAATACACAATCTTAAGTATAATGTACATGTACCTGGCCCAGGCTCCATACATTTTGAAACATCTCCTTTCAGAATACGCTACAAGAACTGGATAGATAGCTCTGTCGTATTAGTTATGAACTATCGGGTGGACGTGGTCCGGTTTGTAAGCGACCATGGCGGAGGATATTTATGTGAGTGACTTCATATTCCTTGGTGGTTTGAGTGGGATGTACTGACGACAGTTTTTGTCGTGTTATCTATACTTCTATATTACCTACACTAATATTGTAAAGAGGTAAAGTTTGTGACTTTGTGACTTTGTGGGATTTACTGAAAATTTTTGAAAATTCTTTTAACAATAGAAAGCTACATTATTTGTGAGTGTCATAGGCTATATTATTATACGTATTAGCCCAAAAAATCGCCAAATGAAGTGGGCACGGCACGGGTCAGTTAGTTGATAAGGTTCTACAATGAACAGTGAATTAAGCCTTGGTTGCAATATTTTTACTTCAGCCTGTTTGTTGTATTGTGGTACAGAGAAGAATTCATATATAGAGATACAATTAAAGCTTCTGTCAGCGGCTTCGCCCGCGTGATTCCCAAGGAAATATTCCAGGATGAAAAGTAGCCTATGTCCTTTCTCAGGCTCTGGACTATCTCTGTACCACATTTCATTTAAATCCGTTCAGTAGTTTAGGCGTGATGAACACATAGTCAGAGTTACTTTCGCGGTAAAAACTATCGTTTACAATTCTTTGTATTTTACATACACCATCAAAACCATTAAGGAAAAAACTATGATTCCATATTATTTGCGCCAAGCATGACGAATACCAAAAAAAAAAAAACAAAAACAAAATGGAGTGGAATTAAGTCAAGAGTAACCCATCCACAGACTAACCTTGGCAAGCGTTGCTTAACCGTAAAGATCGACCCGTGCGGCTATTATTATTTAGCAACAGTAAAAAATATGATGGTAACAGAACTATCTTTATTACTTCTCCAGATTTTTAATACTTATTTTAAAGAAGATCTTATCCATCTTTATTTTCTCGAACTATATCCGTTACATTGTTTGATGCCATTCACGAACTTTGGAAAGCTTATTCGAGCTTCATTACTGTTTTACGTTCTTAGCAAGCGTACATGGTTTCAATAGCTTTTTAAGAAAGCTGTATCACCACATTGTTACTAGAACAAGACAGTGATCACAATCCCTATTAATATTATAAATGCGAAAGTAACTCTGCCTGTCTTTCTGTGTGTCTCTTCTTTGTGCCTACACCACTGAACCGACTCTTTACACCCGACTTGATTCGATAGTGAGACTTGATTTTCAAAAATTCTGGCGCGTACACAAATCGACTTTTCGAGACGCAACCGGCCTCGATCGATCGTGAGACTATCTTATTCTTGGAAAAAATACGCACCGGCCACTTGCGAACGAGTTTGAATCTGTCAATCGCCCGTTACCACTGTGAAGGATGGCTGCGTTTTTTGGAGCGCAAACTCGCCTGGGTAAGTGTTTGGTTATTCATTAAATATAAATGCAATGTATATTATCTTTTTGTGTTATTTACTTACTTTAAGAATTGTTTTATACCTGTATGTATGCAATTTGAACCTAGCATGTTTATTTATGTGTATATTGTGACTCAAAATCAAGGACGCACGATCGTGTGGGTTTGGTGATACGTACTAAATAGTTTCATATATTTTTTTTCCTAAACATGATTTTCCTCTAGGTACGTATAATCGTTTAATTAGGGATTTTTCTTTATTTTTAGGAAATTTCTTTTAGGACGACTAAATTAGCAAATAGGAATGACTCAAAAATTGGGGAATTTGCTAATGATGATGATGAAAATATTGCTGCAAGAGTCTTAGATCACCTAGAAGAGAGTGGATCTGGTTTTGGCGATGAATTCTCTGAAGTGGAAGAGGCACCACCACCTATCCCAACAATATCCAGAAGCAGGGGATCCACTAGAGGCAGATCAGGCAGGGAAACGTCAAGAGCAAGGGGTAGAAAAGCAAGACTGTTGATTGTTTTGTCAAAGACATTATACCAAATGTTTAATAACTCATTATTAATATCGTTAATAAATGACTAATGATTATTAAAGACTGTTTAATTTATTTATTTTCATTTAATATCATACCATATCTCCAAACTAGACTAAACTCACATCTCGAGCTACCTCCTAAGCCCCACGCTCGTGAGGGTAAGTTTTCAGGAAACCAGAGACTTCAGGATTTTTAAAATTATTTTTAGCATGATACTTAGGCACCCATAAAAAATTCATGTGAATTTTAAAGAAGTCTGAGTAAATTATTTTCTTCGGGGGTTAGGGTGAAAATTTGTACAAAGATAGTTTGAGAGCCGAAAAAGGACATAGGATAGTCTTTTTCCCGGAAATCCCACGGGGATGGAAAAAAATAGGGTAAATAGGTTTTATATATTTCGGGAGTACGATTCCTAGGGATCACGTGGGCGAAGCCGCTGGCACACTCTAGTGGTTACTTACAAATTAGATGATACTACAGAATGACTAATTCACAACCCGAAAGTAAAATAACTAGCCTTTTCTCAGCCCCCTGTTTAAACAAAAGCCCCCAAATGGAAGTTGTGCAGACTACCAGAGAACCATAGATTTGATAATACCATTTTATGATTGAAATTTATTTTGTGACATTTTATAATTTAGAAAATTGACTTTAATAATAATTTATTATTCAAATATTAATTTTTAGCATGTGTATTTAATCAAAATTTCTGATTTATCCATGACTACTAACCTATATTTGTATGCCACAAAGGCTGAACATGACTGATCTTTTTTTTTTTCTGAACATCTCCAGTCATTTTATGTATACTCTCTACAAACAAACGTTTTGTATTGTCTTGTCTTATCTTGTCTTATAGCTGTCATGTATAATGCAGATTTCTATTCTCCAGATTTTTAAAAACTCATTAAAAAGCCTCACGTACTACATGTTTATTTTTTTTCCAACTATATTTGTTACTCTTTTTGATGCCATTCAGCAACCTTGGCTAGCATAAGGCGCGGTTGGTTAACGTAACGTCTAATACGTACATCAAAAAGTAACGATTACAGAAGATGTTTAACGTTCGTTGAATAAGAAGCGTTGTTTCAAAGCATTTTAGTTTATATGTTTACATGTGGTCTACCTTAATACAATTTTTAGCACTAGACCCTTCTTTTGTGCCATCAGAAGAACTGCTATTGAGCAATTCAAAAGAAAGTTCACAGTATTTTCTATTTGACGTAACTAAGTAACGTTAACCAGTACTCAAGTCATATATATTTAACGTGATCGTTATTCTTTTGCGTGTGTTAACGCTGGCATATTGTGAAACACACGGAACAGCTGTTCCGTGGTGAAACAGCCCATTTTCTTATTTAACGATGGTTAGCACCATTTTTAACGTTTACCAACCACCGTTTACACAAACCCCGCTTATTCGTTTGACGCTCTGCCATGAAAGGTTTCCCAACAGTATGGAAAATAGCTGGCCCTTTCTTAACCCCCCGTCAAAACAAAAGCTCCAAAATGCAAGTGCAGACAACCAGTGTAGCATAGCCCTCATGCATATTGCATGGGCGATCGCGGCGTGTGTTACGGCTATTGATTCTGTACGGTGTAAAGGCTCCGGACGTCCGGCCGACGGTTTTCAGGTCACCGAATAGTGTCTGTTTTACATAATGGTTTCTTTGGATGGTTTGAACACACGGCAAAGAGTTATTTATGTAGGCGAGTCCTAAATTCAAATGTGAGAGTCATTTGTTCGAAATCTGTGTCTATTTTTGCTAGGTGCTCGTTATGATTTTGTTTTGGTTTGAAGGGTTTGTCTAAACATGGTTGGTCTGAGTTAAATTATCTCGCGTAACATATTATTCTGTCATAACATGCAACCTTCGTGAATGCTAACATAAAATACTGTGTTGTTATTTTTCAACAAAAGTGTTAAAGGCTATTAAAATTAGAATTAACTTAATCGAACAATTATAAACTTACAAATATAAGCCTTATATGTGTGTACATTAGTTGTAGCTATATGAAGTACCAAGTAATATTTATCCAGAAATAAAAAGAAAACCTGCCAAGTGCGAGTTGGACTTTCACACAAAGGGTTCCCTACCCCTTAAATTTTGAATTTAATTTAATTTTACTATTCATGTTACAGTGGCAATTAAAATAAACACACTGAAAATTCGAACTATCTACCTACTTATTACGTTTCTTGAGATACAGCCCGCTGACAGACAGACAGACGGACAGCGCAGGCTTAGTAAAGCATCCATTCTGCGTAAATACTTTGGGGTGATAACGCACAACAACTTTCTCTCTAGTTCATCAAACGTGGATCTTGCAAAATGGCAGTTTTGACATGACACTTTTTTTTTATGCAATACGGGGAAACTCTTGGCCCAAATCTCACCTGATGGAAAGTGATGATTAGGCCGAAGATGGAAGCGAGTTTCACCCGGAATCCTCTTACACAGAGGAACTACACTTAATTTTATTCGCTTGTTTTTGTTAATTTTGTACGCCATTGACTGGCAAAACATAGTGCACATATTTAAACTGTAATCTATCTGTACCTATGTTTTACAAAATAAATGATTGAGATAGGCATACGTTTGACCACTATCTCACCCGATGGGAAGTGATGATATGATATATATAAGAATCTGCAGGAACCATTTGCACAATGGGGTTTCCGATTTTTGCGAGCCAAAGACATAAATACGAAATCTGACTAGGCATTTTAAATTATAGTCTATGTATACGTTTTGCCCCACTATCCAATTGGGCAAATATATTGAAAGTTCCAAGGCATTGTATTCAATCTAAGCCGTTGTATCGTACCGAGGAACAAAACAAGTAACACACATACCTCCTTTTGCGGTCTCAAGAGCTGGTTCTAGATTTGGTCATCACTAGAACTGTGAACTTTGGAATTAATTTGTTCATATCTTAAAGGCACTAATTACAATTTGACTATTTTTTTTTAAACTAAAATTTTTAGATAACTTTGGCTTACTGCAGTGCTATTCTGTAACAACATTTTCGTGTCTCGACAGCGGAATCCGAGGTGAGTTTCAAATTCGTATAAATATAAGACCTTATGATGTACTGAAATAAAGTTCACTTTGTAAGATTAGTCACTAAGGTGAAGTCTATATCGAAATGGTTATTTACAGAATAGACTAGCTAGCTAGTTGAGAATAGTTATTAGTATAGTTTATAATAATAGTATGTATAGCGAATGCGAAAGTTGATTAAAAATTAGTAGAATTGGCCTTCTGTACAAACCAAATGAAATTAAAAATATATCATATTACTCATAATTATTGTTATTATTATCAGAAACGTAGAAATTTAAAATAAAAATGGACTATTAGATTTTTATAATATCCACTTTCCGAGTTGATCTCCCAACACCGTAAAAAAAGGCAATTCAAATCCGTAAAATTACAAAATGTGCTCAAAACGACTTGAAAATTTCTCCTAAATACTATAATATTATAACGTAAAATGCGTTCCAGTATAAACCACACTGACATAAGAAATGAAAAATATTTTAATATTTTTGTTGCGACACAACACCTACCTATTTTCTACATAAAGCGATGAGTCGGGACTATTGTGAGAGAAAACGCATTTTTTTATATGCATCTTAATTAAGTGCATTTAACAACTTATTCTTTTCACACGAATTAAGAGTTTCCTTGGAGTTCCTTGCACGTTCTTCTCCACAGAGATCTATGCTTTGGAACCAGTTTTTGACTGACCGACCTTGACATTTCAAAAGTGCCTGTAAGTGGTTTAATTGAAATAAATGCTTTGAATCTTTATTAATAACCACTAAATGAGTGTTAGGTTTTTGCACGAGGCTTCATTCACGTTAAAAAAAATAACTATAACCATTGTAGATTTTTTTTCCATTTCTCTCTGTTTGATAAATTAATCAGTCATTGGCTTAATAGCCAGTAGCCTCGACCCACTCCTAAGGTTCTCGTTGGGCAGCAGGATCAAGGGCCTGATTCAGAAAGCGGTACTTCTGGACACGGCTCATATGGTTGCTCCCTCTGGAGCCCTGATCGCACGGTAGCTTCGACCCACCTCCGGATACCATCATCTGCCTAGCCTTTTTCCCAACTATATTGGTGTGGTCGGCTTCCAGTCGAACCGGATTTAGCTGAATAGCAGTATTTTACGAAGAGCGGCTGCCTACCAGACCTCCACAATCCATTGCTTCTCAGGCAAGACTGGTGTCAGATTTGACACTGACTATCCATAACGACCGCCGAAGATCTCCAAATGACAGCCGGGACCAACAGCTTAACGTGCTTTCCGGGGCACGTAGGAAACTCGGTATCCATTCACAGACCAACCTCGGCAAGCGTTGCTTAACCTTGAAAATCGACCTGTGTAGATGTTATTATTTACCCACTTCTCAATACCGGTGAGCTATAATTTTTCTATATCTCAACCTCAAATAATCTCTAATAATATAAAGAGGTAACATTTGTTTGTAAGTTTGTATGTAGGGGAACTACTGGTCCGATTTGAAAAATTCTTTCAGTATTAGATAGCCTATGTATCGAGGATGGATATAGGCAACATATCATCACGCTAAGACTGAAAAGAGCTGAGCATTAATGGAAAATGTCATGCAGACGAAGTTGCGTGGGTCACCTAGTTTTATAATATAACTAGCTTTTGCTCGGGACTTCGTGCACGCATATCCCGATTTTTCCCGTTACAATTTCGAAAAATCCTCTCTTAAGGTGGAAGCTCCAGGGTAGCCCGCGAAATTCAAATATTTTTAAGTTTTTTGCAATTTGCCGGTTAGTGTGAAGCTGTATGTTGTACAGAATACGGTTCGCGATCGTAAAAGGCATTTATCTAAAGGATTATAATCATTTGAATCATCAATATAACCCTCTAAGTTCATAGAACCCGATTGAATGTTATATCGTGAATAAGTCGTTCAATCGAGTTGTATGAACATAGAGGGTTATATTGATAATTAAAATGGGTATATTTCTTTAGATAAATATGCGTTACGACCGCGAATTGTATTTTGTTCAACATACAGCTTCACACTGTACGGCAAATTGCAAAAAACATAAAAATATTTGAATTTCGCGGGCTACCCTGGCGCTTCCACCTAAATGCTCTCTACACTCCGCGATTAATCTACATGCCAATTTTCGGCTTTCTACGGCTAGCAGTTTCAGCTGTGTCGGTTTCTGTCAGACACTCAATCGCTCAGTAATGAAAGAATTGGACGGATATTTATTGATTGATTAAGAATAAAACATTTTAAACCTTTTAACGTATTTTATAATGGGCACAGCAAAGGAGTAGAACTCTCTGCCTGCGTCTGTGTTTCCAAATGCTTACAACCCTAATCTCTTCAAAGTTAGAGTGAACAGGCTTCTTCTGGGTAAGCTCGCTCCATCGTAGACTTTGTCTCTGTCATCTCTGACCGACAATTGCAAACGTATCACAAACAAAATAAAAAGAAATCAATTTAAAGTTCCAACTCCCCAGTCTACCGACTCAAATCATTACTATTGGCCGCAGTCCAAACTCGTAGAGTCGAGCGTCCCAATATTGAATTTATACGATTATTAACCTATGGGAGTTGGGAGCGAAGCAGCGATGGTGCCCGATAAGCGGTCGTTATGTAAATAGTACCTAGTGGTATTACTCACACAGAATACGACTTCTTTTTACTTTACTTTTTATAGGCACGCGCCTTTTTAGGGTTCCGTAGCCAAATGGCAAAAACGGAACCCTTATAGATTCGTCATGTCTGTCTGTCCGTCCGTATGTCACAGCCACTTTTCTCCGAAACTATACGAACTATACTATTGAATCTTGGTAAGTAGATGTATTCTGTGAACGTGAAGATTTTCACACAATAATAGAAAAAAAAACAATAAATTTTGGGGGTTCCCATACTTAGAACTGAAACTCAAAAATAATTCTATATTTTTTATCTATGGATAGGTCTCTGAAAATGATATTGAGGTTTCTAATATAATTTTTTTCTAAACTGAACAGTTTGCGAGAGAGACACTTCCAAAGTGGTAAAATGTGTCCCCCCCCCCCCCGTAACTTCTAAAATAAGAGAATGATAAAACTAAAAAAATATATGATGTATATTACCATTTAAACTCCCAGCGAGAATTGGTTTGAACATGATCTAGTAAGTATATTTTTTTTAATACGTCATAAATCGTAAATCGCAAATTTTGCTTTTAATATACCTACAGGTTTGTACGGAACCTTCGGTGCGCAAGTCCGACTCGCAATTGGCCGGCTTTTATACTATTGATAGGCATACGTTTGACCGCTATCTCACCTGATGTTAAGCGATGATGCGGTCTAAGGTGGAGCACGCTTGCCTAGAAGTAACCTATACACTTATAGACTCCCAGGTTGTAGCTATCAGGAAACACAGACTCAGGCAGAGAATACCACTCCGTAGCTGTACGCACAATGAATATATTCCCAAAACGTTTTGTGCGTATAGGTGGGATGTCCACTATGTGCCGGTGGCGCATTGCCGTACGTTTTGTGGTCCGATGGTGGAACGGGCTTGCCACCACTATAGCCACCACCACCATCACCACCATCCACCACCATCTTGAACCACTATCTCACCTGATGGTAAGCGATGATGCGGTCTAAGATGGAGCACGCTTGCCTAGAAGTAACCTATCACGTCGTTCTTTCATGTCGGTTAAATGGTAATGAGGGGTGGGAGGTAGGTGTTTTGTTTTTATGGTTGTGGGCGTATCATTAGGTCAAGAAGAGTGAATGTATTAGCCATAATTTGACTATGAAGTATGAGTAGGACTAGGATAGTATAGATAGTAATAGAATAGGACTTGCCTTTATGGATTGGTTGCAATGTAAAATATGGGTTCAAGGGCATCATAATGCAAGTGGATGCGAGACGCCCTGTTCCCTGTTCTATAATAGAGCAATGTGCCAATAATTAGGAGAGCCCTATGTCCAGCAGTCGATGTATTTCGGCTGATGTGATGATTACAAGCAGATGGAGTCGTGACAGTAACCAAAAACATAGATCTTAGCCTATGTAGTCATTCCAGATTAACATTAAGGCTATCTGATCTAAAAAGAGGTGTTTCTAAATCGGCCAGGTCTATGTACCTCAAAAAAAAAAGAGAAAAATCCGTAGAATTCAGTTAAAACACAGATAATTCATTTGCGTGTTTACTGTTGTGGTATTTAATTGACTTTTATCGATTTTCAACATGGTGTCGCAGCGATTTAAACCATAGATTATAGAAAGATAACTGTCAGCTGTCACAACAATGTCGCTTCAGACACTTTGATCTCGCTGTCTGTAAGTAAATATGTCAGAAATAAATGTCAAACGTCATTAATCAATCAAAATAATAGCTTACCGCTATTACGGGTTTTGTTGTGTGTTGCAATTTCAAGTGTAATTTTTTTTTGTGCTTTACCAGCAAACAAAGCTATTTAAAAGAAGTTGGACAGTTGAGAACTGTTTTAAATGTATTCCCCTATTTTTTAGCCTAATGTACAAGGACCTGGCCCAGGCTCAATACATTTTGGAACATCTCTTTTAATCAGATAAAAACCACCTGCCGAATATACTTATAGTTCCTGATATTTTTATAGCAGTCAAATAAACTTTTCTCAGGATCGATTTCTCATTTTTCCGCGGACATTATTTATTAGCGGCTGTTACAACCAATTACTTTACACCAGAATATAACATATCTAATCAGCCTGTTAAAGTTGACAGGCTAATCAGATTTTGGGGGCCGAGTCACCCACGTCCGTAGGAGAATACCCTTCAGCGAATCCCTACACGTGGTCCCCGGGTGGTGCAAAACAGGTGACACTAACCGCCTCCGTGGTCTAGTGGTTATACCACCTGATTCAGACCCAGAGGTCCCGGGTTCGATTCCCAGCGGAGGCAAATTTTTTGCTCGGTTTGGTTGGTGGTAGGGCTTGTTCTAAGTCCGCCTGGCAAGCTACCACCATCATGTCTAAGTCTGTCGCCATAACAACAATGTTAACAGCATTGTTGTGTTCCGGCAGTTAGAGGTATGATAGCCAGTTCCTCTGTGTAAGAGGATTCCGGGTGAAACTCGCTTCCATCTTCGGCCTAATCATCACTTTCCATCAGGTGAGATTTGGGCCAAGAGTTTCCCCGTTTTGAATAAAAAAAAAAAAAAAAAGAAATGTTATATTCTACATATTGTTATCATACATCATATTCTTGATATCATACAGCTTTTTCTTCCAAACAAACCCGTCTCCCATCAAAGCAGGGTACAGCTTCAGATACAAACAAGCAAAGTAAGGTGTAATGAGAAAGTATAATCACACGCGAAGGTATGAACATGGCCGACTAATATCCGTATGTTTATATGTTAGGAGAGTAGGCTAAGTACAGAGGAGACAGTTCTTTGCTTGGGAGAGTTTGTCAAACATAAAATGCCTACTTTTTGATATATATTCTATTTTATATTATAAAGCAGAAGAGTTTGTTTGTTTGTTTGGTTGAACGCGCTAATCTCAGGAACTACTGGTCCGATTTGAAAAATTCTTGCAGTGTTAGATAGCCCATTTATCGAGGAAGGCTATATCACATCACGCTAAGACAAATAAGAGCGGAGCAGTAATGGAAAATGTGACGCAGACGAAGTTGCGCGGGTCAGCTAGTACCCAGATAATTCTACTTCAACATCATCATTCCATCAGTAAGACGTCTTTTTCTGAACATGGGCCTTCCCCAAGCGTCGTCACATTCACCGGTCTTGTTCATTTCGCATCCAGAAGATTTCTGAGGCTTTCGCGAGGTCATCGGCCAACTTTCTAGGAGGTCTTCCAACGAGGCGTTTTGTGGTACGCGGTTGCCACCCCAGAGTTTTCGGCAGTAGGTGCGGGCCTGCGAATGGCGAGCGTTGGGTGGCTCGCCGTTCGATCAGAACCGGGCCCGGGTCGAGGGCGCGTTGTGTTACACGCGCGCCTCAAAGAGATTTCGGCACAGTAGATGCCCGCTGGGGTCAGTGCCAGAGTTGCGGAATTTGTTCGAAAGGGTCACCGCGGCCCTGGAACATAAAGGGCAC
Organism: Ceramica pisi; assembly: GCA_963859965.1. NCBI lineage: Eukaryota > Metazoa > Arthropoda > Insecta > Lepidoptera > Noctuidae > Ceramica > Ceramica pisi. Next base: position 22,240,798 of record OY982544.1, read on the forward strand.
TAGGAGGAACACGTATAGGTTTTAGTAAGTGAGAGTCTGACACTCCTTTCTGCTCCGCCCAGAGCGGGCGGAGTGATTTGATAACTTCACATCCTTAAAAAAAGAAAACGCGGCCATCGACCGTCTGTGCTGCAAGAAATGTGCTCACTAATATTTGGCAATTATTCGAGTTATGTTGGTCATCTTGATTCTCTTGCAATTTAATGTTATCTTATTATCTTGAAAACATACTATTTTACCATGGCCTAGCCTACCTTTGCTATAATCAGAAAACAGTTTACAAAAAAAAAAAAAACAATACTTATTTGTCTTTGCTCGAATGGCATGGGACGATTTCAGTAGATCCATTCAGACCAAAAACAGCATTTGCATCCAAACTTCATAAAAGTTACCAATAGATGTTGGTACAATAGAATTTGAATATTTAATTAAAATACATACCAAAATATGAACTCGTTATTTGAAAAGCTTTACATACAGCTGCCAACAGAACTAAGCCCAGTTTATTAAAACGCCAACTTTGCTTATTAAATAAATTCAGACTTTCCACGCATGATAATATTAATCTATGCCCAAAGGTGGGTTGGCAAATAATAAACACAAAGGAGTATCGTTAGCCACACCTGTTGTTCGTAATCTTTACAAATTATTGTGCTCTGCTAACTGGCACCCAACGTGGGACTCGTGTGCAAAAACTTATGAAAAAATTAGACCGCGTGTGGAGCTGTTTTCTGACCCTTGGGTTTTGTAGTAACTATTAGTTTACCAGTTATAATTGTTAGGGCTTAGTTCTAGTAGGTACTAGGTTTTACTCAGGTAAAAAAGGTAGGTTTGTTAAAATTAGTCTGGCCGTGTTATTTTTGGGGTGAATCATGTCATCAGGCTTCACGTTGGGTTTATAATACCCTCTAGGATTACAGATGTAGTCGTTTTTCTATTGCGTTTCACTCTTTCATATGTTTGTACGGTTAATCTTTTGAATGTGAGGGTAATCCTCGTACTTTTATGGAGCGTTTGCTTTCGCATTGCAGTCGCAAACTGACTATAACTACTTCACTTAAGTTTTTTACTTTCATTGTTGCTGAAATGACATTCGACTATAATCTGAGTGCCAATTCTACTAATTTTCAAATTCGCATTACAATCGCAAACTGTCAAAAATGTATGAAAATTAAGGCATTTTTTGTCAGTTTGCGATTGACATGCGAATGCGAAAGTTGTTTAAAAATTAGTAGAATTAGCCCACTGAATGCCAATTATCCTACAAATTTCCAAGCAAGTTTCGTATTCGCATCGCAGTCGCAATCTGTCAAAAATTTATGAAAATTAAGGCATTTTTGACAGATTGCAAGTTTGCAAGTGACATGCGGATCCGAAGGTTGTTCAAAAATTAGTAGAAGTGGCCCTATGAAGGCCAACATTAATGTAATCTTTTTATGCAACGTTCAATTTGCAATTTCAAAAAAACTCATTTTTCAAACAGTTGTGATAGATTGCGGCTGAGATGTGAATGCGAACGTCGTTGCTTGAAAGTTCGCAGAATTGGCACTTGTAACGCTTTATAAGTACGACAGTAATAATGTGCGTCTCTTATTTATTTCTTTCTGAATTTGACATCATAACTGTGCTTTAAAATGGATTGTACAACAGTGTTTCCTTGAATACCTTAATGACTAACGATTCTCTGAAGAACTAAAAAGAACAGGTGCAAGAATGAGCTTCCGTAAAAATCATAGCCAGCATTTAATCGTAGCAAATCCTCCTTGCTCCTTTTCTCCCAGTAACTATTACAATCATAAAACATACACATTTTTTATACTCCTAAAAGAAGTCCCATTATCCAAGACAAAATACTGCGAATAAAACAAAGTTGCAACAAGGGAACGAAAGTTAAAGGTGCTCCTCGTCCGGTTTGCAATCCGGCGCCTTATGAAATTCAATGAGCATTTTGTCTCTCTCAGAAGTACATAAGTACATATGTGAGCGTGTTTGTAATCCTGTGACTCTATTGGTGGATGGGGCAAGTTGAAAGAGAACGCTTTTTATAGTATCTTTTCGGTTTTGAAAAGGCTTAGACTGCGTTTCTAACAGAGACGAGGGCTCACAATTTGGGACCCATTAGTTTCAGTGTAAATATATAATCCGTGGTGCTTGGCAACTGGGCTTAACCCTTTACCCGTATATCACCCTTGGTGCCTATTGGCCTAGCTCTAATCTGTCTCCTACTTGATAAGGAGAGAAATGGAAATTATGTTTATTTTATATTACTCCTCCGCTGTACTCTTCTAATTAATTTCGTTGCCGGATCCATGATAGTCGAATCGTTTCTCCGGGACTCGTCGGGCTTCAGTAACTCGGCGTTATTTGGTGGACGCCACTGTTGATTCTGGCTTTCAGGAGTTGCAGTGGTTGCGGGAGGCCGTGCGGAGGGCGCTATCGTCGTCCATTGGACGGAGGACCTCGCTTCCACCACCTTTGGTCGTCGAACGCTGGACGCAAAGGCTACGCCGATCTCCCAGTCCACCCCCACTAAGACGTTGCGGGAATTTCGTGCTGGGTTGTTTTAGTGGGTATACCGGGCTTGCCCGGGGAGTCCCACATAAACCCCCACTCGCACACAAATCCTCGCACATTTCTGGTGGAAACGCAGCCTAAAATCATGTTTAAAATAAGTTTCGAAATTGAGGGTTATTTTCTGTAGACACAGGACTTATTTAGAAAATTGGTGTTTTATAAGTCTTAATGGTAGTCTTTTTTATTTTATTTGTATTTTTTTTTGTGGTTGTATTTTTATTGTCCTTTTTTTCTGTTCTGTATTTTATTTTAATTGTGTGTAATCCACATTTACGAGTCAAGATTGCTCGAAATAAATGTATTTTATTTATTATTTATTGACCATGAAAAGGGATGGACACATTCATTTGAAGACGATTTAATTCGAAAGGGATTATAAACTCAGCACCCCGTTTTCTTGTTTTATTTACTGCCCTAATTAGCTCATCAAAGTTTAGGAGAATACTTGATAAGCATTTATGTTCATTGATATTCTTACGTGGAACGCAATTTTAACAGTTCTGATTTGATTTCACTATCAGTACAGGTTTACATCGTATACTACTGAAACTTAGCCAGCCCATGTTCAAAGTTTTTTTTTTTTACTTTTGATGGACACGCGTTTTACCACTATCTGAGGGTAAGCGATGATGCGGTCTAAGATGGAGCACGCTTGGCTAGAAGTAACCTATTCACTATTGACTTAAAGACTCCCAAGTTGTAGCTGTCAGGAAACACCGACTCCGGCAGGGAATCCCACTCCTTTGCTGTACGCACTATGAATGTGTTCCCAAAACGTTTTATGCGTGTGGGTGGGATGTCCACCACTGCGCCAACCACTGCGCCAACCATGCCGTCAAATGTTATAAAGCTGATGAGTTTGTTTACTTGTTTGCTTGAACGCGCTAATCTCAGGAACTACTGATCCGATTGGAAAAATTATTTCAGTTTTAGACAGCCCATTTATTGAAGAAGGAATCATCATGCTAAGAAAAATAGGAGCGGAGCATTAATGGAAAATGTGACGCAGGGGAAGTTGCGCGGGTCAGCTGTTTCTTTTCATAAGATTTCTTTCTCGTGTATCTCATGGCTTGTCCCAAACAATTCCTCCCCATGCCATAATCCCGCACTTGACACGTAGCTACCTAGATCCGCCGCGAGTTAACTTGTTCTACACTTTATCTACCTATTTTGGTGGAGAGACATAGTTCAACATCGTATTAAGCTTACCGTTTGTCCGAATGTCTGGAACTTTATCTGCCAATAATTCTGGTTTTTTAAGTATCTGCTATTTTGTGGGATGACTCGTTGAGAAGCATTTGAACTATTGAAGCTTGTGCAGCTGGACTACATTTTTTTTTGTTCAAATCAAAGGTATTTGGCCGGTTTTTTATCTGAGTAATAAAAATCACAGTATGATTGAGGTGACTTGTAAAAAAATAACAGCCAAAACAGCTTACCCTGAGGGTGTAAAGGGCCCTGAGCAATATTCATCCATAAACAAAAGATTAAAAAGGAATATAAACTATGCCAATTAGTTTTGTTGTTAACGACTATTATTTAATTACTGATTCATTTTCAAACTGAGATTAGCTGAATGAAATCAGCATTTTTTAACGTCAAAAATTTACATGAAGACAGTACCCTATATTGCCCAGTCCGTCTCCACTTCCTAGTGTCCAAGATCCTAATGGCTCCAAACGTTACTTATTCTCTCAGTAACAAAATTTGTGTGTGATTTGAGACAGTGCCAAACTACCTTCTTTAATTGTGGTAAAAGTACAAGAAATCACCAAAAAACAATTATTATTGTCTGTCGGCTCAAGCAAAAACAGGTGCACGTAAACCTTGCAAAGTTCTTACTAACACTGGTCTATCCTATGTTGTTATTGAGACTACAAACGAGCAACTGCCGTGCTGGAAACAGGGTCAGTGAGTGTGTTTTGTTGCAGAACAACCTGCTGCTCTTGTCGCTAGCGCGGCAGAATTAACTTCATCTATTTGACTGACAGACCTTGACTATTAAAAAGTACCTGTAACTGATCTATATGAAATAAAGGATTTTGTATTTGTACTTTAATCCAGGTAAACAAACACAATTCAACATGAAATGTCACAAAATTAGGAACATCTTTGCGGAACATTAGCCAAAACTGGTCTAAATATAAACCTGAAGCTCCTCAATAACGTATTAGAAGGTACTTGGCCGGAATAAATGGGCTGTTATCAGTTAAGAGCCTATTCTAATGAAAATTCTCTGTAATTTCCATTCAAGACTGATTTCTGTGAGCGGAGCTACCGTCGTGTCTGGTGCGTGGGCTAACTTATAAGCGGACGGCCAAAGTAAATTATATTTATTTGTTCAACGTGAATGTTAGAAATTAAGCCAAATGGACAAAACATAGTAACGTCCATTCATCCCATACATTTAGAATTGAAAAAAATAACTACTACTTTTTTGTTACTTGCAGTGTGTTTGCTCTTACTAGACTCCAGTCTAGGTCAGCAATGACAGAGACAAAGTCTACGATACAACTGTTCCGGTATGACAACAATAACATCAAGGGCGTACTGACACAAAATTTGCAATTTGTTGGGTATCTATATGCACGTAGCAGGCTACTGAAACTATCATTACCATTTCAGGAGGCATGAGATAAGTCCCATAACAGATAAAACAATACTTAAGAGTAATTCATTTTCTTTCTTTGTTCAGAATAATGGATTCAGAAAATGCTTGATAGTTTAACCTGACCTTCAACGAGTCTAGTATACCAAATCTTTTAGCCCTTCAGCTGTTTATGTTCTATGTTTCTTCTGAATCAATGTTATAAATACATATATCTTAATATATATAAATCACGTGTCACGTTGTTTGTCCGCGATGGACTCCTAAATTACTTATCCGATTTTAACAAAATTGTGTGCAGTTTGATCCAACTTGAAAGATAGGGTAGCTTACATCTCAATTTATAGTCGCAATATTATTTAGGAGCGGAGCATTCATGGAAAATGTGACGTAGACGAAGTTGCGCGGGCCAGCTATAATAGTAAATATACATATAAACTAACAATACTAACGTAAGCACCATTGTTACTTACACCAAATTACTACCTTAATTATGGGCTGTATCTACATACAGTCCATAGTCTGAAATAAAGATTTATTTTATTTAATTTAAAAATCACTTCATAAAAACTTTTGATTCCGCCTCTAAATCTTACTCTATGTACCACAAATTTAAGGGTAAGTTCATTTGTATTCATTGCGCGCGTTCCCTGTCAATCGAGTGCGTCCCGTCGATGAAGATTGATGGGAGCGCCGCTGCTTAAATAACGGCCGTGTCTACACACGACAATTATGTCAACATCCCTTGTGTGACTGTTTTAATATACGTTTGTGACCCACAGGGCTTCACTTGTCAGTTAGTTCGTTTTCCCTGTTAAAAGGGATTTTGGAGAAGTAAATAGGTACGAGTAAGGGTATTATTTTATAGTATCTCAATATCCTGGAAAAATTTGAGTTTGTATTATTTCGATAAACATGCCTAGTATTGGTTGAGGTAAGAATTGTCGTCGTCATGGTCATCATCATTTAAGCCGAAAAAAAGCCCTCTGCTGGGCATAATAGTTTATTAGTTTATTTGAAAAACATACATTACAATCATTGCGAAGCTGAGCTAGATATGTTATACCTGTTTTTCAGGACTCAGTTTTTTCTTCTTAATACATACTTCTTATTTTATGCAGTAGGTGATTTAATAGAAACACATATTGTCCTAATCTTTTACAACATAAATATTATTTTCTCTCTCTCTCATTCTCTCATTAAGTTCGCAACGTCGACCGGTTCTCTGCGTCTCGAATCCAGTGGATTCCCGATATGGCTACACTAATCGTCATTCCACCTTGTGGGTACAAATTTTTCCTGTACAGAAAAAAAAATTACAGTAAATAGAATTAAGAACCTGAAAATATCATGAAAAAATCTGGGTGCTCGTTTCTTCGTAAATCTGGAAAACTGCTTTGCAGAACCATTTCAGGCCTGAAAACATAAATTAATATTTTTTCAACTATAACACACCCATCCAAACCTACATTATAAACAAAAACATACCAGCAAAAAATCCTTTCAAAGACTTTTATTTCAAATCTGGCAACTTTTGTATTAAATATGAACATTATGAGAACAATAGTTGCAACCACAGCCGGCTTTTAGTTGTGCAGTTCATCAGTTTTAATTAAGCATTTTGTCACCCGAAAACCTTTTGATTGTTCTTAACAAAGCACACAGTAGAGCGACTTACAGAAGCATCAGAGTGCCATTTCTACTAATTTTCACATTCGCATCTCAATCGCAATCTGTCAAAAATGTATGAAAATTAAGGCTTTTTTGACAGTTTGCGATTGACACGCGAATGCAAAAGTTGTAAGTAGGTAGTAAAATAGGCTAGATTCCATCATCCACAAATTGCAAAACTATTTCGTCCGTCAGTTAGAGTATGGAAAAAATAATGGACACGTATTTTTTGTTTTTGTAAATCAATGAATATTGACAAAGATAAAACGCATCAAAACTCGGGAGTGGGGGCTCGTGACGTCACGACTCACTAAAAATTATGCAAAGGTGTGACGTATTGAGAATTTTAAAAGCGTCGTAACTTCGTCAATTTTGGTTCCCGTAACAAAAGAAAAAACACGGGTCTAATATTTTTTGATAATCTAACTGACGGACTTATTAGATTTTCAGGACACAAGCCTATTAGGCAATAGGCATTGAGATAGATCATTCAGTTAAAAGTAACAACGTTTTGTTTGCTTTGGAGTCACAGTTGTGAAAAAAACTTTTTACAAAACCCAAAAAAAAAAGATTTTTTTAATACGTTTTCCGTCGACAAAACTTAAAGGTTCCCTCATTTTTGTAGATGCACATTATAAAGACTCACACTATAATGCTACAAGAGTAATAACTGTGAAAAATCTGCACTTTTGACTGATAGTGTAGCACGAGCTTTACGAGTTGTTCTTTTGCCTATAGTAACTTTTTATGGCACCATTGTGCGTTGACCAACGAATTAAAATGCCAGTTCGAGAATCCGTACAAATCGACAAAGCTTTCGGTTCAATTTTATTTTATTGTAAAGCGCATAGTTAGGTTTGTTGATGTCCGTCGACCATGCACGTTCACCCATGCCCGCGTCGATGGCGAATCGGGAAACCTAAAATGCCACCGATATTTTTTTTTTTTCACGAATACACTGTAGGCCAAACGCACCTATAAAATTAAGTTTTATGCCCGTTCATTTGTTTTATAGATTGGATCGCCAGTTCGTTTTTGTTTTTAGATTGGAGCGAAATTGTAATTTTTATGTTAGGTGTCGAGTTCCAATGTGTAGGTTGTGTGTATTGGAAATTGAATTACTTATTTGTTCGGAAACGGTGTATGAATATGATGTTTTGAGGCTGAATTGAACCCCAATATGGAGTATCGTTGAATTGTAATTAAACAGCCTTTGCTTTTGTGTATCAATATTGGTTGTTATTCAATATTGACATATTAATTAATCTTAGTTGAGTGCAAAACAAACAGTTTTTGGTTTCAATTCAATTTGTTTTGGGTAAAAATACTATAGAATGCAAGAATAGGTTTCTAGCACAATTTACAAACATCTAAAAATAGACTGCAAGACAAAGACCTATTTTCTAGTACTTTTATAAATACACATAAATAAATAGAAACAATGAAACTGTTCACAAGACGCCATTATCCAAACAAACCTACTTTTATCCCCATTTTAAGTCCCAAACGTAATACTCAAAAATTTCCATCCGCTTACCCATCTCAACACATACTCACGGTAAAAGGAACACAAACGAAGAAAAATACAAACTTAAACTGAATTGCATGCCAGTTTCAACACAGTGTACACTTTATTCTGTCCGCCACAACACGGGCGACGTCGCTTGTCGCTCGCAACGACGTTCCAATTCCATTTTGTGGCTTTGTGACATCGTGGCACAACTTGTCATATTTATATGACGTATAACTCGGGCAGACGGGATGTATGATATGTGGAACTAACATGGAATTATGGGGGAGCTGTGCTAAAGATATGGGGGCTTTGCGGGTGGAGTGAGAGGGAAAGAGTTAAAACTAATTCCTATTATAGTAATGATTTTATGTTGATTAGTTTGTGTTTGAAATAATTTTGCTTTAACTTTTGTTTAATTTTGGAAAGGCTTCGATAAACAGGCAAGTAGAGCAACTTCCTCAATTATCAGTACCTACGGTTTTTTTGTGCGTTTCTGACGATCCAACCATAAGATTCATGCTGGAACCTTGTATTAAAATACCATTCTGTTACTTAAAACAAATGCAAGCCAGATTTAAAAAAAACTAAAGCAGCTCCCCGCAATATGTCAGATTTCCCGCTCAGCACACGTCATCTTAACGGATCAGCGACTTGGAGTTTTGTATGCAGAGCAGGGATTTTACACAAGTATTTTTCGGTAACCGAAGTCTGAGCCGGAGTTTCGAAATTTGGTTTGTCGGAGTCGAAACCGGAATCGGAGTCCGGAGAAATGGAAGTGGTAGTAGAAGAGGTATACGTTAAGGGTGGTGAAGAATAATAGAAGACAGAAAGCATGTGGGGCGGGGACTTCACAGCGCAACGTGCTTAAACCAGCAGTCCAATTCTGTAAACATCTGACCGTGAAAGCTTAGGTGAAGTCAAAATGACGTAAGCTGTCAATCCATACAAACAAGGCGAAATGATAGGGCACTTTATGTTCATTCCACCTTATTTTAACACAGTGAGATGTTTATTATTAGATTAAACACACACCTAAAAACAAAATAGGTGCGTAAAATATTTTATAATAAAAAATGTAGACTCACCTTACACAAAACCACTACTTACTTTTACTATGCGCCACGGTTAGTGCAGTGGTTGAGCGATTGGCTGCTGGGTCGCGTGTCGTGGGTTCGATTCCCGCACGGAACAAATATTTGTATGGCCTACAGATACTTGTTCCGGGTCTGGCTGTTTGTGTATGTGACTTTGTATGTTTGTAAACGCACCCACTATACAGGAAAAATTCCTAGTGTGGGGCAAAGTTAAAAAAAAAGACTTTTCTGCATCTGCTTGACCCGTCCGTATGTCTCTACCGGGATCCAACAGAATATCAACGTCAGGTACATTTGCCTGGCAGATGCTGAGTTGGACTCCCATTTGGTGCAGCGTAGAGACACACACCGCACATTTGAGTGTCTATTTCAAATACATATATTTTTTTAATGTGTTTTCATTTAATTATTTGTATTTTCTAGTGATATGTAACTTTTGTGTGTTATGTTTCATTCCCAAATAAACGGTCTATCTAACTAGATGTTGGCAGAATAGCACAGTAATCGTACACGTGGACAGTGGCTGCTGCCGCTACCTGATTCCTCAGATTTAAAAGTTACGAAGCCGAATTCGGAATAAGAATCCAACTTTTCGGGGGCTCCGTAACATCCCTAATGCAGAGCGGCTAAAGCAAATACTCGTACCTCGAATGAGAGTTTAAATTATGGACGCCTCGAGTTTTTCAAGTCGTTTTGTTAAGGGATGTGTGCCTTTGTTATTGGTGTAAATGAATAAGTTCCTTTTTGTAATAATTATCTATTCTTCTCTCTTATGGTCCGGAAATATCGTTAGTAAGTTCTTTTTCAGGAAACATATCTTTCAGAATATTCTTTTACTTCATTTGTTGAAAAAAGTTTAAGTATTTTTCAATCAAACATCATTCAGTACCGCTCCAACCCACTGGAGCCAGCAGCATCATCCCGACTCACTGGGCCACCGCAGACAGTTCCGACTCACCGAGAACTCTGCGACTTCCGGTTCCAACTCACTGGAATCAACCTTCCACTGGCCTGGCAAGCATCTCAAGATATACGGACGACTTACTATCACCTCCGGTCTCCGAAAGGGAGTAGTGTAGCGGCATCAATGTTTCCACAAGATAAACCATCGTAGCAAAATCTACAACGCAATAAAAAGAACAGGGTAGCAGCGAACTGCTAACGGAATCCTGCATTGCGGTATCTGAGTTCTCCGTGCAATTTGAGCCAATACAATATCCGAATATCAACTTTCAGGCAGTTGCCCATCGGACATAACTACCGTACGAAGGATCCTCCCTTTTCAATGTAGGTATGGGGGACTTTACTCTCTTTACCGCATGCTATTATACTTTATTCATACGATTAATCATAAAGAAAAAATTGCCACAAATCGTTATCAGTACCCATGCGTTGTCAGGACATTCAAAATTGACATAATCTTGATTGGCTAAACAATCAATCTTCTTCTTCTTATTTATTTATTTAACACTTTAAGCACAAATGTACAGAGGCGGACTTAATGCCACAGGCATTCTCTACCAGTCAACCTTTGGGTGATGAAGAGACAAATAGTGGTAGGTGCAATATTGAGAACAGAATTGCGACTGATATTTATTATATAAACAATACATATAAGACTAATATAAAATAATAAAATTCGAATTGGAAAAATTAAACATACGAATATACTAAACAATTACTTAGTACAAATAGACAATTGGGAAATATTAGCGCTGTGCTGATACTACTGCCAACTTCTTGCGAATGTGCTCACGAACTCCAACTTTGAAGGTTAATCAGTTGGTGGCCATCCTGACTTCTTGAGGGAGCACATTCCACAGAGAAATAGCCTGAACGAAGAAGGAAGAGTGAATAAAGTCAGTACGGTGAGTGGGACATTGAAGAACGCGGTTATGTGATGAGCGAAGATTTCGATTGTGGTTGGCGCAAATGTACTGGAAGTGATGGGCAAGATAACTGGGGGAGTTGGGAGAGTCAAGGAAAGAAAACAAAGTAGCAAAGGCCCTTAGCTCTCTACGCTCGCGTATGGGCTACCACTTTAGAAGCGACCGATGCGCAGAAACATGATCATATTTACGCAGATTGAAAACAAATCGAATGCAGTAATTCAGAAGACGGTCAAGTTTGTTGAGGAGATCTGCATTCAGGTCATAGTAGCACACATCACCATAATCGATGATAGGAAAAATTAAGGTCTGTACAAGCATTGTCTTCGTGTTTGATGGTAAAAAGTTTTTCAAGCGATACAGGGCCCGCAGCGCTCCGGTAACCTTCTGACTTACACTAGCTTCTTCTTCTTCTATCTTCTTCTTATATATAAAAATTAATTGCTGTTCGTTAGTCTCGCTAAAACTCGAGAACGGCTGGGCCAATTTCGGTAATTCTTTTTTTTTTAGTTCGCCAGAATACAGGGAAGGTTTAAAAACAAAAAAAATAGGTAGCTGACGAGAGCGAAGCCGCGGGGGACAGCTAGTTAAATCATAAATATCTAACATTTTAATAAATAAATTTCTGTTAAAACGCAGCGTTTTCCCTCGACACCTGGCCTCCTGCCAAACGCAGCTCCGCGTTTGATTATGCTAATGTATGTTTGTGCACGTGCCCGCGTGCCCGCTGCGTACCCGCCGCGAATACGCGCGTTTAGCAAACTGATGACTTTACTATGTGTTTAGATGTGTAACTGTAAAATAGTGTAGCTGTAAGTAGATAAATCTATTTATGGAAATATTGTAGGTCATTATGACAGTTTTAACGGTTGCTATGTTAAATTTAAAACCGTTCTAGGGTACAGGGTAATATTTGTTAAGATTTATCTCTATAATGACTAGCTTCAGCAGTTGATTTTTTTTATTATCTACTGTTAGTGTTAATTTTATTTATTTATTTTTTGTGCGATTCCCAAATAAACTTTTTCTTTATTTCTTTCTTATCAATAAAACTTACTAGTTTTGGTCTGCTTTGTACTTAAACTAATTAATGCCCGCATCGCCCGCTTGACAAATGATATCCTTAAACCTTTCTCGAGAAACACTCAATCCTTTGGTGAAAACAACATGAAAATCGGTGCAGTAGTTTTGGAGTTTATCACGAAAAGACAGACAGACAGACGCGGCGGAGGACTTTGATTTATAATATGTAGGGATAATTAAATCCTAAACTCAGGTAACTCGCAAAGTACATAACCTTGTATAATGTTGATCCACAATCCTACCTGGTTCTATGAAACAACTTGAACTGACATATTAGCTTCGCAGTATTAGAAATAAGTACTGCTAGCCGTACCAAAAAATATTTAATAAAATTGGACAGCGATGCCATAATGCTAGATTAAGACCAAGGATATAAACAAGAGACCGGTGTTCTAATAACATTATTCTTCAAAAGCTAAGCTGTAGATATCTCGCAGATTATGGATAAACTTGATTATGAACACATGAATTGATTAAATGATAGCATGCTGCCATACACAACACAAATACAGTTGAAAATTAACTATTATTAAAAATATAACTAGGAACTTTTAAGAACAACCTGTATCAATTTAAAACTTTCCAGCACGTTTTGTACTAAGGATGGACGACTGGATTGGTAACAGCAGTGCGATTCTGTAAATATGTCGAAGTTATCACTTAGGCGAAGTGAACGACAAGTGAGCTGTCAAACCATACAAACCAAAAAACGCGTTCCTGGAGCCCTCTTTAATTTTTAATATTATTTTTTTTACTTTCTCGGGTCCCTGGAGACCCGGTCCTTTGGTAGGCGTACGAGGGGCCGAAACCAACTCGCAGAGGCCCCGTTGGACATTTCAAATGTAATGGGGCACCAACCGGCGATTATCCCTGTATGCACTGTGAAAGTATTCCCAAGGACTATCCCCGGTTGGAGCAGAACTATTGCAGAATATGGAAACAAAAGATGAAAAGCTATGGGTTTGGGTGGTTTAGTGGACTGATAATTGTTTATTATAGAAGAACTATTGACCCCTGACTGACCACTAACAATATACACGGCTTTTATATATATGAAGGCGTCAGCGACGGCTGAGCGATAGCGCCATCATCTCTTGGGTTCGGTGGTATCAGGATCATTGTAGAATAAAACACTCAATACAGTACTAAGCTCTCTTTATTAACTGTGGCTGAGTGCTTTACAAATAGACAGTCCCCCAAAACGCCCGCCCGTTACCACATCCTAGTGTTTTAGCTATGGAGAAGACGTGGTCAACAAACTCAATAGCAACACATCTGTCTTTTGAGTTAGAAGAACTCGCATCTATAACATTATTAAAGAAGTCTGTTTAATTTAATTAAAATAGGTAAACCGACAGTTTCGTTCGGGACGAGTGTCCTAGTCGGTGTCTCGAGCAAAAGTGCGCTCGGCAAAGTCCCCACTCTCCAATACGACTCTGTCCACGTGCCGCCATTACAACTGTCAACTGACGTCACGGCGTTTATAACTACCCACTACTACAATACTCAAATCAGCAACTATTTATTAAATTATATCTTTATCCACGACATATACACACTCAATAAATGGGCCCCCAAAAACGGTCGCTAGCACAAAGTGGCGTAGCGCCAAGGTGGCAACATAGCCTGAGGTGCTAAAGGAGTGGATAGGTATACCACGGCTATCAGGACAATCCCGGAAGTGCGGTCAAGATCCCACCAGCATCTCACTGGATTATACATCCTTCTCCCGAACACGTTTGCTCTAGCGAATTTCCACTCAGACCGGCCGATTAAGGCAAGAAAGAGGTGGAAACTCTGTTCCTCGTCAGTTTTCACTCTGTTCAGCCAATAAAGGCGATCCGGAGACGAGGAACAAGACTTCTCCCGGAAGATTCCGTTTTGCATAAAAAAAAAAAAAGATTAGGTTCGTGGGGTCGCTACTGCCAAATCTTTGTCTGGCCCCTCACCCTAGGTATGACTTAAGGTCCATCGGAACACGCAAGCCCCACCACGACGTTAACGTAGAGATACTGCGGTAGGGTTATTATTTATTTTTATAGCAGCAATAGAAATACACACTCTGTGAAATTTTCAACTGTCTGTCTATTACGGTTCTTGAGATACAGCCCGCTGACAAACAGATCGACAGACGGACGGACAGCGGAGGCAGAGGTAATAGAGCTCCGTTGGTTAACCCTAAAACTTATGACAGTAAAAAAAAATTGTAACACTCAGACAAAATATTATTAAGGCTAAGGAAACGTACAACTGCTACGCTGAAGATAGAGGCAGGGACTGTTTTTGCTACAAAAGGCCTTTCATAGAATTGGTCAATAAATTAGAATGACTTCCGAGAATATCTTTACCAAAAATACCCTATTCTGCCTTAAAAGTTCATCTCATTTTTCTAAAAAACCGACAATATACCTCCTCGTCCAATTTATGACGGAGACCTTCTAATAAAAATGTGTTTATTGCCTCTGGGCTAAAATTATTTCCTACAAAACTTTCCTCCTAACAAATAACTCCCAATTATAATCTATACTACTCGTAACATTATAAAGCAGAAGAGTTTGTTTGTTTGTTTATTTGGTTGAACGCGCTAATCTCAAGAACTACTGGTCCAATTTGAAAAATTCTATCAGTGTTAGATAGCCCATCTATCGAAGAAGGCTATAGGCTATATATCATCACGCTAAGACCAATAGGAGCGGAGCAGTAATGAAAAATGTTACGCAGACGACGTTGCACGGGTCAGCTAGTAATAATATAATTTGGTATTT
The DNA here is from genome assembly GCA_963859965.1 of Ceramica pisi. NCBI lineage: Eukaryota > Metazoa > Arthropoda > Insecta > Lepidoptera > Noctuidae > Ceramica > Ceramica pisi. The sequence goes on from OY982544.1 coordinate 22,255,995, forward strand.
AAGGAAAATCTGTAAAAGATACTCTGTAACCGAAGACTTGAACAGAAACCAATATATTTGTGGAAAAAAACTCACTACAACTTGTAGACAAACCGTAATTTGAGTGATAACGATTCATATATTGATATAGAAAATGGATTTAGTGCTTATGCGTTCACCCTTACGCAAGAGACCAAACTTAATATCAGCAAACAAGAAAAACCGACAAAATGCGAGTCGGACTCGCCCACGAAGGGTTCTGTACCATAAACCTTATTTTTAACCGACTTCCCAAAAAGGAGGAGGTTATCAGTTCGGTTGTATGTTTTTTTTTTATGTTTGTTACCTCATAACTCCGACAATTATGAACCGATTTGAAAAAAAATAGTTTTATCTGAAAGGATATACTTGCAGATTGGTCCCATTTAAATCATATCAAAATCGAAATAACTGGAATTTGACTATTTAGATGATTCTTTGATAATCGAAATTGCGTATTTTGCTTTTCTGCGATTTTGCAGTGGTGTTGTTAGGTGTGGGGAACCACTAAAAAGTGAAAAATAAAAACACTACAAATTAAAAATTATCTTTAATTTCGTAAGTCGGTGTTTTTGTTAGTTTCTTCGTATTTTGACACCGACTTCCGAAATTAAAGTTATTTTTTACTTTGTAGTGTTTTTTTTTAGGAGTCGGTTGTATTTTTTTTGTAAAAAGTTTTTTTTTCTTATAGCGGCAATAGCAATACCTACACAATCTGTGAAAATTTCGTCTACTTTTTTTTATTTGAGATGGTTTTGCTCTTGACTGTAGTCTAGGTCAAAGATGATGGAGACAAAGTCTACGATGGAACGAGCTTACCCAGAAGCAGCCTGATCCTACCTATTATTTTCTTGAGATACAGCCTGCTGACAGATGGGCGGACGCACGAATGGACGAATGTACGGACGGACAGCTTAGTAATAGGGTTCCCTTTGAGTACGGAACCCTAAAAAAGGAAAAACAACGAAAACACAAATTCACAAATTGTGTTTCCTTCCCTGAACAAACAGACAGAGAAGAAAGCACAAACAAAGTTGAATATTCCAAAATTCATCGACTAAGGCTTAAAATTCCCCACAATTTTGTTCAAGTGTTTCAAAGAAAATGTTATTATTGAGGGTAGGAAAAATTCGGAACAATAATTCTCGATACATTATAAGCATCTTAGAAATTTCCCTTTCAATATAATGTAATCATCTGCCGTCGATACATTTGTTTGTTGTAATGAAATTCCAAGGTTTTTTGCTTCAGAATGTGGTACTTGTTACGAATACTTTTTATTGTTCGAAATTGATACTCCATGTTGAGGAGAAGTGTATGAGAATTAAATTTATGTAAAGTGGGCCCGGGAATACGAGAGCTGTCGGATGAGCAATGAGATATCTTCCACGTGATGATTGACGTCGAAGATAATAATTGAATACAAATTATTGTTCGAACGTTTGTTTTTCCTATTCAAAGAAAAAGCCTTTTATCGTTTTTAAGAGTCGTGTTCTGTTTTTTATAACACGAGGAAAATAATATATTTTTGGTGTTATCCGAATGTAATATTGGTTGGATATTAATTAAATTAAAATGGTTTAAATTGAATTGAATAAAATTAAATTAATTTAAATTAAATTAACTTGTTAGTTTTAATTTGTAATTTTCTATTTACTATTGTGTTTTTATTTAAATTTAATATTGAGACTTGGTGCCTTAATAAAGACTATTATTATTTTATTGATGTATTTATTAACACAAGTGTATCAAACAGACAACGAAAAGTTTTTTCAAACTACAACAAAATAATACCCGTTTCTAACGGCCTTGCTAGAATAAAATAATTAACATTTCAGAAATTGTAAAAACAAAAAAAAAACAGAAACTAGACTAGAGAGCGCTATGAAGTTGGCCTAAATTTTTAGATTCGATAATCCTGATGGAGTCTGTCGATCAAGCCTCCAATGTGAGCACTTAACCCAATTTCCTCCAGTACGTTTTTGGTCGAAAATCTTTAGTAAATCCGCCGATGTAGAATCAATAATCCAAGTCGGAAATGATTCGGTTCCCATTTGCCGTGTCCTGGTAAAAAGACTTACAAATATTCCTGTGGCGTTGCGCCCTTTGGGTACGATTTGGTACAAGAGATAGAATTTGGGCGACGAAAATGTTTCCTGACATTCCTCTCTCTTCAATTTAAGGTAAATTATTCTCTGCATTCCAAGTCGTCGTTTGACCTTTATTTATTGCTGTCTGTTTACGGAAATAAAAATGGAGTACAGATGCTCTGTAATGGAAAATCAATATACGACCTGAGTATTCTTTAACTTTACTCTTAACTGGAGAAATATGATCCGTTATTTCTGAGTTCATCATCTGCCTAGCCTTTTCCCAACTATATTGGGGTCGGCTTCCAGTCAAACCCGATTTAGCTGAATACCAGTATTTTACGTGGAGCGGCTGCCTACCAGACCTCCACAACCCATTGATTGGGAAAACACGGTACTTCATGGCAATACTGGAGTCAGATTAACTGGCTTCTGACTGTCCGTAACGACTGCCAAAGATCTACAAATGACAGCCGGGACCAACGGCTTAACGTGCTTTCTGAGGCACGGAGGAAACTCGATATGTTCAGATGGTCACCCATCCACAGACAAACCTTGGCAAGCGTTGCTTAACCTTGAAGATCGAGCCGTACGGCTTTTTATTATATAGCTACGAGCTCCTCAAAAGCCATTCGAGTCGTTGAGCTCCTTATTGGTTCTAAGTTGAGCTAGTCGACTACTAACTAAGGCTTGCATTGACTGGACAGGTCCACTCAAATCTGTGTGGTTCTTTCCTCAAAACACCATTTCAGACACTGATCTGCATGGTCCTCATATAACGTATGGTGAATATGAGGACCATGTAAATTGCTATGTTAGGGTTTCATTTCATTAAATGGTAGTCGGGCGGTTTGAATTCTTTATGCGGCCTACACAAATGTCCTTACTTCAGTGCGTTGAGCTCCTTTAAGTTCTAAGTTTGAGCTACACGATAATTGGCAAATGCTTGCACTGTCTGGACAGTTCCACTCAAATCTGTGTGGTACTTTCCTCAAAATACCACTTCAGACCATTATCCTACATGGTTCTCATATGATTTGACCAGTACGATTGTATGGACTTTAAAAGAGACTGACCTCTGAGTTTGCTCCGGTGTTTCTCCTCAGAACAGTCAGCTAGGAAACGCCAGCCTTTTTTTTTAAAATGACCACAAAAGATTGACGTGTAAAAGTGTTATTTACAACCTACTATAAAAATAAATATCATTTATCATTATTCCTGTGTCGTTTTGCTTTTGCCTTTATATCCAAAATTATGCTCGACATAATCCATCCTCCAATCAGAAAGTGTCGCATCCATCTCGCATGTAACTTGTCCCTCGCTCTGGTCCAGAGTAATGAGATTATAGCCAGGTTCCACCGTGTCCGGTGCTCTCCAATCTAATTTTTAACTCACCTCCAGTATCCTGGATTAGGGCCTCGATATTTCGTTAGGTCGGAGCTAATCCGTCGGTTATTGAACCGTATCTTACAGGTCGATAACTTGCTTAGAGGACAATTTTCAGTAAAGTGAGCTTGATTTTGACTCGTCCATATCTCAAACTCAAGTCAAATTCTCAAACTCAAGCATTTATTTCAATTATACCATTTACAGGCATTTTGAATTGTCAAGGTCGGTTGGTCAAAAAAAAAGATGAAGCTATTTGCACGGTCCAAAGCGTAGATCTTTATTGAGAAGTACGTGCAAGACATTCCATGGACACTCTTTTCAAAAATAATAAATTATTACAAAGTTTTGTTTTCATCGTGTTGAAATTATAAAACTTATAAAATTAAAAACGATGTAAAAGACGAGCAGGATAAAAGTGTCCGAAATAAAAAATGAACAATTCAAAGAAATAATTAAAATAAACCATTGCAGCTGAGAGCCGCCATGGTAACATAAAAAATATCTATCATTTTGTAAAGTTTGCTGAAAATAAAAGTAGAACGAATAAGGTCACGTCTAACATTCGCGCTGAGACAGAAATGTGACATGCTACAACTTAAATAATATTGATGGAGCAAGTTTACAAGACAAATTCGTGAAATAATTCCAGAAAAAGTAGAAATAAGTTGACAAATACTCGCACCAACTCAATTCAAGTCTGAAAATATTATGAATACGAACACTGCTTCGAGAAAAGTGACTTTCCCAAATTTTATTACCCTTCAGAAAAATCTAGCGCTACAAAAAATAAAAAGGAAAATGAAGATAGATAGATAGTTGATTATATGCGATATTTATGTATCTCATAGCATTATCTCTGTCTTTTCCAGATTAAAAACTGTATGAGCCCCACAAAACTAGCATTCAACAAATATTATGATAGAAATACTCGGGTAAATACCCATATATATCTTTCAGTAGATTAAATAACTGTGATTTATTACGTGAGCCGAATGTATAAGGAATAAATAGTGGCGCACGAGGCTCGAATGCGTAATAAGATACGTCTCCCTAAGAGAGAAAAAATTAAATTATCAAGAGGCCGTGTCAGGGCAACTCTGAAGAAACTTCGGTTTGAGGTTAATAAGTACTTTTTGGGACCAGACTTGTTTAGCGTTTGTTTATTTTTTATTTGAAAAATTCTGGGTTGCCAGCTGAATATCAATTTGCTCGACGAACTCGTACTAAGTGGTGGATTTCTTTAGAAGCGATGTTTTATTTATTTTTAGTTAAGTCAAGTCCTTGCTTGGCCGCCGAGAAACGAGGAACGGGAATCCATATTTACAATCTTAAATTTCAGCCTCTTCCTCAACGTTTATATTGCCCTTCTTGCATTCGTTGAAGAGGTTATAAACTTATCCTATTCCATATTTTTAACTGACTTCCCAAAAAGGAGGAAGTTCCCAATTCGGTTGTATTTTTTTTTGTTTGTCACCTCATAATTCCGACAATTATGAACCGACTTGTAAAGTTATTGTTTTATCTGATAGGATATATTGTTGCAGATTGGCCCCATTAAAATTTTATCAAAATCGGTTACGAACTTTGGATTTTAAATCGAAATAGCTGGAATTCGTCTACTTGGATGATGGTTTTATGTCATCCAAGTATCCGAAATTGCGTATTTTGCTTTTCTGCGATTTTGCAGTGGTGTTGTTAGGTGTGGGGTACCACCAAAAATTTAAAAATTAAAAAACTTTTTACAAAATAATTCAACCGACTTTCAAAAAAAAAAAAAAAAACACTTCAAAGTAAAAAATAACTTTAATTTCGGAAATCGGTGTCAAAATACGAAGAAACTAACTGAAACACCGACTTCTGAAATTAAAGTTATTTGTTATTTTGTAGTGTTTTTTTTTTGTAAGTCGGTTGTATTTTTTTGTAAACAGTTTATTTATGTTCTAGAAATAAAGTTGCTTTAACGAAAAATGCAATAGAGAACGAGAACAATACGTAGTCGCAAAAAAATAAAAAATAAACAGTGGGTGCCTGAGGACAAGCATCGTAGTCTAAGTACTCCAAAAAAACGCTAGTGTGGCGATTTAGAATTGATCCTCACTGATTGAGCGGGGATGGCAAAACAAAAAGAGCGTTAGACAGCAATAGTGGATACCTTTGCCCATCGACCCCAGCAGTGGGACGGATAAGAAAAAAAAAAATCAAAACAAAACAACGTACCTTCCTCTGAGGTAAATTTTCATGCAAACCATTATAATTTTACCAGAGAGGTACAACTTAATGTTCTACAAACCAACACACAAAAAAGACACAATTATTCTTCGCAAGTAAGCAGTCCTCCATACACCACAATTTACCTGTCCAAAACAAACTGCTTCGTCACGAACCCCTAAAATCAGGTGCTGCAAACCTTCATCAAAAAATACTGTAAGCGGAAAATAAGGCAAGGATTTCCATCTTTTTGTTATGGAATGATTTTGACAGTAAACATTTTTTATAGTGCATAAATGAAATGAGAGTTATATCGAACGTGTTTACCGAAAGTATACGGCCGCTGTGTATTACGGAACTAAAACTAGGGGCGAAGCTACTCAGGTCTCAGATGCATGCTGGGGAGTGAGTAGTCCTGGGCCGCGGTAGCCTCCTTTTGCGAGGATGTCATCTCGCAGAAGGAGGCGGTGGAGCGCTCGCGGGAGGACGATCCTCTCGCTGCGCCGCTCCGCAGACGAAGGCGAGGTCGGAGAAGACGTCCTCTTCTCACTCCTCACGGTGGTGATGGGCGGGCGACAGGCGCGGGGGCGCCTCCGCCCGCATTGCACGCATCACCACCATCGTCGGAGGTTCCCGGCCCTCCCCCAACGGGGAGGGCGTGAAGGGCTCGCTGTGGCGGCGGGCGGTCGTCGGAGGTGGACTGGACGCAAAAGCTACGCCGATCTCTCAGTCCACCCCCACTCGGACGATGCGGGAATTTCGTGCTGAGTTGTTTTAGTGGGTATACCGGGCTTGCCCGGGGAGTCCCACATACCCCTCCCACTCCCCCAAGTGGGAGGGTATGCGTAATGCATTTTATCCCAGCCTGCCGTATCAGACCGCCCGCAGATTACAAAGGCCCCAACGAATGAGCTATACATTCCCGATTCTTTCGTGGCCTCCCAAGACAGTCCTTAGCTATTAGGGCTTATTTTGTTTAAAAAAACAATGTCCCTAAAACGGGCAAATTTTTGGGGTCCCCTTTGAGACTACTCGTAGCTACGCCACTGGTCGTTGAGTTTTGAGCACTAGATGTGGTTTCATTTCAAATATAAAAGGTTCTGGATGGCTATCATGCTGATGGGATTTCAAAAGGCTGAAAGAGTTCGGTATTGATTTGCGTTTAACGAAGATTTTTATTGCAGTTAAAGCGTGGTTTTTTTTTTTCAGACAGGTGACTGAATACAGTGCATTTAATCTCATAAGTCTTTGTTGATCAATCAAAAACCGATCAAGTGGTTCCGTATCACTAACTGAAAAAAAAAATACGCTTCTTGTATGGAAGATGCCTTTATTTAGTTTTGTTGTTGTAGCGACCATAGAAAACGCGCTCTATGTAAATTTAAATCGTCTACCGCTTACGGTTTTTCAGATACAGCCCGCTGGCGGACAGACTGACGGACCGGCGGACGGACAGACGCACGTTTAATTCAGGTTCCGCTGTTAAATGTGTGGTCACTTAGTCTGACCGTAAAACGAAACGACATTGTACCGAATTTTTTAAGTTATCTGTGGCAAATTGTCATTTTTTCGTAAATAGGTTAGAGAAAATTGAATTTTTAGGATTTTTTTTCTCGAAAACGGTGTGGTTGCGCGCTATAAAACTTTGTGATAGTGTTCTACAAGAAGAGTACTCTACCCAAAAAAATAATCAAGCTCCAAACCCACAGTTGCTAAAACGAAGTTGAGCCAAATATTTTTCATTGCAATAATTTTCGCCTTTCACAGGACTTTCTTCATTTAAATATGACTCAAAGGAGATTGGGCATTTATAGTTTCACTTTTTGACGCGTAAAGGCCATTTGAGTTAATGTATAATTCATATTATTAATATTATCGATTTTTGACTTAAATTCATTGAAATAATTTGTGGGGTTTCTATTTTCATTTTAATTAGTATTTAATACGATACAATTTCATTTCTTCCATTATAGTGAAGCGACTCCTTTTTCAATTATAATCGATCGATTGAACATTAACATAAGTCGTGGAACAACAAAACAATCTACATTTGAAACTAAAAATATTAAAAGTTGTCATTATTATTATTCTTTAATAATAATACTATTTTTTCGTTTAAAGCAATTTCTAGACAAAAATAAAACAATTAAGTTAAAATAGATAATGTTACGACGCCGTAGTCTATTGTTGTGTCACAACACTATTCGATGAAATGTCAAACAAATTGGTATTTTCTGTTTACCGTGTTAACTGCCGGTAAACCGAGAAAATTGTTTTCAGCTTTTCTCTGCTAACAAACATAAATTCGTGTCGAGATGAGTTTTAGGATTCCTCCACGTCTATCTACTCCATCGAGCAATTTGACTCTTTTTGTGCGTGTGCTGCGAAGTGAATTATTATTGTTAGAACATTTTCACGTCCACGGTGATTTGTTCTGTGAAAACATGTTGCGCTGTATGAATTGTTCTCTTTTATTAGCACACCCGCTGCCTAGACGCCAAATCAGTGAAGCAACGGATTCCATGGTAAAAATCTTACGTACATGGATTTCTCCTACCGTTTTTCTGAGAAGATTTCTAGATCAATGTTTTTAAATATAAATGATGAACATAGGTAAAACTCAATTAATGTGTACCAAAATAATGCAACATATTTGCCAGTTAATAGGGTTTCAAAACGAATTGTTTTGAGTTATGTAACATAACCTCAATAGGTACTCAACTTATGTTTTTCTTCAGAAACCCCACAACATTTAATCTTGAATTTAACCTTGTATTAAAGTATAACACAACTCTTTTTTTGTGTCCAATTTTCATTACTTTACTGTGTCAAAAGTTGCGCAACCAAGTGCCATAGTACCTTGCTCAATTTCCTTTAAAACCATCATATAAGCCCATTTATTTAATTTGGTACGGTAAACTCGTCCTTTCGTTCCGATTCTTCATAAAGACGCCATAACAAAACCATTAAAATAATTTCTGCTAACAAGATTTTATTATTTTTTTGGGTTGCGTACCCAAGGGGTTAACCTCTCTCTTCCGTGTGGTTCACATGTGAACCAGTAATGTCAAATCGCACTTGAGCCCCGCTGGTTCACACGTGAACCGGCACACCGCGACTGATTAAATGTTTTTTTTTATTGAATATTATATTTTTTTACATTATTTTATTTTTAAATAGTTGCGCAAGTATTGTGTTTTCAAATAAAAAGCAAATAATAAAATTAATTAAATTAAAAAAAAACAAAAATTTCGTGATTGTGGGTAACGAAACGTAATATTAAATTTTGCAGACTTCCTCGTAGAATTTGCATGGAGACGTCGGATTGCCATTAACCATCTGGATCCTTTTGAGGAACTGATGAAATGTGTACTTTATGTATATAAAATAAGAGAGCGAGCGGAGCGAGCTCTGTACTTGGGGGCACCCCGACTCGGATAGGTTAGGTTAGAAGGGGATGGCGGGGTCGAGTGAGCGAGCGAAGCGAGCGAATAGACCCCGCCATCCCCTTCGAGGTTATTTTTTTATAAACCACTCAGAAGTAGGAGCCCCGCTCAGCGGGGCTCCGTCGACATTTTCTTTCAAATTAACATTTTTGAGAGGTCGAGTATGACCTTGAGTATAGTCTTGACGTTGGAGTTTGATAGAGGGCAATATTCTACGATTTTAGGCATATTTTGACATTGAAGTGTTTGACTTCGACCTTTACGAGTTTGACCTTGACCTTGAAGATGCCCCTGACCTTAATTTAGATTAAAATCTTAAATAGAGTCGCCACGTAATCTTCCCCACCCTTAGTACTCCCACTATCCCACCAATCCCTGAACAAAGCTTTGGCGATTTTTTTTTCAGCCCCTATGGTTTTGCGCGTTTTGGTACTTTCAAATTTACTATAGAAAAGGTGCATTCTACCCAAAAAAAAATACCTACTATAAAAAACGGCAGTTAGCTAATCCGAAGTCCTTCCAAATATTTTTCCATGAAGAGATACAGGATACTCGTAAGTCCTGAAATACCTAGGACATGGTTAACTCATGCACTAAGTTTAATCAAAGTCCGTTAACACCCAGTAGTAAGTTGAGGAACACTGTCTTATTTTCTGTTGTTTTTTTTGTGTTTTAAGCTGGTGCTGTCACCAAAAATATTGGAGCATTACGTATTTTAGCTAAAAATGTCAACACAAAAAGAATCATGACATAATAATTTATTATTTCGGCCCAAATTGATAAGTAACACTTCAAAGCTACATCCTAAACCCAACTTCTACGAACTCACACAAACAAAACAGGGAAAAAAGGAGAATTTTACTGGAAAACGTCCCTCGTTCTACACAGAACGTATAACCAAGAAACAGCGAGCCGCACCTGAGGACAAATTACACCAATCCTCTGCGACAAATTACACGATTACCCGAATAAATTACGGACTAACTTTACCTCCGTATAATAGTTTACTGGGGAGCGGTGACGATGCATGGCCGTGTTATAATCATAACGCGAGCTGTTGTTATTTTTCTTAGGAAATTGGGTTCAGTGCTTAGTGCCTAGTAGTTTGGGCTTAAGGGGTTTTAGTATTAAGAAAACCTATACCGTTTGTATCTGACATCGACGCACAAACGATTTCCATGAGTCCAGGGCATGATTCTGGACACCCCAGAGTTGGAATTTTGCGTCGGTTCTTTTCTAACTTTTTATTTTTTCAAGAGTACCACAAATAGGTATCAGCTCAGCTGAGCTGATATCTATTTGTGGTTTTATTCAGATTCAGTTTTTTTTTTTTATTAAAAATCTCATTGGGTTAGGTCAGAATAATGATTATGAGCAGTCTAAAGTAAAAAAAAACCCTTGAAAAAAATGAGAAAAAAGCCGACGAAAAATTCTGATTCTGGGGTGTCCAGATTCATGCCCATCAGATGTTTCAACGATGATTTCTTGGTTGTAAAGATGTTCTGCCTTAGTGAATCGCACTACTGGACCCATGGAAATCGTTTGTGCGTCGATGTCAGATACACGCGGTATGTATTATTTATGTTATTAATATAAACAACTCTTTGGAGGAGCTCGTGGAATTTGTTTCACATTTACCAAAACAACACCACAGTCACAACACGGACCACACTTTGCTGTTATTATCGACCACGCGTGTCTGATCACATCGCAGCCACGTGGCAACTACAACACAACACCAGCGACAGTATTTACACAGATTGACCACCTATTGTTGCGATGGTGTGGTTGTGGACATATTAGAAGCTTATGTTATAATGGCCGCATGGGTTAGTTTACAGCGTTAAGCGACGTTTGTTGAGGTCAGTCAGTGGATGGGTGACAATGTATTACGTGTTGAGACTCCTTCGTGCCTCGAAAAGCAAGTTAAGCAGTTTGTCTCGGCTGCCATTTATAGATTTTTGACAGTAGTTAGAGGTCGGAATTCAGAAAATTTGATATCAGGCAGTTACCAAGGGGTGCGTACCGTTGTCGAGATGGGTGGAAGTAATTGTTGCCATCGCGGGTAGATTTGGCTGGCACACACTCCAGTCTAGGTCAGAGATCATAGAGACAAAGTTAATGATGGAGCGAGCTTACCCAGAAGTATCCTGTTTACTCTAACTTTGAAAAGATTACGGTTGAAAGCCTTCGTAAACACAGACGTTGGCAAAGATGTCGCGTAGAAGGGGGCTGGTGAGTTTTAGGGCACACTCTCAGAAGTACAATCTGTAGAAGACCGACAAGCAGGAAACCTTGTGGCGATGAGCCAAGCTGGTTTTAAGTCGGAAAGGCAGTAACTTCATGTTTAATACCCCTAACTGCATCCGGGTAAAGCCGACCCCAGTGAGGGTAACAAATAAGCATTGATTCCAAGCTTTTAATAATACCACGTTATCTACGACAAAATCGCCTAAGGTAACGGAACCGGTCTTGGACACTGCACCAATAATGGACATTTTCAAACATAATTTCAAAAAATAACCAAATCAAAACATTTTTATAAAAATGGCCACATCTTGTGTAAACTATACGGATATCCGAACAAAATTATGTCAGTTTGACATATAACAGCCATGTTGTTTTGGTAACATCTACGGTCGAGTGAGTGCAGGTGAAAGAAATATAAAATAATCTGTTTTTATTAGAAGAATCCTAATGCAGGTGGGCTACATTCGTGGAATTTTTAAAATTTTATTTTATATTGTGAACGCTTGGCAATTTATTTAATGATTTACCATTGATATTGGGATTATAACTGCAAATAACCTGATTGTCTACCCTCTAATATCGTTTGGTTTTTTTTTGTGTTTATGACTGGAAACTAAATTGTGTCTTTACCCAATTATGGACACTTCTGTCCATCACTAGATTTGTTGTAAGTCTGCTATAATTTTGTTTTTTCCAGCTATGTAAATTAAGACTATTCTTAACATCTTACAAATTTATAATTAGAACATTCATACCCAATTATGGACAGCACTGTCCAAGACTGGGTGATAAAAGTACTCTGTGACTGGGTGTTCATGACTGGAGATTCACCAACTGTTATTTTTATATTGTGGCAGTTAATAATATTGCCATATTATGGCATCCAAGCGAAATTATAGCAAGGATCAAATGGACAGAGCAAGTGCTGAAGTACAAAGAGGAGAAAAGATGTCTGTAGCGGCTACTAAACACGGTGTGCCTAGAATTACTTTGCGGAATAAAAATTACGGGGATAAGCCCACTTGATTGTAGCTTTGGACCTTCTACAGTGCTGTCCCAAGAAGAAGAAAGATTATTAGTCAAATGGGTTTTATACCTACATGGCTGAAAACCATTTTCCAGAAAACAAAAAACTCCAAAATAAGTCTTTGTACACTACCCAGGTAAAAAATGGTTGTCCATTTATGAATCTTCATCCAGAATTGGTATAAAGAACGGCACAAAATCTGACGAAGGCAAGAGAGGCCGTTACTGAGGAAGAGCTGAAACAGTGGTTTCAAACAATTAAAGCGTATTTAGAAAGCAAAGGATTGTCAGATGCTCTGAATGACCCAAATAGGATATACCAGCTGACCCGCGCAACTTCGTCTGCCTCACATTTTCCATTACTGCTCCGCTCCTGTTTGTCTTAGCGTGATGATATATAGCCTATAACTTTCCTCGATAAATGGGCTATCTAACACTGAAATAATTTTTCAAATCGGACCAGGAGTTCCTGAGATTAGCGCGTTCAACCAAACAAACAAAATCTTCTGCTTTATAATATTAGTATAGATACACTGATGAAAGTGCTTTCTACTTACAGCTTAAAGCAGGGAAAGTAATTGTACACAGAGGAAGAATACCGGCGCTGATTGTTAAGAGTGTTCCTCGAGGATGGGGCATATCATGACAGGATGGATGTGTGCTAAAACGTTCTATGAGTTCATCACAAACGTTTTTAACCCATGGTTTCTACAAAAAGAGATACCAAAGCCTGTATTTTTTTTACTGGACGGACATAAGTCGTATATGACGCTGCACCTTGCAAATTTTTGCAGATATGATGGCATAAGAGTTGATTGCACTTTTTCCTAATTCCACTCACTTAATCCAACCTATGGACGTGGCAGTTTTTCGGCCACTTAAAGGGTTTGGGAAAGGTCAGGTCATGAAATGGAAAAATGGAAAATCCAGAAGCGCGTTTGAAAAAACAAGATTTTGCGCCAAATTTGCAAGAGGCTTTAAAAAGTGTTTGCCCTGAGACCATACAAAACGGTTTTCGTGAAATTACCATGTTTAAGTTTTTTAAGAACAATATTATTTGTGAATTATTGTTTGCTAAGGATACATAATTAAAAACTAGTCAATAGGTAGATACTTTTATAAGTGTCCAACACTAGATGTCCAAAACTAGATACTGTTCATAAATGGGTGTCCATTATTGGGGACTTGACTGTCCATAATAGGTTCTCTATAAGGGTTTTTGTTTTTTTTCTGTATCTCATAAGTATACTTTGCTGTGCCATAATGTGCCAAATAAATAGATCGCAGAAAACATGTTTTATTTACGAATATAACTTGTTCTTGCAATACCAAATAAATACGAACAATTAAGGCAAATTAACTCAATTTTCATTCTTAAACTGTCCATGATTGGTTCCTTTACCTTACAAGAATATATCAATTCCCATGATTACACAAATCCGTATTAATCGACATGTGGGGTTAATTACTGATCATGAGATAATTACATAATGCTGGGCAAGGTGTGATAACATTAAAAGATAATTGACTTAGGTCTAATCATTTAGGATACAGACTTTTTCTGCCTTATGATTTAGACGAGAAACCAAATAAAATCAAGTGAGACAAATGATGATAGATGGAAACAAAGTCTTATTATTTCCGCTATCAAACTAACTACTTATGAATACGAACTTCAAGACACATTTATGTTTATTTTCCCCCAAACCACATACCTACATTATGTTTGCAAAGGAAACTCTCTTCAAGAAATTGATGCATTTTTCTCTGCCATTAACGTGAGGACCACTTTTGTAGCGGTTGTTGTTTCCTTGTAAAACTTGGCCGGCGGCCATCTTGAAAAATAGGTTGTCCTTGACCATTTCACTTTCCTAAGAGATCCTGAAGATTTATAACATGTCACAACATGTATTGTGGGAGATTAGTTTGGGTCGGGATTAACATATTATGTGTTGTATGTTTCAAGGTTTTGATTTTGTAAGGGCTATTGTGAATGTTTTGTATTGTTCAGGAATATTGATCGGTTTCTCATTAGCATGGCTGGTGGATTCTGTGAAGATGTTTTGGAAAATAAGTGCTGGTGTTTTTGGTCTATATAATGCGGCTATGAAACCAAACAAACATCATCTTAATGCTTCACGAGATTGTTTGTTTTTTACGCTTTTATACCTATTAAGGAGTCGGAGACGAACTCATCACGATGAATTTTGTTTTTTTTTTCTTTGAGATGGGTTTTGCTCTTGACTCTAATCTAAGTCAGAGATGACAGATATAAAGCCTACGATGGAGCGAGCTTACCCAAAAGTAGCCCGAAAAAGATTAGGGTTGTAAGCGTTCGGAAACACAGTCGCAGGTAGAGAGTTCCACTCCTTAGCTGTGCGCATTACGGAAGACGCTTAGAAACGCTTAGTGCAAATTGGTGGAATAGCAACAAGGTAGGGATACTATAGATGGAAAACCGCTACCTGGCAGGTCACGGTGTTGATAGGTGGAGTAAATAATGACCGAGTGCCGTCCGCGGATTGGAAAAAGAAGGGTTGGTCATCCAGCATCGAGATGGGTAGACGACATTTTTGCTATCCCAGATAGAGCTTGTATGAAGTTGGCGTAGGAACGCTGTGATCGGCACAAGAAAAGAGCGGCCTATGCCAGCAGTGGACAAAAACTTATTTTTTTGGACAAGTCCGCCACACATTCCCAACTTTTGCAACTCTTGAAAGCCAGAATCAACAGTGGCGACCACCAGAAAAACGCCAAGCTAATGAAGCCCAACGAGTTCCGGAGAAACGATTCAACTGTCCTGGATCCCGCAACGAAATTAATCAAAAGAGTACAGCGGAGGAGTAGGAAAAAAATAAATATAATTTCTACTTCCCTCCTTATGAATCGCACCAAAGTGCATATACAACTGGATTAAGCCCAGTTGCCATACACCACGGATGCACAAAATCGGGCTGTGGATGGTGAACCCGGAGACTTTACGTGGCTTAAAGTTAGTAATAATATTCGTAATGGTAAAGTTATTTTGTCTCTGACCCTTTGCTGATTTGGCACACGAGTAAACCACGTCCTAAAATAGGCCATAGGATATCTTTTTTTATCCCGGTAAATCTATATATATATATTTTTACCAATGATATGCATGCGTTTGACCTCTATCTCACCTGATGGTAAGCAATGATGTGGTCGAAAATGGAGCGAACTTGTCTAGAAGTAACCTATTCACTCCTGACTTAAAGACTCCCAGGTTGTAGATATCAGGAAACACAGACTTCAGCAGGGAATTGCACTCGTTAGCTGTACCTACAGCTGCACGCTGTTATGAATGTGTTCCCAAAAAGTTTTGTGCCTGTGGGTGGGATGTCCACCATGTACCGGTGGCGCATAGCCGTTCGTCTTGTTGTCCGATGATGGAACGGCTTTGCTAGTTTAATTATCAAATTTCGTCGCACATTCCCCAACAATACAACCGGTAGAAAACCGATAAGCTAGCAACTCAAACATCTCAATTCTATCATAAACCCGCTATATAAAATCTGAAGAGAAAACTGCTTTACATTTTCCGAGAGTATTTACCTACAAAGCAGACCAATTACCTTTATCATGAACTTCAAAAATAATCTATTCTGAAAACTTTAACTCCATAAAACAGTTACCATCCAGTAATCCAGAATATCTATGCTTCAAACGGATAGCAAAATTAATAATCCCAACTAAAACAAGGCGAACGGTATGTTTTATTATACAGGGTTAATTTTTAAAGTGTGCGAAAATGGCTACCATTGTAAAAAGTTTTTTATTTTTCACTTTTTAGTGGTATCCCAGCTAACAACACCACTGCAAAATCGCAGACAAGCAAAATACGCAATTTCGATTACTTGGGTGACATAAAACCATCATCCAAGTAGACGAATTCTTGCTATTTCGATTTAAATTCCAAAGTTCGAAACCGATCTTGATAAAATTAAAATGTGACCAATCTGCAAGTATATCCTTTTAGATAAAACAATTTTTTTTCAAATCGGTTCATAATTGTCGGAGTTATGAGGTAAAAAACATTAAAAAAAATACAACTGAATTGAGAACCTCCTCCTTTTTGGGAAGTCGGTTAAAAAATAAACGTACCCTGTATTTTTACACCATTCGAAAGTAGAATATAAAACGTTTATTTGACACAGACAAAACACAACAGCAAAAAACCACATTATAAAAAAGGGTAACAAAAACATGAAAAAACAAAAACGGATAGGTACAATAAAATTGTGCTGAGCGTGTCCAAGCTGAAAAACCTAAGGGTTACCATCTCAGCATACCGAGTTTCCTCCGTGACTCGGAAAGGCAGTTTAAGCCGTTGTCTTGTCATTTGTAGATCTTTGGCAGTCGTTACGGATTGTCAGAAGCCAGTTAATCTGACTCTGCAGTCTTACCAAGAATAATCGTGTTACCCAGTTAATGGGTTATGGAGGTCTGGTAGGCAGCCGTTCCACATAAAACATTGCTATTCATCTGAATCCGGTTTGACTGGAAGCTGACCCCAATGTAGTTGGAAAAAGGCTAGGCAGATGATGACATACTGTGAAATAAATTGATGCTATTAATGTAGGAAGTAAATAAAATAATGTTTGATAATACATAAATAAAAATTGTAAAAGGATGA
This sequence comes from Ceramica pisi, assembly GCA_963859965.1. Classification (NCBI taxonomy): domain Eukaryota; kingdom Metazoa; phylum Arthropoda; class Insecta; order Lepidoptera; family Noctuidae; genus Ceramica; species Ceramica pisi. Next base: position 22,273,079 of record OY982544.1, read on the forward strand.
GTAGCTAATAAGGATCAAATTCTCTGAAGTAATAGCATATGGAAACCCAAAGAAAAGTGTTTATTGTACCCATTTTTCAAAATTCCAATGATGCAGCTTTAGTTTTTAACCAAATCGGGCTCAAAACTCCTTTCAATGTTTGTAATAGTTAATCCTCATAGGTTCGGGTTTGGCCATACAAGCACACTTTGAAAATTCATACCAACCTATATGCTTAAATTATTTCTAAATTGGTAATATTTCCCAAGTAATTAAAAGTTCCGCAGGGATGCTTCTGTTTTATTACGGCCATACATAAAAGAACGACCTCAGGCACTAATACATTGAAAGAAATAAATATCAGACCATATAACAGATTATTCAGGTGCTAATATTTACGTTCACCAACTTATCTCTGCCGTTCTACTAATCTTTAATTCTCAAGCTATATGGTTGGGTTTTCATTGGCTGGGTTATGTGGGTGTAACGTCATTTTTATGGTGAACATTTATAGGTTCTCGGAATCGCTCAGAGATATTGCCTTTGAATATTATATTTTACAGGTGGAAGCGGGATCCGTGAAAATATTCATATTTTTATGTGATGTAATGCTTAATTTTGAAGTGGCATAACTGACTGGTTCTTCAAAACGATTTGAGGGTTGCGGGTGTTAAGATATTTTGTTGATTTTTTTTCTTTGAAGTTGGTAAAAGGGCTTTTGGCGAAAAGTGATCTTGGGCTATTTTAGTGTACTAAACGTTCGTATGAAAATACGGAACCTTTATAGGATAACTTGTGAGAATACCTCTGTTGTTATCTCTTTACTTATAGATAATAGGATAACCTACAAAAATTCAACGGTTTTAAAGGAAGTATTATATTTTGATTCAATCGGAACCCTTTGCAAGCGAGTCCGAGTCGCACTTGGACGATCTTGAATTTTTTTTTTTATATGTCTTTTGATAGTCTGTATGGAGATCTCTTGAAACCTTTTGAGCTAAAAACACAGATAGTCTTGCTTATTTTCAATGGCGCCCAATGAACATCACCATTAGAGACGTATCGCCAAATACTTTTCTATCACATACAAAATTTTATGTAAAACTAGCTTTTTTGGGGGCCGAGTCACCCGCGTCCGTAGGAGAATACCCTTCAGCGAATCCCTACACGTGGTCCCCGGGTGGTGCTAAACAGGTGACGCTAACCGCCTCCGTGGTCTAGTGGTTATACCACCTGATTCAGACCCAGAGGTCCCGGGTTCGATTCCCAGCGGAGGCAAATTTTTTGCTCGGTTTGGTTGGTGGTAGGACTTGTTCTAAGTCCGCCTGGCAAGCTACCACCATCATGTTTAAGTCTGTCGCCATAACAACAATGTTAACAGCATTGTTGTGTTCCGGCAGTTAGAGATATGATAGCCAGTGCCTCTGCGTAAGAGGATTCCGGGTGAAACTCGCTTCCATCTTCGGCCTAATCATCACTTTCCATCAGATTTGGGCCAAGAGTTTCCCCGTTTTGTATAACTAAAAACATAACACATACTAAAAAAATATGTAAAACTAGCTTTTACCCGCGACATCGTGTGCGTTTTTTCCCGTTCCCGTTGGAATTTCGGGAAATCCTTAGTCAGTGCTCTCCTACACTGTCCAAGGAACCTACATGCCAAATTTCAGCTTGCTACGACCAGTAGTTTCCGCCGTGCGTTGCCTGTCACTCAGTAACGGGAGAATTTCATATACCGCGTGTATCTGACATCGACGCACAAACAATTTCCATGGGTCCAGGGCATGATTCTGGACCCCAGTGTTGGAATTTTTCGTCGGGTCTTTTCACATTTTTTAATTTTTATCAAGAGTACCACAAATAGGTATCAGCTCAGCTGAGCTGATATCTATTTGTGGTCGTATTCAGATTGCTCTTTTTAGTGAAAGTAGTTAACTAATTATTTTTTTATTAAAAATCTCATTGGGTTAGGCCAGATTAACGATTATGAGCAGTCTAAAGTAAAAAAACCCTTAAAAAAAACTTTTTACAAAAAAATACAACCGACTTCCAAAAAAAAACACTGCAAAGTAAAAAATAACTTTAACTTTGGAATTCGGTGTTTTTGTTAGTTTGTTCGTATTTTGACACCGACTCCCGAAGTTAAAGTTATTTTTTACTTTGCAGTGTTTTTTTTTTGGAAGTCCGTTGTATTTTTTTGTAAAAAGTTTTTTATTTTTCACTTTTTAGTGGTACCCTACACCAAACAAAACCACTGCAAAATCGATACCATACGATTTTCGAAAGTTCCCCTCGACTTCTCTGGGATGCCATCATTAGATCCTGGTTTCCTTATCATGGGACCATTTGGGAAGTATACCCTTTGCAACAAAAAAATCATTTTTAAAATCGGTTGGCAAGCGACGGAGTTATGCCCGAACAAACATAAAAAAAAAAATACAAACATCCGAATTGAGAACCTCCTCCTTTTTGGGAAGTCGGTTAAAAAATGAGAAAAAAGCCGACGAAAAATTCTAAGTCTAGGGTGTCCAGAATCATGCCCTGGACCCATGGAAATCGTTTGTGCGCCGATGTCAGATACACGCGGTATTATATTGATTTGCCTGTACGAGTTAATTACGTAGTGTTTGTTGAAATATGTATTACTAAACCATGACATCGTTCGCATATATTCCGTTTTTCCTCGCTAATGTAGGAATTTCGGGAAATCCTTTCTTAGTATTTCCTTACGGAGTGTAGGGGAGCTAGATGCCAAATCTTAATTTCTGTTGAGTGTTGCCTGTCAGTCACTCCCTCAATAACGGAAGAATTTAAATATATTTATATATTTATGTACACACAAGAAACTTAAAAAAAATACAACCAACTTCCAAAAAAAAACACTACAAAGTAAAAAATAACTTTAATTTTGAAAGTCGGTGTTTTTGTTAGTTTCTTCGTATTTTGACACCTACTTCCGAAATTAAAGTTATTTTTTACTTTGTAGTGTTTTTTTTTTTTGGAAGTCGGTTGTATTTATTTGTATTTTTTTTTTTCACTTTTTGGTGGTACCCCGCACCTAACGACACCACTGCAAAATCGCAGCAAAGCAAAATACGCAATTTCGATTACTTGGATGACAAAAAATCATCATGCATTAACGAATTCCAGCTATTTCGATTGAAAATCCAAACTTCGTAACTAATTTTGATAAAAATTTAAATGGTACCAATCTGCAAGTATTACCTTTTAGATAAAACAAGAATTTTTCAAATCGGTCCATAATTGACGGAGTTATGAGGTACCTAACAAAAATAAAAAAAGAACCGAATTGGGAACCTCCTCCTTTTTTGGAAGTCGGTAAAAGAAGGTTAAGCATTTCTTGCAATAAAAAAATACTAAAGATATTGATTGATTTCTATTTTCCACCATCAAAGAACCAACAACAGTTTGTGTACAAGAAGTGAGGAAGATCCCAATTAAATCATGGTTTTGAAACCGTCACCAACATTGCAGCTTTCTAATCTGTTTGATCTCAATGTCGTCACGATTCAAATACGGAGAGACCGAAGCCGAGGGCGGAGATAATCCTTATTTATGCTACAACTTGGAGTCCACTGACCTGTCGACTGGGATTAATGAAGGAAGATAAATAATCCAAGGAGTTTTGAAACTATTTTTAAAGTAGATTAAGTCGTTTTTCAAAATACATGTACTATTTAAAAGCCTGTCATTCGTAGTTTGGTCTCGTCATAATTATTGTAAGTTCTCTTAATCAGAAAATTATTATAAAATATCATATTTGTTACTATATTGTATTGTATCGAAAAGATTCTCTTTAAATGTTTTACTTTTATATTATTTGTTTGTTGTACTCCTACCACAGTGTAATCTTTTTAACTCAAAGGTTGACTGGTAGAGAATGCCTTGTTGCATTAAGTCCGCCACCATTGTTATGCATAAAGTCTAAATAAATATTGGTATAAACGACTTGACGAACGCTTTCTTTTTAGGGATGGGAAATCATCAAAATATGACTTCCCCCGCTCTGGGCGGAGCGGGAGGGAGTGTCAGACTTCTACTGACTGAAACCCATCCATGTTCCTTCAGTGCCCTTTGTGTTCCGGAGCCAAGGTATTTCTTTCGAATAGTCCCGCGACTCCGGCAGGCGTCGGGACTTGACGAACCCTATAATATACATTTTAAAACGACATATCTATGACGACAAATACATCAACTAACTAGCACTTCGTATGGTAGCATGCCATAATTATAGGCTCTATAAAAAGTATATAGGTGATTTCTAGTGTCATGTATTAGGGTTCCGAAAGGTAACCACCGTAACTAAGCCGTCCGTCTGTCCGTCCGTCTGTCCGTCCGTCTGTCCGTCCGTCTGTCCGTCCGTCTGTCCGTCCGTCTGTCCGTCCGTCTGTCCGTCCGTCTGTCCGTCCGTCTGTCCGTCCGTCTGTCCGTCCGTCTGTCCGTCTGCCAGCGGGCTGTATCTCAAGAATCGTAACGGGTAGACAGTTAAAATTTTCTCTGAGTGTGTATTTTCAGTGCAGTTACAGCAACAAATTTAAAAAAGTTTTTTTTTTCAGATGCAATAAAAACTGCTAGTTTTAAAAGTCTAATTAACATTGTTTAAACGACTAAATGATTATTAATTTATATATTTTGACTTATGGTTCTGTCGTTAAATTCTACCATTTTACGTGTAGGCAGGCACAATAATTTTATTTCTGGAGGAAATCTTAAGAGAAACCAGGCTGTAAAGTAAGGTTTCAGTTCCATCTTCTGTTGTTTAAACGAAAAGATTTTGACCTTGATTTCGCTTTAGTTACTTTAGCTAGTTGCAAAAAAAAAAACATAGTTTAAACCTTGTCCAAGGTCCCATCTATTTCTGTATCAATTTTATCAAAATTGGTTCACCAAATATGCATGGAAGTTTTACAAACAAACACTCAAAAGCATTTATTCACATACCAAAAAAAACAGTTTTTCAGTGACTTGAAAGCCGAACTAAAAACAAAACTTTAAAAGTAATCATCAAACAAAACAATCAATTACAAAACAATTCGTATTACGAACACCACAGCTCATCCCGACGCCTAAAAACAGCTCAAACATACAAAAACAGAGCTATAGGTGACAGGTTGGACAAACAGTTCATTCTCATTTACGCAAAAACAGATTGGGAATAGCGATCCATCACGGGGGATTAATCTGCCCCCCCTGCCAACAGGGCCGGATTTAGTTAGCTTAGTGGCGGGTGCAAACGCCCTAATTGACGTTGTAACCTTTCAATAATTAATTTTATGAATTGCCTTTCCGGTTTCCGGGGTGTTTTAGTTTGGTTGGGTTAGTAGTGTCGATTTTTGGTTTATTGTGATGATGTAATGTGTTATCGATTTTGAAAATCACCATGAAAATCTAGCATTGAAGTAGACCGGTTGTCGGGTGTTATTGGAACTGAGGATATTTAAGGTATCCATCGGAAAATAGAGCAGTGACTGTGTCTGAAAAATCAATCCGTGGAATATTTAGATATTCTGCAATTTCCCATAGGCGTCGTCCTAATTGGCTAATGATCGAACGTGTTAACCTTTATTTAACCTTCCCTTTTTTGTTGTTTATTTGAAGACCATGTTATGTGGTGAAACTCAGCGGAGAAGATACTCATAAAACTGAGTAATTTGGTCAATTTCATGAAAACATTCCAAAAACCTTGCATCTCCATAAGTCAAACTCCATGCCACACATACTACTTTAATTTCTTCATCACATTTTACAACCAACAAAAAAGCATCTAGTATATTTTTTGCACCCACTCATGCACCCAATTCCGGCGGCCCTGCCCCACGCTCCCCAGAGCCTCTTTTTGTAACAAATGTCTTCTCAAATAACGCGTCTTGACAATTTTAAGCCGTCGTGCCAGGCCCGGATTCGGCATGTCGCTGTAATTAGCCTAGCCTCTTTAATTAGGGTCTCTACCATCTTTCTTTGTATGCCGGGCGTGGGCTTGAAAAAGAAGAATTATGCCAAGCCTTGGAGTTTCTTGTGATATGTTTTTTGGGGCGTGGAAAGGCGGATTTAGAGTTGTTGAGCTCTTGTGTTCGAGGTTTTAGACTTACTTCGTCGCGGTAATGAAAACGATTGCGTATGTAAATACATAAAAATCATATGAAATAATGTGACAATAGATTAATTTGGAAAAATTGAAGTTGACGACATCTCAATCGAGTAGAAGTAAAAACTCGCACTAAGGCCACAGATTAGAGTAACTACCTACATGGTTTGTCCGAGGAGTAATAATTACCAAAAAAAAAAAAAAAAAAACCTTTCACAATCTGTAATTTTAATGATGAAACTCTTCAGCTACATCAAGACCTCTACCAACAAAAGGGTTATTCAAAGCAAAATAAACTTTACAAAATTAGTCCCTAATACTCTCCAATTAACTGAAAAATCTCGTCTAATTAGCAGTAATACCCTTTGCTCATAAGCTCTCAGTAATCCCCCGCCGCGCTCCCCCGGTGACTCCGGCAATAATTGTAACCGCTCACATTATGATGACGTCACGAGCTAGGCTCGGCTCAGAACTTGTGCCGTAAAATTGATGAGCTCGAGTTTTCTCCAAACACCGTCATTGTCTCAAGATTTTTGGTGTTTGGTGGAAGGGATGAGCTGTTGCGGTATTTAAGAACACGTTATCCTTCCTGATGCTCTAAACAATTGACATGCTGTGACGTTCTGGCAAAGGCGATTGTACAAATGTCAAAACTTTGATGACACTGAGATTGACGAAAGCTGTCAAAAGACAGAGTCCAAAAGAGAAGGCGGAAGGAGTGGCGGCGGGAGTGGTGGTGGGTGATTCTGTAAACATGTCGAAGTGAAGGCTTGGGTGAAGTGGTCACAAAGTATGCTGTCAAGCTAAGTAATCAAGATGGAATGACAGCTCACTTCGTGATCACTTCACCCAAGCTTTCACTTCGACGTGTTTAAAAAATCGACCGGCTGAATTATTACCTGAAGTAATCATTAATGTCAAAAATCATGAAAAAGGTTTTTTTAGGATAGATAATCATTAAATGACTCCTCCCGCTCTGGGCGGAGCAGAAGGGAGTGTCAGACTCTTACTGACTAAAACCCAACAGTGTTCCCCATACTGCCATTTGTGTTCCAGGGCCGCAGAGACTCTTTCTTTTTTTTTTTTCTCCTGATGTGATGGACGGTGAGCTATCCAACGCTCACCGTCCGCAGGCCCGCGCCTACGGTGGCTGGTAATCGCCCTGCGTTTCCCGACGCCCGGGACGTCTTTTTCTGTTGCGGCGGCCGGGGCGTGAGGTTTCACTCTCTCACGCGTTCAGCCTCCTCCTTCGCTAGTATTACTGCTTTGCAGAAGGAGGTGACCGCTTCCCATGCCTCCTCGCTCCGGACCATGCATTGAACCAGGACCAGACGCGAGAGGTCGCCGCCACCAATCTCCTCGACGAGAACACTACGGTGTTCCTCCAAACCAGGGCAGGCCTCCACCGTCATACTCAGCGCTTCTCGTCCACATTTAGTGTGTGCACAGCTAAAGTGTGGAATTCTCTGCCAGCGACTATGTTCCATTCTGCTTCCACATACAACCCGTCTGCCTTCAAATCAGAGTGAACAGGCATCTTCTGGGCACGCTCGCTCCATCATAGACCTCATCCATCGAGGTTAAGAGCAATTCCATTTCAATTTACAACAACTTAGGATGTGACCATAACGAGTTTTTGATATAGTGATCCTAATAAATATTATTAATCAATCAATCAATTATTTATTTTGTAAAACATAGATAGTATAGAGTTTAAATATGTGCACTATTTTTTGCCAGTAAATGGCGTACCAAATAAACAAAAACAAGCAAATATAATTAAGTGGAATTTCGACAGATTACATTAAAAAAATATAAAAATAATAATTAAATAAAAAAATATGTCAGGTGTACAGCAAATAAAAATAAAGTGGCATGTCAAAAGATTACCTGACAGCTATTAGCATTAAAAATTAATGATAATTGAATTTTAAAAATATGTCATGTTTAATCTCTAATAACTTGTAACTTAACACCACATAATCACAAAACCATGGCTCGAGAGTTTAGAATTTAATGGTTTTATTGGTCGCGCAGCCTATTCCAAGTTTCAGACGTGTCGGAATAAAGAGTTAATTATTTTATGATTCATTTTGTTTGTTTGCCGATGGAAAATAACCATCAAAATACCCCTTTTTTAAGTATGGGAAATCCTCAAATGACTCCTCCCACCCTGGGTGAAGCAGAAGGGAGTGTCAGACTCTTACTGACTAAAACCCATCCGTGTTCCTCCTAATGCCCTTTGCGTTCCAGGGCCGCGGTGACTCTTTCGAACAAATTCCGCAACCCTGGCAGGCACTGGCCCATCAAAATACCCTGGATAGGTTTTTATTAAATTGCCAGCTATGTCCACGTACAATATAGATTTTTACAAAAATAAATGAAAAGCCTATAACTGTATATAAGCATTTATTTATTTTGTGAGAACTATACCAAAATTCATAGAAACCGGTTCTGCTATTTAGGCGTGAAAGCGTTACAAACAATTTCAGTGTCGCATATTTTGTGTATCGAATTTATTTATAGTGAACCCTATATGCTATTTCAGATTATCTCTGTGCCTAGTCTCATTCTGTTCCGCATAGCCGTTCTGGCGAGAATAATTAAGTTACAAACATCAATCCAAAGAACGAAATTGTTTCTCGTATTAGTAGTAAGATTAAAATTATGATTAGGATATTTTTCTTTAAATTATTATTTTGTGTAGAGGTTGTGAGATAGGAAAATAATATTTTCTACTCCATTTTCTTAGCTCAAGATTTTTATAAGTTTTTATTACCGGTTTCGTAAAATGAGAGGTTTTCCCTTGACCCGACCCAGATCGTTATTGTGAGGAAAGTGCCTTTAGGTTATTATCCAAGTACTTTATTCTTTACTAAAAATAAGCTAATAATTTCGTAGGTCTAGAATTATTTTATAGGCTACTCCTTAAAGCTGCTGCCATAAATGATTTTAGAGCACTTTGCTAGAGTATATTATAAAATTTTACTTTTATGTGTGCTAAGGCAGGTACGCTAAAATATTTTAAAGTTTAAAGTAGAGTAGGTACCAGTAGTGCGATTCACTAAGGCAGAACATCTTTACAACCAAGAAATCATCGTTGAAACATCTGTTAAATATATGCCACATCAGATGTTTCAACGATGATTTCTTGGTTGTAAAGATGTTCGTCCTTAGTGAATCGCACTACAGAAGCCTTAATATCATAGGCTGTATATTTGTTTATTATTCACACCTAAACTTCTGCACAGATTTGAAAGAAATTCGGGAAACGAGTAGACCATGGCCCAACTTCAAAAATTAGATACTATTTTCATCGCGGGCAAAAGTCGTTATCAAAAGCCATCTTCTATGTATATAAAATGCAAATCTGACTCACTGACTTATGTATCAACGCACAGCCGAAACTACTTCCGCATATATATTATTAGTTATTTATTAGATACTCGTAGATAATAGGTTTTTTTTTTTTTATTCAAAACGGGTATTCTCTTGGCCCAAATCTCACCTGATGGAAAGTGATGATTAGGCCGAAGATGGAAGCGAGTTTCACCCAGAATCCTCTAACATAGAGGAACTGGAACTGGTTTACATTTTGCACGGAACGCTGCAGCGACAAATATCTTTTGGACAAACTAAGGACAGATTTCATCAATGAAACTGAACGCGATCAGCATATTATGAACCGCGTTTGCAAGCTGTCAGTGTCATTATTTTCTATGGAATATTGACACACGCTCTTGAACGCAATTTAGTTGTACTGGCCGGTGACAGAAAAAAAAAATGGTCCAGAAAGCGTCAATCCGATCTTTTTTTTTTCTTTATTGATTTTAAGGGATTTTTGTACATAAAAAATCCGATCTTCATTTGTTTTTTCGAGCTTAGTTCATCCTTTCGTATAGCAGAGATTTTTGATAACACGATGAGTTCATCATGTTCAGATTCGTGTTTTTATTTTTACTTTCTTTGTGTTCGTAATGAAAAGTACAGTTCTCACCTCTGGTGACTTATTTAGTGCCTCAAACTATTGGCACTAAACGCCGACTCGGGACTAAATCAAAAGCTCCTGCAAAGGTAGAAAAATGGTTTATTTAAAAGAGTTACCGCGGGTCTGGACCGCAAAGGGCATTTCAAGGAACACGGATGGCTTTTAATCAGTACAATTCCTGCTCTGCCCAGAGCGGAAGAAGTCGTTTTTGATGATCTCCAACATAAAAAGATTTAAGGTCGTAAGAACGTAGAACAATACAATAATTTCCACGAAAACTGAAATAACATATAAAAACAATCTTCAATGTTTGCTTGAAATTCCCGGGAAACTATTTGTTTTTATACCGAGACTTATTTTCTTGAATAACTCGTCTTACCCTGAATTCTGTCTAGTAATTGAACAAAAACGCTAGACCCTATTATGTTCCAACATTTTTATTTGGATACTTAATATTATTTTTCTCCGATATTTGGGAAAGAATGTCGAACAACGTCGGGGATATTAACATCGATTTTATTTATGATTGGATACAGCTATAGCTTCAATATTACTACATAATATATTATCACTACATATTATAAAACCAAGTCGTCCGCCACGTCTGTCTGTTTGCGATAAACGCAAAAAGTACTGCACCGATGTTCATGCTGTTTTACCCAAAGGATAGGGTTTAGTCCCATCTCGGCACCTTCCCATCTCGGCACCCATGAATTAATTTATCATCTTTACGAAAAATTCCCATCTCGGCACTCCGTCATTAGTCGTTGCTAAGTACAGTCATAAAAAATGGATACACTGTATCAGTATAGTGAGTAAATCAAATTGACTCAAAACTAAAAAATGTAAAAAAAAGTACCTATAAAATAAGTTTAATTTTAAATTTTTAGTGTTTTGTGGACAAAGTAAAATATGCTTTCATGGGACTTAAAAAAAAATACGCAAGTAATAAGTAAGCAAGTAAGTGTCATATTTTCTGGCTATCTCTTTCGCCTCGGTTAAGACAGTCAAACCAAAGTAAACCTAACGCTTGCTCATTATGGTTCATTTTTGTGTAATACTAAATTAGAAGTGCTCAGTCCAGATAGTGTGATAAGACAATAGCGCAAACTAACAAAAGAAAGAGCGAGATAGAGACAAATAGCAATGCGGCCGGTGCCAAACCAGTTTAATGTACAATAAAATTACATCCGTTATGCATGTGTTAAATAGGCGTGTCGGCAAAAGACCTACTTTAATCAAATATTTAAGTGTCGTGAAACATGATACAAGGTGGTTTGCATTTAAAATGATCAAATTTTTCAAGTGTAACATTCCTATTTCCAAGAAAAAAGAGAAATACGTAAAGTCCCATGCCGAAATCAACCAAATTGTAGCAAATTATGAAAATGGTTCGATAAATTTAAAAAGCTGCATAGAACAACTGTCTGCTATTATTGCCATTATTGTAAGAAAATTATGTACAATGTTGATTTCTCTGTGATATAGAAGATTAAAAAATAGTCTATTTACAACTGTTGATTAGTGGAATATTTTTTTATTAGTTTGTTTTTTTTTATGAAGAGTAACAACTTGCGGTGATTTTATTATTTCAGATATTTTTGAGACTAACATTTTTTATATTTAGATTTTTTACTTATTATGTAGTTATAAAAATATACAATTCCGATTTATGTGATAATTAAAACTGAAAATGAATGCACAGCGAGTTATAGCAATCAGCTGACCCCTTTTGCAATTATTTTATATTTTATTTATTTGAGCGAAGTAAATAAAACAAATTGCAAAGGGGGAACAGCTAATTGCTATGACTGTACAGTGAACGCGTAATCAAGCCTACTCGTATCATTTAGTACCAGTATGAAAGTCCTCAAAGTATGGACGCCCTTTTGCCTACGTCCCGGTTATACCTACTGATTAAACGTTAATTGTACTTAATAACTATTAATTTTTGTAATATGTTTTACATAATTGCTGGAAAGATTTTAAAACAATTATTCCTACGAACCGTGATTTTTTCATATATTTTAAAATTTGTTATGTTACTGCCAAGGCAGAGATAATGGAGCCTCTAAAAAGCGATTCAAGGGCTTGTCTGTGAAAATGATAATTTAAAAAGAAACAAAAATGATTTAATAAATAATAAAGTTGATTTACTTACTATACTGATACTGTGTTTCCGTTTCTTTTTGTGTACCTTAAAATGATTCATGAGAGGGTGCCGAGATGGGAATTTTTCATAAAGATGATAAATTAATTCATGGGTGCCGAGATGGGAAGGTGCCGAGATGGGAATAAACCAAGGATAGAGTGGTTCTCGAAAGTTTTAACATATAATTTGTCAAGCGGGCGAAGCCGAAGGGCATCAGCTAGTGCTTTATATAACACTTATTATTTCTTATAAAATAATAGAAAAGGCTGTCTTTTATGAAAACCTTGTTTGTAAGGTTAAAAAAATATGAAACAGTATCAAAGTCTCACCTATTTAATTTATTTCATTATATACTTTTTCATTTATTAAACAAGTCTACAATGGGCGTGTTTAAATCCACAAAACTAATTTTGGAGCCTAAAAGACATTAAATTTATTATAAAATGAAAGTTTATTTAAATAACAAACTAAAACAGTTAACTATACTTAATATATCGTCAAAAAATTCTTCCGCATCGCTCTCGACTGGAAGTGCACCCAAAAGACTGGCGGCATTGCCAAGTTTTATGGCAATACTTATCCTCTGTCCGAAGTAAAAGCCAGCTCTTGGGTCACGCGAAATGTCAACTAAGTGTTTAGCTAGTTCTTTAAATAACACGTGAACACTTTAACCCCACGGTCCAAGAGTTTCAACCCCAAACGGCTCAAAAATATAATTGCCAACAAGGCTATTATATTTCCTTCGTTTGAGGTTCTTAGTAGCCGCAGCGATAGAACCAGTACAGCACGACGAGCTAGGAAGATGGGATGGCCCAAGAGCATCGACACAAGTAGCGTCCCACACTAAACGCCTACCCATCTTCCATGGAAATAAAAACAACCCGGCCGGTTGTTATTAAAATTAAATTAAAAATAGTGAAACGTGAGTCGTCTTTTTTAAAAACAATAATTTATTTTTACAATGTAATAATGTTACAAAACTGTATTAGCAAGTATGAGAGGACAATGTAGATCAGTTAACACAGTACCAAGTAATGGTCTTTCGAAACACCTTCTTTCCTAGAGTCACATCCAAATATTCCCCTTTCCATGAAGATGTAGTATCTACTGAATCCACAATATATATATATATATATATATATATATATATTTCCTCTTTTTTGTATTTTCCAAATTCAAACACCTATCCATACCTACACGCGAAAATTATCAGTATATGGATCACAATATTTTCCCGAAAAAAAAAAAAAAATGTTATTCGAATTTTTCGGTATTTTTTGGCGGCACAGGCAGTGACAGATGAAGGCAGGTGCCATTCGGTGATGCGTCACTGAATTGACAAGCCCTGATTGAGTAAATACTTTTACACGGGAATACTGGGAAGGTATATACCTACCCACCCCAAACACATGTATCTACACGTGCTTGGGGTGGGTATTTCTAGTGTTGGTAATATGGGGGTCGGAGACAATAATAAAAACACAAAAGTTGATTTGTACATTATACTTATGTATCAGGTTATTATTGTGAGGGCGTGTATTAAAGGTAGCTAATAGATTTTCACTTATCTGCTACTATCCAATAATAGTTGTTTTTTGTCTGGTTTTTTGGTTGTGGCAACAATTAGTAGCGTTTCTTTGTTCAATAATAGTGTTACTTAGAATTTCTACAATAGTCTAACAAATCTAATTTTTCTTATGCCTAGTAGGTTTTTATTGTAAAAAGGCCTTCTTTGCAATTGTCTTGTTTAATTATTTGGTCTGGTGGCAACCGCTACTACTGAGCTCAAGGTCCTGGATTTTATTCCTGGGTCAGGTAAAGAGTTTATGCTGTCAGTAACATTTGTTTGAGCCTGTTGTGATCATGTAATTTTTTTATTGCAACAGGCTCATTGCCTATTAGAAAGGACTCATGCATAACTGGCAAAATGTGGATGTACTATAGGTGCACCCCTGCTAATTCCATAAGCGAATAAGGCGTGATGTTTGGGCATAACTAGAATTCTTGAACCCTCTTCAGCTAATCTAAATACAATTTAATAGGAGCGTGTTTACATCGCTTGTGTAATGGCATTCAAACTGAAGACATTTCACCCACCAGTCGCACAGAAATAACAAAAATTTACAATTCAAAACTATTCAGGTAGTTACCAATCTATTTTCATCCCATTAAATCATCTCTTCATCCCATTAAATCACATAGGAACCTCCTACATTAGGCACTTGGCAAACAGCGTCCTATGGCCGTACACCGTTCACCGTATAGCCGTACATGCTAAGTGTAGCACTCTCAGGCGCCTAATATTGCAGCTCACGATCCTGGCCCTCGTCGGTGCAAATGGATTCCACTTCTCGATTGTCCACTAAACAGGCAGATTCTGGGGTGTGGCGATGAGATTGTTACTGCAGAGACCTGAAATAATAATATTTTAAACTGACGCATTGGCTTTAACATGGTATTCTAGTCGGTGTAAAACATATGGCCAATTTTCAAAAACAGAGAACAAACCCCCGTTATACTGTTGAAAACGATTAACTGATTATTCAGTTTAATACATTTTAACCGACAAAAAGAACATTAAACTAGCCTTCAAGAATTTAATTCTGCTATTTGAACGTTTTGTGTAATATATGACCAACAGAATCTAATCGTCCTGAATTCCAAACAAGAAAATAATATATGAGTCGAAAATAAGATTAATACAACCAGATTTACAACTTTAAATAAATGGAATTTTATAAAACCAGTAAGGTAGCGTGGGCAAAAACAATTCATCTATGGTTCCACGCAATTCATCTATGGTTGGCGCCCGATTAACGTGCAATAAAGAAAATTGATTTTACCCTCACATCCTCATACTCAAAACAATAAATAATGAACCGTTTTTCATATCGTAAAGGATCACTATAGAAGTCGATTCAGGACAGCTTTATGTCATTACTTCTATTTTTGATTTTCAGAAAGTCATTAAATGTATGTGGATCAGTGACTGTTATTGCACGAGTATCTAGCGTCTGCCATATATTGGTGTTGACAGAAAGACTTGTTAACTGTAACCAGTATAAAGTAAGTTTACAAAGGAAACAAATTACTTTTCACCTTGAGCAATTTCCGGTGTCACTCGCACACCTGGTGCAATTCAATAGCGAGTTCCAACTACAATAGTAACGTTTAGTTTCAAAGCTACACGTTTGAGCAGCAATACTGCACAGCTAGTAACAGATCACTGGGCTACAGCGAGCATTTAATTTCAATTGCATTCCCTAGTATACCAGTCTTCGGCACCTGTAATTTGGAATCGAAATTTTGGCGTAGCAAAAAACAGAATTTCGTAACTCGCACAGTTAAAATATATTTTTTTTTAAAGAAAAACAGTTTGTTTCTCCTAAACAAACACAAATTTAATTTTTATAAAAATACACAAATAAAAACAACGATACAACAAAATGGGAGACAAAAAATACAATATGGTCATCATGCCAATATTATATACTCGTTTTTCACCTAGAATGCATTTGGTCTCCACTACTATTTGTAGATCTTTAACGCTCGTTACGGATAAACAGTAGCTCAAAAGTCGAAACAGATTGGTATCTACCTGAACTGAAAAACTGTTCTTTGGCGGTCAAATTCTGTCACTCTATATAAAATACATTTATGAAGCCAACTCGATATTTGGGAAAAGAAGTTCAAATCTAGATCCAGATAGTACCTAGGTACCTACCGATATTGCTGCTCAGTTTTTTTTTTCTCTACAAGAAAAATCAACTATTTCATCACTAAACACCACCTTCAAACCAGCGTATCCAGAATAAGGGTGCGTACAGACGGCGCCAGTAAACACTAGAGCGTGGCGGCGCGACACGGCGCACGCATTAGCGAGTGTCGACTCATACTCGACGAGCGCCCATAAGGACACTTGGTGCGCTCCACGTGATTGACTATCTATAGGCTATTCTGATGAGCTTAGGAGAGGCAGGCACCTTTACCTATTGGTACACTTGGTGCCCATAAACAAGTTTTCATTCACAATCATATGTGTGCATAATTTGTTCCACAGTACATTTTTACCAAACAAGCTCTAGATGTGAAGACCTTTAATAGGGAATATGCATGCGATTTTTTTATTTGCAAAATAAAATACTTAATAGCTCTAGTAAACAATCATAAAATTATTAGGTAATTAAATACCTTCACCATTTATGAAGTTATAAAGCTTCAAAGACTACAGTTAGAAAGAGAAGTCCGATACGAACTGTGACGTCATATCACACGACGACTATACAGCTGCCATAGAAAACAGCGTTTTCGCGAGAGGGACAGATTATATTAGTTTAAAATAATAGTATCGTTTTTCGAGCAATTTAGATTCTAATTTCACTGTTAGTATTATATCTATATATATAAAAGAAAGTCGTGTTAGTTACACTATTTATAACTCAAGAACGGCTGAACCGATTTGGCTGAAAATTGGCGGAGAGGTAGCTTAGAACCAGGAGCAGGGACGGACATAGGATAGTTTTTATCGCGGAAATCCCACGGGAACGGGAACTATGCGGGTAAAACGGGAGCGAAGCCGCGGGGGACAGCTAGTTTTAGAATACTTTTAGATAAACTGTTCAGATCATAAATACTTTTTTCATGCATATTCCCTATTGGCTGTCAGAATATCATACTGTTACTTATCACCATTGTATTAAGCTGTAAATCTTCCATAGTCTTTAAATAAATAAATAAATATATTAAGATGGATGCTTAATTATGGATACGGTGTGTAGGTACAGTACGAATATTCTAACTTTACCAATGCGAAGTTGGCTGTTAGTGACGACCGCGCAGGTCCCATCGCGTAGAAAAGTGTTACGTTCGTAGATTATGTTTTTTTTTGTGTACGTGTTATATTTGTTTTTTTTTAAAATGCATGCAATAAAAATAACACGATCACAAAGTAACACAACAAATACATACACTACAAGAAAACACAAAATACAAGGCTGTTTGACTTGTATTTTGTGTTTTCTTGTAAGAGAAAACCAGAATAATTAATTAAAACAAAAACAACGTTTAACACTTTTCGCACCAACAGTCGTATTGCATTGAGGAAGCGAGGCACAAGTATGCATCAAACGTATACGAGTGACTGAGACAGCATACGCGACGTACCCGCGCATGCGCTTTTCTGTTTCTTGTCAAATTGACATCCTGCGCAATAGATTGCGACGTACTTCGCATGGTTAAACTTAGATTATTCGTACTGTACTCTAGTGAATCGAAATATGACATGAATAACAAGGCAATGACACAGTACACGTGCGACCATTGCTAATTCTATTTTAAAGTTGTATACGCAAAACTTGAGTGCCAATTCTACAATTCATATCGCATTCGCATCTCAATAGCAATCTATCAAAAAAGTATGAAAATTAAGGCTTTTTTGACAGTTTGCGATTGACATGCGAATGCGAAAGCTGTTTAAAACATTTGTAGAATTGGCCTTCTCTGATAAGATCCTTCACAAATTTTCACATTCGCATCTCAATTGCAAACTGTCAAAAATGGATGAAAATTAACGATTTTTTGACAGTTTGTAATTAAATACCTTCACCATTTATGAAGTTATAAAGCTTCAAAGACTACAGTTAGAAAGAGAAGTCCGATACGAACTGTGACGTCATATCACACGACGACTATACAGCTGCCATAGAAAACAGCGTTTTCGCGAGAGGGACAGATTATATTAGTTTAAAATAATAGTATCGTTTTTCGAGCAATTTAGATTCTAATTTCACTGTTAGTATTATATCTATATATATAAAAGAAAGTCGTGTTAGTTACACTATTTATAACTCAAGAACGGCTGAACCGATTTGGCTGAAAATTGGCGGAGAGGTAGCTTAGAACCAGGAGCAGGGACGGACATAGGATAGTTTTTATCGCGGAAATCCCACGGGAACGGGAACTATGCGGGTAAAACGGGAGCGAAGCCGCGGGGGACAGCTAGTTTTAGAATACTTTTAGATAAACTGTTCAGATCATAAATACTTTTTTCATGCATATTCCCTATTGGCTGTCAGAATATCATACTGTTACTTATCACCATTGTATTAAGCTGTAAATCTTCCATAGTCTTTAAATAAATAAATAAATATATTAAGATGGATGCTTAATTATGGATACGGTGTGTAGGTACAGTACGAATATTCTAACTTTACCAATGCGAAGTTGGCTGTTAGTGACGACCGCGCAGGTCCCATCGCGTAGAAAAGTGTTACGTTCGTAGATTATGTTTTTTTTTGTGTACGTGTTATATTTGATTTTTTTTAAAATGCATGCAATAACAATAACACGATCACAAAGTAACACAACAAATACATACACTACAAGAAAACACAAAATACAAGGCTGTTTGACTTGTATTTTGTGTTTTCTTGTAAGAGAAAACCAGAATAATTAATTAAAACAAAAACAACGTTTAACACTTTTCGCACCAACAGTCGTATTGCATTGAGGAAGCGAGGCACAAGTATGCATCAAACGTATACGAGTGACTGAGACAGCATACGCGACGTACCCGCGCATGCGCTTTTCTGTTTCTTGTCAAATTGACATCCTGCGCAATAGATTGCGACGTACTTCGCATGGTTAAACTTAGATTATTCGTACTGTACTCTAGTGAATCGAAATATGACATGAATAACAAGGCAATGACACAGTACACGTGCGACCATTGCTAATTCTATTTTAAAGTTGTATACGCAAAACTTGAGTGCCAATTCTACAATTCATATCGCATTCGCATCTCAATAGCAATCTATCAAGAAAGTATGAAAATTAAGGCTTTTTTGACAGTTTGCGATTGACATGCGAATGCGAAAGCTGTTTAAAACATTTGTAGAATTGGCCTTCTCTGATAAGATCCTTCACAAATTTTCACATTCGCATCTCAATTGCAAACTGTCAAAAATGGATGAAAATTAACGATTTTTTGACAGTTTGCAATTGACATGCGAATGCGAAAGTTGTATAAAAATTTGTAAAAGTTGCCCTCTGATGAGATCCTTTTACCTCACCCACAGCTTCAGAAACAATCACTATTCTTCTTGAAACCTTCCTACTTGTCACGACAGTGACTAATACTGACAAAATATGCTCCTAGATTTGATTGGCTTTTCTCACGTTTATGTCGCCGTCTCCACCTCCCTCACTACTCGACTTGTTTGTGCTTGGGTATAAAACGTGTCAGGCGGAGAGATCAGGGCATTCTGTTTTAGAATTCGATCCAATGCACTGTTTTCATAACGCCTAGAGTTGCCACTATCGTGTTAAAACCTTTTAGTTAATAAATATGACAAAGATAAAAATCATCTATTCCAAATAAAACATTTACGGGCACTTTTGAAATGTCTAGCTCGGTCAGTTAAAACATGAAGCTATTTGCACGTCCCAAAGCGTAAATCTCTATGGAGAAGAACGTGCAAAAAACTCCACGGACACTCTTTTAAATCAATCATATTATTATTTTTTACAAAAATCTTAGCTCCATATTCTTGTTTCTTCTGCATGTGGGGACATTGCAAAATAAAAAAACAAAAATAAACTTATTACAAGAACTTAAAATGTTAAGATTAAAATAAGCCAGTGGTGGCTAAAAGATAACTAGTGATAGTTTGTTAAGTCACAAATATAATTAATTAATTAGGTCAGTTAATGGAATAAAATGTAATAAAGTTGGCAACTTCGTGGATCCGATGCGCCATCTGTTATTGGCGATGGGAACTACAAGGGCTGCGTAACCAGCCGTGACGTCAACATCGGAGCACCACTACTCGTGCTGGGGTGGAGAACGGCTGGCCCGAGTTCACTTGATCTTGGACCGCACGACGGAACACTCAACTTTTATATCCGTTATTTGGAAAAGATATTTATTATTCATTTGCTTAATCTAACTATTGCTTTAACTAATTCGTTTTATTCTCAATTTAATACATCTCTGTTATTTGTTCATTTTATTAGTTTTTTTTGTTTTTGTCTTAATACAAATGTTTGCTGATAGTTTACCTAAAAGTTTTATCTATTTGCTTAATATTAATTAATGTGTAACCTCGTGTATAACCCTTAAAACATGCTCCGCTTTAATAAATTAATGATTTTGTGTTAATATTGTTGTTTTTGATACTAATAAGAAAATAACTTGTATTACTTTGATATTAATAAGAAAATAACCTACTTTTTACATAAAAATGTCTGATTCTGACAATACGTCTAAACATTTATAAATTTAGTTCAGATTTGAAAAGTTACAGTAATAATTTCATGGTTTTATATATAGACACCAAGAAGTATTTAAAACCAGCCAACAACTCTACACTACACAACATACCTACTTTCACTCCAGTTCTGCAATATGACCTGGGCGACATAGTTCCCCAGTTATGCGCGGGAGTTCCCTCAATGGAATAGTTGAAAACTTGCTCGTCTCCGCGATATTTAGCCACGTGCAAGTTTGAAGTTGGTGTTACGGTGGGAAGCCATGTTTTATAGCCACTTTGTGCGGTATTAGCTGTTGGGAATTAAAATTCCTGGGTTACCTGGTCGCATTGTGTGGTTCACAAAAGTTACCAACATTAATGTCGGTAACTTTATCGTGAGTGTGGGTTTGATTTTATTTACTTAATTGATTTTAGTGTGTTATTTTGTTTAATTTGAGGTTTGGATTATTTTATTTGTGTAGTTTATTGTTGGTGTATGAAAAGAAAGAAAGAAAAAGAGTTTACTTGCGGTCAATATGACGCATACCAAAAATACACAAAAATTACAATTATAAATATGATTTTATTTTATCTTTCAATTTAATGTTGCGACCACGACCAGTTTATTTTTATCATATCGTCGGGTTGAAAATGTTTTTTTTATTCAATTTTAATTGAGAGTGAATGTGTCCCATATTATGTTTTTATGACAGTTGGTAAACAGGAATTGAAAATATGAGTGTGTCGGCGTCAGCGACAGCTGAGCGATAGCGCCATCATCGTTTGGGTTCGGTGGTATCAGGATCATTGTAGAATAAAACACTGAATACAGTACTAAGCTCTCTTTATTAACTGTGGCTGAGTGCTAGTACTTTACAAATAGACAGTCCCCCAAAAACGCCCGCCCGTTACCACATCCTAGTGTTTTAGCTAGGGAGAAGACGTGGCCAACAAACTCCATAGCAACACATCTGTCTTTTGAGTTAGAAGAACTCGCATTTACAACATTATTAAAGAAGTCTGTTTAATTTAATTAAAATAGGTAAACCGACAGTTTCGTTTGGGACGAGTGTCCTAGTCGGTGTCTCGAGCAAAAGTGCCCTCGCCAAAGTCCCCACTCTCCAATTTATACGTCTCTGTCCACGTGCCGCCATTACAACTGTCAACTGACGTCACGGCGTTTACCACTACCCACTACAATACTCAAATCAGCAACTAATTATTAAATGATTTCTTTATCCACGACACGGCCAGAACTGACAGTCACACGTCCTCGTGTGGAGGTGATAATATGGTACCTGTAACCAACGAAAACACAACTTAATAGTTGACTGCTGGCTCGGCCTACCTGACCAAGATCAAGATCATAAAATCATCAATTAAGAATTATAACTATACTGGTCCGGTCAAACGACCCTTCAGTTTTAATCTTCTGGTCCGGTCTCACGACCCTTCAGAATTATAACTACTAGTCCGGTCAAACGACCCTTCAGTTTTAATCTTCTGGTCCGGTCTCACGACCCTTCAGAATTATAACTACTGGTCCGGTCCTACGACCCTTCAGAGTTATAACTACTGATCCGGTCAAACGACCCTTCAGTTTTAATCTTCTGGTCCGGTCTCACGACCCTTCTGAATTATAACTACTGGTCTGGTCCTACGACCCTTCAGAGTTATAACTACTGGTCCGGTCAAACGACCCTTCAGTTTTAAACTTCTGGTCCGGTCTCACGACCCTTCAGAATTATAACTACTGGTCCGGTCCTACGACCCTTCAGAGTTATAATCTCCTGGTCCGGTTATAACTAACCCTTCAGGATTATTACTGCTTGGTCCGGTCAAACCCTTCAAGCTCTTTTAATTCTTTTTTTCTTTTGTTTTCCTCCTTTTTTTTCTCATCAGTATTAAAACTGGAGACGATTGTGCTAGACTGGAATATCCCTTTAGCCAGTGCTAGACCGGATATCGGTCCCTATAGCCAAACATGCTAGACCGGATTGCAATCCCTTTAGCTGAGTCATATTATTGGACCGGATTTTCCCTTCAATGACTCTTTCCTACATTTTTTGTTATGTTAATTCTCTCATTTTTTGTCCCACATTTTTTTGTCCTACATTTTTGTTATGTTACTTCTCTCATTTTTTGTCCTACATTTTTTTTCACTTTTTTTTTCTGTTTTTTTTTTTTTATTCTTTTGAAACATTGCCCCAGTCCAGGAATCTATCCTGCATCGGGAGCGCGCTCACAAACACCCAAACTCACCCGCACTAACACTATCTATTTTGTTTTTTTTTTTTCTGTTCGGGTCAAGCCCAACTTTCTGCGCCAACTGTCTCGTCTCTTTCAATTTAAACTATTTCCGAATTTGCTAGTCTGGACTGAACTTGTCCCTGTAGCTTATAAAATCAATTGTTGGAGTTCATTTTTTTATTCTATGTATCAATGTACTTGTCACAGCGTTAATTGGTTTAGGATTTAAAACCCTTCCGATGATGTATTACATTTTCTACTCAGTTACGACTCAGTGCGGTCAAATAGCCATGATATGTTCTCTATTGATCAGTGGAGGTACTCTCCTAATCGTCTTCTACGTTAAACTTGTTAGAAACACTAGGTACTGAGAGGAATCTTTGGTATGTGATCGTGGGCATACTTATACGTTATTTTACTATTTATGGATTTCAAAAGATAGCGACCGATATCAACTAATTCTAAAATTCTATCGACTCTCACTAACGGACTTTAGCATCCACATCGCTACACCAATAATAACGGTCTCGCAATTTTCCGAATTCTAAAAAGAAAAAAATAATAATAATCGAAAAGCTCTACAAATAAGACCATTTTCTTTTTTAACGCACCGTGTTGCGAGCTCTACTCTACCGATTGCGTTTCGCGACGATTTGCCACCCTTAAACTCTACAGGAATTCTCTACTAACTCTTATAACGTGGAGCTATTCTTTATCTCCACTCTACTGACAAGTCAGTCATTCAGTCAGGCTTCTGACAGTTCTAAAGCGGCTGTAAACTCTAATTGAACTAAATGCCACGTACCACTCCATCGAACAAATAAAACAACAGGTCATCTTATTTCCAGTCGACAGCCATCTCATAGATCAGCAAAACAATTGATACACTCGCACTTCCTCATGGGAATGCCGAGTAAACACTCTTTATTACACTACCTAGAGCTACCGTAACGAAACCCTGATCTAGACTATCCCGTCTATGCCATCCAGAGCCGCCGGATACCTTGGTACAGTCACCGACCCACAGAACTCAGAACCTGTCACACAAACTAAATTGTTGCCAACTCAACATCTAGTTCATAACTTCACAACGTTAATGATACTGGGCATTGGGTATCTTCTCGACAAAGAGATTTTAAAATATACCGACCGGTAATCTATGCACATCGGTGCTTACGAAAACAAGAACAACTTGCCTGCTAATTTTTGCGTCCTACGTTCCTGTGAAGAAGCTACGTTCACGAATTACTCTTCGTTATTCTAAGAACATTGCGGTCACTGAATCAATCTTATTTTAATCTCACTAGGCTCGTTTTACCTTACATACCTAGTAGGCAACCCAGTAGTGGAAAATGAAAAGTCTATTTAGAAATTATGAAAGCGTCGAGTTATTATCTGTACCAGTCAATCAATGTCAATAAAATCAAGTTACTGTTCATAATCGCTTACTATTGAATTTGCTAACTGTTATTATGCAAGGAAAACTGTCGTTAACACGTTAACATAAACGCCTAGGTCTAATTTTTCACTAAAATTTAAAAAAATCTAAGTCGAAACAAAACATGACCTTGTGGCAATCTTGCCTTACGATATCGGATTCAGAATTTCGCACTGAATATCATTTTGAAACTATTACCACCAATGGGAAACTGTAATTGCTATAGCTTCGTACTGAGTATATCAAAATTACCTAGCAATATCAATCTAACCACTGAAATGATTCGAAGATCTTTAAAGCTTTGAAAATCACAATTAAAATTAAATGGCAGCGGCTCACCGGGCACTTCAGTCGGCCTTGAACGCTTCCAACTCCACAGATGTTGACATGACGTACAGCTACTGCAGCCTTCAAACTGCTTGCGGACCTTCGATCCGTCACACTTAGAACTGCTCTGAAGTTGTAATTTCTCAGCAGCAATAGCTGCATGCAAACTTCTAGCGCCATGTGCTGGCTTCATCCAAGGTGATAGGATATCTGAAAACTGAAAAACACCACGAGAGTACAAGTCCAATCCAAGCTTTGGCAGGAGTATAGGCTTCAGATAAGCGTAGCAGCCACACTATCCAAATTAATTAAAATCTGAAACTAATCAGAACACTGGCACTAGCAAGAAAGTTTATGTCCAATAGTGGACAACCGCCCCTAAGATGACCCACTGACCCAAAGTTGGGCTATACATGGTTGTGATGAATGAAAATATTGCATTTACAATCATCTTAATTTTTAAATTGAACTGTTAGGTTGGTACGGTCCTGTAACTGTATCGCTCTAACGTCCAACAATAGCTCTGAACTGGTACTGGACTACATTACACAACCAGCGATAGCAGAATAATATTACCGCTTCATCAGCGTTATTTAAAACGCCTTTCTACCGATTATTAACGCTTAACTAGCAACACTTAAGCTATAGCGCCTGAACTATTACTTCACTAAATCGATAGCGAACGTGAAAATAATAGCCACACTTTAGAGAAACAAAGCGATGAATCAATTAGCTAAAATGGATTATGGCTAATCATGAGACCATAGCCCTTTGTAGTCTGTCTCCACTGCATATAATATTCCTAGTGAACAATTTTTTTAATTTTTTTTTTTTTTTTTAACAAAATAGAAAAATGTTAACGAACGAGCACATCAGTTTCACAGCAATAACAAAATGAAAATGACTCACCAGATTAACGTGAAGATCCTCACACACATTATCACACTTCCCCATGACCTGGCCAGCTGTTTTGAAGTTGCTTGCCTCCGTTCCGAACTAGTTTTTCATTGTTCAGGTTGATGAGGGTAGCCGCATAAAACCCGACGAGTAGGAATTTGACCTTGGAATGCATCTTTAATTGGCCACACGTTGAACTCTGATAGGTTATCTATCATAGGCATGTAAGCACGTAGGCACGATGCTCTTCAGAGCCCGCACAACACTGAGTCCTCGACGAAACATAGCACCGCGGTGACGCACAATGACCGCGCGTCGAACTTAGGTTTATTGGATCGATTTTCACGGCACACATCGAGTTTTAGGCGTCTGGATAATCACTCGCGTTTCGAACACGAACCACAATTTTCACTATAACTGTCACTACGTATTTTTCATTTGAAAAGGAACCCGTCACGTAAGTATTTCACTAACATTGCCACGAATCTTCATGTGGGCCACTTGAGTTGCATCACACTTCTGATGTCGGCGTCAGCGACAGCTGAGCGATAGCGCCATCATCGTTTGGGTTCGGTGGTATCAGGATCATTGTAGAATAAAACACTGAATACAGTACTAAGCTCTCTTTATTAACTGTGGCTGAGTGCTAGTACTTTACAAATAGACAGTCCCCCAAAAACGCCCGCCCGTTACCACATCCTAGTGTTTTAGCTAGGGAGAAGACGTGGCCAACAAACTCCATAGCAACACATCTGTCTTTTGAGTTAGAAGAACTCGCATTTACAACATTATTAAAGAAGTCTGTTTAATTTAATTAAAATAGGTAAACCGACAGTTTCGTTTGGGACGAGTGTCCTAGTCGGTGTCTCGAGCAAAAGTGCCCTCGCCAAAGTCCCCACTCTCCAATTTATACGTCTCTGTCCACGTGCCGCCATTACAACTGTCAACTGACGTCACGGCGTTTACCACTACCCACTACAATACTCAAATCAGCAACTAATTATTAAATGATTTCTTTATCCACGACAAGTGCATTTTCGTCTACATTACTTGTACATGATACATGAGTGACATGATATACATGAGAATAGTTCATAATCGGGATTGCTACCATGTAATGCTCCGTGATCATGGCGCTTGCAACAGTGCCGAAATATCGGAAACTCACAAATAAAAAGGTACATGGTAGCAATTCCGATATGAACTATTCTAATGTTAGTTTAAAACAACCATGAAATTTTTAAACAATATATTATGATGTACATGAGTGTACATTAAAAAAATGTAACCATTCGGAACACATTCAACCAAAACTATAAAAACACCAATGCCTAAAATATAAGCAACATTAATTACAAGCAAAATGGCAGGACAAAAAGCAACAGTCTTCAACATTACACGTAAAAAAAATGACTCAAAAAGTAAAAAAAAAACCTTAAAAGTTAAGCAACGGAAATGGCGCACGGCAAAAGGCTCGGCTCTATTAAATTATTCCGTTTGGTCGAGTCAAAATGGCAGATCTTAATGTTGCCAGCATTGAAAAGAGTCCCGCTGAAAGGGTGGGCTTTTTGACTTATTTTTACACTGTGGTCAAGTGCTTTCGTGTGGACGAATTGTTGATGTTCGGCCTCACTGTGGTGGTTTTTGTTACGTTTGACGAGTTACGTAACTAATATTGTTACCTATTTTATTTTAAATAGTAATAATAAAGTGATATTTTTAGTGAAATACAAATACAAATACAAAATCCTTTATTTCAAATAGACCAGTTACATTCACTTTTGAGTAGTCAAGGTCTACTTAGCAGTCAAATAGATGAAGCTAATCCTGCCGCGCTAGCGACAAGAGCAGCAGGTTGTTCTGCAACATAACACACCCATCGACCCCGTCTCCAACGCGGAAGTGGCAGAAAATAGATTGTCAAGTTGTAGCCAACCATATTGCATGCTAATAATCAATTTTCATTCATATGAGTACACCAGGAGTTTAAAAAATAACTTTTTCCACCTTCATTACCCTTGTGAATGTCAGAAATTATTCTAAAGGAAAATATAGAAGGAAAGAAAGAAAACTACAACTCGGGCGAGTTAACTTGACTGGCTAGAAATACTATAGGTATACCACGCGTGGAACCCAACCACCACCAGCATCACTGTTACGTGTTTATTATTTTTCGTTTATTTATTTCTTTCATTGTTATTACTTTTTATACTTCTCTGATCGACGTCAACGCCGGCTGTCACTGAAATCCAGCACTGTGGCTCTGTCTCGCACACGAGTCCCAGCATTATGCTGAGAGATGGCCGTTTTCGACTGATCATGATAATGAGCCCGTGGCTAAACATCAACAGCCGCAAAGGTCTATCTTCCAGGTTAAACAACACTTGCCATGGTTGGGCTGTCGATGGGTGACCATCTTAAAGTAACGCGTTAGTTTATATTCGCTTACACTGTAATAACATTTTCTTAGTAATAGCTTTTTATTTTATTGGTGAATAAATGTAGTTTTTTCCCATTTCTTATTGATTCCGATAAGATGTTATATGAAAGACATGACCACAGGGCTTGCTGAGTGTATTTTTAAGCGGGATGTTGGTTGGTTGAGCCGTGTTTTGAGTCGAAGTGCGTATCTCGTCTGTATGTCTGCGCGTGTAGTGTAAAATTCTCGTGTTTGTGAACGAATTTTCATATTTCAAGACTATAAATACTAGGCATCTATACATCTATACATATAATTAAAATTGGAGTATCTGTTTGTAATATTGAAATAACCATTTTTTTCCACTTTTCTATGAATATTTATACGGTACATACATTAAAATAACATTTTTTTCAATTTTTGTCTATCTGTCTGTTTGTTCCGGCTAATCTCTGATATGGCTGGACCGATTTTGATGGGACTTTCATTGGCAGGTAGCTGATGTAATAAAGAGTAACTTAGGCAAAGAATATTAAAAAAAAAAAAAAAAGAATCGACTGTTAGGCAGAACGAAGTTTGCCGGGTCAGCTAGTAGTTAGTATATTTAGTTTTATAAAATGGGGTTTCATATCTATATCATCAACAGAACATGGGCTTATACAGGATCACAGGTACTTCCCAAACAATATTTCCAGCATCAATTCAGCACAGCCTAGTGTTCAACTGTGGTCGTGTTAAAAGCCACAGGCGGAATAATTGATCAGTAAGAGCGGCGTTAGCACATCACAAATCAATTATTTATTTAGGCTGTGGTTATTCTACTGTAAATTGATTTCGAAACAATCTAAACAAGGTCGAATTTATTGTACTGTTGTAGGATCGGGTTGCGGATTTAATCAGGTTTGCGCGCAATTAGAGTAATTAATTAATGTGTTAATGTGGCTTCTATATACACCTTTCTGCTTGGGGTATTTGTGTCTACATACGTAGTCATATTGGATGCCTGTTACAGTAATTATTGTTTTCATCAAATCACTCAATTCATAAACGTACACTTCTATAACTTCATAAGGTTTATGAATTCAGTAATCAATATCATCAATCAATTTTTTTTTTTAATTCTTCTGTTACTTAGTGATTGGCAGATAACGCACGGCCAAAACTACTGGTCGTAGAAAGCTAAAATTTGGCATGTAGGTTTCTTGGAGAGTATAAAGTACAGAGAAGATTTCCTGAAATTCCTGCGGGAATGGAAAACAATTGTATATGCGAGTACGAAGTCGCGAGGAAAAAATAGTTAAATAGATGTTTTTATTTGTATGCAACTGTAAATGGACATGTTTTTCCGTCTCGCTCCGGACCATCGATTGGACCAGGACCGGACGCGAGAGGTCGCCGCCGATCGCCGCTTCGAGGACACGGCGGTGCTCCGGAACCCTGGCAGGCACTTTCAACGTACATAAGGACCTAGATAAATTGTCATTCTATACCTAAGTAAACAATTAAAACGAAACAAAATCCATGAAGACCAGTGGTTTATTAATTGGAATATCTATAAATCTAGATTCTCTACACAATTTCCAGGCATTCAAAGTAATAAAGCAAAGCAAAGTACCCACACTCAAAGCATTACGGCGACTTTAAAGCTAATGTGTTATAATTTATTTACGCACCCTCATCATTACGGGATGCTGTGTCGCTCCTACTGGCTTATGAGGACCCTTTATCAGGATTGAGATCAAATCGCCGCCCCCGCAGCATAAAAGCGTAAGTGCTATTGCGGCGGTTTTGATGTTAATACATATTCGTAATGTATGGGTCAAAATACATTACGTCATTTATTTTCAGATTTTTATATTTAATATTTACAGTTACGAATAGTTATTATTTTATTTTAAAAATAAAAAAATCTGCCATCATTAATGCTATACATTTTGTTAAGCATATTTACATACTTTTTTTTTTAAATATTGATAGGCGTACGTTTGACCGCTATCTCACCTGATGTTAAGTGATGATGCGGTCTAAGGTGGAGCACGCTTGCCTAGAAGTAACCTACTCACTCTTGACTTCCCAGGTTGAAGCTATCAGGAAACACAGACTCAGGCAGGGAATTCCACTCCTTAGCTGTTCGCACAATGAATGTATTCCCAAAACGTTTTGTGCGTATAGGTGGGATGTCCACCATGTACCGGTGGTACATCGCCGTACGTCTTGTGGTCCGATGGTGGAACGGGCTTGGCGGAATTAAGTTATGCAATTCCGTCGCACACTCCCCAAAATGTAAACTTATAAAGGGGGCTACTCTCTAAGCCCGAAGTTCGTAGTTTCGAGCTTAGTTGCGGACATTTTTTACTCCGCATTAACAACGGACTTACGATTAGTCCCGAACCCGAACAAAGAAAAACAACACGATTTCACAGTAACTGTTTAATCGTGTTGTCATTCATTCTTAGTGAAAAAACGCCCGCAGCTAAGGTCGAGACCACGGTTTTTTTAAATGTTTTTTTTTGTACGAAACTGGGAAACTCTTGGCCCACATCACACCTGATAGAAAATGATGATTAGGCCGAAGATGGAAGCTAGTTTCACTCGGAATTCTCTTACACAGAGGAACTGGCTATCATACCTCTAAATGCCGGAACACAATAATGCTGTTCACATTGTTGTTATGGCGACAGACTTAGACATGATGGTGGTAGCTTGCCAGGCGGACTTAGAACAAGTTCTACCACCAACCAAACCGAGCAAAAAATTTGCCCCCGCTAGGAATCGAACCCGGTACCTCCTGGGTCTGAATCAGGTGGTATAATCACTTGACCACGGAGGCGGTTAGTGTCACCTGTTTAGCACCACCCGGGGACCACGTGTTGGGATTCGCTGAAGGGTATTCTCCTACGGACAAAAATTTCGGGTTTAGAGAGTAGCCCCCAAGTGCAACTGAAAGATCACTGTAACTGCGTTGTCCATAGCACCTTTGTTCGGGTGCAGATTTTATACTACTGTTACGTGCTACCGGCCCATTATTGTGTCCTAGGTTAGTTTTATGTTGTTTTTTAGTTCGAGTACTGATTATTCCTTTTATCTTGTGTCAATAAAGAACTGCCGGTCAATTCTGTTGACATCGCACCGTGTTCACTTTGATAGAGTGAACGATAAGTGAGCTGTCATTTCATCTTGTTTGTATGGTTTGTCAGCTCACTTCGTGATCACTTCACCCACGCCTTCGCTTCGATATGTTTACAGAACTGACTAGCCGAACTATCATGACATCATGTTTTGAAATAGATTTAATATCACCTAAATTGGTGAAGTTGATCGTTTTGTCATAATGAACATGCATAATAACTAGTTGAACTGAATGTTAAAAGTAGACAGACGGTTAAAGAAAGCCAATAACTAGTAAAAAAAAATTGTATGAAGTTTTATTTTTTATAACTAGACTAGCTGACCCGCGCAACTTTGTCTGCGTCACATTTTCTATTAATGCTCAGCTCCTATTTGTCTTAGCGTGATCATATATAGCCTAAAGCGTTCCTCGATAAAAGGGCTATCTAACACTGATACATTTTTTTTCAAATTGGATAAGTAGTTCCTGAGATTAGCGCGTTCAGCCAAACAAACAAACTCTTCTGCAAAATTTTTGATTGACAAAAATTTTTTTTAACGCATTTTTTTTTACGCATTTTTATTTCCTTGTTCATTTATTGTCCTACCTATATACCGTAATATAAGGTTATAATACCGAACTTTATGATATATTACTCAGAATAAAAACGCAATCAGTTTCACTGTACTACGAGAAACGCATAGAAAATTCAAGTAAAATACATTGCAAAACAAAATAAAAAGAGAGTTGACATGAAAATATAACTTAAAGTTAGATTAACGATAAAAACAACTAAAATAGTTCTGTACAATGTTGCAATATATGTATATTGCAACATTGTACAGAACTATTTTAGTTGTTAGAATGCAGCATGCATGCAAGCATGTGCTTGCATGCATGCTGCATTCTTGCTTGCATGCTTGCTGCCCGCATGGTGAATGCTTGTTTGCATGCTTCTTATAGTGAAATAAATATATTTCACGGTAACGTATTGTTTATGATAAAAAAAGTATTTATACTGCTACTTTTTTTTGCTATTGTTAGGCATAGGTTTGACCACTATCTCACCTGATGTTAAGCGATGACGCGGTCTAAGGTGGAGCACGCTTGTCTAGGAGTAACCTATTCACTCTTGACTTAAAGACTTCCAGGTTGTAGCTTTCAGGAAACACAGAATCCGGCAGGGAATTCCACTCCTTAGCTGTACGCACAATGAATGTATTCCCAAAAAAAATAATTTCAAACAAAACTACACTACAAGTAAACTAGGTATCTCGAAACAAATTGCTAGAAAAATAAATTATCTGCTATCATAATATAACTCGTATCTACGTCACGCCTGAGAGAACTTCATAGAAAAAGTAACAATTTTAAGAAACTTCCGCTACATAACACAGTGATAGCGTTTGCATGATTAACTGAAATTGAGCGACATTTATGATTTATCAGATCACCTACCCTCATAATAAATACATTGTAATTAAGTTTTTTTTATTCTGTGAAACTGACATAAAAATGAAAATTTTGAACCGGTACCTACATTGAAAATTGACGATGTTACATGTTTGGCTTATTTTATTTTGCGTTAAATATGTTTTACCAACTTTCGCCATTCCGCTACCTCGCTCCGCGCAAATAGACAGGCACCCTTTTTTTTTAGGGATGGGAGATCATCAATGACTTCTCTCGCGTTGGGCGGAGCGGGAGGGAGTGTCAGACTTCTACTGACTAAAACCCATCCGTGTTCCTCCTAATGCTCTTTGCGTTCCAGGGCCACGGTGACTCTTTCAAACAAATTCCGCAACCCCGGGGCAGGCACTGGCCCTAGCGGGCCCCATCTGCTTTGCTGACAACTCTTTGAGGCGCGCGTGGAACACAGCGCGCCGTCGACCCGGGCCTGATTCTTATCAGATGGCGAGCCACCCAATGCTCGCCGCCCGCAGGCCCACGCCTACGGTGGCTGGGCATCGCCCTGCGACTCCCGACACACTGGGCGTCTTCTTCCGGTGCGGCGGCCAAGGCGCGAGGTCTCCCTCACGCGTTCGGCCTCCTCCTTCGCTTAGACAGGCACCCCAAGGTTTGAAGTTAAGCGAGGCATTTTAAATTTTGTTGACGTCAATTTATCTCATGTCATTTAATAAATTTATCTAATTTTTAAAGGTGTCTCGACCTAACCACATTGCTGCAACCTAAGCTGGTGATGATTTCAGAAAACCTACTCTTCGGAAAAGCTACAGATGAAAATAACATCACAAAACCCAACAGAGTCAACGCACACATAATTACAGACCCAGTCCATCATTGAACTACACCAATACATATTGTCTCGATAACCCATTGGAAAACATGGCATTTGCGACAATTTACGTTCAGCAGCGATTTACCGCGATGAGATATGTTCCCCGCGTGAGTTACGAGCGCGGGCGCCGATACAGCATTTATTACGTGACGTACTTGCGAACGCAATATTGTATCATTCCATATTGAATGCCGATTGTGGGAAGAAATGATATTGTGGCGATGAGTAATTGTGAGAATGTTGCGAGGAATAAGAGAGAAATGTGCGTATGTCGGGTGTTTATGTCTGGAATGGAATACGTTGGTACTTGGTTATTTTTACAAGCTTGCCTTGTAAGTTAGTTAGTATGTATGTATCTTGCAACTGAATTTTAAAATAGGTACCACCAAACGATTTAGCTGAATAATAACAGCTGCATGGGTCGTAAAGATCGACCGTGGTTACGCAATGCTTCCCAAGATTGGTCTGTGGATGGGTGACCATCTTAACCTCGGTGCCTTGGATGGAAAGCACGTTAAGCCAATGGTCCCGGCTGTCATTTGTAGATCATTGGCAGTCGTTACGGAATGTCAGCCTTGCCAAGAAGTACCGTGTTACCCATTTTTTTTTTGTATTTATAGGTATACGTTTGACCGATATCTCACCTGATGTTAAGCAATGATGCGGTCTAAGGTGGAGCATGCTTGCCTAGAAGTAACCTATTTACTCTTGACTTGAAGACTACCAGGTTAAAACTATCAGGAAACACAGACTCAGGCAGGGAATTCCACTCCTTAGCTGTACGCACAATGAATGTATTCTCAAAACGTTTTGTGCGTATAGGTGGGATGTCCACTGCAACTTACCATCCCTGCCTCGTTGCTATTCCACCAATTCGCACTAAGCGTTTCCAAGCGTATTTTATAATGCGCACAGAAAAGGAGTGGAACTCTCTGCCAACGTTTACAACCCTAATCTCTTCAGTTAGAGTAAACAGGCTCCTTCTGGGTTAGCTTGCTCCATCGTAGACTTAGTCTCTGTCATCTCTGACTATTACTAGAGTCAAGAGCAAACCCATAAAAATGAAAAGTGGTAACCTTCTTGGCGTCCACAATCCACCAGGTAACACGAATAAGATGTTTTTGTTCGTCCACCGCATTATCATGGATTCTATCCTGCTTTTTTTTTGGATGGCAAATTGTCAAATGAATCCTCCCGCTCTTGGCGGAGCAGAAGGGAATGTCAGACTCTTACTGACTAAAACCCATCCATGTTTCTCTTAATGCCCTTTGCGTGAACAAATTCCGAAACCCTCTGTTTGTGTCATCAATCGGAAATACTACGAAATAAAATAGCACGTTATGCTACATTGTTCTATAAGTTGTTGTTGTTAGTTATTGCTCGTTTCTTACTATTCATGATCACTTTTTAACCGAATTCCCAAAAAGAGGATTTTCTCAATTCGGTTGTTTTTTATGTTTGTTACCATAAAACTCTGTATATTATGAACCGATTTGAAAAAATCTTTTTGGGAAGAATTCTGTTTTATCTAAAAGGATATACTTGCCGATTGGTCCCATTTTAATTTGATCAAAATCGGTTACGAAGTTTGAATATTGTAAATCGAAATAGCTGGTTTTTGTTTGCTTGGATGACGGATTGTTGTCATCCAAGTAGTCGAAATTGCGTATTTTGCTTTTCTGTGATATGGCAGTGGTGTTGTGAGGTACCACCAAAAAGTGAAAAATAAAAAACTTTTTACAAAAATATACAACCGACTTCCAAATAAAAAAATAAACACTACAAAGTAAAAAATAACTTAAATTTTGGAGGTCGTTGTCAAAATACGCAGAAACTAACAAAAACAACGACTACGTCATTTTTTACTTTGTATTGTTTTTTTTTATTTGGAAGTCGATTGTATTGTTTTGTAAAAAGTTTTTTATTTCAAGAATTTTCACCTATTCCTCTTAAACACATCTAAAATAGCATTTAAACCGTAATTCCACAACAGAGTGTGTAATAAAAAGTGTGTGTGGGTGGGAATCTGTCGGCGCGTAGTAAGCCGGCGCTGGCGGCGGCCGCGCATCCATCACGCGGCATTAACACGTCAGGGTGGGGACTGGACGCTGTGGCAGCGGGAGATGGGACGCTACCTCCTTTATCAACAGACTTGTTGACCCGCGCAACTTCGTCTGCGTCACATTTGCCATTAATGCTCCGCTCCTATTTGTCGTAGCGTGAAGATATATTTTCTCGATAAATGGGCTATCTAACACTGAAATAATTTTTCGAATCGGACCAGTAGTTCCTGAGATTAGCGCGTTCAACGAAACAAACAAACTTTTCTGCTTTGTAAGATTAAGTATAGATAACGGAACACCGTGGACGCTACCATTGACGACTATACAAATAGCAGCCACCCTTGTCTTTGCCAATGTGATAAGCAGAAATCTTTTCAAAGGAACGTGCTCCCTTGATGAAAAGTATACTAGGTTCGCATATTTCGAAACATAGATATACCCGTGCGTCAATTTTATCCAAATAAATGCGATGAACTGTTAAGACGTGAAGAGAAAAAACAAACAGACAGACAGTTACTTTAAAATTAGTAGGTATGGGCTGGTCAAGGGTGACGTGAATTTTCCTGAAATTTTCATTGGTATCATTTACTCGCTCTCACTGGCACCCCGTTACGCTACAAAAAACTTTTTTTACATCAATATGGCGCTTCGTGTCGAGACATTTGCGCCTT
Organism: Ceramica pisi; assembly: GCA_963859965.1. Lineage (NCBI taxonomy): Eukaryota > Metazoa > Arthropoda > Insecta > Lepidoptera > Noctuidae > Ceramica > Ceramica pisi. Next base: position 22,309,026 of record OY982544.1, read on the forward strand.
TTTGCTCGCCATTTAGGATTTCAAACGTCGCACAAACATACAAGTTTTGAAGTTTTGTAATTGCTAAAAGACAAATAAATATTTTAAGTTTTACATGCTGCAATTCATTTTTTTCATTGAGCTAACATAATAGTTCAATAAATAATGACTAGGAAAATGAAGTCTGAACTCGAATATTTAATTACAGAATTAAATATTCGAGTTCAGACATGAATATCAGAGAATTACTCCCGTAAGAGTCTTAGAAAATTATTAATAGTAAGTAATCATTGAAATACCAAGAAACAAACAAAACTAAAAACTAGGGCAAAACCAGGATAGTAGCCACACATTTTGATATTATTTTTTATCATCATCATCTGCCTAGCCTTTTCCCAACTATATTGAGGTCGGCTTCCAGTCAAATCGGATTCAGCTGAATACCACTATTTTACGTAGAATGGCTGCCTACCAGACCTCTGCAACCCATTAACTGGGTAACACGGTACTCCTTGGCAAGACTGGTGTCAGGTTTTTGGCTTCTGACTATCCGTAACGAGTGCCAAAGATCTCCAAATGACAGCCGGGACCAACAGCTTAACGTGCATTCCGAGGCACGGAGGAAACTCGGTATGTTAAGAGTGTCACCGATCCACAAACCAACCTCGGCAAGCATTGCTTAACCTTGAAGTTGGATCTGTGCGGCTGTTAGTATTTAACCACGAGCTCCTCTTTGTAATTATTTTATTTAACTTAGTACAAAAAAACAAAAATACTTTATTTTAAGTACTTTGGTTTGAAATTCTTAAATTTGTGAATGCACAATCTTTAATAATTCAAGAGTGTAGGCGATTTTCATGAAACTCTACATTTTGTGACAGCAAAGAATAGTTGGATTATCCAAATTAATTAAATATAGGTTTGATGCCCCACCGAGAAAAAAAGATTTTATCCCACAAAAACTTTGCAGGGCAACATACACATGCAACTTGATCAACTTAGTAGCGTAGAGTCTCTCTATTGATAAATAAAATAACATGTAATTCATTCGTGAAACTAGAGTAATCAAAATCGAGGCAACTATACCCCTCAGGCAACTAACCTGGGGCCCGAGTCTGCTATTTTGATAAATTTGTCATTCCGACACGATCCCATTGTCATGCCATTGTCATTTTGCAAAAAGTTCGTAATCTGCTAAATTCATAATCGCACGGTCACTGGAACGTCAATGGTCTCATAAAAGAATTGCGGTAGGAATGCCGTATTGCCATTATTATAAAACCGAGCTAAATTTGAGCATTTATTCATGCCAGATTTTATTTATATTTAGTTTTACATATTATTTATTAGTGTTTAAGCAATCTGAAGTAGTGAGAAGTTCGTAAATACTAAATCTGTCATTATGTACGAGATTACCATTCGTATGGCTTTCTTTCAATGGCGTGTCAGTGATTGATCATTGGAATGTCATAATGACGCCATTATGATGCCATTATGTTAGTAGATTAGCAAACTTATCAAAATCAACCATTTTGAAATCAGTGATCGACCATTCTGACACTATTGTAATAGCAGACTCGGGCCCCTGGTTTTACCCTACGTATACTACATTAGAGGTAGTTTAAAAGTGGCGCCAGTGACTGAAAAGTTAAAAGGGAATAGCTTGTCTTGGTATCATCATGTGAAGAGGAGAGAGGAAACGCATTTAACTAAAAGGGTAATGAACATAAATTTGGATGGATGGAGAGGGAGAGGAAGGCCAAAGAAAAGATGGATGGATTGTGTAAGAAGCGATATGAAAGAAAAGGGAGTTAGTGAAAGTTTGACGGCTGATAGGGCAGACTGGAAGAAAAAAAACGTGTTGCGCCGACCCCAAGTAACATGGGATATGGGCAGGAAGATGATGATACTATATCAGTTGGGCCTACTCCGAAAATCCCACAATATTTTTCTATCACATTTCCTGAAAGCTTCAATCTTTTCATCTATCTTTTTCCAATTGTATTAAGGGTAAGCGCAAAATGTCGTATTCTTTCATACATCTATATTAGTCTTCATCACAGTTAGTTAACGCTTTGTTAGTACATTCGTCAGTTTTTTAACCTTTTCCCAGGTCTTCCCCTACTTTTATAGGTAGACACATTCATACTCAATCCTTTCCTCACGACAAATTAGGAATGAGTTTAAAAAATATTCGAGATACAAGTAAACTGTAAAAATAACTAGAACAAAGTCACAACTACCTCAAAGCCAGGTACAGCCAGCATATTGGCTTTTGCAACTAATAGGATTATTTACTGAAAAAATCTAATTAGTACGTCAGTTAGAATATCAAAAAATATTTGACCCCTATTTTTTCTTTTGTTACGGGAACCAAAATTGACGAAGTTACGACGCTTTTAAAATTCTCAATACGTCACTCTCTGGCATAATTGTTAGCGGGTAGTGACGTCACGAGCCCTCAATCCCGAGTTTTGATGCGTTTTATTTTTGTCAATATTGATTGATTTACAAAAACAAAAAATACGTGTCCATTATTTTTCAAAACTAACTGACGGACTAAATAGTTTTGCAATTTGTGGATGAGGGAAACTAGCCTATTGCACGATTTACGTACCGCTGCTCAGTTCTGAGGATTGTTTTGCTGACAGTAAGCAGGGTGTGCCTTAGTTTATGGTTAACTAATTTTATAAATTGTTGAAATGTTCCAGCAATCTACGGTTCATTTACATTTGGGACATCTTTTCTGATATTTCTATTAGGAAATATAAGTTGCTTCGCAATATACTGAAAGTTACAAAAAATACACTAGTAAAAAAATGGCAAAAAAAAACAAAAATTTTTTTGAAGGGGGAAGTTTTAATTGCGCCTCTATTTAAAATTCATGCAAAGTAGATCTCCCAACTAATAACCCACTGTATAACAGAAATACTGATTTGCACACTAAATTACGACGACACTCTAAATAATGACGGTCAACGTCAGGGGCACCCTGAGGTTCGGTTCCTTTAAACCCTGCAGACAGAAATAAGAGCCCCGGAGCGGGGCTCCGTCGACCTGCTGACGGAAACGCTAACCCTAAAGAATGATACATTTATTTGCAAGAATATGGGTAAGTAGCTTACATAAGTTCTTAAAGTCTATGAGTTTCACTATATTCGGCATTTCTGCCGTGCAAATATTTTACATGCAGTAGGTACACATTTCCGGTTCCGGTTCCGGATTCCGGTTCCGGTATTGTGGACGTAAACACGTATACGAATCAGCTCCGACGAAATAAATCACAATTGCTAATAAAATCAGTTAAATAACAATTAAACTGCGAAAACATCTGAAGAAACCCACTATAGCGTCAACTTACGAAGTAATCTCAACAGAAAACAGTGTATATAGTGAAAACAAGAACATTTCTTTAAAGGTTAACCTAGAAAAAAGTGCGTCCATCTGTCACAAAAATAGTGCCAACCTAATAACATTGAACGAGTGAATGAAAGAACTTGTATTTGACAGTTCTAGTGTTGCCAGTAAAAACATTATAAATTCTACCAAAATATGGATCAAAATATGGAGTTGCTGCTAACTAAACTGGAAGAGAAGCTGAACCAACAAACTTTGACAATAACCACCAATGTCACCAATAACGTCATGCAAGCAATCGACGAAAAAATGAAAACTATCTTGGAAGAAAACAAAACCTTAAAAACGAAAATAACCAACCTTGAACAGAAAATAGAATTTATGGAAAGGGAAAAGAGAAAGAACAACCTGGTATTTTTCGGCTTAGAAGAGAAACAGAATACAGAGTGTGAATTGGTAGACTATTTGAAAGAAATAATAGTGGATACGGGCGTACACCTGGACAGTCAAGAGATAGCCAAAATCTATAGAATTGGGCAGCGCTCAAATAAAAATCGTCCGGTATTGGTCTCATTGACAACTGCTTAGAAGAAACATCTTATTCAGAAGAACAAATCTAACCTGCCTCAAGGCATCTATCTTAAAGAAGACTTTCCAAAAGAGGTTCTAGAAACCCGCAAAAAACTACAACCAATGCTGGAAGAAGAAAGAAAGAATGGAAATTTAGCATACTTGAAATATGATAAGTTAGTAGTAAAAAACCCAAAAGACTCTAACCGAGAGAAAAGGAAAAGAGAAAAGGTAGAATCACCAGAAACAACTTCAACAAGCATCAAGAAGAAACAGATTACCGAAAAGCGTATTGATGAGCCTTCTACAAACAATATACAAGGAATAGTAAAACCAAGCATACTCAATTACGTTGCACGAGGTAGAGCTTCATCGGTGTCTGAGCCAAAAACTTCGAAAAACTAAAAACTGCCTCCCTCAACTGGAATCCGGATAAGACAAATCAAACAACACAACAAAATGAAATAAAAACTATCAGCACCCCAAGCCGGCTGGTCACCGTGGGGAAAGAAGACCGTTACCCTCCAAAATATTTACCCCAGAAACAAACACAAGTGTTCCAGACAGCAAATCGCCAACAAAACAGCATATTGTATATTGCTACCTTTAATACGCTTACCCTAAAAAGCACAGAAAGCCTGTCAGAGCTGATTATGGCATTGGAAAGAATAAATTGGTCAATAATTGGATTAAGCGAAGTTCGACGCCTAGGCGAGAGCATAGAAGATCATGGAGACTTTATTTTCTACTACAAAGGAGATACACCTGGACAATTCCGACCTGGATTCTTGGTCAAAAAAGAATTGAGCACACACATCGATGAATTTATTGGCATATCTGAACGTATTGTCCTAATTAACCTGAGACTACCCAGAGGGGATATGTGGTCGATTATACAAATTTACTCTCCAACAGAGCAATCCAGTAATGCAGAAATTGACACTTTCTACGCTATGTTAACAAGCGCAATCAAAGAACATACCTACAATAACTTAATAGTGATGGGTGATTTTAATGCAAGAACGGGATGTAGAGAAGACGGAGAAGCGATGATATTGGGTCCATTTTGTTCAGGAAAAAGAACAAGAAATGGCGAAAAACTTATACAAATGGCATACGAGAACAACTTAAAAATACTTAATAGTATGTACAAAAGGCGCGACAACAACAGATGGACATGGATATCCCTAGACAGGCGTTACAAAAATGAAATAGACTACATCCTCACCAACAAAAGCAAGCTTTTTCAGGATTGCCGAGTTGTTAACAATCTCAACTTCAACAGCAACCACAGAATGGTTAGAGCCAAATTACTACACACAGATCCTACAAAGAAACATAGACCATTTAAGGTAAAAACAACTAAAACCATAATACCTGACGCCACCAACAGATTAGAAAAAGAACTAATAAACTTTATAGAAAATACAAAAGAACTAAACATCCAGCAAAAATATAACAAGTTTGAAGAGCTAATGAAACCAAAGAAAACAACGGGAACTTCAAAGGAAAAGAAAACAGTAAAATGGCTAACAGACGAAACTAAAGTAATGTTAAAAACCAGAGATGAACTAATATCTACGACTGGAAAGACGCGGATAATAAGAACTAAAATAAAGGAAATAAGCAAAAGTATAAAATTAAACATGAGAAAAGACCGGCAAAGATACAGACTTGAAATACTGGAAAGATGTATTCAGAAAACTGGAAGCACCAAAAGAGCAATCAAACAACTAAAAGAAAAAACAGACTGGATACCTAATCTCTATGACAAAAATATGAAGCATAAAACAAGACGCCCAGAAATTATGTCAATAGCCACTAATTTTTTCCGGGACTTATACTCAAAGAAAAACTATAATAAACCGAACACATTAGCAGGAGGAGAAGAAGTACCAGACATAATAAATGCAGAGGTGAGAAAAGCTATTATATCTCAGAAGAAAGACAAAGCTCCCGGGTCAGACGGGATCAATAATGAATTCCTCATAGCAAACATAGAACACCTTGTACCAACCCTTACGGACATTTTCAACGAAGTTCTGCACAGTGAGACTATACCTGAGCAATGGTCAACATCAACCATAACACTACTACACAAAAAAGGAGACAAAACCAACATAAACAACTACAGACCTATTAGTCTAATGTCGAATGTCTACAAGGTATTCGCTATAAGATACTTCTCAATAGAATAACCCGAACATTAGATGACAACCAACCAAGAGAGCAGGCCGGATTCAGGAGTGGATACTCGACATTGGACCACATCCACGTAGTAAAACAATTATTTGAAAAGGGTAGAGAATTCAACTTAACATTCTACTGCTGCTTTGTGGATTACAGCAAAGCCTTTGACTCATTAGAACACGAAGCGATTTGGCAAGCACTCAAAATCCAAGGTGTAGAATATAAGTACATCAGAATTTTTAAACACATTTATGAAAACAGCAAAGCCAAAATCAAGCTAGAAAAGCAAGGTAAGGATATAAGAATAGAAAGAGGTGTACGTCAGGGCGACCCAGTATCACCTAAACTGTTCACTGCTGTCCTAGAAGAGGTGTTCCGGAAATTAGATTGGGAGAAATGTGGACTGAACATTAATGGCGAATACCTGTCGCATTTGCGACTTGCAGATGATTTGATCATCATCTCCCAATCAAGTGCAGGGTTACAGGCTATGCTGAAAAATCTGGATGGAGAGAGTCGTAAAGTGGGATTAATCATGAATACAGAAAAAGCCAAGGCTATGTCAAACGGGAACCAAGAACCAATCCACGTGAACAACAACACAATTGATTATGTAGACGAATACATCTATCTCGGTCAAACAATCTCGCCAATGGACCTTACCTCTAAGGAAATCAACAGGCGTATAGGCAATACATGGAAACAGTACTGGAGTTTAAAAGAAGTTATGAAAAACCCTGTCCTTACATATGGCTGCCAAACCTGGGCACTGAACAAAACTCATATCCATAAACTGGAAACATGCCAAAACGCAATGGAAAGAAGCATGATGGGAAAGAGACTTTCTGATAGAGTAAGAACCACCATCATAAAGAATTGTACAAAAACAAAAGATGTCACAGTAACTATCAGAAAGCTTAAATGGAGATGGACAGGACACACAATCAGAGGAAAAGAGAAATGGTCTAAATCAATAATTAACTGGTTTACAAGGCATATTAAGCGAAAACGAGGAAGGCCACCAAGAAGATGGGTGGATGAAATAAAGGTCGTAGCTGGAGGTGGATGGACAACAGTTGCTAAGGATAGAGGAAAATGGAAACAGTTGGAGGAGGCCTTTACCCATAAAGGCACACAGACATGTTAAATAGAATATTTTTAAGAATTCAATTTGTAAACTTTTTTGTATGTCTGAATAAAGGCTATTATTATTATTATTATTAGGTACACATTTAATAAATAAGTAGCATTAACATAAAGTACCTACAAGTATCAATTTCATAATTTAAATTTAGGTTTTTATGCAATTAATAAAATTAAAATTAAAAATAATTCCAGTCATTTACAATTTATATATCAATGATGTCATGTCAATAAAAAGACGGTCGACGTCACGAGGAGTAGGATAATTTTTAGTTAACAGATAGTCATTCAGTAAAACAGTTTAGCATTATAGATCAAACAGTAATAATAGATTTTATTTATTTGATGAGCTAGTGTGCAATTCAGTATTTTTGGTGGTAATTTTGAATATTTGAATAGAAAAAAATTGGATAATTTACAGTTGTAGGATTAGATACTACCCTTTTTGAAGTCGGTTCAATAAAACTTTTTTTGCAGCAGCAAACGTATGTTTTTCGCTTTAAGTTATATCATTTAAATACTCGTCGATGTTCATTCGGTTGTAATTCACAAATTAAAGTTGTAGTTTAGTTCATATTGATAGTAAGACAAATTGTAATTTTTTCTTCTTTTAATATTTATTTTTAATGTTGACGATTTTGATTAACTGTCCTTATTTTTGTTGTTGTATTTTCTCCTGTTATGCCATCAGTCCCACCTCAAATAAGAGTGATGAACCCCCAGTGCTTTCGGCTTCTACCCGAAGTTTCTGCTCCGTTGACGTTATATGGCTAATAACTTCAGTGCTACCAACATTAAAATAAAATATTGTTAGGCGAGCCTCGAACGGCAAGTGCGGTTACCTATTAACGACATTAATGACTTTAACGGTCGGAATTGTGGAATTTATCGCGTGTTTAGTGAATTTACATCTCAGTGCGAGAATTGAGTGTAGGTTTTATGTGTGTGTAAGTTAGCTGTCTGAGGATTCGGAACTGTATTTGAAGCTTTTCCGACGACTTCGTATCTCGTTGTTTCCGCTCTCGTAAAAAAATGGGCATATCCTCTCTCAGTGCTTCCCTAGACTTAAGAACCTATATGCTACATTTTAGCTTCTTACGACCAGTGAGTTTGGATGTGCATTGTCTTTCAGAATTCATTGTACTACTTCTCCGCTGTACTCTTGATGCGGGATCCAAGACAGTTGAATCGTTTCTCTGGGACTCGTCGGGCTTCATTAGCTCGGCGTTTTTCTGATAGTCGCCACTGTTGATTCTGGCTTTCAGGAGTTGCTGTGGTTGGGAATGTGTGGGGGGCTTGTCTGTCAGTCATGTGGTCAGTCACCGGCAACGGAAGAGTTTTAAATATTATTATATTGGTATTTTAAATATATTGGTGGATAGGGAAGTAAAAACGTGCATTAAACATGCAACTTTAGAAGACAGGACGAAAAAGGTTTGGCAATTTCAGAATCTTTTTTTTTTTTATACAAAACGGGTAAACTCTTGGCCCAAATCTCACCTGATGGAAAGTGATGATTAGGCCGAAGATGGAAGCGAGTTTCACCCGGAATCCTCTTACACAGAGGAACTGGCTATCATACCTCTAACTGCCGGAACACAACAATGCTGTTAACATTGTTGTTATGGCGACAGACTTAGACATGATGGTGGTAGCTTGCCAGGCGAACTTAGAAGAAGTCCTACCACCAAACAAACCGAGCAAAAAAAATTTGCCCCCGCTGGGAATCGAACCCGGGACCTCTGGGTCTGAATCAGGTGGTATAACCACTAGACCACGGAGGTGGTTAGTGTCACCTGTTTAGCACCACCCAGGGACCACGTGTAGGGATTCGCTGAAGGGTATTCTCCTACGGACGCGGGTGACTCGGCCCCCAAAAATCAATCTGTTTTTTTCAACTATGTTGGGGTTGTCATCCCGTCTAACTGGATGTAGCTGAGTACTAAAATTTACATGAAGCTAACTAGGCAGTCGCTCCATGTAAATGCTGGGTTGTGGAGGCTAGATAAACATTTGACCTCCACAACCCAGTATCTGGGAAACACGACACCCTTCGGCAAGTCGTAGATACATTAATCAGACTGCCGCAAATAATTATCTTTAAACACAACATAGTACTAACAAAATCGCTTTAATTACGCGCGAAACGCGTCAAAACAATATACCAAAAATAACAGCGCCAAAAAAAATCGCAGACGGCTTTACAAAACGCAACAAAGTAATACCATATTTTCAAACATAATAATATCCCCAAAACAGAAAAAAACACCATTTTCAGTTGCACACGTTCATAAAACAATTAATCATCGGAATACGTCAAGTTCTGAGATAAAAAGTGAAAAACATTTTTACAAGATTAAAACAACGTCAGTACTGTGTGTGGAGTTATTTCGAAATATATTGTATTTTATTTAACTTGTACTGTGCTGGTAACATTATGTGATGTTAACTATAGTGTTCACACACGTGCCACATATAACTTTTCTCATGCATTTAGAATATTGCCAGTAGTATCTGAGATATTTTTGTGAGCAAAAAAAAACTGTATTGTAGTTCACAACACTGAGGGTCAGCTCAGACCGAGACGCGACGCGACGCGACGTTGCGAAAGAGCTACTCAAAATACAACTTTATATTCTACACGATAAGATACACTATATATACAAGTGGCGCAGCGCTGCGGTGCAACGTATACTGACTTCTCACAGTGAAATGTGTATCTTATCGTATAGAATATAAAGTTGTATTTTGTCAACGTCTCGTGGCGTCGCGTCTCGGTTCTGAGCTGACCCTGACACTCACTATTGTCTGCAGAAAAGCTTTACACAATAATTTAGAATTTAACACGAACAATCCAAAGTCTATTATACAAAATCTTTATTTTTACAAACATGTGTGCGTTAGTTTGCCTGTGTGTTGCAATAGTTCCTCGGTGTATGAGTAATTTAGTGTCTTTGTCCAATTTGTTACAATCTTTTTACACTCGTGAATAGCTTTATTGTGTATATTTATCCTATAAATTATAAAGTTAACCAGATAGTTTATCGTACTGATAGATAGATAGTTTATTGTATAGTCCAAGTTATTGACAACAGACTCATCTTTTAATTAATGAGTAGTATAAATACCCGAAGGATCACCAAACTGAAATGGCAGTGGGCAGGGCACATTGCTCGCAGAACAGATGGTCGATGGTACCGAAAAGTTCTGGAGTGGCAACCGCGTACAGGAAGACGCAACATTGGAAGGCCTCCCAGAAGGTGGACCCATGACCTGGTGAAGGTCGCGGGTAGCTTATGGATGCGAAATGCACAGACCGGTCGTTGTGGCGACGCTAGGGGGAGACCAGCTGTGGACGTCTTTTGGCTGATACGTACATAATATATGTAACGGTAACGGTACATGACGAACACATTACATGGGATGAAACAATAGGCGGCCATCACTAAATACGATCTTTAAAGGTGCTTTAATCGTTACTTTTTGTGGAGCAACGTTTCCAAGAGTTCCACAAAAACTACCTATTTGCAATGTGGATGCACCATTAGGAACTAAACACATGTATTCAGCTCCAATTCGCGTTTCGCTGACCGATTTTGGTCACACTTATACAGCTCTGCTTCTATCAGCCGCGTACAGCATCGTAAGAATGAGAAAAGCCGTCATAGTGTACTACCTCCGCTGAAACGCTTCTGCGTACGACGCTGAATGCGGCTAAACAGCGCTGTACGCGGCTGTAGCACCCGCATGATAGTAACACATTTGTTCTCATTTTACACTTGTTTTCCGCGAAAACTGAATAGACGCGGAAAGTTGAACGGACGCGTACGCGTCTACATACAAAATCGTCGTTTTCTATGGGCTAAAGATAAATGGAGCTGAACGATGTGTTTAAAAGTGACCTTAAGGGTTAACTAACTAACTAACCTAACTAAGGGGGGTTAACTTTTAAATGGATACTTAAAGAACAGAACTTGACAGCGATGTTGTGTTTTTTTATGCCCAGTTATTTCTTATGTTTTTATACGCGTTTGTACAGAGTTTTCTTGTTAATTGCAACTGGTACCCATCAAAACCAATCAAATTTTTAAATAGTCAATCGATGCAGTTATCATTTTTGTCAGATTTCTCACCTTCATTGTGTTTCAGAAAGGGTTTCAATGAAAAAAAAAACGGCCAAGTTAGAATCGGACTCTCACAGAAAGAGTTCCGTGCGAAAAACTCGAAAAAAAAAACACGCTCCTTGTATGCCCAATGAATTTTTTTATTAAATATTTGTTTTACTTTTGTTTTTTTTTTTTACTTTTTGTTGTTATAGCGGCAACAGACATACACACTCTTTGAAAATTTCAACGTATATCTACAATGGTTCTTGAGATACAGCTGGCTGGTAGATAGCTAAACAGATAGACGAACTGACTGACGGATGGCGGAGGCTAAGTGCTCGTTTATGGAGACGCGAGGCGTTGCGCGTCGCGTTTACGAAGAAGCGGTTTACGCACGCGGCGTCACACGATGCGGAACTGCACAAAAATCAAACAAACAGCGTTATATGAGAGCGTTTACGGAGAAACGGTTTACGCTCGCAGCGTCGCGTCGCACGCAGCGGCGCCCGCTCAACGCCCCGCGTCTCAGTAAACGTAGACTTAGTAATCGGATTCCGTTGGAAAACAAAAAAATATATTATGACCTTGTTGATTTTCACTAGCACTGCAATTGGTATCAAAACTGAGTAATTTTTCGAAAGTCAATCGATGAAATTCTCGTTTTTGTCAGTTTTGTCACGTGTATTGTGTTTCAGAAAGGGTTTCAATGTAAAAAATAATCCCAAAATTGTGTTTATCTTTAAAAAAACCAAGCAATAAGTTAACAAAGTATCTTTATCTTCAAAGCCACTACAAAGAAACTAACAAGCAAACGAGATTGTCAACTTTAACACCGCGAGATAACCGAATACCACACCAAAAGAAAAACTTCCAAATCACTGAGGAAAACGAGAGAAAGAAAGAAAGAAAAAAACAATAGGTTAGTTGAAAGTATAAATAAAGAAAGATTTATTTCGTGAGGCGAATAAAGTCGGTTGCAGACATGTGGGGCTGAATGTAAAGTAGGAGTACGTCGATTCTATTGTTTCTCTTGTGTTGTTTTAAGTCCTTTTTTTGTTTAATCTAATTTTGTATGTTGATTTGAGTACATACAGAGGCGAATTTGTGGCTGAGTACGTGTTCAGCTTTGTGGGTCGTTAAGTGTGCATACTGCCTAAAAGTGGGTGAATAATTATGTGGAACGATATTTTCTTGGCTTTGTAGTGAGTACTTAGAATTTATATTTCCGTTCCAAAGGATACACATATTTCAAGTTTTGTACTGAACATCAGTTTAACCTCTAAATGGACTGTAATGAAGGCTGTTTAGTTAAAAATATGAATAAAATGTTTGTTTGCAGATATTATAGAATTTCGGTCATGTTATGCTGCCCCTTGTCATGTTTTCCTGGTATCAAGATTTTTATCTGATTCAATACCAAAAATCTCTATTATTTCGGAGCCATTATGACAAGCTTTTAACCGACTACCCAGGAGGAGGTTATCAATTCGGTAGTATATATACTTTTTTTTTTTGTTACCCCATAACTCCGACAATTATGAACCGATCTGAAAATTCTTAAAGTTTTATCTGAAAGGATATAGTTGCAGATTGGTCCCATTTAAATTTTATGAAAATTGGTTACGAACTTTGGATTTTAAATCGACATAGCTGGAATTTGTCTACTTGTATGATAGTTTTATGTCATCCAAGTAATCAAAATTGCGTATTTTGCTTTTTTGTGATTTTGCAGTGGTGTTGTTAGGTGTGGGGTATCACTAAAAAGTGAAAAATAAGAAACTTTTTACAAAAAAAAAATACAACCGAATTCCAAAACAAAAAACAGCTATTTTTTACTTTGTAGTATTTTTTTTTGGAAGTCGGTTGTATTTTTTTATAAAAAAGTTTTTTATAAATTTACTGTTTGTATGTTGGGTTAATTTTGGTTTATTGTGCAAATGAATTTTAAAACAAGTGTTACCAATAGTTTCAGCGGAAACGCTGTATGGTAAGTTAAGTGTCGTTATTATAAGAGTGATTTCAATTTCAATTCTTCGGTTACTGAGTGATTGACATCGCACAGCCGAATATACTGGTCGTAGAATGCTGACACTGGCATGGCTCTAAGGTTTCCCAATATTTCTACAGCAAGGGGAAATACGGAATGTCTATGTGCGAAGTCGATTGTAAAATAAGTTCTTCTTATACACCTGATAGATAGGGTTCACTCAAAATAATACAAAAGAACGTCACTCCAAAAAAAAAAAAACATTTATAATACTTATGATTTACAACACAGTTCTAAACACTTCTTTTTATCTCATGATATCCTAGTACCTTCGATCCACATCCAACCCCTCATTAATAATTAACATTAGAATATAGTACAGCACTAAAACTAAATTGAATAGTGCGCGATATTATCCGCAACTGGGGCAATGCAGAGCACTAAATAATGATGACGCCGTTCTATACATTATGCTGATTTATATTAGCGGTGGTATTTGGACAAAATATACTATGCAGCCTATTTACAATGGGGAGGTTTATGTAAATAATGGTGAGCTATTGAATAAATAAAATGGTGTTTCCATTTTCATAATTTTATTAATGGTGTTATTTTTAGGGTCCGACTGTCTGACGTGACGCAACTGTGTGGAAATAATACGATACTAATCTATATATATAAAAGAAAGTCGTGTTAGTTACACTATAACTCAAGAACGGCTGAATCGAATTAGCTGAAAATTGGTGGGGAGGTAGCTTAGAACCAGGAGACGGACATAGAATAGTTTTGATCCCGGTAATCCCACGGGAACGGGAGCTTCCCACGGGAACGGGGATTATGCGGGTTAAACGGGAGCGAAGCCGCGGGGTACAGCTAGTTTTCTATAAAATCCCTTAATTGTCTAGATAAACAGTTGATGAGGCAAGTAATGGCCTAAATACAAGTTACTTATGACCACACGATGAACGATGCACATTTATTCAGAAGATTCTGCGTGGAGTTTTGCAGCCACCTTTGGGATAGTTCAGCTAAGTATCAGCTTGCCGCGCTTGACTCGGTGGAACGCTGAACTAAGATGGTCATCGCCAACATAAAACTGGTGGATGCTACACAGCTTGGCTCATCGCCACAAGGTTTATTTATTTATTTATTTATTTAAGGACAACCAACAAAGCATACACCAAAATACATGATGAAGTACACGTGATGAAGTATATATACATTCTGTAGTGTAGCCTTAATTATAGGCTGCCACGGCATGCATTGAACATAGTATTAGGAAATTGAAGGTTGTTACAAAATTGATTTGATTTATTTAGATAGGTTTGATTAATCAAAACAACAAACCTAGTACGACGTTATAACAGTAAAAAAGCAAAAAATACAATATTTTTTTTGAATATTTCTTTTGGTGAAAAAACAATAAAAAAAAACAACGGGTTGCAGAATTGAAAATATGAACATTAACGTCGGTACTTTTGAAGCATCCGTCTTACGAATTTTCGATCAGGTCACGTGTCCTGACGTCTTACGAATTTTCAATATCAGTCTGAAAATGCCTATGCAAGATAGACTTGACTTTATGTAAAGAGTAAGACATATCGATATCAAGACTAGGTGAACATGACAGGTTGCCCACTTGATGGTCTTCAACAGATTATACTTCGGTGAGTGTGCTCAAGAACTCCACGACCTCATCCCAGCAGCCCCTTTCTACCAACAGACATCCAGACGCACTGCAACTTACCATCCCTACCTTGTTGCTATTCCACCAATTCGCACTAAGCGTTTCCAAGCGTCCTTAATAATGCGCACAGCAAAGGAGTGGAACTCTCTGCCTGCGTCTATTTTTCCGAACGCTTGCAACCCTAATATTTTAAAAGTTACAGTGAAGAGGCTACTTCTGGGTAAGCTCGCCCCTTCGTAGACTTTGTCATCCCTAACCTGACTAGAGTCAAGGCAAATCCATCTAAAAAAAAAAACTACTATGTAACAAACTATGAAAAAATATTTAGCAACATTAAAAATATAAAGTACTCACATTAAACACGATTTCCGCCGTAACAACAAAATGGATGGACGAGCACAACCTTGAATTGAATTATAAAAAAACTAAACTAATGATTTTCTAACCGATCATAGATCCCCAATACCAGTCAACTTCTCAACATTTGGCGTAAAAATTGAAGTAGCTTACGACTTTACGCTAATATGAATACGGGGTGATTCTTTGAAACGTAGTTTTGACATGTTTTTGACCGAAGAACACGTTAACAATGTTTGACATAGTTTGTTTCACTGAGCATTGGTTAAAGGATTTTGAAATGTTGATTAATTACGAGAATTATAGTGTGGGAAGTTCTTTTAACCGAAAGTCAATGTTACGTGGGGGCTCACTAATTTTAATCAAAAAGTGTATTCAATTTAAAACTCGTAAAGACATAGTTAACTTGTCTGTTGAACATAACATTGAACTATCCTGTGTTGAGCTAGATAAGCATGTCATAGTGTGCGTTTACAGACCCCCTAATTATCTGAACTACTCTATATTTGAGTCAGTGATGGAAGATGTATTGGCAAAACTTGCGACTGGTAATAAATTAGTAATTATCTGTGGAGACTTTAATATAAATATTTTAGAAAACAATTCAGATAGCTGTAGATTATAAAATCTTTTTAAATCGTTCAATTTGTCTAATGTGTTCATAGAACCAACCCGTACAACTACAACTACTGCTACATGTATTGATAATGTTTTTTGTTCTGGCGACTACTTACAGAAAGCCATTGTAAATTACCTCCCTTCTGATCACAGCGGGCTACTGGTATCTTTTGAGTCCAAAATACCAATTCAAAAAGTGCAAATACAAACCAGACCAATAACATCCGGTAATTTAAATAAATTTAACCGTACTTTAATTGGGAAGTTAAGTGATTGGAACTGTACAGTGAACAGTGCTAATATTTTATATACAGATTTTTTTTCTTTAGTCCAAACAGAATTCAATAATACTTTTAAAAATAAAACTAAAACTATCTGCCCTAAGTTTTTATTTAGTGACTGGGCAACTAAAGGACTCAGAAAAAGTAGGGATAGACTTTATGAGTTGTATGGCCTTAAGTCTTTTATTAACACTGAAACTTTTAATAAGTATGTATCTACCTACTCCAAAATTTATAAAAATACTTGTAAGGTAGCTAAGTCTTTATACATAAGCAATAAGGTAAAAACAGCAGACAATAAAATAAAAACGGTTTGGAAAATTATAAATAATGAAACAAATAGGAACAAAAAACATAACACTGATTACAGATTGCAGACGCCTCACGGACTTATTAGCGATGACAAAGAAGTTGCTCAAGAATTTGTAAATTTCTTTACAAGTATCCCTGTTAAAACTACTGAAGCCTTAAATTCCTCGCCTTCGCTTGCTTTTGATTTATTACAGGCAAACGTATCAGCCTGCGCGACTGAATTTAATTTTAAACATATAAACCCCATAGTAGTAATAAAAGCTTTTAAAAAAATCAAAATTAAATTGACCGAAGATCTATGGGGATTGTCTATCAAGGTTTGTACCTCAATTATCGAGACTGTAGCGCCGTACTTAGCTTTAATATTTAATTTGTGTGTCGATCAAGGAGTCTTTCCGGACCTAATGAAATTCAGTAAAGTGATACCACTTTTTAAATCTGGGGATAGTAAAGACACCAATAATTATAGACCAGTGTCCGTGTTGCCAGTGTTTAGTAAGGTATTTGAAAAAGTAATGCTAAATCAGATGCTCAGTCATTTTAACACGAATAACATCTTACATGATAAACAGTATGGTTTCACCAAAGGACGTTGTACAACGGACGCTGGTGTCACCTTACTAAAGCATATCTTTAATGCGTGGGAGGACGCACAGGATGCCATAGGTGTCTTTTGTGATCTCTCTAAGGCGTTTGATTGTGTTGATCACGATACATTACTCCTGAAGCTCGGGAATTACGGACTAGGCAAAACAGCGTTAAACTTAGTCAAATCTTATTTGAATGATAGACAGCAATTAGTTCACATAAACGGTGTCAATTCGTCGGGATTAAACGTAAAAATGGGCGTCCCCCAAGGCTCTATTTTGGGTCCTTTCTTATTTTTGGTTTATATTAATGATTTACCTTATTTATTGCAACAAAATCTTGATATGGTGTTGTTTGCTGACGATACCTCTTTAATTTTTAAGATAAATAGAAGGACGAACAATGTTAATGACATAAATAATGCCCTAATGCAAGTCCAAAATTGGTTCACGGCGAATAATTTAGTTCTAAATGAAAAGAAAACAAAGTGCATAAGATTTGCCTTACCTAATGTCAAAAGCAGTGATTGTGACATATTATTACAAGGAACAAGGAAAAACTAGAATTCGTCGATAAAACGGTTTTCCTGGGAATTACGCTTGACCCCAGGCTACAATGGGGCCCTCATATAACATCTCTTTCCGGACGGCTAAGTTCAGCAGCATATGCTGTTAGAAAAATCCGCCAACTAACGGATGTCGATACCGCGAGACTGGTATATTTTAGTTACTTTCACAGTATCATGTCTTACGGTATTTTACTATGGGGACGGGCTGCAGACATCGAGTCTATTTTTATTCTGCAGAAAAGAGCCATCAAAGCGATATATAATCTCCGCCGGCGCGATTCTCTCAGGGAACTGTTTAAGAATATTAACATCATGACGGTACCTTGTCAATACATTTACGAAAACATCATGTATGTCAGAAAGAATTTACATCTTTTTAGTAAAAGAGGCGAGAGACATAATTATAGTACTAGAAATAGGGACCAGTTAGTTCAACCAGGCTTCAGACTGGCTAAAGTAGCCTCATCTTTCATGGGGTACTGTTTAAAATGTTATAATAAGATACCTCCCCATATATTAGAACTAAATGAGACGAAATTCAAGTCTTGTATTAAACGCACACTATGCAGGCAAGCATATTATAAGTTGGGGGATTATATTGAAGATAAAAATGCTTGGCTGAATGCTGGTCCTGCTCCACAGCCACTAGGGAGCCCAAACTAATCTGTAAATAGTTCGGAAACATTGTTGGACCGGCTGAAGATTGTAAGAAAAATTTGCATTGTTAGAATCAACTTACTAAGCATTGTATAATTTCAGCCATTAACAGCACATGTGTGAGTACTGTGTACCTTTATCTTTAATTATCAGTTTTAGGTATGTTTTTGACTTGAATGTACCCTGGCGGTTGGGAGTGTCATGCTCACTCAAAAGTCTAGCTGATGGTGGCGTATGCGTTGGATCATTTGGCTCCCTTCAAAATGGTTGAGCCGAATGGTGCTGGCGCATGCGTCATGTTCGTGAACGGGCGCCGTCAGTCGGGACTGGTCATTTCTTAGCTGCCATGGTTAATTTTAATTATTTCTTTGAATTGTTCCTCTTTTATTCCGGACGCTTTTATCCTGCTCGTTTTTTACATCGTTCTCACATGTATGTATAATGTCAACCCGATGTAAATAAATCTTTGTAAAAAAATATTATTTTTAAAAGAGTGTCCGTGGAGTTTCTTGCACGTTCTTCTCCATAGAGATCTACGCTTTGGAACGTGCAAATAGCTTCAACTTTTTGGACCGACCGACCTTGACAATTCAAAAGTGCCTGTACATGGTTTAATTGAAATAAATGCTTGAATTTTGAATTTTGAATTTTGAATTTTAACTTATTATCCAATTTAAACATCAATTACAGGTTTTATAGTAAATTTAAATGTCTATAGAGGCCTAATGTCGTTAATTGGGATTACTTATAACAAGCAGTAATTAAGTCTGCAGAAAACAGTCTAAAGTAATTCATCTGGTATGTCCCCATGCCGCTTTTTTTTTAATTATTAAATTTTATGTGGTCTTAATGAAGCAATATATTAAAATAACTACCTTCCATCGATATTCGAATATTTGTCTCTAGTTATGTTATAATTTGTTTTCAAAATAATAGTATATATTCGTAATTACATTACTTCAAAAAATGTCCCCGACTAAAATAATAATTCATCTGGCGCAATTTGTTCAAGCATGATTTCAATGTAAACACAAAATATTTGATAGAGTAATATCGACTCGTGATTGGCCGCGTCCGTCAGTATCGATCTGCGACACGAAGTGCTCGTTCGCTAGTGAAATTTTGAGAAAAAGTACGATCAAAAGTTGTGATCTGCCGTTTGTCCGGTAAGTCGTATAATTAATTTATCTTCTTTTATGGATTGTGTGTCTGTAGCTATGTTTTGCAACTAAACCAAAGTCTGTGATAAGGTTGTTTATTCATGTTAATAATACCTATGATTCCTTCCGTTCATAAATATAAGAGCAGGATTCGATTTTAGAAGAATTCCTAATTGGTCTGGCTCTCATTCGTATGTTTTCATCTGGCTTTTATGACCAGATGAATTTGAACGGGGCAGATGAATTAGGTTTGATTCAAATATGGATGATTTCATAAGACCAGATTATATTTTCTTTAAAAACAGATGAATTAAGTTTAATGAAAAAGTAAGTTATTTGTTTTTATTAAAGTGTGTAGAACATTCATGGCATAGTTTGTCGTCATTTTGATTATTTTTCAACTTTAGAAGTTTGTTAGTATTTTTATTCGTAGGTCTAAGCGATATTTACTCTAGCTGTCGCTTGAATTATTTTTTTTGTTTTAGATTATCGAAATGGCTATACCAAAGAAGCAAACAAGAGAAGAAAGACTAAGAAAAAAATGACTCGTCGAGAAAAAGAGATATGAAAGAATCAAAAATAATGAAAAGTTTCTTGCTTCTCTTTCCACAGAGACTTGTAAGTTCATAAAGCTCTAGGAATGACTTTTGCTGTTTTTTTTTTGTTCCTACGCCTTGATGAACTTGGAGGGTTGTATTGGTGATTTTGATGATTATAATTCTGTCTACATACGTCTTACAGCCGCGAATAATATTTTAATCAACATAAAACCTAGCACTAGCCTGCAAATTGCAAAAAACGTAACAACATTTAAATTTCGCGGGCTGGTTGGAGCATTTACCTTAAAGTTCCTATTACTAATTATTTTTTTAATAGTCTGAATTTGATGCAGTTATTACGTTTTATTTTATTTTTTATTAAGAGTTTGTAAGCGTTTTGTTTAAATCAAAGATTTTTTATTGTTTTTTGTTATTAAGAGTTTGTAATGGCCTGCGCACACTGGTGTATAGCATGGCAGAGGATTTTAAAGACTTCAATCGAATTTAATATTTAATCAATCGTAATAAGGTATTTTTTATATATTTGTTGTTTCAGAGGAAACTTAATCTTTAGATCGTTGAAATATACACCTTATTTCGATTGAATAAGTATGTAGGTAATTCGTTTGATGAAATTGAAATCCTCTGCCAACCCGTCCACTAGTTTACCCAGGCCATAAGGGTTGTTTAGTTTAAAATTAAGATCGTTTTATTTGTGTTATAACGTGTTACCTATTGCGTTAAAAATTATGTTAAATGAACCTTTGAAGAAATCGTGATTGACTTACTTTTTAAGTTTAACGAATTTTAAATAAGACCAAAAATGTTACGTTTTATATTCAAATTAGAATTTAATATAAAATTATGTTATTTAAGTGAAAACGTAGATGTGACTGTAATTATTTCCATTTTCGTGTCCGTAAATTCATGGTAAAGTTGATTAAAGATTATTTTTTCTCATTCATCTGCCTTATTCATCATTAATCTGGTTAACCAATTAATCAGCACAGTCTTAGCCCTAAACTACTGGGTAAAAATCATTGCCTTTGATGTATGTTATAACATTAAATAACCTGGACAAGCTAACATGTGTGGGGGCCGTGTCACCCGCGTCCGTAGGAGAATACCCTTCAGCGAATCCCTACACGTGGTCCCCGGGTGGTGCTAAACAGGTGACACTAACCGCCTCCGTGGTCTAGTGGTTATACCACTCGATTCAGACCCAGAGGTCCCGGGTTCAATTCCCAGTGGGGGCAAATTTTTTGCTCGGTTTGGTTGGTGGTAGGACTTCTAAGTCCGCCTGGCAAGCTACCACCATCATGTCTAAGTCTGTCGCCATAACAACAATGTTAGCAGCATTGTTGTGTTCCGGCAATTAGAGATATGATAGCCAGTTCCTCTATGTTGGAGGATTCCGGGTGAAACTCGCTTCTATCTTCGGCCTAATCATCACTTTCCATCAGGTGAGATTTGGGCCAAGAGTTTCCCCGTTTCGCATAAAAAAAAAAAAAAAAAAAAAAAACATGTTAGTTATTATCAAAAAGAAAAAAAAAAGTTGAGCCATATCAATGAGTCAAATACACTCTGTTTCAAAGAATCACCCATACATTGTTCTGAAAAACAAAAATCAAATGTTAAACAAACCAAAAACACTTACAACAGAAAACGATTAAAATAATTAAAAACAAGCTATAATTAAACAGGAAATTAATACAGAACAGGTTATTAACAAGCTTCGAAGCAAATTACTTTTGTTTTCACAAAAACTTTACGTAACGAATTCCGGAGTTTTTTCTCGTTTGTCCAAAGTGTACTTGTTTCGTTTTACGGCGTGTTTCAGACTTTCGCTATTTTTAGGAAATAACCGGAAAGTGGGCCGTGGGAAACCCTTTTGGATTATTGTATGACTTGGTTCAAATGATTGGGCTGTTTTAGATGGTAAACCTTAGGTATCTAAGCTACTTTGTGTTCCAAATACATAGTGTGTTTTGAAATCTCAACAATTTTTTGATGATGATGATGACTTGATGTCTGCTCGAGACACTGGAGCTTGGTGCCCAATAAAACGACGATAAGAATATATTATAATTTAAAATGACAATAAGACAACGTAGTTCCGTTCTGTTACAAATTAAAACAATGCCAAGCTCATATTTAAAGAAATATAATGAGGACTGATGTTCGTCCGTTATAAAAAGTAGATGAATTGATTTATCCCCAAAATGTCAGGTAGAAGTTTTCCCTATTTATTTTGTGCGCAACCTACCGACATTTTTGAGCACCTGATTATAAACAGTTAGCAGCAACTTGACACTGATCTAAACGTCAGGTGCAAACACTTGATGCTAAGCGATGATGCGGTCTAAGATGGAGCACGCTTGCCGAGAAGTAACCTATTCACTCTTGACTTAAAGACTCCCAGGTTGTACCTATCAGGAAACACAGACCCAGGCAGGGAATTTCACCCCTTAGGTGTGGTATCTCCTGTACGCACATTGAATGTTTAACAGAACTTTTTGTGCGTGTGGGTGGGATGTTCACCATGTACCGGTTGGCGATGGCTTGTCGCCGTACGTCTTGTGGTACGATTTCAGAATTTAAAAAAAATCGATGTCATTTTAAGGGTTCCATGCACAGAGAGTATGTGTGTAAATCGGGCTGGTTTCCACAATCCCACGATTCAGCGCGTATTTTGCGTGTAGTTGGGACAAACAGTCATTCAATCCACCCCAACTCCCCAAGAAATTTGAGTAATGTCTTGGTGTTACCAACTATCTCAAAGAGGTTATCTGGGTTTCCAAAGTACTTGGCCCTGTAATCCGCGACTACCGGGCAGCTTCGAAACAGGTGTGCTGCTGTTTCATCCTCCACCATACAGGCTCTGCATAGTGGACTGTCTGTGACTCCTATAGCATAGAGGTGTTTATTAAAAGACCCATGGCCTGTTTTTATGGCTGTGACTGTAAGCAAATGTTGTTTAGTCAGTCTTGGGGCTTGTTTTGTAAATCGGCCATCTATAGAGGGAAGTGCCCCTTTGGCATGCCTACACTCACCATGGTCTGCTAATAGGGAATATGCATACAAAAAATATTTATTATCTGAACACTTTATCTAAAAATATACAAAAATATATTACTAACAGTGGAAATAGAATCAAAATTGCTCAAAAAACAAACGAGATATAATTATTTTAAACAAATATATCTGTCCCTCTCGCGAAAACGCTGTTTTCTATGGCAGATGTATAGACGTCACGTAATGTGACGTCAAATTCCATGTCGGACTTCTCGTTCTAAAAGTAATCTTTAAAGCGTTATAACTTCATCGCTGATGAAGATATTTAAAAAATATTTTCTATAGTGTTTACTGGAGCTTATAAGTAATTCATTTTATAAATAAAAAAATCGCGTGCATATTCCATAATGCTTGTAATGTTTGTTTCCTTTTTTTTTCACTTTCACTTTCACAACAGCCAGACCCGGAACAACTATCTGTAGGCCATACAAATATTTGTTCCGTGCGGGAATCGAACCCGCGACACGCGACGCGGCAGTCAAACGCTCAACCACTGCGCCAACCGTGTCGTGAAATATATCGTAAAAATATAAGTAAATCAAAACACTACACACTTACAATATTATAACCAAAACACTACATTCCAGCCTAAAACTATCCAAACAGAAATAAATTGAAAATCCATGAATTTACCTGCACAAAATAAACTACGCTATCCCGAATTTGGGGAATTCAAACATGCAGTAAAAATAAAAGAACACTTCTGTGGCGTTACCGACTAGACCGCAATGAGCAAAACAAACATGAATTTAAAAAATATACAGCATTATATAAAAAAATTATTAAATTAACACAACGTGCTCAGAACAGTTATAAAATCAAATCATCATCTAACAAGTCGAAAGCTACATGGGAAATCATTAATCGAACAAAGATGAATTTGCCTAATAAAAACTCAATTGGAAAGATTAAAATTGGAAATAAAAAAATAACACACCCGAACGAGATAGCAAAAGCATTTAACAATTTTTTTGTTGACAAGATAAAACCAATAAATAATAGAGGCGAACAAGTGACATCAAATATCTTAAAATCAAGTAATTCAATGTTTATGGCACCAAGTGATGAGAATGACATCAAAACCATTATTAAGTCATTAAAAAATACGAGTAGTGTAGGAAATGATGGAATTTCTACCAAAGTAATAAAGTATGTCTCAGACTCCATAAGTGGACATTTGAGCTACATTCTCAATCTATGCATAACACACGGTACGTATCCAACTAACCTAAAAACAACTGTGGTAAAACCATTATTTAAAAAAAATGATAAAGAATGCATGGAGTCTTATAGGCCTATTGCACTTGTTCCAATAATATCCAAGATATTTGAAAAATATGTTTATGCTCAGATTTATAAATACTTAGATAAACAAAACATTTTGACAGAGGAACAAAAAGGTTTTCGGAAAAGTAAAACTATTAATTTGGCCATCTACGACTTTTTAAATAATGTTTATACTAATGTTGATAATAGAATACCTGTGTGCTCAATATATTGTGACATGACTCAGGCCTTTGACTATGTGGACCATAATATTTTATTAAGTAAACTGGATTCCTACGGCATTAGAGGTAATATCCTAAATTTAATAGAATCTTATTTGAAAAATAGGAAACAGTACGTGGAAATTTCTGAAATAGATTTTAAAACTAAATTTCAAAGAATTTACAGATCTAATCTCCGAACGCTTACATATGGTGTTCCCCAGGGCAGTGTTTTAGGGCCTCCTCTATTTATAATCTATATAAATGACATGCCGAAAGTCACAAGTCACCCTATGTCATTATTTGCTGATGATAGCACGGTGACGATTAGTAGCACAAACGCCGAAACATACAACGACGAAATTACTAAGGCAATAACCTCTATAGTACAATGGTTAGAAAATAATAATTTAAAAATAAATATTGAAAAGACAAAGTTAATGATGTTTAGCCAACGTTCAAACACAAATATGAATATATACCATGACAGCCAATGCATTACACAAGTAAACACAACAAAATTTCTAGGTTTAACAATTGACATTAAATTAGATTGGAAGGCACACACGGAGGAGCTAACCAAACGAATTAGTAAGTCTGCCTATGCCCTTTACAAACTTACCTCAGTGATGAGTGTGGACGCTTTAGTCACAGCATACCATGGCTTGGTGGGTTCTGTTCTGAGATATGGTGTTATATTTTGGGGAAATTCAACCAACAAGGAATTAATCTTTAAAGCACAGAAAAAGTGCATCAGGACAATGTTTAGATTACAGGTCATAGATACGTGTAAACCGTTTTTTATTAAATTCAAAATATTGACTTTTCCATGCATGTATATTTTTGAGGTGGCTGTATTCGTCAAGACCAATCCTAAGCTGTTTAAAAAAATGTCAGAAATTAATAGCCGAAGTCGAAGGGATAACAGTAGCTTATGTGTAAGAAGGTCCCACACGGCATTAATGCATAAAAGTTTATTTTGCATGGCTTCAGTGATATTTAACCACTTGCCACGGTCAATCAAAGAATTGAACGTTAGCTTATTTAAGAAACGTCTAAAATCCTTACTGGTGACCAAAGCATATTACAGTATTTCGGAATTTTTAACAGACAATAATCTTATCATTGAATGTTGACATGCTAATAAAATACAATTATCGTTTGATCTTGTTTACATAATAATTCTGTATATTGACATTCATATTGTATAAAATTATAATTTTAATTGAATTTAATATTGTATATTGACATTTGATCTGTATTTTGACATTAGAATGTTTGTATTGACATTAGTATTGGATAATCTTATTATTTGTTTTCAAGCGCTCTGACATTGTACTAATTTGACATTTACTTTTTTATTCTTATTTTTATTGACATTAATTTCTTTGCGATATTTTTTAATTCATTTTTATTAGGCAAACCTCAATTTTTTTATCGTCCAGACAATTGTACTAACAAAAATTTGTACGCCCTCTGGCATAACATAGCGCTCTCTTTATTAACAATTAACAACTATAACTGTACCTATGTTAAACAAATGAATAAATGACTTATGACTTATGACTTATGACTTATGACTTTGTGTGTTCATAATTCACATACTAAACAATTTTGGTGCATAAGTTGCGAATGTAATCGCAAACAACATTGGTCCACAATCGATGCATCGTTACTGTAACGCTCGCTATCTGCTGACCCCAACTGACACACACTTCATGCTAATACATTATGTTAAATGCGGAGGGTATTTAGAGGTACGATTGTGTCATATTTTATATTTGAGACCATTTTCTGCCTAGCCTTTAACTTTATTGGAGTCGGCTTCCAGTCAAACCGGATTCAGCTAAATACCAGTATTTTTCGTGGAGCGGCGCCTACCAGACCTCCACAATCCATTGACTGGGTAACACGGTAGTTCTTGGTAAGACTGGAATCAGGTTTACTGGCTTCTGACAATCCGTAACGACTACCAAAGATCTACAAATGACAACCGGGACCAACGGCTTAACGTGCTTTCCGAGGCACGGAAGAAACTCGGTATGTTATGATGGTTACCCATCCACAGACCAACCATGGCAAGCGTTGCTTAGCCTTGAAGCTTAACCCGTGTGACTGTTATTATTTAGCCACAAGCTCCTCTTGTGGGGTTTTAGCATTTTTGTCACAGTGTACGTAAATAATGCATTCCTATGTAAACTCATTTTCGTCAAATTTATATAGAAAACATCAAAAAAGCACGCATCGGGGGAACTAAACAGTGCCAAATGGTGCCAAATAGTACCAATTTCAATAAATTTATTTATCACGGAAAATAATGCTTTATGCTATGGTAGCAAAGCCGTCGGAAAAGTTTTTGTTTTACTCTTTTAAACTTTGTTAAATAAATTCACTAGTTTTTGTATAAGCGATATTTGAAGACAAGAGCGCTAAAAATCTATTGTTCTGATTGACGAAATTTACCATCACAGTATCATCCATGGGCATCATGAAGAACTAATCTAACTAAACATCATTTCAATCCCCAAGTGTCGTCACATTGACGGCTACAGTGCGTCTCACAGCGAATTTCCGCGGCCTTCACGAGGTTTCGGTGTTTAAGCCATTATTTATTTTTATAATCTCGTTATAATACCGTTTCAGCATCGTCCCTCCAAAACCCCTGCAATCTGTCGAGCATAATATTATGCATCTAACATAATTGCCGGGCCATTGCAGCCCTGTCAAAATACACGACTGTACGGACTGAGCGGTTAGTTTATATACCGTTTTATCTGTTTTATACAGCCGCTGATTACAGCGTGTTTTATGAGCGTTGTCGATTTGAACGCTAATTAGTTAGTGTCAGGCATCAATTATGGTAATCATGTTTGGGTCGTTTACTAATGTTAGGTGATAGATTGATCACCTGCACCGGATCGGGAGGGAGGAGACACCGGCGTGCCACGACTGTGGCGCATCTGAGGACACGGCGCAGCACACACTCGAGGTGTGCCCAGCTTGGTCCGAGCCGTGTCGTAGTCTGACTGCGGAGATCGGACAGGACCTCTCGCTTCCCAGCGTGGTCAGATGCATGCTGGGGAGTGAGGAGTCCTGGACCGCGGTAGCCTCCTTTTGCGAGGATGTCATCTCGCAAAAGGAGGCGGTGGAGCGCGCGCAGGAGGACGATCCTCTCGCTGCGCCGCTCCGCAGACGAAGGCGAGGTCGGAGAAGACGTCCTCTTCTCCCTCCTCGCGGTGGTGATGGACGGGCGATAGGCGCGGGGGCGCCTCCGCCCGCATTGCACGCATCACCACCATCATCGGAGGTTCCCCATCCTCCCCCAGCTGTGAAGGCGGGCGGTCGTCGGAAGTGGACTGGACGCAAAGGCTACACCGATCTCCCAGTCCACCCCCACTCAGACGATGCGGGAATTTCGTGCTGGGTTGTTTTAGTGGGTATACCGGGCTTGTCCAGGGAGTCCCACATAGCCCCGGTGGGGGCCCCCGAGTTGGAGGGTATGCGTAATGCATTTTTTCCCAGCCGAAACAAAAAAAAAGTGATAGATTGATTATACCTGGGCACCTATAACAGGGTTCACCTGTTTATCTAAGTAAAAGCTCACACGAACAGGCCCAAGTCAATGTAAAACAGTTACAACAATGTGAGTTCGTATCAAGCATGCTCATAATATCTAAATCTGCTCATATCGTTGACCATATCATCGCGATATCATGGTCAAATACAAGTCTTAAAGTAATATAAAGACCTTAAGTCTTCTTAAACTGTCCGTCCCTGACACAGGCTGTAGTTTAAAGCTTAGTTTTTTTTCTGTATCCCATTTTCTATTATTGTGTTTTTTTTAATTGTGTACCTCTTCTTTAATAATGAAATATGCGTCTGTTTGGGAGGAATAAAACATTTTTCTTTCGTTTTTTTTTTTATTAGAATGTTATTTGTAGTATCATTGAATGGACACGACACGCCTGCCTAGGTTTGATGTAATCATCATAGGATTCCGGAAAATCTGACTCCAGTCTTACCAAGAAGTACCGTGTTACCCGGATCATGAGTTGTGGGGGTCTGGTAGGCAGTCGCTCCACGGAAAATGGCATTCAGCTGAATCCGGCTTGACTGGAAGCCGACCCCAAAGTAGTTGAGAAACTATGCTTATAGAATTTATACCACTTCCTTAACTTTCCTCCACTATAAGTTTTTACAATTTCGGTGTCAGCTTCCATCCCAAACAGACGCAACTAAATATTTACATGGAACGTCTGACTCTCTGACTAGCAGAGCGATTCTGTAAACATGTCGAAGTGAACACTTAGGTGAAGTAAACGACAATGGGCTTGTGTCCTGAAAAAATCTAATTAGTCCGTCAGTTAGATTATCAAAAAATTTTTGACCCGTGTTTTTTCTTTTGTTACGGGAACCAAAATTGACGATGTTTTTTAAAATTCTCAATACGTCACACCTTCGCATAATTTTTAGTGAATCGTGACGTCACGAGCCCCCACTCCCGAGTTTTGATGCGTTTTATCTTTGTCAATATTCATTGATCTACAAAAACAAAAAATACGTGTCCATTATTTTTCAATACTCTAACTGACAGACCAAATAGTTTTGCAATTTGTGGATGGTGGAATCTAGCCCATTGAGCTGCCAAACCATACAAACAAGATGGCATGACAGCTCACTTGTTCTTCACTCCACCTCACCTGAGTGATCACGGTGAGATATAGACAAAATCGACCGGCTGACAACCAAGTAACTGGACAATACGTCACAACTTATTTACACAGGCTGAAATAAATATGGCTACAATTTTATTATTTAACTGATAGTGTCTCAATTTAGTACTATTAGTAGCATAGACAGAATACGTTAAAACACAGGTTTATTCACTATTAAATGCTGTCATGTCTCAATCAAGGTAGTATGGCACATACGGTTGAACTGAAGCGTCTTAGGAAATCGCTTACGCTTGTGCTTTGATCGCTCTCTAAGCTCATCTAAGCTACGCGTTTTTTGCTTCAATTTGAAATTTAATCATGGTCACCCATCCACAGACCAACTTCTTCAAGCGTTGCTGATCGACCTGTGTGGCTGTTATTATTTAGCCACGAAATCCTCCAATTTGAAATTTAAATAGAAGAAAAATACTGATGTGCTTTCATTTTACGCTTTTTATGGGGGGAAATATAAAACATCTTTTTATTGTTTAAAAATGTCATTATGACCTATTAAAACATTTTCCTCTAACAACATTTTACTAAAGAAGCTACCCTCACTGTCATTCCCCATTCTACATAGGTTTGATGTTACATAAAATATTTACTTCAGCAGGAACATTAATTTAGCAAACTGTCGTATTTGAGATCGAAATATGCGTGAGTTGTGACAGTTTAATTATAAACTCATCATCGGAGCGCGACACTTTCTCATTTTTCTTAATACACTGGTTGTCTCTTTTTATATAACATTCCTTGTTATGTAAAGGTTTTAATACTTATTTTTTATCATTATAAAACTTAGGTATATTCAGGGCTCCAAACGGCCGTATCGAAAAAAACGGAAGCCAATTTGCTCTGGATTCAGATTCAGTTCGTTTTTTTTTAAATATGACAGTGAATTAGTATAGTCTGCTACAGATTAAAGTGTGGTCACATTTTTTGGAAGGAAAATTAACTCAAATATCTACAAACTGCTGCACAAATAATTGGTAAGTATTATTTTTTTTGAAATACCTAGTTCCAATAGTATGCAATGAGGAGCCAATGGCTAAAACAGCTGCACAAGTCGATCTTCAAGGTTAAGCAACGCTTGTCGAGGTTGGTCTGTGGATGGGTGACCATCTTAACATACCGAGTTTCCTCCGTGCCTCGGAAAGCACGTTAAGCTGTTGGTCCTGGCTGTCATTTGGAGATCTTTGGGAGTCGTTACGGATTGTCAGAAGCCAGAACATCTGACACCAGTTTTGCCAGAGTACCGTGTTACCCATTTAATGGGTTGTGGAGGTCTGGTAGGCAGCCGCTCCATGTAAAATACTTGTATTCAGCTGAATCCGGTCTGACTGGAAGCCAACCCCAATATAGTTGGGAAAAGACTAGGCTAGGCAGATGAGTACCAATAATATGCAAAAGTAACCGATCAGAATAAATCAAAAAGCGAAACCTAAAGATTTTTTTTAATCAACGTTTTCCCACAGCTGGGCAAAGGTCTAGACATTCCACTCTTCCCAATAATTCGCTTTATCTATACTAATATTATAAAGCAGAAGAGTTTGTTTGTTTGTTTGGTTGAACACGCTAATCTCAGGAACTACGGGTCCGATTTGAAACATTCTTTCAGTGTTAGATAGCCCATTCAACGAGGAAGGTAAAGGAGGGGCTATATCATCACGCTAAGACAAATAGGAGCGGAGCATTAATGGAAAATGTGACGAAGACAAAGTTGCACGGGTAGTTTTAAAAATATATCGAAATATAAAACAAATACTTTCTTTTATCTAAGAATACTATTATATTTTCTAAACTACAGCTATAATATTTTCTCGCTACCTACACTCATGCTACTGTGAACGCAACCTTATCTGAAAACTCAAGACATCGTCGTAATAGCAGCAAATTGCCTTCAAATTGCCGTTATTTAGAAGCATTCTAGCTTAATTTGGTCAACATTATATGCTCAGCTAAAGATATCATCCATAATTGATCGACTACGGTAGGATGGATGTTTTTAATTCTTCGTTATTGTTAAAAGCTTATCTATAAAAAATGTTTTTTAGCTTCGTTCACTAGAGGGCTTTCACATTTTTTCTTGAGTTTTAGCGTTTTATTCGAATTACACGTGGACATTTTTATAAATGATTAAATTATAATATCTTCGGTGTACCAAGGTATCAAAAGATTCCCTAAAGCAACGTTTTGTGAAACATCCTTTGCGGAGTCAAGGATTTTACTGATGTACGTGAACAAATTGAAATATTTATTTAGAACACTCCAAGATAAATTATCAAACTATCTTAGGCATATTTTTATTTTTTTAAGGCTATATCTAAAGCAAAATCACACATCAAAATTCGAATAAAACGCTAAAATTCAAGAAAAAGTGTGAAAGCCCTCTTAAGTGAATTCAGAGTGAACTCTTTTTCATTTTTGTTGTATGGCAGATACAGTATGGCAATTTATGATTTTATTTAGATCCGAAGTATAAAATTAACCTAGCCACATCAAGCGGAATATTTTCATACATGATTCATTATGTTATCTCCAACCACTCATCGCACAAACGACCATAAACTCCACAAAAACCAGTGCATCCCCCCCCTCACCTTCACTTCCCCGAAAATTTACGAGGGAACAAGACAGCGCAGTAATAACGCCAAATTGTCGTCAAATTGTCGACGCTCACGCTCAATTTACCGGCCACGCTGTATAGATACTATATAGCGACTGTATAGCGGTTGTAAAACCGCTGTATAGCCGGCTCTAGCTTTGTCCTTGCAGACAGTACTGTAATCTTGATAGAACACAGGTTGGATAGAGTACTATGTAGTTGTACTTACGTAAGCGAGACTGTGAGGGTGAAGCCAGACGAGCGTAATTTTTGAGTTGTGAGTCGCGTAAAATGAGCCAGCGGAATTCGGTTTCATACTTAAATTCAACTCCGTGTGGCAGAAACAGGACTTTAGTATGAAACCGAATTCAGCGTAAATTCCGGCGACTCATTTTACGCGACTCACATTTTCACCGTTTGGTTTTAAAATTGGAGCGTGAAAGTGTTTTGATAGGTTTTTGTCTTTCAGATTGATATAGATGTCAAACTATCACTTACTGTGTACTCCTTCCAAACAAGCAACAACATAACAAGCAATGATAAACTTCGGTGAACATGTAAAACTAATCAAGGGGTAATTTTTAATTGCACCTCTATTTAAAATTCAAGCAAAGTAGATATCCCAACTAATAACCCACTGTATAAAAAAAATACTAATTTGCACACTAAATTACGACGACACTAAATAATGACGGTGAACGTCAGGTGCACCCCGAGGTTCGGTTAGTTAGGTTCCTTTAAACCC
The DNA here is from genome assembly GCA_963859965.1 of Ceramica pisi. Lineage (NCBI taxonomy): Eukaryota > Metazoa > Arthropoda > Insecta > Lepidoptera > Noctuidae > Ceramica > Ceramica pisi. The sequence goes on from OY982544.1 coordinate 22,341,752, forward strand.
TGCAGATAGAAATAAGGTTGACGTCACGGGGAGTTAAGTTGGATAATTTTTAGTTAATAGAGAGTCATTCAGTAAAACAGTTTAGCTTTATAGATCAAACAGTATAATTAATTTGATTTATTTGATGATCAAATTTAGTGTGCAATTCAGTATTTTTGGTGGTATCTTTGAATATTTGGATTTACAGTTGTAGGATTAAATACTACCCCTAATCAAGTGATGCGTCAGTAAATCTCTTTACTGGCTTTACTTGAAATTTCTTGTCTACGATTGATATTTTAGGTTGTTCATATCATATTAATTTGAAAAACTATTTTAGGTACGTTGTGCTTGAAAATAGATCCCAGTGTAATGTTGGGCTAAGTCACAATATTTTTAAGATAGATTACTTAGGTACCTATCTAATTATGTACATAATAATCATCTTACCTAATACATTACCAGCTGTGGACGAATTTTTTGATGATATATTTTAGTATTTCGTTAGTTAAGTATATTTGTTAATTTATTCTTCTAAATCTAAACTAATATTATAAAGCTGAAGAGTTTGTTTGTTTGAACACGCTAATATCAGGAACTAGTGGTCAGATTTGAAATATTCTTTCAGTGTTAGATAGCCCATTTATCGAAGAAGGCTGGTTATATATCATCACGCTAAGACAAATAGGAGCGTGGAATTAGTGGAAATTGTGACGCAGACGAAGTTGCGCGGGTCAGCTTGTGTTCTAATAATTGGTCTATAAATTGTTTTTGCATAGTATTTACCTATTGTAGCTTCTTACCTAATTATTATCTCAAATATTGATTGTACATGGTGGCGTCTGACAGTACCGTGACTGATTTTCTATTAAGTATTTAATTTTATCATTTAACTCACTTAAAATAATCTAATTTCCTGCTCACGTGACGTTAACAAAGTCTTCCATCAGTCGTGAGATACGCTCGACCTCGGCACAGAAGTGTAAACTGTATCGCACGGATCTTTCGGGAGTATGAGATGATACGATCGCTTTGCCGACGAGATGAGTTCGATGCCGAGATGCGAACTACTGGATATGAATTAAAAAGATTCACAGTGACTTGATCTTTTAGTTTACCTGCTAGGAGGATAACACAGTGAAAATTGTTTGAGCTATTCTAATTCTTAGTGTCATCTTATGCTATAGTGGTGTTACCTAAGAAAAAAAAACTTAATTGTATCTGTCGCTACTGTTGTCTTACTGTGGAAAAATGAAAAGGAAATACAACGATAATATTTTCATTTTACATTCCGTTTCTGCTACTAAAACTTTGCCTTTTGTAATAAATAGCCTAATCGCTTAATACACAAAATAATTCATGCGATCCATAGCTAATGGCTTCAGTTGTCGTTTCAATTACATTTTATTGTGTGTTTTATAGTGTGGAGCAGTCGATTTTTTAAGCAAACGAGTATTCTAGAATTACTTTCGATTGTGAAGAATAGAGAGTGATCGATATTTATGTTGACGGTTTGAATAAGTAAAAATAAAGTTAACTCAGTTATTCACTACAGTTGCTTGAAAAACTGTTTTGCATAAGTAACTTCCTACTCCATATTTTTGTACCTACATTCATAGTAAATAAATTATTTCATTCATTCATTCTTTAATAATTTATTATTGCTATCAATGATTTGAGGATGATTTATAGCTATATAGATAGTGGAACAAGATTTAGTATAACTTTCCAGCATCGTTTACCTTATTTTACTCATTCTTAACAGAGATTTAGGATTATAATTAAATTATCAACTTCTTATCCAGTTTCATCGAATCTAAGCTGTAAACCGTTATCAGAGCCCGATTCAGGCGCTTACCTGAAAGAACGGTTTCCATTTATTTCCTGTTTCGCTGGGACGTGTTTAGCAATTTTTTCAGAGAAGCTTTTCTTTTGAAAATATCCTTTATTTTTTACTTTTCCAGGATCTTTATCCTCTGGCAAGGTGTTGAAGCTTAAAAGATTAGCGAATGGAAACCAGCTTCGGGATTAATACTTGTTGAGAGTAATGCGTTTCGAAATGGAGAAATATTAATGTTTTCCTCTTTTAGTTATGGTTGGAGTGAAAAACAATGTATTGGTCTTATTTATTCTGCTAGCTTTTTTAAAAAGTTGGAGATCAGGAATAGACTGAAAGAAAAATATTGGACACGCAGTTTTTGCTTTAAATATAAAAATGATACAAGAACATTGGAGTGAAGGTTTGTTACGCCACTTTTTTTTACTTGAGATGGGTTTGCTCTTGATTCTAGTCTAGGTCAAAGATGACGGAGACAAAGTCTACGATAGAGCGAGCTTACCCATATGAAGCCTATTCACCCCAACATTGAAAATATTAGGGTTGTAAGCGTTCGGAAACACAGACGCAGGCAGAAAGTTCCACTCCTTTACTGTGCGCATTATGAAAGACTCTTGGAAACGCTTAGTGCGAATTGGTGGAATAGCAACAAGGTAGGGATGGTAAGTTGCAGTGCGTCTGGATGCCCGATGGTAGAAGGGGGTCGGTGGGATGAGGTCGTGGAGTTCTTGGGCGTGTGCCCAAGAACTCACAGACTCACTGATTGTTCTTCGGAGAATGTTCTCCGAAGTACAATCTGTAGAAGACCGACAAGCAGGCAACTTTGCAGCGATGAGCCAAACTGTGTAGCTTGACATCCACCAGTTTTACGAGGCCAATGAGCCTCTTAGCTCTTTCTTCTAGGTAAAACATGAAACTTCAACGCACTTTAGTCGTCTATTGGTAAATCTGGCTACTAATTCAATATTTTTTGAAAATAGAATCTATCTATACATATCTTTTAAGGACTTTCATTTTCAATCCTATTAAAATGTAGCCTTCATAGTCAGTTTGATGTATAATGTGAATATTAACTAACGTGTAGAGTGCCAATTCTACTAACTTTCACATTAGCATGTCAATCGCAAACTGTCAAAAAAGCCTTGATGCGAATGCGAAAGTTGTTTAAAATTAGAAGAATTGGCCCTCAGCTCACATTATGAAACGATATGTCAAAATATCAATTACTCTCAATATTTTACGCGTTATAAAATAAATGACATCACATATCATTATTGTTAGCTTTCCATAATGTACATTATTATATAATGTACTTACTAGAAGGTAAGTACATTATTAAGAAAAGAACATATTTTGTGGGAATATAAAACGCGTTTCTGGTTTAGGTGTAGAGATATAAATTGTATCTGAACTGTTATTGGAACGTAGGGCTGTCGCAAAAATATAAGCCTATGCAAATAGCCTACCGAAAAATAAATGTACAAGGCCCTTGTACGATAATTATAGCCTACTATCTATTCTTTTATATCCATACTTCCCTTCTTAATAAATGCGAAAGTAACTCTGTCTGTCTATTTGTCTGTCTCTTCTTCATGCCTAAGCTACTGAACCGATTTGGATGAAACTTTGTACAAAGACAGTTTGAGACACAAGAAAGGACATAGGATAGTTTTTATCCCGGAAATCCCACGGAAACGGGAACTATACGGGTAAATAGGTTATTTATATTACGGAGTTTGCTCCCTAGGGATCACGCGGGTAAAGTCGCTGGCACACGCTAGTTATAAATAAAACTGTAGTGGGCACTATAAAAGGCAGTTTTTGTATAATTTGTCCGTAGTCTCCACTGCTGGGCATAGTCCTCCCCCATAACCTTTCAGATACTCTTCGCCTGCGCTTCGAACCAGCCCTCGTAACGTCCAGGACATCCTGCCAAAACTTTCATTGCCGGCCTCGGTGACGTCGTCTCACCCTGGTACCCATGCGTCAAGATTCTTGCCCAACAGTTTTTTTTTTAATATAGGCATTAGGCATACGTTTGACCACTATCTCACCTGATGTTAGGCGATGATGCGGTCTAAGATAGAGCACGCTTGCCTTGAAGTAACCTCTTGTCTTAAAGACTCCCAGGTTGTAGATATCAGGAAACACAGACTCAGGCAGAGAATTCCAGTCGCGGGACTATTCGAATGAGATACCGTGGCTCCGGAACACAAAGGGCACATGAAGGAACATGGATCGGATGGGTTTTAGTCAGTAGAAGTCTGACACACAACGAATGTATTCCCAAAACGTTTTGTGCGAATAGGTGGGATGTCCACCATGTACCGATGGCGCGTCGCCGTACGTCTTGTGGTCCGATGATGGAACGGGCTTGGCGGAATTAAATTATGCAATTCCGTCGCACACTCCCCAAAATGCAACCGATAGAAAACCGACAGACCAGCAGCTCGACGCCGATGCTCAAGACTTTGAATAGTCTTCATACATACGCCTAATATGAGCCTGGCAGCCTCAAATAATACGCTAACTTTTAACGTGTTAATTAAGCCACATAAGACTAAACGACACTTAACAGATATGTGTGTAAACGCCAAAAGCACCGATGTTATTACACTGTAGAACTTCGTAATGCATTTTCTCATTTAACTGTGATTCAAATCGGAGTCTTTAAACTTTAAACACTGATGTTATCATGTGAAGAAGGAAGTTTTGTTCGTTCGTTTGTTAAGGGGTGTCACGGGATTGTTGTATCGACTAGTGTCTGTATTTTTTAGTTCCAGAATGGATATTATACTTATAGAAACACTCACATTAACACTCATTTGAATCACGAGAGAAAGCATGTATTATTGTTGTCCACTTTACACGGAAAAACAGGATTTTTTCCCACTTTTTAATGCTGTCCAGAGTTATCTTTTGACCGCCCTTGGGAGACTGGTGGACGGAACAAGGTTTCTTAAGGCGTTCAGTCCACCTTCATATATATGTGTTGATGTTTTAATAAGTCAGAGGTAGTAGTAATTCACAAATCTCCAGCATTGTACAAAACTATTTCAACTAACAGGAATGCACTTTTTATTTTTTTCACTTGTGATGGATTTGCTCTTGACCCTAGTCTTGGCCAAAGATGACAGACAAAGTCTACGATGGAGCAAACTTACCCAGAAGGAGCCTGTTCACTCTCACTTTGAAGAGAGTTCGGAATCCTGTGTTTCCGAACTCTCTTCTGCCTGCTCTGCCTGCGTCTGTACGCAGGCAGAGAGTTCCACTCCTTTGCTGTGCGCATTTAATTGTGACTAGGATAGCCTAAAGTGCACCTATATAATTATTAAATTTTAATGTACTTTCTAGTCTAAGTTTACAGTCTTATAAAGGCTACATACAACATTGTTTCCTAGATTTGAAATAGCTCTAGTAAAAAACAACAACGTTGGCAGCCCTGCCGCGCCAGGAATCCGGCCAAGCCGGTCGATTCCTGAGATTGTGTATTCAATTTCCTTTCTGCACTGAAGCGCGGACATATATTTATATTGAGACATTCATGTACGAAGCTCGATAGGTAATATCGCTTAAGAAAAGAAAAGGCTGTGATCAAAGATACTTCAGTTTAATCTAGAATTTAAAAAACACTTGTAATATTTTTTTAAAATCAAATAAGTATCGCAGCATAATTATGCTGAGATAGGGACCTTTTTGGCCTCGCACAGATTAATTAAATGTTATTGTTGTTAATCAACTAATTATTTAGTACTTACAGTTAGTTTTAATGTATTTTACTTCTGTCTGTTTTGTGTCAGTCCCAAATAAACATCTTTCTTCTTTCTTCTTTCTTCTTTCTTCTTTCTTCTTTCTTCTTTCTTCTTTCTTCTTTCTTCTTTCTTCTTTCTTCTTTCTTCTTTCTTCTTTCTTCTTTCTTCTTTCTTCTTTCTTCTTTCTTCTTTCTTCTTTCTTCTTTCTTCTTTCTTCTTTCTTCTTTCTTCTTTCTTCTTTCTTCTTTCTTCTTTCTTCTTTCTTCTTTCTTCTTTCTTCTTTCTTCTTTCTTCTTTCTTCTTTCTTCTTTCTTCTTTCTTCTTTTCTTTCTTGTTTCTTCTTGTTTCTTGTCTCTTCTTTCTTCTTTCTTCTGTCTTCGTCTTTTTTTGTGTTCCTTTCTTCTTGCTTTCTTCTTTTTTTATCTTTCTTTGTTATTAGGAACACAAACTGAAGATGTCGTGATGGTCATATTACTTGGTCATATTAAAAGTAAACAGGTGTGAATGATGTGGGAAATATTTAGGTACATAATGTTTAATTAATTAATGATATCAGACAAAAAAAAAATCTAACAAATTCTAATTAGGTAAAGACTCCCACGGAGATAGGCGCAACATGACAATGCGACAGTGCGTTCAAATAGTTTGACAGATACAAATATGTTCTATTAACACTTTAAAAAAATTGTCGGTTTGTCACGAGACATCTGTCTTCGGAAGTCTTGTTTCATCTAACTCTAGTCTATACTTATATTATAAAGCTGAAGCATTTGTTTTTTTTTTGGTTTGCTTGAACGCGCTAATCTCAGGAACTACTGGTCTGATTAGTAAAAAATATTAAAGTGGTAGATATCCCGTTTATCGAAGGAGGCAATAGGCTATATATGTAATCACGCTAAGACAAATAGGAGCGGGGCATTAATGAACGTAAAGATACGCAGACGAAGTTGCGCGAGAAAGCTAGTTTCATCATAACTACCGCTCTTCTAACCACATTCGTCAAGCAATGTAACCACTTCAGATTTGTTCAGAAAGCGCCCACTTTGCTATAAATCCGAAACGATTCTGCGAAACAAGTGGTTTAATTACACAACATCGCCCCGCGGCTCCACTCGCCTCTAACGCGACCTCTACGCGACTTGTCAAACAATTCCGATGGAGTTCAACTTTGATCTGATGTTTAAACGCGGATATTACTTCATTAACTCTCTCGTGGCGTGTTTTAATGAATTTTGATGGATGTATGATTTTGTGACTTGAATTTTACTGAGTTCGTTTGAGAAGTTCTGTTAATAATAAAATACCAGCCAAGTGCGAGTCAGACTCTCAAACAAAGGGTTCCGTACGAACACTTTTCTTAGTAAGGTTAAAAGAAAATAAATAATTAAAATAAATTAATCTGTTAGAATATCGCCAACGGAACCCTAAAAGTTAGCCGCCACTGTCCATCCATCTTTTTGTCTGTATGCGTGCAGTATTTATAGAAGCTGTCACAGGCAAACCATTTAATTTTTAACCGACTTCCCAAAATGGAGGAGGTTCTCAATTCGGTTGTACTTTTTTATGTTTGTTACCTCATAACTCCGTCATTTATGAACCGATTTGAAAAATTCTTGTATGAGACAAAAAATTGCTTATCTGAGAGGATATACTTACAGATTGGTTCCATTTCAATTTTATCAAAATCGGTTATGAAGTTTGAATTTTAAATCGGAATTCGTTTACTTGGATGATGGTTTTTTGTCATACAAGTAATCTAAATTGCGTATTTTGCTCTTCTGCGATTTTGCAGTGATTTTGTTAGGTGTGGGGTACCAATAAAAATTGAAAAAAAAAAAAAAACTTTTTACAAAAAATACAACCGAGAGAGAAGTCAGATTATGTTTCTGGTGCCTCTAAAAACAAAAATTAATGAAAAAAAAAACATATAGCTGCACAAAAAAAACCTTGAGATATAGTTGCGGTTCTAGAGGCCACAGCCTATTAAATTGAAAATGTAAAGGGGGCCTTATTGAAAAAAAGTTTTCTTTTTTTCGGTTTCCTTACCATACGGAACTCTTTGTGTGGAGTCCCGTACGGTATATCGAATTACCCTTGAACGATGTAACTGTCTACAGAAAGCATGGTTCACCGACGAACGGTAATACGAAAAAAATATTAGTCAATACCATTATTTAGCGACAGCACGTGTCGCCGAATATCGCTACATAAAATGAATGGTTGGCCGATACCAAGATTTGCCGATGTCAGGGTTTGCCGGAACACGCTTGAACTAAATAATCCTTTATCGATAGCGGTGTAAGAAAAGGTGCTTTCGATGCAAATCCATCGAAAGCACCTTTTCTTACACCGCCGATCCAAAATAATGCAAAACAAAAAAAATGGAAAAAAAATTTACTGGTTGCTTCAGAAGTCACTAAGTGGCTTTAAATTTTAAGAATGTGTCATTTTGTGAAATGACATTTTTCAAATGTGTAATTTTGCGTCAATATGTAATTTTGCGAAAATGGCATGGAAATAGCAGTTTATGCAATTTAATCGATGTCTGTCAAAATTGTATGAGCGAGAAACTAAAGACAATTATTTAGGATCGGCGGTGTAAGAAAAGGTGCTTTCGATGCAAATTGCTATCGATAAAGGATTATTTAGTTCAGCGTGTTTCGACGAACCATGACATCGGCAAATCTTGGTATCGGCCAACCATTCATTCTATGTAGCGTTATTCGGCGAAACGTGCTGTCGCTAAATAATGGTATTGACTAATAGTTTTTTCGTATTACCGTTCGTCGGTGAACCATGCTTTCTGTAGACAGTTATATCGTTCAAGGGTAATTCGATATACCGCACGGGACTCCTTTGTGTGAGAGTCCGACTCGATTTAATCCTTTAAATTAAACATTCTATTCACTTTTAACGCAATTATCAATACGCTATATTATTATTTATATTAATGCATTATAATTTATCGCATTATAATACCAAGTTTTAAAAAGTCTGCCCATTAAAATCTGTGCGAGCGAATCATTGTCATGAGTCAATTTAACAGTGCCAAGTCCTGTCCCGAATCTACACACTTTTTAAAGAAATTTTGAAGCTCCAGAGGTAAATGGGCTTTTTTTGTGAAAATCTTTAGCAACGCGAGCAAAGTCACAGGCACAAGCTTATACCTTCCATCAAATTTTAAGACGCTTTAATTTACAAGCGAAAACAACTCAAATTGGCTGAACACAAATAAACACCCACACAGTATTATATTGTTTTAGAGTTAATTTTTAGGGTTCCATACCCATGGGAAAACCAACGGAATCCTATCACTAAGTATTCGCTGTTCGTCTGTCATTCCTTTGTCCCGTCTGTCAGCGAGCTTAAGCTCAAGAGTCGTAATAGGCATACAGTTATTTATTTATTTATAGGATCGCCAACAGAGGCTACACAATGCATGAAAACATGCATTATAATAAAGACAGCGACAAATACAAGAGTGCGCTTCCAATAGGCTAGATTCCATCATCCACAAATTGCAAAACTATTTAGTCCGTCAGTAAGAGTATTGAAAAATAATGGACACGTATTTTTTGTTTTTGTAAATCAATGAATGTTGACAAAGATAAAACGCATCAACACTCGGGAGTGGGGGCTCGTGACGTCACGACTCACTAAAAATTATGCGAAGGTGTGACGTATTGAGAATTTTAAAAGCGTCGTAACTTCGTCAATTTTGGTTCCCGTAACAAAAGAAAAAACACGGGTCAAATATTTTTTGATAAGCTAACTGACGGACTAATTAGATTTTTTCAGGACACAAGCCTATTATAGGCGACCACATCATTTACTTAAATATCTAGTAGTTGAAATTTTCAGTGTGTATTTCTATAGCCGCTATGACTACAAATACTAAAAAAATATCTTTGAATTAAAAATTAAAGGCCTCTCAAGAAACGTATTTTTTACTTGGTTTATGGTACGGAATCCTTCCTTGGTGGAAGGATTGTGTGAGGAGAGTTATGAAAGAAAAGGGAGTTAGTGATAGTTTGACGGCTGATAGGGCAGAGTGGAAGAAAAAAACGTTTTGTGCCGACCTCAAATAACATGGGATAAGGGCAGGAAGATTATGATGGTACGGAACCCTTCGTCTGCAAGTCCGACATTCACTTGTCGTTGTCCAATAAAAATAAAGAAAAAAAAACTAAAATATCAGACCTAGCCCTGAATGTCAGTACGTTCCACGTGACCTTTGTATAGCCTACTTAAGTTATACAAAGCCAGACTTACAACAAATTGTCTGGTAAAACAATAAATAGAATTATCCAGTTTGTTTGAAGTAGGTAATTTCACAAAAACTGTAGACATTAGGACTTGTGCATGCAGAATAACGAAAAATGTCTTGACTACCAACTACCTTGGTCTGTTATATTAATTTACGTATGTATGTATAGGTATTGTAAAAAGACTTTAACTTACAGTTCTTTAGTGTTATTCGTCAAATGAGGTTATTTGGTATTCATGAGCCTAATTACCATAATGTATTTCCTAGAGTTTGTGGAAGATTATTAATGTTTTGAGACAAAATTTCGAAATTTCACTGCACTGAACCTTTGCCACTGTTACATATGAGATTTTGTCCCTCCAGTGAGTAGGAACAAAAGCCCAGATGCAAGGTGGGTTGAGGTTGTAATGCAAAGAAACAACGAATTGAAAAAGAAACAACAATATAATTTTATTTGTTTAGCAACTACCCACTAAAACTATAAAAAGGTTAGGCCTAGGTAACGGTTAGGGTAATGCCAGCCAGCATAAAGTTCAGTCGGTGGAACTTGGGTAGTGGGGGGTTGAAGATAACCCAGTACTGTTGAATTTATCTAAATTTAAATTAACTATTTGTTCTTAGTAAATTTCAAGGAAAACCTTCCAGTTTAGTGAATGAGAATTAGATTCTAAATTAATTAAATTAAATTGTACCTTTGTACATAAACTTCCATCGCTGTATATTGTATTAATAAGCTGTTTTGGTATAATAAAGAAATAAGAAATTTCATTTTATTTTTTTGAGGATTTGAATGAATATAATTACGTACATTTAGTAAAACATTAATATTTAAATTAACACTTACGAAATTGAAATAAAAGGTTTGTTTTTTCTTTCTCTGGAGACCTGGTCCTTTGGTAGGCGTACGAGGGGCCGAAACCAACTCTCAGAGGCCCCGTTAGACATTTCAAATGTAATTATTATTTATCACATTCATTCAAGTTTCAAGAACTGGATATTTTGCAACTTCGACGCTGTCTACCACTACGACATAAGTACATCAATTTATAATTATGTAACCGGCAGAAACAGCGTTTTCTCAGCCCAGTGCGTCCTCAAACAACACTATAAGATTATGCAGCTTCTACCCAGTAAACGTGTAAAAACATAAACTATCCACTTAACATGTTGCTCAGAAACGGTTTAGTCCACTTAACTTGATGTGAGGATCTAAAGGATAAAGGACCACGCTACGTGACCTCTTTCCTATTTTTTTTCTACTTTCTTGAGCATTTTAGGGTTTGTAAGAAAAAAGATGGAATTGAATCGAGGGGTTATTAAATTAGATTGAAGATAAGGGTACTTCTGGTCCTAAGGTTCTGTTAGTTTGAGAGTCGTCCAAGCTTTTAGGCTAATAAATAATTATGTCAATGTATGATTTCTGAAGTCTCATTCAGTTGATTTGGGCTTATGAGAAGAATCGAATAGGAAATCTTTGTTTCGAGCCAAGAGATCATATTTATTCACATTATTATTTTTATTTACTGGACTTAATTGAAGACTTTTGGAGTAGCAACTGCGTAATGGAAGACGCAGCATTGGACGGCCACAAAATGGACATAGGACCGTATGTCGTGGCGACACTTGGGCCAGGCCTATGCCCAGCAGTGGACTTCTTTAAGCTCATTTATGATGATGATGAAACGGGGAAGTCTTATCCAGGAGAGGTCAGTTTACCCCTCCTGGACAAATACTACCCCTATTCCCTTTCCCTCAGCGTTGTGTTTCTTCACGCAAAATCACCAGAAAGGTGACCAAGGCGTCTCTCCGTGTTCTCATAGACATGCCTCGATACCATCTAGCTGTGTGAAGGCTAAGTTTTAGTAAGTTAGTAGTAATTAAGTTGAAGCTTCAAAGTCTTGAGCATTGACGCCGAGTTGCTAGCCTGGCGGTTTTCTACCGGTTGCATTTTGGGGAATGTTCGACGGGATTGCATTATAATTCCGCCAAGCCCGTTCCAACATCGGACCAAAAGCGAACGGCGATGCGCCACCGATACATGGTGGACATCCCACCTATACGCACAAAACGTTTTGGGAACACATTTATAGTGCGTACAAAAGTGGAGTGGAACTCCCTGCCTGTGTCTGATAGCTACAACCTGGGAGTCTTTATGTCAAGAGTGAATAGGTTACTTCCAGGCAAGCGTGCTCCATCTTAGGCCGCATCATCGCTTACCTTCAGGTGAGAAGTGGTCAAAAGCGTGCCTATCAAAAGCAAAAATAAAAAATTAATAATGTATATTATATTTTAGAAAGCAGTGCTTGGCGAAAATAAACTCTTTTTCGTTCTTTCTTTTAGTTAATTAGATTCAAAAAACGGTTAATAAAAGAAATACCAAAATATGCTCCCAATACTCATTGATGTCAAAGTAGCTCATAATTTAGGAAAAACTAGTCGTCTACAATTAATTGAAGGGTACAGGGGCAAAACAAGGAATGTCACATATGATTAATTTGACTTTTATTTCATTAATGACTTAAACAATTAACAAAGCTTCTTTGTACCTAAAGATAATCTCAGTAGTGTAAACCTGAGATCCTTTTAGTAATATCTAAGATTACATACGTAAAAGAAAGTCCATACACTTTGAAAAAATTAAATTTAAATTACACAAAAACTGGTTTTTGTGACATCCCCTGTTTTGCCCTTGTACCCTTCAATTTAGGTATTAGAACTTGTACAGCTAATCTACAGATTTTCTAAAATAGATTTTGAAGAGCTTCTCTAGACCTAACCGCTATTTTACTTCATATTCAACTCTTAAATGATTACACCGTTAAATCTAGCTCAAAATAAACCTAAAACATTTAAAACTAGTCCCTCCTCAATCTGTCTACTCCTTTTTCTAGGTCGGTTTCCAGTATGAAAACCGGTATTTTACACGAAGAAAATTTGTATCTGACCTTCTGATAATACGGTACCTTTTTTTTACTGTTGATAGGCACGACCGTGTTTGAACGCTTTCTGTATACCGCGTGTATCTGACATCGACGCACAAACGATTTCCATGGGTCCAGGGCATGTTTCTGGACACCCTAGACTTAGAATTTTTCGTCGGCTTTTTTCTCATTTTTTCATTTTTTTCAAGGCTTTTTTTACTTTAGACTGCTCATAATCGTTATTCTGACCTAACCCAATGAGATTTTTAATAAAAAAATAGTTAATTAACTACTTTCACAAAAAAGAGCAATCTGAATAAAACCACAAATAGATATCAGCTCAGCTGGTACTCTTGAATAAAAATGAAAAAATGAGAAAAGAACCGACGAAAAATTCCAACTCTGTCCAGAATCATGCCCTGGACCCATGGAAATCGTTTGTGCGTCGATGTCAGATACACGCGGTATACATAATAATATATATGTAAGCTTTGTATAATATACGATGTGTACGTAGCTTAAATGCAGCCTAATGTAAATGTGTACGCCGCCTTAAAAGCATGATAAAGACAGCACACTCAAGAGAGAGGGAGATGGCTAGATTATATTGCTGTGTCATGGCAGAATTTAAGCCTGCTCTTAATAATTAGCGTTGAAAGTAATAAAGTGTCGATCTACTGAAATATTGGAAGTAAAAACCTTTAATTGTCGATTTTTCTGTTTTAGGTAAGTAAGACCATAATTATGTAAAGAGTTAATCTAATTACCTAGTTGTAAATTAGTTTGATAATAATATTAAACTTTTCTGTTTTAGATAAAATCAATTAGTGTTATTTACTCCAGTACCATCTAACATACTACAAATCGACAATTGTCAGAGTTTGATTGGATAGTAGATCATGGCAAAATTGCAATTTGAGGTTGAATTGGCAGCAGATGAAGATCCGAAGACTAACATCATAATTATAAAATCAATAACAGTAGAGGATGGAATAACATATCTCATGCCACCATGTTTCCAAGCAGCAAAACACCACCATCAATTGACAAAGCTACCAGAATTTTCTAAAATAAAAAAGACATTACAGAAAAGAGGTAACAATAGAAAAGTGTGGATGTCTATGCCAGATGATGTTCTAGCACTATACAAAGATGATACTGGAAATATGGTGTTCAATGATTATTTATTACAAGAAATGAGTCAAGTCACAAGCCAGCCTACAACAGATGGAAAATTATTAGAAATTTTGGAGAAATTAAGTGAGAAATCCAATGTCAACAAAGTAAAACATAACAATCTAAGCAAATTAACTGAAAAATTTGTTTTGAAAAAGTTTGATAACAAAATTACTAATGCAAAACAATGGTTGCAAAGCTTTGAAAGTGAATGTACAAGATTTGATTTAAATTGTGATACAGAAAAAATAAGTGCCTTGAGATTATTTTTGAATGACTCAGAAAATAACTGGTATGAGTCTATGTTAATTAAACACAATTTAAACTCCCAGTGGAAAATATGGCAAGTAAGTTTTTTAGAGACATTTGCAGATAAAAGTTGGTCCTCAGTAATCTATGCATTGAATTACAAACATATAAATGGGTCTCTACTGGAATATGCATTGAAAAAGGAGAGATTGTTATTAGAGTATAACAGTGATATTGATAACAGAACTTTCATTGACTTAATTGTCGCAGGATTGCCATCTTATATTAGAAATAAACTGGATAGACAAGAGATGACAAGCCCAACTCTTCTGTTTAGTGCCCTACGAATGTATGAAAATCAGAATAAAAATGTACAAAAAAATATTACTGAAAAGAAAGGTACAACAAAATCAGAAGTGGAATGGAGAAAAAAAACACCATGTCAAATATGTTTCGGGATGGGTAAGAAAAATAGATTTCACTCTGAAGATTCATGCTGGTATAAAGAAGACAAGAACGGTAATGACAGTGGAAAACACTGCAAGAACTTAATGTTGGAAATTGACCAATTTCAGAACACAAAAAACTAAATATTCCCCCACTAATAGAAGTTGAGGTTATATTGAATGACAAACTGAAATGCACAGGTATTTATGACCCAGGCTCAAATATAACCTTAATAAATTCCAAATTAATAAAAGTAAAAAATTCAAAGAAAAATTACTTTGAAAATAGATTCAACACAATTGGTGGTGGGGGAAAAACAACAGGTTTAATCAAATTAAATGGGAAAATATTGAATGTTGAAGAAGAAATAAATGCATTTATTTGCAATGACAAAAATTTCACTCATGAATTGCTGTTGGGACTGGATACAGTAGAGCGATTTGGGTTGACCCACGATGGGAATTTAAACATCCAACTTCAGAAAAATACCAGCCCAAGTGCAAATGAATATATCAACCAAACTGAAGACAAAATACATAATAAACAAGAAATTGAAACAAGCGACTCTAACTTAAAAATATTGAATTATGAAGTCAATTTCAATGAAGGCATAGATGTGAAAAAAATTGATATAGATACTACTTACTTGGAAGATGACCAAAGAATTAAAATAAGTGCATTATTAGATGATTATAAACACATATTTGCGAAAAATAAATATGATGTAGGACAAGTAAAAAACTATGAAGCGTTTATAGACCTACAAGTGGAGAAATATTGCTCAAAAAGACCTTATAGATGCTCCTTAGATGACAAAGAAGAAATCGAGAAACAAATTGGTCAATTGCTAAAAAATGAACTAATTGAAGAATCATATAGCCCATTCGCAGCCCCAGTAACATTGGCATTTAAACGGGATGAAGGGAAAAAGTCAAGATTATGTATTGACTTCAGAGATCTTAATAAGATTATTGTTCCACAACCACAGCCATTTCCTTTAATAGAAGATCTAATGGTAAAGACGATAAACTGTAAGTATTTCACTACTCTTGATATTAATTCTGCATTTTGGTCTATACCATTGAGGATCAGCGACAGACAAAAGACAGGTTTTGTTACACAGGAGGGTCATTACCAATGGACTTGCCTTCCTTTTGGACTGAAAACATCTCCAGCAATTTTCCAAAGAATTCTGACAAACATAATAAGAAAACATAATCTGTCAAATTTTGTGATGAACTACATAGATGATATTATGGTATTTTCGAAAACTTTTAATGAACACATGGACCATTTATCGAAACTGCTGGATGCAATTGCTGAAGAAGGATTCCGACTGAAATTAACAAAATGCAAATTTGCAGCACAGTCGGTAACATTCTTGGGACATATAATAAAAGGTAATACAGTCACACCTTTAAAAGATAACCTCAGATCTATAGCAGAATTTTCAGCACCACAGAACAGAAAACAAATAAGACAATTTCTGGGTAAAGTAAATTTTTATAACAAATACATCCCTAATGCTGCAATAACTCTTGATCCAATACACAATTTACTTAAAAAAAACGTTAGTTATGATTGGTCAGCTGATTGTGAAAAAGCTTTCCAAACAATCAAAAATAATTTATGCTCTGCCCCAATTCTGGCTATTTTCGACCGTGAGGCACCAACTTTTATTTACACTGATGCAAGTATAAAAGGAATTGGTGCAATATTGAAACAAACACAGAAATGTGGAGAAATCAAGCCAGTGGCATACTTTTCAAAGAAGTTGAACGAATCTCAAAAGAAGAAGAAAGCCATATTTTTAGAATGCCTAGCCATAAAATAAAGTTTGAAATTTTGGCAACACTGGCTAATTGGAAACTCATTCACAATTTATACGGACCACAAGCCGCTAGAAAATTTAAACATAAAGAACAGAACAGATGATGAACTGGGAGATATGACTCATTACTTATCGCAATACAACTTTGAAATAAAATACAACCCAGGTAAAAACAATACAGAAGCAGATTGTTTAAGCAGAAACCCTGTTTATGAAAGCCACGAAAACGAAGAAGATAACTTGAAAACAGTAAATATTGTAAAGATTGAGGAGATATTAGATGACCAGAACAAAAATTCAAACCTAAAGAACAAACACAGCTTTATTATGGAAAATGGAATATATTACAAGCGGAACAACAACAAAAAAAAAATCGTTTTGTCTGAAGACTACAGTAAGATACTAATAAAAAAGGTGCATGAGCATTTCTGTCATATAGGAATAAACCAGATCGAGTCAAAAATAAGACCATTCTACACAGCACCAAACCTACTGAATAATATAAAATTGATTTGCCGTCAATGTGAAATTTGTATGAAAAACAAAACACGATTAAATAGGAAGTATGGACTCATGTCACAATTAGGACCAGCAGAAAGACCTTTCCAAATTATGTCCGTAGACACAATAGGAGGATTCGGTGGCAACAGGTCTTCAAAGAGATATCTACACTTGTTGATGGATCATTTCACACGTTATGCTTATATTTCATGCTCCAAGACACAACTGGCTAAGGACTTTATAAAGCTGATAGACCAAGTGATCAAGGACAATGAAGTTGAGATATTGCTTTCAGATCAATATCCAGCACTGAATTCAAAAGAGTTTAAAAAATATTTAAAGGATCACTCTGTTGATTTAATTTTTACAGCAGTGGATGCTCCCTTTTCAAATGGTCATAATGAAAGGTTGAATCAGACGCTGGTGAATAGGATTAGATGTGCTTTGAATAGCAAAGAAAAAAAAACCGCTTGGACAACCGTGGCAATGCATTGTGTCAAAGCCTACAACTCAACAAACCACACAGTGACAGGTTATTCGCCTCTATATTTGCTAAGTGGAGAACCAACGGATTTACTACCAATGGACCTAAAAAACAAACAAATGGAACCTGGACAACTGGGAAAAGACAGACAGATAGCATTTCTGAGATCAAAAAAATCACATGTTTTGAACAAGGCCATTTTTGACAAAAATAGAATAGATTACAAGTTTCAAAAAGGTGATATGGTTTACATAATGGACTGTAATAAGTTGAACAGATCTAAAATGGATGAAATTAGAATTGGTCCTTTTCAGATAGAAGAAATTATATCAGATTCGCTATGCAGAATCAACACTGGAAAGAAAAGAAAGTCCTTGGGAATTTACCATGTAACAAAGCTCATTCCCCAGTTTGAGTACTCAAATTAACCCCAGTTAATTTTCACTTTTAAGGGGGGGAGATGTAAGCTTTGTATAATATACGATGTGTACGTAGCTTAAATGCAGCCTAATGTAAATGTGTACGCCGCCTTAAAAGCATGATAAAGACAGCACACTCAAGAGAGAGGGAGATGGCTAGATTATATTGCTGTGTCATGGCAGAATTTAAGCCTGCTCTTAATAATTAGCGTTGAAAGTAATAAAGTGTCGATCTACTGAAATATTGGAAGTAAAAACCTTTAATTGTCGATTTTTCTGTTTTAGGTAAGTAAGACCATAATTATGTAAAGAGTTAATCTAATTACCTAGTTGTAAATTAGTTTGATAATAATATTAAACTTTTCTGTTTTAGATAAAATCAAATTTAGTGTTATTTACTCCAGTACCATCTAACATACTACATATATATAAAAATGAATCCCTATTTCCCTTGGTCATCGCATCACATGTGAACGGCTGGTCTGATTTCGCTTATTCTTTTAATGTTGTGTTTATTACCGTCAGGAGAAGGTTTTTGTGAAAGCAAAAATATAAGAAAGTTGCAGTTGACGGGAGGGAAGTCGCGAGAAAAGCCAGTAGATCTATAAATGGCAGCTGGTGCCAACAGCTTGATGCACTTTTCGAGACACGGATAAATCTTGGTATGTTAGGGTGCGTTTTCCCCGAGACGTGGCGGATGGATGGAGGATGCGATGAGAGGGATGTCTTTGTTAAGAACCAATAGAATAGCTTGCACTGAGGGAGGTTACGTAAATGAAGCGATTCTATTGGCTATTAAAAAACACAGTCCTTGCTACGCAACCTTACATATCTAGCTCATTCTGACGCGACCTTTTTAAGCGTTTATCGTTGCAAATACCTTGACGATCAACCCTTGCAGCTATCATTATTGATAATGAACTTCAATGTATTAAATAACTAGAGCTGGTCAGCATTACCAACAGAAGAAGTGAAACAGCCAGTGCTTTGCTTGATGGAAAACTCTCATTTTTAACAAACTAGTTTTAAACATTCTGAACAAAGCTACCTAAATAAACCGTAACTGATTTTTCTTAAAAAATCCAATCATGTCGTTGTAGATTCTAAGGCCCGATGTTGATAAAAACTAAAACTGCATTTCTGATTTTTGAAAAAAAAATCACTTGAATTATTTTTTTTATAATTGCAAAAGTATTTTGTAAATAATAAGAGGGCCAATTCTACTAATCTTAACATTCGCATCGCATTCGCATGTTAATCGCTATCTGTCAAAAATGCATGAAAATTAAGACTTTTTTGGCAGTTTGCGATTGACTTGAATTGAATGCGAAAGTTGTAGAATTGGCGCTCAGCTCTTGCCTTTAGTTTGCCATGTGTAATTGCGTCCCCGAATTTAATTCTGATTATCTACACTTTCGGACAGTGTAATAATATAGGATGTGTTTTTTTTTTTCAAGCTTCCAGCAAAGCAACCGGTTCGAATCCCGGGTACGAGCAATAATTTTTGAAAATTCCAATGATGAAGTTTTACTTTTCATCAGAAACGGGCTCGAGACTCTTTTCAGTGTTTTTCGATATTCTTCTTAATTTTGAATTTGGCCCTGAAGGCACACATTAAAAATTCACCGGTTTATCTTATCTTAGATCTTACCTAGTGACAACATATTACTCTCCTACATACACGCGAACGAAGTCGCGGGCAACAGCTAGTAATAAATAAGAACCTTTAAACATTAAATACAATAATCCTTTTTCTCTAAATAAAATCGCATGATATAACATAACCCCAAACAGCAAGGTACATGTCCGTCGATCAATTTGCCCGTCGCAAAGTGTGTCCAAAGGCCATCAAAACAAATGCTACAATCTATTTGATACATTTTCTATCGCTCACGTACATCTGAAGATGCTTCGATGCCGAAATCGTCTAGCCTCGTGGATATAGTAATTTAATTTTCCTCGCCTTTTTAGATGGATTTTCTTGGGCAAGGAGTGTTTTAGTTCACCTTGAAATGGAAAATATGTTTGCCTCCTACTTTTTTGACTCTTCGATAAAATCTTACTAGTGTCTAACTTAATCGTTGTCTAATTAGTGATTGCATCAACGATTTGTAAATAATTTGGTTTTATTCCTATTATATCTATCTACTATATGAATAATTTAAATCGTCTTGTTTTAGGTAAAACGAAGGCTGAATACAGTTTTTTGAGATCATCATTATCAAAAATATCACCACTTCCTACGACCAACTCATTATATTCATTGGCAGTCTAGTTTCATCCACTTCTGCCTCCTTTTTAAACCGTCCTAGGGAGGATCGCAAGCTGTCATAGATAAGGTCAGAGAGAGTCCCAATACGATATTCAATGAAAGACTTATAGTTGCTAGTCTGCCACCATTGCTGTTGTCGACTCTTAGTCTGTTCTTTTGCGTAATTGGAATGAGTCTATCTTTTTTCAATCTAAAAACAGTAAATCGAGAGAGAGGGAGTTCCACTCCTTTGCTGTGCGCAGAATAAAAGACTTGGAAACGCTGAGTGCTAATTGGTGAAATAGCAACAAGTTAGGGATGGTAAGTTGCAGTGCGTCTAGATGTGTAATGGTAGAAGGGACCGATGGGATAAGGTCGTTTAGTTATTGGGCACACTCACCAAAGTAAAATCTGTAGAAGACCGACAAGCTCGCAACCTTGCGGCGATGAGCCAAGCTGAAATGCTTGGCATCTATCAGTTTTGTCTTGCCAGTGAACCACTTAGCTCTGCGTTCCATCGAGAAGCGAGGCAAATTGGTATTTGTTATATTTCCTTATAGAGGAAGAAAACAAAATACCAATTTGCCCCTCTACATCCTTTAATTGTAACTACATTTTGTGAATCTGTGTGTGCCAAATAAATTATTTTTATTTCTTTCTTTTAGTTACAACATATCTCTATGGTTACCATCAACCTTTTTTTTAATCCTGAAAGACCAGTACCCCATATTTGTATGCACCGTAAATAAATCATTTCACCTACATAGCTAGGTGAAAACCAACAAACATAATTGGAGTCCATAAACGTTAATCCCGGGCCTCTGTTGATACATGTAAATTGCGTACATATGGACAAACAACACCGAGTGTATCTCAAGTCGGAATCTATCCGAAATGGACCATGGGGCGGTGTTCTCTTCAAGTCAAGTGAACTTTGGTCAGGCGTAGAATTGTTGATAGCCATTGGCGGGGTAGATTGGTCGACAGCCGTCGGGTGTGTATGGAACTGTTTCTGCTTGAATACCAAAAATCTACTAACATTATTGTGTTCTTAGTTTAATTGTTTGTATGGAACAGTGAATCAACAATAAATGTACACACACACAGACATGCTGCACATGACTGTTGTTCGGCATATTGATAAATACCTAACATTGCGAGTTTCAAAACATTGTTGTTTCCATTATATTATGTGGTAACTTCACTATCGCTATCACTACATATTAAAAAACAAATTCTTACGCCACGTCTGTCTGCCTGTTTGCGATTAACTCAAGAACTACTTCACCGATTTTCATACTGATTTCACCAATGGATAGAGTAGTTCTTTTGAAAGGTTTTAGTATATTATTTGTCATGCGGGCGAAGTCGCGGGCATCAGTTATTATTTATTTAAAACAGTGTTTGTGGTGTTTCTTCTACTTGCATGTTCTCCATAGAGATTAAAGCTTTGAAACGTTCATCTCTTTGACTGTCTGACCTTGACTATTCAAAAGTTCCTGTAAATTAGCCTTTTTCCAACTATGATGAGGTTGGCTTCCAGTCTATCCAAATGCGGCTAAGTACCTACTAAAAAGTACGTAAATATTTTACACTAGCTGACCCGCGCAACTTCGTTTGCGTCACATTTTCCATTAATGCTCCGCTCCTATTTGTCTTAGCGTGATGATATATAGCCTTTAACCTTCCTCGATAAATGGGCTATCTAGCACTGAAAGAATTTTTCAAATCGGACCCGTAGTTCCTGAGATTACCCCCTACATACAAACTTACAAACATACAAACGTACAAACAAATGTTACCTCTTTATAATATTAGTATAGAAAAAGTTACAACAAGTAACTAATTTTGTCTGAATTTGCACTTGCGTTTTTATTATTTTATTTTTAACCGCCCAACAAACTAAGCTCTCCGAACACCTTAATAAAATCCCCAAGTACAACTCACGAACTCACGGAGAAACCCAGAATTGTTTTAGAACGCAAGGCAACCGTTTCTTTCCATCTCTAAGCCAGTATTCGTACGTGATCGGTCGGCCAAGACCCACGCTGAACGGGAAACGAATGAAAGAAAGAAAGAAAGAAAATAATTCTGAGGTAATCATGTAACTGGCGAGATAATAACGGGTCTTTTGGGTCGAATGATAAATTGAAAAGGACCACGTTTGTGTAAATTTCTTTTGGTAGGTTCGGGACGATGTTTTTTGTCCATGTGTGAAAAATGTGAACGTGATTATGGCCGTTTTGTATCTTAGATATTCATCTAGTTTTATTTGGGATGCTACGTGATTTTCAACTTGTATTGATTGCGCCGTGATTTATATAAAAATTATCACTACTGTGGGAATAATTTAGAGGACTTTGGCAATGTGACATTTTAACAAGGACCATAACGATTTTAAATATCTAATGACACGCTTTTTCAATGTCGTTAATCAATCTCTGTCTGGAGTCGGTCCCTCATGTCTGAGGATCGTGGTCAGCATCAGGGTTGCATCTGGAGTGGATGATATGCCTCCACCGGTGTCTGTCCAGCGCGTCTTTTACAATTGAGTAGAATTTAGAGGTCGATGAGTTCTTCACTTGATCAGTCCATCTTGTTGGTGAACGGCCGCGCGATCTTTTGCCTTCGTTGTTCCCAACCACGATCAGTTTCTCAAGGTTTTCGTCGCCTCTGCGCATTGTGTGGTCGAAATAGGAGAAAATGCGTTATTGGCACGTGGTGGACAAGCGAGTTTTCGATTCAAGATTACGATCGATGCATTGGTGCGTTTCGCAGTCCATGGTATTATTTATTTATCTCCATAAAATTACAAAATAACTATTTAAGTTGACAGACAGTTTGGTAAAACAGTTGCAATTTTTGAGCGCCATTTCTACTAATTTTCACATTCGCATCTCAATCGCAATCTGTCAAAAATGTATGAAAATTAAGGCTTTTCTGACAGTTTGCGATTGACATGCGAATGCGAAAGTTGTTTAAACATTTATAGTAGAATTGGCCCTCAGGAGTCTGAACTAAGCCTAGGCCTGTGTTTCAGAGCTCCAGTTTCAGAGCTCCGTTATTTAATCAATATTTTATAAAATTCTTCCGTTATTGATTGATTGAATGACTGAAAAACAACGTACAGCCAAAATTACTGGTCGTAGGAAGCTAGAATTTGACATGAATTTCCCGAAATGACTACGAAAATGTGAGAGAACGTGGAGAAAAGCTAGACTATACTTCTATACTAATAATTATTATAAAGTTTGTGACGTTGTGGGGGGACGGGGTATCTCGGGATCCACTGAACCGATTTAGAAAATTCTTTTACCAATAGAAAACCACGTTATTCGTGAGTGTCCCTCCATATGTTAACCCTAAAATAACGCCCAAAGAAGTGGACACAGGTAATTTAAGAAATGCTAGAACTTTGATAGATCCCTGGGCGTAATCCACTCTAACCGTTATTTCAATGCAGTGACAATTTCGCTCTTGCATCTAAACAGTGCTTATTACCCCCCAGTAGAATCCAGAACTATAACAAAAGTATCAATACAACCAATACCGAAACCGAAAAATGTAGAACTCCCAATACAAATTCCCTTTTGATTTCAACCATCTTTCAAAATATTATCGCTCAGAAACTACCTGTTTAATAGAGCGCCGCCACAATGGTGTCCCGAAGGAAAAGTCACAGGTAACAATGGGCCAATACCTCCCAAATAAATCAAACCTACGGTTCTTACCAAGCATTGTGTCCAGCCAAACACACAGAATTATCATCTTTAAATTCCCATTCCCAAAGCTCATAATTCCATGAAATATTTTACTATTATTTTGTGTTGAACAATTCAAAGGAATATACGCTGTATTGTTTGGGCAACAAAGGCGGTGTTGCTGTGTGGTGTAGATACATTAATCAGAGGCCGTCAGTTTGACGCACAAAAGCGTCAAATGTTCGTAGTGAATGAATGAAGTAATTTGTTGTAGATATATTTAGAACATAGTGTTTGTTTGTTTTGGTTTAGGCTTTACTTGGTTTTGTTATTTGATTAGAATCTGGAACGTTATAATTTATCATTTTGTAAAACGGAGTTACGATACTGTTTAATCGCTCTGAATGTAAAAATAAATTTTCCAATTTTTTTAAAGGAAACGTAACGGTAGTGTTTGTATTAACATCGCAATCGAAAACCATTGAAGAGGTCTACAATTTTCATACATTTTGACACTGATTTTTGCCTCGAATTGGTTTTGCGTCTTTTTTATGCATTTCCCTCTCCATTGCCCTTTATGTGTCTTCTGAAGAGGCCCCTTGTGAGCGACCACGATTTAGTTCCACAAGTGACCACTGACACCACGCATTGCCGACATAACTACAAATAATAAAAATTAAATTAAACTAGATATTATTTATGAGCAGAACTTTGTAACAATTTATTATTTTTAAAAGAGTGTCCGTGGAGTTTCTTCCACGTACTTCTCCATAGAGATCTACGCTTTGGAACGAGCAAATAGCTTCATCTTTTTGGACCGACCGACATTGCCAATTCAAAAGTGCCTATGAAATGGTTTAATTGAAATAAATGCTTGAGTTTTGAGAGTTTTTTGAGTTTTGGAGGCCCATACAAGAATCATGTTTGTTTTTTCGGTTTATGGTACCCTTTGTGTGGGAGTCAGAATAGCACTTGGCCGGTTTTTGACAGATTTACGACATGAAAAATTCAAAGAATCGGCACTCGCATTATTTTTCTAAAATTATTTTAATTCTTGTGTTAGAAACTTTATAAGTATTGTCTTGTCACTCCTACTTAGTACATAATAATCTTGAATCAAATAGTTTTCTATTTAATTACCTTATTAAGTCTTGTACAGTCTGTCTCTTAATTCTACTATCACTAATTCACTACCCATAATTTGATTGGACCCTCTAACATTTTATACAAATACACTTAAAATTCATATCTAAAGTTTGACATACATTATTAGTGGTTAGTAACTTGAGGCATAACCGTTCAAATACGAATTTAACAGTAAAAACATATTAATTGATAACATGGCGGGCTCAATCGCCAATTAATTCAACAATTAGAACTTCTAACAGTATTCATAGGGCGAGTACAGTCAGCTTTGCAATTATCTGATTGTTTGTTATGGTTCATTGAATTTCTAAAAATCTGCGGAAATTATCACTCAACATAATTTTCGCAGATTTCTTTTATGAATTTCTATGAAAGTTTGGGTTACTGAATTGGCTAACAATGTCTAGATGTTCAGTTTTTTAGTCGATTTTTTACAAAGGTTTTGTTATTGCAAACTAGATGTTATCCGTGGCTTTTAGTCTCGTGGCTATTTATACTGATACTAGCTTTTGCCTGCAAGCCCAAAAGATTTCTTAAAAAAAATAATAAAAAGAAAAACTTTAAATAGAAGTTTAAAGTTAATGTTCTTATCATTTGTATGATTATGTTCTAGGCTTTTAAAGTTGCTATGACTTTTTATTGCTAAGCAAACGTTTGAAGCGGGTAACGCCGGGCGTCTGGGTTTGTATAAAGCTTTCGCCACTGGGTCCTGGCTGTCATTAGAGCACCTTTGACAATCAAACACGTCAGTCTTGCTAAGGGGATAGTATTAACTAGTTACTAGGTTGTGGAGGTCAGCAAGGCACTCGCTCCATATAAAATCAGCTGCATCTGCTTAGAATGGAAGCCGAATACAACACAGTTGGGAAAAGCCCTACGCACCCCAGTGTGAGACTGGGGTGCGTGTTTTAAAACCGCCTAAAGGCCTCTGACATGTTTTATTTGAAGACCGCCATTTGGTGGCTGGGACCACCGGCTTATACATGCCTTCCATAGCACGGACAATCAGTTTATTCAAGCCTGCAATGTCCAAACCAAACTGGAAAGCAACGTCACAAAGTATGCTTCCCGTGGGAGTCAAACCCACGACCACCGGGACACAAGGTAAACCAGACAGATTGATGGACATGATTCGATTTAGATTTATTATAAGAAGAGATAGTCATTAATTTTTTCACTATGAATATTCTATAATAGCGGACTGTACTTTGACTAATATCCGGGCAGGCTGAGCTTAACGCACGCATATGAAATTCAATGAGCTAAGCCGAGCGGATCCGAACTCAGCCGGGAGGAGCCGAAGTGAGCCGAACTTAGTCGAGTTGAGCCAAACTGAGCTATTAACTCCCTGTAGTTTTGTTTTAGTTTACATGAGCGGATACTCGAGGAAGTTTGGGACAAGAATGAAGTTTCAAGGGTACGGTGTGAATAATAGATTTTAGTATTGATTTTGTGTCATAAATAATTGAGCAAAATCTTAAGATATTTGCTAGCCTGAATGAATGAATGTAGCATGAAACTACGTTAAAAAAATAAATGAGCGCTATTGTGTAAAGATAAGTTTTTATGTTAGGGATACCAGTTACTACCGTAGTCTAGACATTGTAAAAGAACGTAGAAAATTAAACAAAATGGAAGAACAAACTATTTCTATAACTTCTACTGTTAAAACAACAGACATTCAAGAATTTTTCTACTTGTAATACAATTTTTAAATTAAACCTCCAATGCTCTTGCTTATTCAGCTTCAGTCTAAATATCCACGTCCACCTTCACATACCGAGATTCTTCCGTGCCTCGGAAAGATCCCGACTGCTATATGAATATACAACGTGAACAGAATAAACGCAAAACCTCTTCAAGGGTTATTGTAGTGATCATTATGGTCAACTTTAAAAAACGTGATAAAATTGACGAAGCCCCATACATTTATGAGTGTTGTGTTTGATAGTCCAAACGGGCAGTCAAAAGCAAATCTGACAGCAGTCTTTATATTATTTTTTCCCACTGCAAAGCAAAGGCCTCCCGTTCTTCCTTCCATTCTCGGGCTCTAGGCTAATGTGGACCAATCTTGACGATAGGCATCAAACTTGTCCCGCCATCTTCGCCTGGGTCTGCCGCGATGCCGCTGGACATTTTCTGGGACCCACATTGTAGTTGCTTTGGCCCATGAATCGTTTGACATGCGGCATACGTGTCTGGCCCAATCTCATTTGAGCGTGACAGCAGTCTTACTAAGGGATATAGTGTACCACAGTTAATGCGGTCTTAACGCAGCAGTCTTACTAAGGAAGTTAGTAACAGGAAGTTATTAACAGTCAGGCCGTGTAAAATACTGGTACTTGCCAGTATCCGGTTAGACTAGATATCGAGCCCAAAATATTTTGGAAAAAACTTAGTAGTACGCTTTTCTGCAGCTTTGTACATAACGAGCCTCAGCCCGCGACTTCGTACGCTTATTTCCCGTTTTTTCCCGTTACCGTAGGAATTTCGGGAAATGCTCTCTTAGTGCTCACCTACGGAGTGCAGGGGATGCTACATATCAATTTCAGCTCAACCAGTAGTTTCGGCTGTGCGCTGTCTGTCAGTAGCGGGCAAAAACTAGTTGTAAATGAACGACACGAATATTAACGTAACAAGATAATATTGGGGTAGTTACCACAAAAATTGTCCATGAAAAACAACATTTTTTTTGGAGGAATTTTGAGTGTTGCATAGTGAGCCATCTATCTAGTCGAATTATCACATATATAGAAGTACATTCTACAGCTGAAATTTTAGTGTTTCAGTGACTATTTCATAGATAGGTAATTACATTTCGATAGCACTTCAGCACACTCGCGACTAAACACAGGTAGCATTCGATAGCTTCACACACATTCCGTTTAACGATACCTACAATAGAATTCAGATAGGGCTGCCAAGTTCTCGAATTGGGTGGAGAATATTATGTTTTTGACAATTGTCTATTTGTTCAAAATAAGCAGATTGATATGACCATGTGACTTTTTACTAGTGCTAGTCACTGTAATTATATTGTTGACTAGCTTCTGCCAGCGGTTCCGCCCGCGTGATCCCTAGGAAAAATATTCCCGTGATGAAAAGTAGCTTATGTGCTATTTCAAACTATAATCTATCTTAGTTCTAAATTTCATTATGATCCGTTAAGCCGTTCTGGCGTGATTGAGTAACAAACAACCAAACTTTCATATTCATACTATTACTCGTTTGGTGTAAAGCGAAATTATATCCATCTTCCCCTCGACATTATAATTATTAAAGGATATTGCAAACTGTCGTAAGCCGTTTTACGAAGCTACTCGCTAGCCTCTAGGCGCCAAGCAAGCCGCCTGCCTGTGCGTTCGCGACCACAAAAATAATCCTTATAGCATGATTCAGTATTCACGCGCGATGGCTTATTATTAGCGTTTTTCATGTATAACTTTGGTGTTTCTATACCGATTTCTATGATTCTTTTTTATGGAATAGTTAATAATGTTTACTTTTTAATTAGGGATGACTGAGAGTGTTATAAACGTAAGAGTAGACAAATATAATCAGAAAGCTTCGAATCGCTAAGCTATCGGGAGTTACACGTGTTATTGTGCGTCAATCATAAAAGATAGACATATGCTGTCGTGGGTTATTTTTTATATAATTTTAAGGGGAACATTTCCGTAATACAAGATTTCTGTGTAGCTTTAACCTTTTAGGTTGCACACGCGACGGAAGCTTAAAAAATGGAGTAACTTCTCCCGTTTTCCCAACATTTCCCTTCACTGCTCTGCTCCTATTGATTGTAGCGTGATGAAAAGTATACTGTAACCAGCTCAGGAGTATGAAAAATAATTGTACCAAGTTTCGTTAAAATCCGTCGAGTATTTTTTGTTTCTATAACGGTTATAAAGACAGACAGACAGACAGACAGACAAAAATTTTACTGATTGCATTTTTGGCATCAGTATCGATCCCTTATCACCCCCTGATAGTTATTTTGGAAATATATTTCATGTACAGAATTGACCTCTCTACAGATTTATTATAAGTATAGATATAGATAGATAGAAGAAGATAATATAGATAGATTTTTTATTGCTTTTCATTTGGTAATAAAAGTTTTTTTTTAAATTGTTTTTGAGGCACTCACAAGGAGCCATAATAAAAGAGGTCTGTTTATTAGTTTGTTTGTTTGTTTATAAATAGTATTCTTTAAAAGTAGTTTCTTGGTTTGAAATATTTTTTCAGTGACAAGAAGGCTTCACTATCGCTGAGTATCTTCGGCTTCTTTAATGTTTGTGACAACAGCAAGCTGTTGGAACTAAGAATGTTTTGTCATTCAGCCAATGAAAAGAGAAATGGGGTCCTGGAAATCCTGCATTCCTCTAATTTGCTTTTGTTGATGACGGTGCCAGCGCCGTAGAGCAATCATTATCTACCTCAAAAGATCACAACAGACATCCTTAAAAGTGAGTATTCTCTTAACTGATAAAAATCTGAGTGCCTGTGAAGTTAGTGCCGTTGTGCCGTGGTGTGCCTTCATGTGCCGTTGTGTGCCTTCGGGACGCTAATGCCGTTCGCGCAGTGACGCCGCGGAATTCTAAGTGAGTGACGCAAAAACATTGGAGACAGGTCAGGGTTTGAATGGGTATTAGAGGGTTCTGCGTTTTTCCCTTGTTTTATTTTTTAAAGTAGTTGAACTTAGGTATATTGAGCTAATGTATGATTTGAGTATTACGTGTAAGAAAGAGCTTGCGCTAAATAATGACAGCCACACAAGTCGATCTTCAAGGTTAAGCAACACTTGCTGAGGTTGGTCTGTGGATGGGTGACCATTTTAATATACCGAGTTTCCTCCATGCCTTGGAAAGCATGTTAAGCTGTCGGTCTCGGCTGTCATTTGAATATCTTTGGCAGTCGTTACGGATTGTCAGATGCCAGAAAATCTGACTCCAGTCTTGTCAAGGAGTACCGTGCTACCCAGTTAATGGGTTGTGGAGGTCTGGTAGACAGCCGCTCTACGTAAAAGACTGGTATTCAGCTGAATCTGGTTTGACTGGAAGCTAACCCCAATAAAATTGGGAAATGGCTAGGCTGATAATGATGCGAAAGAAAGAGAAAACTAAGTGTGCCAGCCCAAGAGATTCTATCTAAACTTGGCCCTCAAAGAAGTTTATCTTACATGTAAGATGAATGATTCTGAATACCTTGACTAGTATCAGTCCCTTAACTTGATTGTAAGTTGTTCATTACTTTAGTTTTCAAAAAGTGGTCTTGATAAGATGAGTCAACAGAGCAGTATCATACGACCAATATATTAATGTCCAAAAACTTGTAAAATCAAGAAACGACTGTAAAAATCCTATCTCACATGCGGAACCTTAAATCCATCTATTTTCTCCGTAGTATCGTTTAATTTGCTGAATAATTTACGATGAATGATTTAGTGTTCCGAGAAAAATCGTCCGTTTTATACTACAAAGTTCAATGTCGATAAACGAAGACGATTTCGCATTTTAAACAAGATCTTTTTCACCCTTGTTGAGCCGATAGGAAATGTTGAAATACTGTTTCAGTTGATTGCTTTCTTCTTAGGTGGGAAAAAGTTAGGAATGAAGAATTTTAAGTGAATATAAGCTTTTAGAATAGACAACATTTATCGACACAGGCGCTACACGATATAAACACAGAATTAAAATGAAGAATAATAGTATAAAATGATACAGTAACATTGTGCGGAGCGTGTCAATACTGAAAGGGGTACCATCTCAGCATTTGCTGGACGTCAGAAACCCAGCGCTGGTTTTCAGTTGCCACCCCGCAGTGACAAACGGACGAGTGGATAGACTGGTTGGGATGAAGGACCGGTTGTTAAGGCGATTTCCCAGCCTTTAATCCTAGACTATCAAAAGATTCAAGAAATCTGGAGTTGACATCAATTAAAACCTTTCTGTTTGGTTTCCAACAAAGCAAATTTTATTAATAATCTTATTATTTCATGCCAGACAACGCATACACGAGTTATAGCTCGCTGTTCAAAGATAATATTATATCACACTAAAAAAAACAGGTCAACACCTTCCATCGCCAAAAATGTATATGCAAGTTACAACCTTAATTTCGTAGCCACCTTGCAATATTTCGTAGAAAAATGCTCACAAGCAAAAATCAGCTAAACACACAATACACCTGAGCAGCTCAATTTAGTACAGCTTGTTCAACGGCTCAAGCGGGGCAGTCTTTTTGTAGCTGAAAGCACCTCGATTTCAGAGCAAGAAGTCACAAAGAAAATATTTACAGAAGAATCACGTTACAAAAAATGAATCACCAAATCCTACACACGCAAATAATCTAAAAATTATCATATTTGAGGCTGAACAAATTTTGGACTATTCTATTTTACTAATAAATAATCAATAATGTATGAAAATAAAACTAAATTATGTTCAAAATCGGTAGAACTTCTGCAAATAAAGTTCTACGTTATTCGTAGCACGTAGCGCTACGGCCCTCGTAGCGCTGCGCCGTAGCCGCGTAGACGCGCTACGAGTAGTTTTCAATACAAATTGCTTTGAGTCGAGTCTGGTACAGAATTTGCGCTACATTGCTATGTAAAGTTTTATATCTATGTTTTGAACATTTGATTGTTGGATTAGTTCTGGTTTTCTGTGGGGACAAAGTCATGTTATTGTAGTTTTCCATTTGAGGAACTTTTTCGTGTTTATTTTTCATTGCCGTTTTTAATAAAATATTATTTGAATTCCTAACTTATGAATCCAAATAGTCGTCACTAATAGGGTAGTCTTTAACCAACTATTTAAGTCAGCTCTTAGATTGCCATCCCAAATAGCTATCACCTTCTAGGTAGTCTTATTTATGCTATTTTGGTTGGCTTTTAGAATGTCACTGAATACAAGTCTTGAATAAGAGTTTTTATAGGCCACATTTTATATTTTTAGCACACATGGATTTCAACGAGTTTAAGCGAAGTTTTGAGCCCACAAATTCAATAAATCTATCACGCTAGCCGAATATAAAAAAAAAGTAAAAACATACCCTTAAATAAAAATCAGTAAGTCTAATTTTATTGTAATCCAGACCTTCCTAATTCTTTATTGTACACCAAAACAGCTTATATAATATACAGTGATGGAAAGTTCATGTACAAAGGCGAGCTTAACTCAAAAATGAGTTCAATGAATCATTTAAACAACCGCCGCTGATTAACCCAAAATCAACCAAGAGAACTTTACAAAGACGAATGGCGGCCGATAGCTAACAAACACCATATAAAGCCCTCATCCATCGCCCATGGGCCAACACACTCTCTCTGTGATATATTATTACAAACGCGGGCGAACGAATATACATCAGCCTAGTCGCGAGATTACTGCTCTATCAATAGGCTTTTTTATAGTTTGGAAGACATTTAATGTAGTTATTGATAAATTAATTGCATTTTATTTTGGAAAATTTGAATCAACAGATAATGATTGGTTGAACTGGATGATATTATTTTTAACCGACTTCCCAATAAGGAGGAGGTTTTCAATTCGGTTGTTTGTTTTTTTTTTATGTTTGTTACCTCATAACTCCGTCAGTTATGAACTGATTAGAAAAAATCTTGCTTTATCTGAAAGGATATACTTGCAGATTGATTCCATTTAAATTTTATCAAAATTGGTTCAAAACTTTGGATTTTAAATCGAAATAGCTGGAATTCGTCTACTTGGATGATGGTTTTATGTCATCCAAGTATTCGAAATTGCGTATTTTGCTTTTCTGCGATTTTGCAGTGGTGTTGTTATGTGTGCGTACCACTAAAAAGTGAAAAATAAAAAACTTTTTCCAAAAAAATACAACCGACTTCCAAAAAAAAAACACTACAAAGTGAAAAATAGTAGTGTCCAAATACGAAGGAACTAACAATAACACCGACTTCCGAAATTAAAGTAATTTTTTACTTTGTAGTGTTTTTTTTGGAAGTAGTTTTTTTTTTATAAAAAGTATTTTTGTTACTTTTGATAGGCACACGGCACACTATCTCACCTGATAGTAAGCGATGATGTGGAGGAAGATGGAGCAGGCTTGCCTAGAAGTAACTAAGTCATTATTGACTTTAAGACTCTTAGATTTAACTATCAGGAAACACAGACTCCGGCAGGGAATTCCACTTCTTAGCTGTACGCGCTATGAATGTGTTCCCAAACGTTTTGTGCGTGTGGGTGGGATGTCCACCATGTGGCGCATCGCTGTACGTCTTATAGTCCAATGATGAAACAGGCTTATCTGAATTAAATTATGCATTTCTCTCGCACATTTCTCAAAATGCAACCGGTAGAAAACTGACAGGATTGCAACTCGGTGTTCAAACTCAAGACTTTGGAGCTTCGACTCGACGAGCCAATCATTACTGGAGAATGTTCTGGATTCGGTCATATGAAGAAACTGAAACATTATGAAATCTGTTTGGCTGTCCGCTTCTTAACGCCAATTTTGCAAAAACAGTTGAAATATAGATCGTGCGGTTAGTTGGACGTTGGATGGACGTAAGGAAAGATTGAGGGGAAACTGGCATTTTCTGGACTCATCTCATGGGTTTTAAAATGAAAATATTTCTCAAACTTTTATATATTAACAGAGTATACATTTCGAAAAATATAAGATATTTCTTTTTTTACAATCATTAACAATATTTTCTATCAGTTTGGTAGTCAGCCAGTTTAGCTTTATGATATAGAAGGATGCATAAAATAATACCTTCTTTCCATCAATTTGTCAGCTTTTCACATCGCCGTACATCGCACAAGGATCCTTTGAAGAATTCCAATCGAATCGGTCCCAATAGTTTCAGCTCCTGTAAAATGTAGGACACAGATTTAATTCTGCGTTGGATGAACGTGGTTGCATTGCTTCGAAAACGTATATTAAAAAAAAAAAAAGTAAAATTATGTTTACATAGATCGTTAATTATTTTAATAGCCTTTCATTTTAACATATTTTAGGGTTTTTAACCTTTTTGTAGTGATACGGAACTCTTACTGGATAACTCCGTTGTCTGACACAACTGATTTTCCCCGAATATTCTGGACCAATCGTTTGAAAAGTACACATATAATATTCTATAGAATGAATTTTCTTAATGAATTTTCAAATTAGAGTAAATTTTTGGCAGGAAAATTACAAAGCTTTGCAACTGTACTGCCTATAAATTACAGAAAAACCTTTAACGATAATGAGACGATGATGGTGGTACACGCTTGCCTGATAGTAACTTTGATTTGAAGACTTCCAAGTTGTCGCCATCAGGGAACACAGGAATTTTCATCCAATAATCTCTTTTACCACTTTGAGACATTCAATGGTTTTGTGCTAATCACGCACACACACCACATTTTACTGTTGCCTGAAACAAATTATTACTAAGGGCCATTGAGACCAAACGTAGGTAGAACCTTAGGAATTATCTTAGATTGTGGGAAATCGCCCATATCAAAACCCCTTCGGGCCTATAGCTCCATAATATGTAACATGAAACAACACATCCCGGGCTATCCCCACTATCAAAGACCCACTATATCAAGTATCTATTTGAACATAAACCGTTTATCGCCAGCGATAGCTCGGACAATAGCGGCCGGGGGTGCGGGGTGCGGGCGGAGGTGCGGGGTGCGGGCCGCGGGGTGCGGGTGACATCCGCTTCCGACGGAACCGGAAATGGCTGATATGTGACTTTGTTTTGCGCCGTTTGTTGAGCTTCCTTTATTTACCGTTAGTAATAGCTGTTAATATATTTTGAAATATCGTTAGATTTTTGTTAGGAGACAGGATGTGATGTAATAGGCGAGGTAGCCATGTATTATGTTTATTGTTATAAGTAATGGTTTGTAGCAGAAGTGGTTTGCTAAGCGTAAAAGGCAAATTGCTCGAAGTTAACTGTTACTGCTATTTTTTCTTGATTTAAGGGATAGGCAACATAATAATAATAACGATGTATATTGTTAGTCCGTGTATATTGTTAGTGGTCAGGTAGGGGCCAATAGTTCTTCTAAAACAAACGATTATCAGTCCACTAAACCACCCTTGCCCATAGCGTTTCATTTTTTGTTTCCATATTCTGCAATAGTATTGCTCCAACCGGGGATTGTCCTTGGGAATACTTTCACAGTGCATACAGGGATAATCGCCGGTTGGTGCCTGCGAGTATGTTTCGGCCCCTCGTACGCCTACCAAAGGACCGGGTCTAAAAAATAAAAATAAATAACGATGTTCATAAGCCATAAAATTAATACAATGAGTTCTCTTCTCTTTATTTCTAAGTAGATTGATGACTAAACTGATGTCACTTAGTTATACTTAACGTAACCAATTATATTCGAACAATGTGCGTTAACCTGAACAGCTTTGGGCATACATGTATTTCGAATGGGCTCCAAATGACTGAAATAAATAAAAAGGCACACAACACTAACTTAATGTCATAAAAAACACTATAAACACTATAAGTATAAAATTACCTTAATTTTTAAAAGTCGGTGTTTTTGGTTTTGTATCTTTGTTTTTTAACACCAACTTCCGAAATTAAGGTTGATTTATAATTTGTAGTGTTTTTTTTTGGAAGTCGGTTATTTTTTTGTTTTATATTTTAATATTGGTGATGACGACGTCTTCGACTACGCAGAAATTTAAATACGACAAAATTCTCATAATAAAATAAAAAACTACCGATCCAAACTGAATTAAATTTTGACGAGACCAAATGGCAAGTATGCCGCATCGAATCAAAAAAGAATCACACAAATCGTATCAGAAACCTCGTAGTAATCGGTGTACATACATACATAAAAATACCCGTCGAATTGAGAGCCTCCTCCTTTTTTGGAAGTCGGTTAATTAATACTCAAAACTTCGTGACTGAAGGAAATTGTTCAAATATATTTGAACCAAGTAATATCATTTAAAAGAAAACAATATTAATATTGACCTAGTTATAATTTGTTCGAACTTGATAATTTTATTATTTTAATAGCCAGCTTTGTTCTTGTTAATCCGTAGACTCATTAGGCATTAGTTATTTAATTTATCAAACGGTTCAGTCATTTGTCATTTTAGTTTTAACACAATCATTATTTCATATTAGGTCTCAGTATCGTAAAAGGATGACCTCATTTGTTAATTTCGAATGCATAGTTTTCATCGTATTTGATACAGACCGTGTATATAATTATTTAAATAATTAAAGTATTATTTAAATTTTCATTTTTTTACTTTCTCAGGCCCCTGGAGACCCGGTCCTTTGGTAGGCGTACGAGGGGCCGAAACCAACTCGCAGAGGCCCCGTTAGACATTTCAAATGTAATGGGGCACCAACCGGCGATTATCCCTGTATGCACTGAAAGTATTCCCAAGGACAATCCCCGGTTGAACCTTCAGCTTCAGTTGACCGACCATCTGTCTGTCAGCTCGAACCGTAGTAGATAAAAAAATAATTTCCAATCTAATCAGATGCAGATATATATCAGAATTTTACAAGGAATAACTGGGGAACACTACAACCCTTTGCAAGACTGGTGTCAGATTTTTTGGTATCTGAATACTCGTAAGAACTGTCATACTAATGGCAGCTCGGAAAATAACTTGTTTTATGGTACGAGTATCCGGAGAAAATAGCTTGTATATGAAACTGATCATTTTGACATTATAAACTAATTCCTACTTTGACATTATAACTTATTACTATTTTTGACAGTTACATAATATTTTTCGAAGAATAATTATAATCCTTGTAAGTGAATGTTCTAGGATTTTTATATATTTTTTTTATTTTGTCTCAAATTGTTATTTCTTTAAATGGCATGGAAATATTTGTACGCTGATACTTACAGCTAAACATGACTGGACTCAAACTGTGTAATATCTTGCATGCTCTTGTATGTATACAATGTTTAAACAAATAAAGAAATCTAATCTAATCTAATCTAATCTAATGGTATCCCATCTACGCCAAGCCGTTCACTTCTAAAATATATTTTTTTCCTGAACAAAATCATCTACCAAGGTCTGCTTCTAACTTAGCGTTTAATTAATAAATTATCTATTGCCCACAAGTAAAACTTCCACGCCACGTCAACGAAGGCATGTTGCTAAACTAGTTTACTATAAAACTATTCTCCCTCTGGGCAGCTGTTTTAATTAGTTTTTGAACGCTAAGATTAACATGCGATGATTTATAAAAAACATCATAGTGTTAATAATTAATAGTTAATTTCTATAAAAATTTATATGCTTGGGTTCTATGCTTTTTGCTTCATTTCATAATTATAATTGTATTTATTTATCTATTATGTATTTATTTATATAAGCCGTACACTTAAGACTACATACAGTACTGTATTTCCTTTCTCTTTAAAATCCATCCAAAGGTTGTCTTGAAAAGATCGCTCATAGCGATAAGTTCACCCTGGCGGTGGATTGTGTCACCCTATGTAATTTTATCTTTATCTATTTTTTCTGTAACTTATATTGTGTTGTACATAATAAAGAGTATTCTATTCTATTCTGTTCTATGAATTACTTTAATTTAGTTCCTATGCATGGAGCAAATGGCGTTCACAGAAGACATCCATTACGAACGAAAGGAACAAAGGTCTTCGCTGTACGTTCCGCCTTGCTCGGTCCGCGTACTTCCAACACTCACCGGGCGGCTTCTGTCAACACAGTGTTTTGTAAGGTTGACTGCCAAAGATCTACTTTGGCATTTGGGGGCCGAGTCACCCGCGTCCGTAGGAGAATACCCTTCAGTGAATCCCTACACGTGGTCCCCGGGTGGTGCTAAACAGGTGACACTAACCGCCTCCGTGGTCTCGTGGTTATACCACCTTATTCAGACCCAGAGGTCCCGGGTTCGATTCCCAGCGGGGGCAAATTTTTTGCTCGGTTTGGTTGGTGGTAGGACTTGTTCTAAGTCCGCCTGGCAAGCTACCACCATCATGTCTAAGTTTGTCGCCATAACAACAATGTTAACAGCATTGTTGTGTTCCGGCAGTTAGAGGTATGATAGCCAGTTCCTCTGTGTAAGAGGATTCCGGGTGAAACTCGCTTCCATCTTTGGCCTAATCATCACTTTCCATCAGGTGAGATTTAGGCCAAGAGTTTCCCCGTTTTGTATAAAAAAAAAAAAAAAAAATGGTCACCCATCCACAGACCAAGCGTTGCTTAACCTTAAAGATCGACCCGTGCGGCTATTATTCAGCCACAACCTCCTACCGACCCGATTAGGTCCATAAATCCTAACGATTTGAAAATACAGATATTTGGTAGTCTCTAAATTCAAAGTTAGCGAATTTCATCGCAAACAATTGTCAAATTACTGAACTTAGGGCTCTTTTAATTTAGACGTTTCGTGTCGGACCGCTGCAGAGCCGAATCGGTGCGTTTGTCGTATGGTGCAAGGACGGTCATTTGTTTTCATACAAAGCGCGCGGTGCGGCAACAGTGCGGTGTCGGTACCGAGAACGCACGACAACAGTACGGCAACGTCGCAAGCTCCACGTGTTCATTTCGCTGTTGAATAGTGCGGTGACTAGACGTGAATTGACGTAATTTCATCGAATTTTCATGTTTATTAGGTATTTGCTTAAAATGGATGATATAAACGTGGAAGAATTTTTAAATGAAATTGAATTACGTCCTGCTATATGGAACTCCAAAAGCGACAAACACAGTAATCGCACGGAAACAAAAAACGCTTGGGAAGGCATGTGTGAAAAATTTATAAAGGATTTAAAAATAAAAGAAAAAATTAATAATTTAAAAATTTAATAATGAACAATAATTAAATTAATTATAATAATGAAATTATTAATAAAATTACATGTTAATGAAAACATTGGCAATGCTCTTTTACGGGGCCGTCGTTTTTGTTTCTGTTTCTGTTTGATATTTTTCAACAAGAGCACTTACAGTATTAATGTTTCTTCGTCAGAGTCCATGGATTAACTGCTGTCAAATAAATTTAAAACATCACTAACATACAAACGCACGGCAGTCAGATACGCTTTCAATTTAGGCGTTTGGTGTCGGACGGCTACCGTACTGCAGCGGCACGGCAGCGGGTTATAACCAGCGGCACGGTAAACGTGCGGCAGCCGTCCGACATTAAACGTCTAAATTGAAAGAGCCCTTAGTGGCCCGCTAAGTGGTTAATTTCAATTATTGTTTGGTAGACATGACAACGGTATTATTATACAGATCGGACTAACTTACCTAGTGACGTCCGATCCTTAATTATGTGAAGTAATCTCGTCCTCATTGTGTACTTTGTAGTTTGCACTCGTGCACACTCGCTGATCACATTATTTAAAGATGAGTGTCTTCATCAAAAAAATAAATAATGTTATCTGTGGTCCAGGCGCTCTGGCGCGCTTTTCTGACATCTGTCAATTCATTATTTCAAAGCATAGGAACGGGACTTTATATATTCCTGGTTTACTGCATGCAGCAACACAACTTTCAGGGGTTTAGATAAAGCAATCCAATATCCATAAGTAGGTTGATTATCAGGGAAGGGCTGGAATACAATGAGGACGAGATTACTTCACATAATTAAGGATCGGACGTCACTAGGTAAGTTAGTCCGATCTGTATAATTATGCTTCGTAATCTCGTCCTCATTGTGTACTTTGTAGATGTTCAAAGAATAAAGTTGTGTAGTTAATAGAATCAGCAATGTTTAATCATTGAACATAGTAACTTAACATGTTATTCTAGTATTGATTTAAGAATCAGTCTTCCATTAAGGTAAATAGTTATTATAACAAACTTAAATTCTCTTAATACCAATAATTTCTGTGTCTCTTTTTCAGTCTTGAATTAACTAGAGTCTGATAATCTTAAATGGTATTCTATCACAACAATTAACATTTAAATAAAATGTTGCAAAGTTTTATGATCAACAATTATTTATAGAGCAAACTGCTTGTGCAAAAGTATTAGGATCACTAACTATTGGCCTCTTATAAAAGCGAGCAAAGGTTGAGGAATTTGTGGTCCAACCAGCAGCTTTTCTTATAACTTCAATATTGATACCTCCCTCAGAGGCCTTTGAGGTAGAAGCATGTCTGGTGCTGTGTGATGTGAACTTAGAAGTATCTATTCCACTATTACTTAAAATTTGTTTTATCCATCTGCTAATGGTTGCAGTAGAGGCAGCATGAAAAGGTTTTCTTATAGTTATAATTAATGATTTACAATCTTGTCTTATACACTTAGTAAAATCGAGATAAAACAAAAGGGTTGTGGCCGGACATATAGATAAATTATCTTTAAAAAAGGAAGTATCAAGTTGGGTTGAAATCTACCTGGTGCAGAAGTTTTAATTATATCTGGAATTTTTATGTTAATATTATCCTCATTATAAGAAATGTTATGTATACTTATGAGTGACAAGGTTTGAATTCTGTGTGCAGTTACAAGAGCTAATAGGGTAACTAATTTTTTGGTCAATAATTCCAAACCAAGCGTTTCATTAGGAAATAAATTTGATAGATAACCCAAAACAATACTGGGGTCCCAAACTATTTCGTATTTGGGGTTCTTTGGTCTTAATTTGAAAATACCCTTAAAAAACCTTGACACACTCTCATCTGTGCCAATGTGGGAGCCTAAAACTAAAGAAATAGCTGACCTTATTGTATTAAGTGAACTATATGACAATCCTTCATTAAACTTAATGGTCAGAAATGATATAACCATGGGGATTGAGCCTACGAGGGGATCAATATCTTGGTCCCGACAGAAGGGAATCCACTGATTTAGAGCAGACTCATATTGCTTTCTTGTTCTGCTAGACAAGGAAGCTAGCACTATATCAACTGAAGAATTGGGTATTCCTCTTCTCAGGAAAGCGTCCCTGATAATACGGCGGTAATCAGTGTGAGACTCCTGTGCAATGGGTGTGGATCCCTGAAAGGAGACATCAGTAAGTCATGGCGAGGTTCCAGTATTATTTTTTCTGATATTACCATAGATTCAAGTAATGGAAACCATGGTTGTGAGGGCCACCATGGGACTACAACAATGCCTGTCGCTTTTTCCCTCTTTATTTTCTGCAACATCTTGCTTATAAGTGCAAATGGAGGGAATGCATAAAAGAAATTACCATACCATTTGACAGTGAATGCATCTGTAGAATATGCATCTGGGTCAGGGAGCCATGATATGTAATTCTGACACTTAGCATTGGACCTGTTTGCAAACAAATCAATCTGGGGTTGACCTAATTTAACAACAATTGTCTTGTAAGCAAAATCACATAACTTCCATTCTATTTCTGTGTTAGGACGTCTAGATTCTAGATCTGCAATAGTGTTTTCTTTGGAACTAATATATGATGCATAAACCCATATTTTTCTTTCCTCACACCATTGCCACAACTGTCTAGCTAAGTTATTTAGATGAGTAAAACGAGTACCACCCATCTTATTAATATAAGCTATGGCCGTAGTGTTATCAATTCTAAGTAAAACCTCACAGTGTTTGAGTTTGCTTGCAAATGTTTTGAGCCCAATAAAGGCTGCTAATAGTTCAAGGTAATTTATATGGAACTTTTTTTCATTAGTTGTCCAATGCCCATGACTTTTGATATCATTGCATACCAGTCCCCAGCCAGTTTGAGAAGCATCAGAGAATATTTCAAGAACAAAGTCAAATTGCTTAATTCTATTGTGGTTTGTTGAAATGTGAGACAACCACCAATCTAGCTCTGACTGAATCTGCGTGGTGATAGGTAGCAAAGCTTTGTAATTTCCATTGTTGTTTTCCAATGCTTTTGTCTTGTGACTTTCCATAACCTTGGTGTAAAGCCAACCATATTCTACTGCAGGGCATGCCGCTACAAGAATACCTAGAAGCTGAGCAAACTCTATTATTTTGCATTTCTTTTTAGACTTAATATTCATTATAGACTTAAGAATAAACTCTATCTTTTTCTGAGGAAGTGAAATGGTAAACTGGACTGAATCTAACAAAAATCCTAAATACTGGCAGCACTGTTTGGGTTCTAGGGCACTCTTTTTAGTATTTATTATAAATCCTAGACTTTTTAAAACATTTTGAGTAATGGACACATTTTATAAGCACTTAGCATGTGAATCGCCAAGGCATAAAATGTCATCGAGATATATGACAGAGAGCAACCCCAATGACCTCAGGTGAGAGACAACTGGCTTCATGATCTTTGTGAATACATATGGTGCTGTGCTAAGCCCAAATGGTAGGCATGTAAACTCATACAATATATCTTGATACAGAAACCTGAGAAATCTTCTATCATATTTACTGATGGGTACCAAATAATATGCATTTTTCAAATCTATTGTAGCCAAAAAAGAGCCTGGGTTCATAAGCTTTGTTGCTGTCCTTACATCTTCCAGTTTAAAGTGGTATGTAGTAACATACTTATTAAGTTTTTGGAGATTTAATATGAATCTCCAAGTGCCATCTGTTTTTGGATGTAAAAATATACTGGATAAGAACTGATTATCCACAGGAGAACATTTTTCTATGGCACCTAACTGTAAAAGATTGTTAATTTCTATGGAAATAAGATTGTTTTC
The DNA here is from genome assembly GCA_963859965.1 of Ceramica pisi. Classification (NCBI taxonomy): domain Eukaryota; kingdom Metazoa; phylum Arthropoda; class Insecta; order Lepidoptera; family Noctuidae; genus Ceramica; species Ceramica pisi. The sequence continues at coordinate 22,384,325 of OY982544.1, forward strand.
TTTCTGACTGAAGTTGTTATTCATAGGAATGGAAGTCTGAACTGGAAACTTAGTTAAGGGTAGTTTATAACCCTTGATCCACTCATGTATAGTTGGATTAGTAGTAATGTCTTTCCAGACTTCAGAGAAATACTGCAATCTACCTGTCTGTACCTGAGCTAGCGACGATCCTGGTTCCGGCGGCGAGGATGATGCTTCTGTGGTGAACGCCTCGGACGTGTTGCTGGTTTTACATGATTGTTCCGCTTCAATCCTGTTTTCTGCCCACTCGGACGTGGGAACTGTTGTCTTTGTGGGCCCCGGAAGTTTAAATTTTTTGGTCTTGTTGGTTGCCTTGCTGGCATATTTTTCAGCTCCAGTCCTGATTTCTTGACAGCCTTGATGGCATTGAATTTGTCTTGAAGCTTATCACCAAACAGATATTCAGATATTGGTGTCTGTTCCATCAATTCCTTCATTTCCTTGTTAAGACCGGGTAAGATAAGGGATCTCCGTGTGGTACAAAGATCATGGTAGATGTCACACAATAATCTGGCCGAGTCACTTAAAGTTTCGATTTGATCTGCACTCCCTTCGGAGACTATTAAACCATTAAGAACTTTGCCAATGGATGTAATGGCAGCAGCCATTGTAACTTGCTGCCCTCGGATCCTGTGGTCCCGTTTAACTCCACTTTCATTAAGTGCAGCCGCTACTTCTTCATTCAATTTTGGTGGGTTTAACAGGTTACAGTTTGTGGGAGTTTCGTATTTCTTTAAAATATTTAGCTTTGTCTCTGTGTTTAGACCATCGATCATAATTGCTGACCACCGTTTGGCTAGGCTGCCATGCAGCTCCATTGGATGAGTAGTTGCCTGTACACCCTCATCTCCGAGTAGATTTTCAATCAGGGCCTGCTTATCTTCCACCTAAAAACAAAACACTGTCGTCCCTAAATGCCCATAAATTGCTTGCCATGAGCAGTAAATTGAATCCTTGACGCACGTAAATCATCGCCGCATTCCATGACGACACATAACATAGCTACATAGTTACACAGATCTATGGCAGTAAATCAAGCTGTGTTATCTCTTTAAAACTGTCTATAGGTACAGATATTTTAAAGTTGTCTGACTTGAGAATTAGGTGGGGTTTTCATGTGAGCGAGAACAGAGAAACAGGAAAATTCAGTTAATTTTAGAAAGAGATCGTTTTTTTTTAGCCTGTACTGTTCCACTGCTAGGCAAAGGCCTCCCCCAAGTCTTTCCAAGTATCAATTTCCCGCGCCACCTCATGCCAGCCCTCACAGTACGCATCCAGCTCGTCTCTTCACCTCTTTCTGGTGCGGCCTCGGCGGCGCCGTCCATCTTCGGGCACCCATTGTGTGATTTTTGCCCAACGATCACTGTGCATGCGACTAACGTGACCCACCCAATCCCACTTAACCCTGGCAGCCTTCTTGTACCCATCCATTTTTTTCCGTTTTGGAAGGCAGCGTGGTATTTTTGATTTGGTCTTGTCTTTTACGTCGAGGATGCTGCGTTCCATCGCTCTTTGGCAAACTCCAAGGCGGAACTTTTGCGACTTGGTGAGCAACCAGGTCTGAGCATCGTAGGTTAGGATGGGCAGAATACACATGGCAATGAGCTTACGCTTCAGGGAGATCGGAAAATCATTTTCATTAGTGTCTTCATAAACCAGCAGCTTTTTCAGGCGTTTTCGATGCGGCGATCGATTTACTTTTCGATCTTAGTCTTAATAAAGTTATTAGGGTTACTAAGGTTGTTCAAAAATACATGGTGACAGGCGGGCGTTTTGGGGGACTGTCTTTTGTAAAGCTTGACGTTCAAAAAGTGCTGGCCCTCAGCCTAATTTTAATAAATGACTTTTGAATTTTGAAATTTTTTTTTAATCATGCTCAATCCCAAACTTGTAGGTAATTTTGACAGTAAATTTGTTATCGCTGAGACAATCCCATCTTTGACTTTAGCCGTTTTTTTAATTTGTGATGGGTTTGCTCTTACTCTAGTCTAGGTCAAAGATGACAGAGACAAAGTCTACGATGATGCGAGCTTACCCAGAAGTAGCCTGTTCACTCTAACCTTGAAGAGATTAGGGTTGAAAGCGTTTGGAAACACAGACGAAGGTAGAGAGTTCCACTCTTTTGCTGTGCGCATTATAAATGACGTTTGGACGCTTGGTGCGAATTGATGAAATAGCAAAAAGGTAGGGATGGTACTTAAGTTGCAGTGCGTTTGGTTGTCCGATGGTAGGGGGATGAGGTCGTGGATTCTTTGGATTGTCTTAATTGATATCTACACGTTTTTTTTTTCCTTTATTAATCTTTAAAAGCGCTGCTTTTTGTTTTCTCTTTTCCTATCTGTAGCCATTACCCCAGGCAACGCTAGTGAACTACAAATAGGGCTTTCAGTGTTAGGTAGAGTATGTCTTATCAACAATTTTTTTTTTTAATTGACCGGCTTACTTTTGACCACTATATCACCTGATGTTAAGCGATGATGCGGTCTAAGATTGAGCGCGCTTGACAATCTATGTAAAAGTGCATGTTAGGTACATATTAGCTAGTAAGTTCGAATTTATTTTGTTTCCAGAAATCCTTCGGTGTTGACTGGGCTGTTTGACAAAAAAAAAGAAAAGCCCTTACCCAAAATATTTGGGATCGGTGCTGCATATTTTCTGCTTCCATCCATTTCTTATCTTTAGCTTTATTCATTTCTCTTAATCGCCATCATCTCAATATTTATAAGACAGAACTTTAGGTCTTTTTACTTACCGCTGTCACTGCGCCCTTACATTGAAAACCACTCTCACCCTGCTCACGTCCACGTTCTAAGATAAAACGCAATATAACTTGCAACAGAACGAATCTATTCAGATTAGTTCTAACAATAGAACTCCTACTTCTTTGTTTCAACTGTGCTACACTTTATTGGTGCCATATGGAGGTACAGTCAACCACATATCTTCCATTAATTGGTCACAATTTCACAGCTTTTTCATGTCATAGGGTATTTTTCTAGATAGAAAAATAATAATTCTTTTTATTCAGTCGGTTGGATTTCCAATAAAATATGGGACTCGTAGTTTTGGCCATATCAAATCGATAGAAAATAATAGGCTGGTGACGTCGCATTTTAGAAAAATGGTACTAAAATATGTAATCACACGAGTCGTCAACGCACTGTATCGTATTCATATATGTTTTTTTTGTTTGCATTAAAAAAGAAAAAATACGTTACCAATTTTTTTTGGATAATTTTTTTTTTTTTTTTTCTGGTAAATTGCAGTGAGGACGGATTTCAACCGTTTTTAAAGAAGGAGAAGGTTCTCAATTCGGTTATTTTTTTATGTATGTACACCGATTATTACCAGATTTCTGATTTCTGTAATTATTTTTTTAGAGTACTGTGGTACTGACCGTTTGGTCCCGTAAAAATGCAATTTTTTTTTTTTTTTTTTTTTATGCGAAACGGGGAAACTCTCGGCCCAAATCTCACCTGATGGAAAATGATAATTAGGCCGAAGATGGAAGCGAGTTTCACCGTTTCAATTTAGTTTAGCTCAGTTGTTTTTATTAAATGAGCATTTTCGTTGATTTCAATTTCTGAGTAAATGATAACGTGGTCCAAAAATAAAAAAAATACTTAAAAAAAATAATATAAATGACTTCGAAACAAAACACCCAACATAACTTTGGAAGTCGGTGTTAAAAAACAAAGAAACAAAACAAAATACACCGACTTTCGAAATTAAAGTTATTTTATACTTTGTACTGTTTTGTTTGGAAGTCAGTTATATTTTTTTTGTACTAAAAGTGTTAAGACTAATGTGCGGTTCACTGTACTCAAGAACGTGACGAGTTTTGTAAGTTCTTTAGTTGGCTAAATGGGCTTTTTATTGGCCTCAATTGAGAGTTAGGTATTTTTTGGTCTAGTAGTTGTACGTAGGGCTGCTAAGTGGGTCTAAGTTCAGACCTCGGACCTGGAAAAACTGTGTGAGTTTTTAGTAAAACATTTTTGGAAACTTATCGCACCTTATAGTTCTCATTTGTTGGCAGGCTAGACCCAAAAATGTGTAACAATGAAAATCCACACTAAAACAAATATTTTTGCCGTTATATTCGAGGCACTCTCCGATCACTAAAGGAAACTTAAACTTTCAATCGCTAACTGTCAATTTTGAGAAAATGCAAAAATATTTAATAATTTTAACGTTACTTTCTACAAACGCAAAAAACCGGCCAAGTGCGAGTCGGACTCGCTATTGAAGGGTTCCGAACTAAAAAACATAATTTTTATTATTTGTTGTTAAAGCGGCAATATAAAATACACAGTTTGAAAATCTCAACTGTCTACCTACTTCTGTACTTGAGATTAAGGCCCCGGACAGACGGACGGCAGACAGACGAAGAGATCCATTAATTACCCTTTGGATACGGAACCCATTAAAGGAACTCAGTTTCAACCAGGTGTCCATAAGACACCTCAGTAGTTATTTTTTTGAAATTTGTAGAAGTAGAAACTATGATATGGTAACGACCCCTAGCATCGGGGAAACGATGTTGATAAATCTATACTTAATAATATAAATCTATACTTTATAAAGCAGAAGATTTTGTTTGTTTGTTTGGTTGAACGCGCTAATCTCAGGAAGTACTGGTCCGATTTGAAAAATTCTTTCAGTGTTAGATAGCCCATTTATCGAGGAAGGTTATAGCACAGTATAAATATGGACAGTACGGAAACTACCTACAAACGCTCGAAACGGCACACTCACACAAACATGCGCACCGACGAGACTTTTCGGTGCCCGTCGCGGTACTCTCAGTAGTGAGTGCCGCCGGCCGCGTCAAGACGAGTGGTCACATTTAAGTTTAGCCCCACGATCTTTTTAAAAATGCCACGAACGTATAATATACATATATATTATAATGTATTTTAAACTTCCTGCTGATTTTGAAAGGTGAGAATCATTAATGATATTGTTATTTTATCGTTATCGAAGTATAAGTCCGTGTGATCGATAAAAATGAATTCGTGAACTTCAAAACTATCAGGTACTATACTTCTTGTAAATCCAAGATGGCGCCTGCTATAGGTACCAATTTTTTCGTCATGGGTGTTGTTTCCATGGTTTTCTAGGGTGTTGAAGCCGATAGTCATGTCAAAACGTGAATCCAAGATGGCGACTGCAATAGGTACCATTTTTTTTGTCATGGGTGCCATTTTCATGGTATTCGAGGGTGTTGAAGCCGATAGTCATGTCAAAACGTGAATCCAAGATGGCGGCTGCAATAGGTATCAATTTTTTCGTCATGGGTGTCGTTTTCATGGTTTTCGAGGGTGTTGAAGCCGATGGTGATGTCAAAACGTGAATCCAAGATGGCGACAGGAATAGGTACCTATTTTTCGTCATGGGTGTCATTTTCATGGTTGTCGAGGGTGTTTAAGCCGATAGTGATGTCAAAACGTGAATCCAAGATGGCGGCTGCAATAGGTACCAATTTTTTCGTCATGGGTGTCGTTTCCATGGTTTTCTAGGGTGTTGAAGCCGATAGTGATGTCAAAACGTGAATCAAAGATGGCGGCTGCAATAGGTATCAATTATTTAGTCATGGGTGTCGTTTTCATGGTTTTCGAGGGTGTTGAAGCCGATAGCGCTGTCAAAACGTGAGTCCAAGATGGCGGCTGCAATAGGTACCAAGTTTTTCGTCATGGGTGTCATTTTCATGGTTTTCGAGGGTGTTGAAGGCGATAGTGATGTCAAAACATGAATCCAAGATAGCGGCTGCAGTAGGTACCAATTTTTTCGTCATGGGTGTCGTTTCCATGTTTTCTAGGGTGTTGAATCCGAAAGTCATGTCAAAACGTGAATCCAAGATGGCGGCTGCAAAGGTACCGAGCGCCCGAAACGTTTTCGTCCAACAGCGGCTCGCGTACGCTCCCGCCAAAACTTGTAAAAGGTTACGCCGTAATGACAAAGTTAGTGCGACAAGTTGTTGTGTGTTAATATCAAATTATTTTCCGTGTTTAAACTATCGTCTTTTGTCAAGATTAACCAACGCCATGAGATTTCCTATTTAAATTGTACTTGTAAGCTAGTTATTCAAATTTGATTGATTGATCACTACAGAACAAAAAATAAAAATAAAAAAATAAACATAAACATTAAAAGTGACAACCCTATTGCTTCAATGGAGCGTAGGTATTTATATTCTCAACTAGGCTTAGTTTCCGTACTGTCCATATTTATACTGTGGTTATAGGCTATACATCATCGCGCTAAGACAAAAAGGAGCGGAGCAGTAATGGAAAATGTGACGCAGACGAAGTTGCGCGGGTCAGCTAGTAAGATAATAAAGGAGACAAAATTTGATGTTGCACCATGATTTTTTCAACCAATACTTTTTCATTCTATTTTTAGTTTCCTTCTTTGTTTCTACACACTGTGTCTATGTTTCTTTCCCTACTCTCCTGTCGCAGGGCTGCTGGAAGAAATTTCATATGAAATAAGCAGTACCTTTGTACTCTTTTTTCTGTATACATTTTCTTTTTGTTATTTCTTGTGTGTACATAAATAAATAAATAATAAGAACACTGGCGATGTTTTTAAACCCAGTGTGAGCTGACTAATAGTACATTGTGGGCAATCTCTCAGCTGCCACGTCAGCAAATAGCGCCTCTCGATGTATTTTGTTTATTTGATAAATCGTTTCACAGCAAGTTCAGTAACCTGAATATTTCCACCGGTAAAGGGATGAAGGAAAATACAGAAGCAAAATAATCAAACAGTTATTTTGAAAAAACTGTATTATTACACACTACAATACGCCAAATGATTCGGAAGAGGTGTACTTAAACTTGGTGTATTAACATTTCATGAATTTATCATATTATCATAGTGTGCTAGCTACTAAGTGATAATTTTTTTTGTGTATTAATTAATTTGCATACTAAGTAAGTATTGTATAAATTCAAGTTCTTAAAATGTAACAGACAGATGTGTTGCTGGGGATTTTGTTGGCCACTTCTTCTCCACAGTTAAAACACTAGGAAGTGGTGACGGGCGGGCGTCTTGAATTTTAATAAATTACTTTTGAATTTTGAATTTTGTAATGTTTCAAGATTAAAAGTAAAATTTTATTTAAATAGGTTGAGAGCTTGCACTTTTTTAACGTGTACTTTTTGCATTAAAACAATCTTTGAAAACGCGTATAAGTTATAAGTAATAGGGGACGATCAAGTAGAGATATCAATCCAGATACTTTATTGTTCTTTTTTCATGAGAAATAATCAAATGTTTTCGCCTACTCTCAGTGGAGTGGAAGCTCACACGGGCCCGCTAGGGCCACCTGCCACTGTTTTAAACAAATTTCTTCAAAACAGTAACCTCGGCTCTGGACCCAAAAGGTATCAGGAGAAACATTGTATGAGTTTTAGTTAGTTATATTGGTAGATACATGGTGGACATCCCACACTCGCACAAAACGTTTTGAGAATATAAAAATAAAATAATAAAAATTTATTGAAATAACATGTTTACAAAAAAGTGTACATTATAGTGCAGTTGTATATATTAATCTAGGTCTACATTAGGATAATAACTATCTAAATTTAAACTATGGAAGACAAATATGAGTTTACAGTCAAAAATAGAACTCTGAAAGTAATGCAGTGCGTTGCCTGATCTAGGTTTACTTAAACCTGTGTTTCAGGCCACCTCTCTGCGAAAGTATTTGTTAAATGGGAAAGTCATTGAATTAAATAAAAATAAAATATTTTCAAAATACATTCATTGTGCGTATAATTAAGGAGTGGAATTCCCTGCCAGAGTCTGTGTTTCCTGATAGCTACAACCTGGGCGTCTTTAAGTCAAGAGTGCTCTATCTTGGACCGCATCATCGCTTAACATCATCAATCCCTATCAATAGTAAAAAAACATACTCCCATCTGCTCCGCCCAAAGCAGCAGGAGTCATTTGAAGATTTGCCATCATGAAAAAAAAGGATTTCCTGTTCTGTTCATCAGTGGCGTTTGCTACCGCTGCGGCCATGGAGGCACTAATTGGCCGACTATTTTGATAGAAGCTACTTGTGATAATTAAGATGAAAATAAATGAGATAGATATAAAAATCTAAGTGTTTATTTTGTGATAATTGCATGTGTATGTATGGAGATAGGTATTAATACAAACAATTAAGCAGTATTTTGCAAGTAAATCTTCTGGTTCAGCTGTTAACAGTGTGATATTTACCACACAATGCTTACCAAGACTTTGCACGTGTTAGTTATTGTGTCAGACTATTTTTTTTAACAAAGGTTTTAAAGTAAAACATTTTCTGGAAATTCATTTGCGAAAACTCTTAAACAGGATTAAGTTTTCACGAATCAATTAAACGAGGTCAATGTGAGCTCATGGCTAAACAATAACAGCCGCACGGGTCTATCTTTGAGGTGAAGCTATGCTTGGCGATGTTGGTCTGTAGATGGGTGACCATCTTTTTAGGGTTCCGTAGCCAAATGGCAAAAACGGAACCCTTATAGATTCGTTATGTCTGTCTGTCTGTCTGTCTGTCCGTCCGTATGTCACAGCCACTTTTCTCCGATACTATAAGAAATATGCTGTTAAAATTTGGTAAGTAGATGTATTTCGTGATCCGCATAAAGATTTTCACACAAGAATAGAAAAAAAAATTGGGGGTCCCCATACTTAGAACTGAAACCTAAAATTTTAACTCATCCGTGTGGGGTATCTATGGATAGGTCTTTAAAATGATATTGAGGTTTCTAAAATTTCTCAACTGAATAGTTTGTGCGAGAGACACTTCCAAAGTGGTAAAATGTGTCCCCCCCTAAACCAGATGATGCGGTGCGGTTCAACCTATTCACTCTTGACTAGAAGACTCCCAGGTTGTAGCTATCAGGAAACACAGACTCCGGCAGGGAATTCCAGTCCTTTTCTGTAAGCACTATGAATGTGTTCCGAAAACGTTTTGTGCGTGGGATGCCCACCATGTACCGGTAGCGCATCACTGTTCGTCTTGTAGTCCGATGATGGAACGGGCTTGACGGGATTAAATTATGCAATTCCTTTGCACGTTCCCCAAAATGCAACAGGAAGAAAACCAACAGGCTAGCAACTTGGCGTCGATGCTGGAGACTTGGGGGTTCGACTCGACGAGCCTATCATTGCCGATGATTATCGTGGCTCGTTTCCAATCGACTCAAGGGTATCAAGCTGGGCCCAGAAATCCTCCGTGCCTCGGAAAATAGTCTTAGATAGACAAACACAATAATTCTACATATTGCGCCTACTGAATTCGGCATGTTTTTTTTTTAAATAATAATGGTTCTGATACAGTTAATTCAACAAAATAATAAAGTCCCTTGTCAAAAATAATAGGTATTAAATCAAGACTTGTGTACATAATACAGGGTGTAAGGGACAGCCCTCCACAAACTGATAGTGTGATTTCAGTATATCGTACTAAGTTGACCGGTACATGAAATTATTTCAGGAACTTTATGGGAATCCAATAAAACTGATTTGTTTAATTACCTCACACGCAATGTATCGCTACCTCTGCAAAACGCACGCAGCGAACGGCAGCGCAGCGAGCTTTCGAAAGGTCAGTCGCGCTCGCGCCATGTTTTTAACAGCTGATTTCATGCGTCGTTCATTATTTTTTTTTATTTTTTTTTTAGCTATTTTATTTACATTAATGGAGTTCTGCATACAGATAATGTAACTTTACATTGAAATAAAGCAATAAAAACTGAAAAAACTAAAAAAATAAAAAATAATCCTGACATAATTTCCACTGGAATATGATTCAAAATAAGGAACTGATTACACCCTGTTAATTTGTGGAGGGCTGTCCCTTACACCCTGTATATTATCATCTCGCAAATGTCAAAGAATAATAATTAAATTACAAATTGTCTACGCACAGCCGAAACTACTGATCGAAGAAAACAAAAATACAGCAGAAAGGTTCCTTGGAAAGTGTAGGAATGCATTTAGAGAAGGTACCACCATGAGCCAAGTATCACTATTGTGCATAAATTCTAAATAAATATGATTTCCCGAAATTCCAACAGGAACGTGAAAAAACAGGATATGCGCGTACAAAGTCGCGAGGAAAAGCTTGTTAATTAATTAATGAAATGAACTACGGCGTTCTGTGAAACCCTAAACTAGGATATATGCCGAGATAATTACTTAATTAGATAAAGATACTAGGAAAACCGGTTTTATGTAATGTAAGCTTAATTATCCCGACAGATGGAGCCGTGTGATTTCCCCGAAAATATTCGGTTACTCTGTCTGGATAGCTAGAGAATTGCTCACAGCTTTTCCTAGAACAAATGTACGGTTTGGTAAATGTGAATAAATATTAAGGTGTATTTTACATGACTTATGGGTTATGATTTTTTTTTTTTAAAACGTTGCTCCACACTAGGAATTTCTCCTGTATCGTGGGTGCGTTTACAGCCAGACCCGGAACAACTATCTGTAGGCTATACAAATATTTGTTCCGTGCGGGAATCGAACCCACGACACGCAACGCAGCAGCCGATCGCGCAACCACTGCGCCAACCGTGGCATCTAAATATAATATTATAGTCGGATAAGAACTTAATATGACTTTTGAGACGTTTAAAATTATATTTTGAGCATTTAAGAGTTCCAAAGACAATAGTCGGATAAGAACTTATGACTTTTGAGATTTCTAAAATTATATATTGTTTTAAACGTTCATGGTCACTGACACAAACAAACAAAAAAAAAAACTCGCAAATAAAAAGGTATCAATCCCGTTATAAACTATTCTTAAAATTTTATTTTGAGCATTTAAGAGTTCCAAAGAGAATAGTCGGATAGGAACTTATAACTTTTTAAATTAAAATATGAGAATTTAAAAGTCCCAAAAGGAGTAGTCGGATAAGATCTTACGACTATTGAGAATATCAAAATCTTTTACCACGTGTATCTGACATCGATGCACGAACGATTTCCATGGGTCCAGGGCATGATTCTGGACACCCCAGAGTTGGAATTTTTCGTCGATTCTCTTCTCAATTTTTAAATTTTTTTTCAAGAGTACCACAAGTATATGTGGTTTTATTCAGATTGCTCTTTTTAGTGAAAGTAGTTTTATTTTTTTTTATTTTTTATTAAAAATCTCATTGGGTTAGGTCCGAATAACGAGTATGAGCAGTCTAAAGTAAAAAACCCCTTGAAAAAAATGAGAAAGAACCGACGAAAAATTCCAACTCTGGGGTGTCCAAAATCATGCCCTGGACCCATGGAAATCGTTTGTGCGTCGATGTCAGATACATGCGGTATTTAGCATTAAAAATACCAAAGTGTGAGTCATTGCCATAAAGCTTCATTGTGCCAATTATTATTAGAATACCCAAATAGAAAACAACAAGATCTCTGTTCAATGCCAATGATTAGCTGAGGTGCTCGTGGCTAATAAATCACAGCCGCACAGGTCGACCTTCAAGGTTAAGCAACGCTTGCCGAGGTTGGTCTCTGGATGGGTGACCATCTTAACTTACCAAGTTTCCTCCGTGCCTCGGAAAGCACGTTAAGCTATTGGTCCCGGCTGTCATTTGGAGATCTTTGGCAGTCATTAGGTACGGATAGTCAGAAGCCAAAAAATCTGACTCTGATAATAGTTTGCCAATCGAAATTTGTTCATAGCTACATTTTTTAAATTAGTTTTCTACATTGCAAGCAATGACTTGAGTTCCTAGTGTGAGGTTTTTTAACGAAGTCGCAACTCACTAAGACCACTGATAAGCCATAGTCAGAGTATAATATTAAAGTTTCAAACTGAATAGAAATCGAGGAAATTAGAAAAAAAAATACTGCAACATCCAAAATTTAAAATCATAGCAGTGAAAGTCAACAAGCCGCGTTGAAGCGAACAAAGCCTTGATTTAAAGCGCTTTGCGCTGCACCAACTATTTACTGAGTAATAACTTAAGCCGTTTTATTGTGTTAGAACTTGAAGCACGGTTTAGAAGACACTGACATTGTCTTTATGTCGTTGCAATAAAAGTTGTTTTTGCAGGTCAACATTTTTTCCACTGTCAGAAGCTCGTCTTTTGTGAATATTTTTTAGGGTTCTGCGCGTTAGAATGGAATTGCAACTCGTATTGGATCACTCGTGTGTCTGTTTGTCCTACCGTATGTCACAGCCTATGTGCTCCGAATCTATTGTACTGATTCAGTTGAAAATTGGTTTAGTGAACTTCTGTGACCCAAATACGGACACGGAATGTGAAGAAATAAATTTTGAGTATTTGTTTTAGTTTAGTTACTTTCAGGAGGAAAATAGGAAATTAAAATGATTTGGCTGGCCAATGTTACCAGAATTCATGTTTTATTGGTTTTTCTTATTCGGAAAATTTTGAATTTAACAAGTTGTGATTTTTTCAAATAGGTATTTATAATTGGTCACTGGTTTACCGTTAATTAGTGGTAAATCCTCGGATTTTTCGCGGAAAGTGCTGTTAATTAAAATAAATATATATAAAAAAATGGTTTTGCAAATATGTAGAACCAAAGCCTTAAATCTGGTATTGTGTGAATCTGAAATAAATATATAGGTACCTATAAGGGTGACTGTCCATTTTAGCGGAGCGGAGAAACGGAGAAATTTTAACCAAATGGAATTGCATAAAATCTCCGTATCTCGTGACTCCCATGTGAGTCACATTTTGACTGATTTTTGTCGTTTCCAGCTGAATAATTCTATAAACATGTCGAAGTGAAGGCTTGGGTGAAGTGATCACGAAGTGAGCTGTCATTCCATATTATCAATATGGAATTATCACTTTTGGGTGAAGTGCCTTCAATTCGACATGTTTACAGAATGGCACTGCTGAACTTGTTTTCATAACTGAAGTTCAAAATTATGCTCTTATTTTAAACTCCAAATAATTCCCCTCGATACCTACTCTCAAGTAGTACCAACGGTCCTAAAGTCTTCTCTACATACTTTTAATGTCCAGCTACATAATTTCAGACATTGTGACGATGATTCATTAATTAAAAAAGCGATTTAATTAAACATTTTCAACAAGCGTGATCAAGAATTATGATCGACTACTTATTTAAAAAAAGATTTTCACTTTCAAATAAATTATGAATTTCCGATCGGAAAATTCCAGTAATAATTTGAAGACTCGAATTTCCTAATTATTTTGTATAAATGAGTTCAATTAATACTGCTGTGAATTTTAAACCGTTTATTTTGGTTGCTATAACGGTTTGGTAACCGAAATAAACAGTTTTAACAATTAACAGAAACGTAACGAGCTCCTGCGGTCTGTGTTGCGTTAGATGAGCTGTGAGGGAGATTTAATTAATATATGTTGCGGCCGCGAGTGGGATGCCCAAATGAGTTCAGCCGGGTTCAAAGTACATACCATAAAATCTGTGAATTGTTTTCTCTCTCTTTTGAAATAAATACCACATGCACATATTAAATTCACAAGATCAATAAACTTAAATTACCAAGATTAAAATTAAAAGTGGAATTTTTAATTGCACCTCTATTTAAAATTCAAGCAAACTAAATCTCCCAACTAATTACCCACTGTGTAACAAAAATACTGATTTGCATACTAAATAACGACGACACTAAATAATGACGGTCAACGTCAGGGGCACCCCAAGGTTCGGTTAGTTAGGTTCCTTTAAACCCTGCAGACAGAAATAGGAGCCCCGCGCATCGGGGCTCCGTCGACCTGCTGACGGAAACGCTAACCCTAGACGGAGTTAGATAATTTTTAGTTAACAGATAGTCATTCAGTAAAACCGTTTAGTTTTTTAAATCAAATAGTAGGTACAATAGATTTTATTTATTTGTATTTGTACAGTATTTTTGGTGGTAACTTCGAATATTTGAAGAGAAGAAAATGGATTTACAGTTGTAGGATTAATATACTAGCCAAATTAAAATTCATCAATTTAAAAATGTATGTGCAACTCTGAAATTCGAAAATATTAAATTAAAATGACAAAATCAAATAATAATCAATATAATTCTACTGTACGTGTGTATGTTCCTCAACTCCTCCTAAACAGTTGGACCGATTTGAATGTTTTTTCAATTCGGTTGTATGTTTTTTTTAACCGACTTCCCAAAAAGGAGGAGGTTATCAATTCGGTTGTTTTTTTATGTTTGTTACCTCATAACTCCGACAATTATGAACCGATTTGAAAAAATCTTGTTTTATCTACTTGCAGATTGGGATAATCGAAATTGCGTATTTTGCTTTTCTGCGATTTTGCAGTGGTGTTGTTATTTTGTATGCGTTTTGGTGGCGCCCTGGATGGTTCAGATTCACAAATCCCGGCAGATGGCGCTGTAGTCGGTATCTAGGTTATTTTGCAAGACAACGTCTGTCGGTCCGCAAGTATATATAAAAATGAATCCCTATTTCCCTTGGTCAACGCATCACGTGTAAACGGCTGGACCGATTTCGCTAATTAATTTTTGTTGTGTTTGTTATTGTCAAGAGGAGGTTCTTATGAAAGAAAAAAAGAAAGTTGCCAGTTGACGGGATCGAAGCCGCAGGGGATAGCTAGTGTATTAATCAATAAATTAACATGCAGACTTTAAATGTAACACAATGCCATTGAATTGAGCAGTCAGCTTGGCTAGCCACAACGCAATATGAAGCAACTACCTTCACTACCCAGTAACTAGGCTTACTACCTACGCCAGTAATTTATTTTCATCTTACAGGACCGTACAAATAATCCTTACCGCAGATTGCTGTGAATAGGAGTAACAAATTCAAACATCCTTTTTAACCGACTTCCCAAAAAGGAGGAGGTTCTCAATTCGGTTGTATTTTTTTTAATGTTTGTTACCTCGTCACTCCGACAATAAATGAACCGATTTGAAAAATTCTTCTTTAATCTGAAAGGATATACTTGCAGATTGGTCCCATTTAAACTTTATCAAAATCGGTTACGAACTTTGGATTTTAAATCGAAATAGCTGGAATTCGTTTACATGGATAATGGTTTTTGTCATCCAAGTAATCGAAATTGCGTATTTTGCGTTTTCTGCGATTTTGCAGTGGTGTTGTTAGGTGTGGGGTACCACTAAAAAGTGAAAATAAAAAGAAGAAAGTGTGAGAGAAGAAAGTACCACTAAAAAGTCGGTGTCGAAATACGATGAAACTAACAAAACCACCGACTTCCAAAATTAAAGTTATTATTTACTTTGTAGTGTTTTATTTTATTTGGAAGTCGGTTGTATTTTTTTTATAAAGTTTTTTAATTAGACCAGTTACAGCTCATTTAAAATTATTAAGGTTTTTAAGTCAAACAGATAAAGCTAGATGTGCCGTGCACAAACCCCATCTCCAGCGCATCAGTTGTAGGTTCCAAAGAGTAGATCCTATGGAGAAAACATAACAACGTAAAAACCTGATCCCACTAAAACATATCAAGCTCATCAACTTAGGAAAACAGTACAACTAAACCCGTCATAAACCTTAAAGTTTTAACGATAATCCCCAAGTTATAGTTAAACAAAACGTGAAGTGAAAACCTCGTAAAACGTTAAAGTTTAAGGCTGAGTTGTACCATAGAAGAAGTTATAGTTAAAGTTAACACTAACAGTAGCGTTGACTTTAACGGTTATAGTGAAATGTGTTGCACCAGCGAATTCATTAGCTTTGTTAAAGTTAAAGGGAAGAGTCAAGTCAAGAGATTATATTCAACGCGTTTGATAGTTGACGGATAATTTAACACAAACAATAACACTAACCAGCGGAAAGTGAGCGGTTACAGTTACGGTTAAAGTTATGACGTCATTTAACTATTTGTCAAATGGTGCAACTAATTTTTGGCCTAATCGATACTTTAACTGAAGTTTCGATGTTTGTTATTGTTAAAGTAAGATGGTGCAACCCAGCCTAAGGTTTAATCAGTTGTGTGTCGTCTGTAACACACCATTAAAGCTGCTCTATTTCCCATTGTGAGTTTAGGGGTGGGTCTTGTCAACACGACTTTTATTAGCATGACCTGAGAACATGGTTTTAATTTCAACTCGATACCTTCACGCGTTCACGAGATAATGGGTCTTGATAGATAAGCGCCGTCCTTTTGCCATCGCTCGTGCGATATTGCGATGCGATCTCATGGTGCGATAAAATAGGATAAACAATTTCGCGATGAGAAATTGTTTATCCTATTTTGGAGCGATGCGATCACTCTCGAAATGGTTCTTAACAGAGATCCATAGTTTCTGCTGTCGAGCAATATATCTAAAGAAAACATAGACCATAATAATTATTATACTGTATCAAACATAAATCAGCGCGGTGAATTTTGCAATCAGTATTAGTCGCGCGAACCTCATTAAGACATTCAGTACTGGTCAGATCTCGTATATGTTTGATCGGACGATCGTCTGATCAATGCGATGCGTCAATGGTCGTGCGACGAAAATTAAACAATTTGGTCGCATCACATGATCCCACGATCAATAGGACATTCAGAAGTTATCAGTAAGTTTAAACGCACGGTAGCACGATCATATTCGTTGGACAAACGCATCATCGCGCGAGCGATGGCAATAGCACGACGCCTACGGGTTCCGTTTTTTCGTTTGAGGTACGGAACCCTAGAAATAACTGGTTAAAGGCTTTTCATGAAAAATACCTATATATCGATGGTCTAGAAGGCAAACATGCTAAGTGCATTTTTTTTAAACTTTTAAACGGCAAATGTACTAAAATGCTCTTCATACATTTGGCATAATAATATGAATGAAAAAAAAAACACTTTTGTGTTCTAAATCATCGATATGATAAAGCAATTTCGATTTTCATAAAAATACCTCAGATTGCCTTCTACAAATAGTCAAAAGGTGTAGTTTTAATATTAAATTCTTTTGATGTGCTTTGAATCAAAGACACCTGAACCATAAATCCAAATAATCGGATCTCCCCCAAATATTCCAATAAGTACAAGAAAAACTGTAATATAATAAAGTTAAGTACAACCATACAATTAAGTTACTGATACATAAGAGACAGGCCCAACATCTTTAACATACACAAAGGTAAAGATGAAAATGACAGATTAAAGTGGCTTTTTTAGTCCCCTAGTGTCGCCCTACAATCGTATACCTAATTTACCATGAATTCTATGTACTTTTGTTTCATTTAAACTTTTATGCAAATATATTATTATCATATTTTTTTTTATCTGTAATAGAAAGACCAACCCGTAAGAAAGTTAAAGCGGCGCAATTAGTTGGTCCCATCTATTACCAAGTTGCGACTATATGTAACTAACTCAATTACTTACTGGTACAGAAGTAGGAGACATTTGACAATTTCGAAGCAACTTGTTCGCTTATCAAACTAAGGTGGGTAAACGTTTCCACAAGTATTTGTGGTTTGAGTTCGAGATAGGAATATACTGGGTTTTATTATTGTGTTGCCCAGTTAATGGGTTGTGGAGGTCTGGTAGGTAGCCGCTCCACGTAAAATAATGGTATTCAGCTGAATCCGGTTTGACTGGAAGCCGACCCCAATATAGTTGGGAATGGGCTAGACAGTGATGAGCCGTAAGTGCGATCTTTGTAAAATTGTTTGATCATACAGTAAAAGAAACACTTTAGGGTTTCGTAGTCAACAAGGAACCTTTATAGTGTTGCAATGTCAATTTAAAACAAGAACGATCTCAGTTACGATTCGATCACGCAAGGAAGCTCCAAGCATTGCCTTCTCCATTTCCCTTTCAGCGACTTTAAGTCTTCTGATGAGGCCTATTCTGACAAACCACGTTTCAGTTCCATAAAACACGCACTGGTCATAGAATTTCGTCTTGAGACACTGTGTGGGACGAGAAGATACTACGCATCTTCCCGAACGCTGCCCAACCGAGTAGGATTCGACAGTTCACCTGTTTTTCGTAGTTGGCCCTACCTAACGGAACCATTTCTCCCAGGTGAGAGTCTCCGATTTTGATAAGAGTGAGTACATAGAGTGGGTGGGTGGAGTACATGAGTATTTATGACTAGCTGCCCCGCGCAACTTCATCTGCGTTACATTTTCCATTAATGCTCCACTCCTATTTGTGTTAGGGTGATGATATAATATAGCCTTCCTCGATAAATGGGCTATCTAACACTGACATGGACACGGACCATTAGTTCCTGAGATAAGAGCGTTCAAACAAACAAGCTCTTCAGCTTTATAATATTAGTATAGGTCTTTGTTTTTGTCCATGTTCATTTTGAAACCCACTCTTTTGGATGCTTTACTGAGGTCATCGAGCATTGTACTGAGTTCTTCCAAAGTTCAACCATGACGACTTAATCACACTCGCTATTTACATAAATGCCTAGCCTTCTCTAGCCCAAAACCTTGAAGGCAACCGCCATTGCGGCCGTGAACAGTTACGGAAATTGACGTCTCCCTGCCTCACGCCTCGCTGCAGGAGGATAGGTTTCGAGGTCTGATCCTGAAGTCAAACTGTCATGGTGACGTTTTTGCACAGATATTTCAGCGCCACGATATACTGATAGTCAATCTGGCAACGTTGGAGAGACTGCAGCACAGCCCAAGTTTCGACCGAATCGAAGGCTTTCTCGTAGTTCACAAACGCTAAGCAGAGGGGCACATATAACTACCAATTCAGATGTAAAATCAATATCTTACTTCTTACTATATAACATGACTAGCTAACGCCCGCGGCTTCACCCCCTTGGCAAATAATATGTTAAAACCCTTTCTCGAGAACCACTCTATCCATTGGTGAAAATAGCATGAAAATCGGTATAGTAGTTTTTGAATGTAACAGGAATAGACAGACAGACGCAGCGGAGGACTTTGTGTTTTAATGATAATGAAGTCAATGAAACCTCAGCAGCTAAAAAAATTAAAAAAAAAAACCGGCCAAGTGCTAGTCGAATCCTCACACGCAGGGTTTCGTACCATAAACCGAAGAATAACACGACGATTTCTGTTATAGAGGCAATAGAAATTAAAACACTGTGAAAATGTCAACTGTCCATCTATTACGGTTCTTAAGGTACAACCCGCTGTTAGATAGACGGACGGACGAACTGACGCATGTACGGACGGACAGCGCAGACTTAGTTATAGTGTTACCTTTTGGGTTGCTTGAGGTTGGATCACGTCTATTATGGCTTTCTAAATTAAGAAATATTAACTAGTTGATAAATAAAGGAACAGTCACATATCAACACGTTCAATATCCAAGAAAACAACACATCTCTTCTTAATTTTTATTGTACACCAAAACCACTTTCATGATACAGAAATAATAGAGTACATGTACAAAGGCGACTTTAACTCAAAGTTGAGTTTTCTCCCAGCAAACCTTTGAGTGATAGAGAGAGTTCATCATAGAGGGTAGGATCCAGTGTAATAATAATACTACACTAGCTGACCCGCGCAACTTCGTCTGCGTCACATTTTCCATTATTGCTCCGCTCCTATTTGTCTTAGCGTGATGATTATATAGCCTTTAACCTTTCTCGATAAATGGGCAATCTAACACTGAAAGATTTTTTTAAATCGGTCCAGTAGTTTTGGACCCTATTCAATTCAAACAAACAAATCTTTTCTCTTTATAATATTAGTGTAGATGTAGATAAATACACAAATATATGTATATATACAAAAATCTAATATTACGTAATTGTGAAAGGAAATGCTCTTTAATTTTCTCTTGCAGACATCAAGAGAAGGGCTGTCGCGTAGAGAGTGTGGAAGAGAGTTCCAGAGACGTACTGCAGTAACTGAGAAGGACCCATCATAGTGGCTGGAAGTGTGACGCGGAGTGCGAAGAAAAAGAGAAGTAGCAGTGCGACAGGGTTTACCCCTTGGAATGAGGTACTCGAAGCGTTCACGAAGATATTGAGGAGAATTGGGATTGTACAGTATAGTATAGAGAAGGGATAGGAGGAATAGGTATCTCCACTAACAAACATGACAAAGACAACCAATAAAGGTACCATAAACTTACTCAACTCCATGAAACTCTTTACCACATAACTCTATTGTCAATTACCTTCAATTACTGATAGCAGTCAGTTATAAGCTAATGAACATCGAACAAGAACATGTCCAAACTCGGCCGAGTTGTTAGGAGACCTGTTCACACGGTTCCAGCGCCAATTATGAACAAGTTGGCACATGTTTGAATCAGACATGATGTCTGCTATCGCTTAGTTGTTTTGAAGTTGTCCAAAGTTTCGGGTAACTGGGATAGTGGAAGAGGAAAATGTTGGTAATTATTTTTTGATTGAAGTGGGTTTTTGAGTTTAGGAGGACTGTTTAATGAAGGTGGATTTCAGTAGTTTTATTTTTGTTAAGGTTTAGATGAGACTCCTAAGTGTTTAAAATATACAAGACACAAGTACCTACACACAAATATACAAGATACAAGACCGTGTTTTACTGCTCATTTTTTTAATTTTATATAAACACGATACAATTTAATAAAAGAGAAAAAAACTTTCAATAAAGAAAGACGAATAGAAATACAAAAATAGTACCTAACTTAAAGTGTTAGGAAGAAAAGGAACTTAGTGATAGTTTGACGGCTGATAGGACAGAGTTGAAGAAAAAAAAGTGTTGCGCCGACCACAAGTAACATGGAATTAGGGTAGGAAAATGATAATTGATAATTTAAAAGAAATGTCTTCCAACAAGACCTTTGACTTGGGATTGTTTGTTTTTGAGGTATATTTATGGGGCTTTGTGCCATATTTCTAAATATTAAAAGCAACTTTGAAAGCTTTCGTTATAACATAAACGATAATTAATATTGATACGAGCAAAATGAAAGCTCTACTTGGAAAATAATAACGATTAAATCAAACTACAGTTCCTCCGTAAAATAAATTACAAGTTTCAAAATGGGAAAATTGGGTTAAATCAAGAGACAAACAGAAAGTTCCCAACTTAAATCTTATGGGAACAATAACATAGTATCAACCAGTATTGTTTCCACTTTCATTCAGTTCTTGTTATTATATCAAAAAGTCGATTTGAGACCAATGTAGGTTTTAGTTCATTTCGCTGCTTTTATTATTATTTTAATTAATTTATTATTTATTTTTATACTTGTAAAACACCGACAACCTCTCAGGACTATGAAGCAAAAGAAAGCTCTTCCTTTTTCTTTTGATTTGCATGGACTTCGTAACATTTAGAGCGTTAAATTTTTTTTTTTTTTTGTATAAATCCTGATGAACTAAAATTTGATCAATTTTTAAAAGTCATAAAAAAGGTGTTGATTATGGTGTTAGTAACATAGTTCTCAGGTTGTCGGTGTTTTACAAATAACCCTGTATACTTTACTGTACACCAAATGAAAATATTATATTATACTTTATCGTACACCTCATAACAAGTACAGGAAAAAACGCTTATAAAAACAAGTGTACAATGGGCGGTCTCATCGCACAGGGCAATCTCTTACAGACAACCTTAGGATGGATTGAACTAAAGAAGTTAGATTTAGGGCGGTCAGTTTACAAACATCATAAATAATATTAATTCGACTTAATACTATAAAATAAACACATACATTACAATATACTAATAAATATCAAATATATAATTGGGAAAGGAGAAGAAAAAATATAGTGAGAGGTAATGCTCCTTTACCATTTTTTTTAAACGTTGGTAGCGTTTGAGCACGTCTCACATCTATGGGTAATGCATTTCACAAACGAGCTGCTTGAATAGTGAATGACTTGTCAAAAAATGATGTGGAATGCATGCGAATACTTAATTTAAGATTTTCCGTTGATCTCAAGGACCTAGAATGTGTGTCACAGAGAAACTGAAAGCGTTCTGAATTCGGTAGTTATTTTTTTGTTTTGATGTCACTTTCTGCCCGACGCAACAATCTACTATTGTTTTCGACATTATTGACGCAAATTAACACTATTTCTTCTTTCTCTACACAACCTGTATACATCACACTGATTTTCAAAGTCTACCGTTAAATAAAATAAGTGTAAATGGGTAGTTCGACACAAACATAAAGTTTCGCCACTAGATCTTACGAGTGCTATGACAAAGTGCTATATCGTTTACACGTTAAATTAGTGCTCCCTATAAAATCAAAAAGCCGCCGTTAGCGGTTGCATTTACACCGTAGTGTAACTTTCTTATAGGTATGTTGGCAGTTTTTGGCTAAGAACTGTGTTTATTTTCTGAAGTAGTAATAGTTTGGTAAAACATAAGATTAATTTCTTAAAAGTTTGCCAATGAATGTGTGATTAATATAGGAATTCCCACACCGCCACGTTTAGCAAAACGATCGATTTTTAGGGTTCCGTAGTCAAATGGCAAAAAACGGAACCATTATGGATTCGTCATGTCTATCTGTCTGTCTGTCCGTCCGTATGTCACAGCCACTTTTTCCGAAAATATAAGAACTTTGCTGTTGAAACTTGGTAAGTAGATATTGTATTCTTCACACAAAATAAAAAAATAATAACAATAAATTTTGGGGGTACCCCATACTTAGAACTGAAACTCAATTTTTTTTTCATCAAAACCCATTTGTGTGGGATAGGTCTTCAAAAATGTAATTTTTATTCAAAACTGAATAGTAACTGTACTTCCCGGGGTGTAACTTCTAAAATAAGAGTAATATACTTAAATTAAAAAAAGTATATATGGTGATTACCATGTAAACTTCTACCGAAAATTGTTTTTTTTTTAATACGTAATAAATCGTGAACCACAACTTTTGCTTATAATATATACCTACAGATTTATACGGAACCCTCGGTGCGCGAGTCCGACTTGCACTTGGCCGGTTTTTTTAAACTATAGTCTCGCGTTTGACTGCTGTCTTACCTAATGGTAAGCGATGATGTAAACAACGATGGAACACGCTTTAAGAAAAGTTATTTATTCACTCTTGATTTAAAGATCCCCTGATTTTACTTATCAGGAATTACAGGCAGAGAATTCCTCTCCTTAGATGTAGACACAACGAAAGTAGAAAAATTGCAGTTTTTGCGTTTTAGTCAGAAAACACTGCCGACTATTCTCTCGAAGTAAGCGTTAAATCAAACCCTGTTTTCTCAAGCTGATAAGTTTTACGTTTTGTTTGCATAAACCAGCTACTTTGAGGACTGCTTAAAATTCAGCTTATCCGATAAACCGCGCCCGCGAGAGACGATCAGCCAAAATACATAAAACTCAAATATTTAAACTTGCCAAGCGAATTTGATTTCTATCGCTAACACTCCAATTTTATATCGTCGGCACACAGTAAACTTTTATGTTTACCCATAACATTTCTATTTCGGGATAATATAATTGAAATGGAGTTCGTGTATTGTTTTAAACAAACGACGAACGGTGAACAAACGATCAATCAATTCGAGCTGCTAACCGGATAAGGCCGAATGGATAAAAAGCTTTTATTTACTGTATTTTTGGATACCCGTGGATAACGTATTTTTATTTTAATTGCTAACTTTTTTTCTTTTTTCGTAATTATTACCTAATAACTAGAAAAAAGGTACTGTATTGTATATACAGTAGGAAAACAATCAAACGAGTACATATACAGTAACTGAAATTAATAAATAGTAAATAAATAATTAATGACGTTTATAACGTATAAGCAACAGTAACAATTCGTGGTTGATTTATTTACATAAAAAATAGTTTTGTGCTACGATCCGTTAAAATTATAAATAAGTTAAACTAAGTATTTCCATTTAATCAACTTTACAATGAAAAATAAATAAAATATTTATTAATGGGAATAATAAAGACGATGAAAATACTATCCATCGCAGTATCGACACAGTTTTTGAAGATAACTTTTAACTCAGTTTGAAAAAGAATTTGAGTAAAAATAATGAAGATACATAGTAAACTCAACACTTCATTACTTCGCCATAATTATTATTTTCAAACACATGAAAATACCTCTTTTCCCGGCAAGACACTGCTTCTGGTAACAAAATAGCATACAATTCTGTAACCCATTTAAGTTCACTTCGGTGTGAAGGCAGTCCGCCCCGACAGCCAGTAATTCTCGATCTCGGCCAACGAGGCAAGTTTAATGAAATTCTTGCAGCCCCTATTTCCGTACTATGCTTACATCGTGTTTTTAACTTCGCACTTTCCTACTGCTTGTTTTGCGGGTAGATATGAAAAAGTGTGCTGGAAAATACATGGAGGGGAGGGTGTTTAGACATTAGGGGTTGGTCTTTAAGTATCGGTATGGGTTGAGTAATTTTGCTAGCGTAAGGACTATTTTGTTTCGGCAGTTGGTCCGTAAAACTGATGTATTTGTCTCGGTTTTTAGAGTTCCGTATCCAAAGGTTAACCAACGGAACACTTGTAAAAGCCTACACTGTACGTTCATTCGTCCCCGTGTTTGTCAGCGGGCTGTATCTCAAAAACCGTAATATAAAGCCATTTGAAATTTTCACCGAGTGTGTATTTCTATTGCCGCTAAAACAAGAAAAAATGAAAATGAATTCTAATTAAAAATTGAAAGGTATCAAACAAGAAACGTGTTTCTTTCGGTTTTGGTATGGAACCACGGATGCCTCACAAGTTGAAAGAGATAATCTACAAGTCCGTGATAAGACCTGTCGTAAAATGTATGGATCAGAATGTTGGGCTATAAAAAAGATGGAAGGAAATAGATGGATGTGTGGAGTAACGAGAATGGATAAAGTGAGAAATTATTACATTAGAGGTAGTTTAAAAGTGGCGCCAGTGACAAAAAACTTAAAAGGGAATCGCTTGCCTTGGTATGGTCATGTGAAGAGGAGAGAGGAAACGCATTTAACTAAAAGAGTAATGAACATAAACGTGGATGGATGTAGAGGAGAGAAGAGCGATATGAAAGAAAAGGGATAGTTTGACGGCTGATAGGACAGAGTGGAAGAAAAAAACGTATTGCACCGACCCCAAGTAACATGGGATAAGGGCAGAAAGATGATGATGGCACGGAACCCTTCGTGTGAGACTTCAACTCACACTTGGTCAGATTTATACCCATTGGTGCTTGTCTTCTGATTCATATCGGCCTTGTTTTGTCATGTCATTGATAACAGTTTGGTTCGCACTGTTTCATGTCACGTGTTGTGTTATCTCTTTAATCTATACTAGCAGACCCGCGCAACTTCGTTTGCGTCACATTTTCTATTAATACTCCGCTCCTATTTGGCTTAGCGTGATGATAATAGGCTATCTAATACTGAAAGAATTTTTCAAATCGGACCAGTAGTTCCTGAGATTACCCCCTACATACAAACTTACAAAAAAATTTTACCTACCTCTTTATAATATTAGTATAGATTATAAAGCAGAAGAGTTTGTTTGTTTGGTTGAACGCGCTAATCTCAGGAACTACTACTCCGATTTGAAAAATTCTGTCAGTGTTAGATATCCCATTTATCGAGAAAGGTTATAGGCTATATATCATCACGCTAAGACAAATAGGAGCAGTAATGGAAAATGTGACGCAGACGAAG
The DNA here is from genome assembly GCA_963859965.1 of Ceramica pisi. NCBI lineage: Eukaryota > Metazoa > Arthropoda > Insecta > Lepidoptera > Noctuidae > Ceramica > Ceramica pisi. The sequence goes on from OY982544.1 coordinate 22,409,874, forward strand.
TTGCGCGGGTCAGCAAGTCGTAAACATATTTTATACTAGCGTATGCTAGCAGCTTCGTCCGCGTGATTCCTAGGGAACATATTCCCGGAATATATAATAATATAACCTATTTAGCCTCATGTTCCCGTTCCCGTGGGATTTCCGGGATAAGAGCTCCTATATCCTTTCCCAGGTCTCAAACTATCTTTGTATGTATAAAATTTCATTCAAATCGGTTCAGTGGTTTAGGCATAAAGAAGGGACAGACAGAGTTACTTTCGCATTTATATTATTAGTAGGGATTTAACGTTACTGACTGACTGAGTGACTGATAGATAACGCACAGCCGAAACTATTGGTCGTAGAAAGCTGTTAAGGTGGAAGCGCCATGGTAGCCCGCGAAATTCAAATATTTTTAATGTTTTTTGCAATTTGCCGGTCAGTATGAAGCTGCATGTTAAACAAAATACGATTCGCGGCCGTTACGCATATTTATCTAAAGAATTATACCCATTTTAATTATCAATATAACTCTCTAAGTTCATACAACTCGATTGAATGACTTTTTCACGAAATAACATTCAATCGAGTTCTATGAACTTAGAAAGTTATATTAATCATTTAAATGGTTATAATCCTTTAGATAAATGCTCTTTACGATCGCGAACCGTATTTTTTTCAACATACAGCTTCACACTCACCGGCAAATTGCAAAAAACATAAAAATATTTGAATTTCGCGGGCTACCCTGGAGCATCCACCTTAAGCAACCTTTCTTGAGGAGTGTAGAGAAGCGCTAAGAGAGAATTTTATAATTCCTACGAGAACGGGAAAATGGAATATGTGCGTTATGTTATACGGACCCCGAAAACCAGGTTTTAAAAAACACTTTTGGTTACACTGAAGAAATAGTTTTAAATAAGAGTTTGAACTCGATACAATATGGGCTAAACTAAATTATTGGAACTGGCAGACACAACGATATGGATACAGAGATGGTACCGATTCAGCGATTGGAATGAGACTAAAGCGCCCCGGGAGCGGGATGCAGTGCTGTCTTTAAAATGATGACATTGCAATTTAGAGAAATCTAAGTAATCAATTGGTAATGTTAATTAGAGGTTTTCCCTAGGGGATTGGGAATCCGTAACAGTACGAAGTCAGTCGTGGACATCACACACAAAACGTTTTGGAAACTCATTCATAGTGCGTACAGCAAAGGAGTGGAATTTCCTGCCTGTGTCTGTGTTTCCTGATAGCTATAACCCGGGAGTATTTAAGTCAAGAGTGAATAGGTTACTTCTAGGCAAGTCCACCTAAGACCGCATCATTTTTTTTTTTTTTTTTTTTTTTTTTATACAAAACGGGGAAACTCTTGGCCCAAATCTCACCTGATGGAAAGCGATGATTAGGCCGAAGATGGAAGCGAGTTTCACCCGGAATCCTCTTACACAGAGGAACTGGCTATCATACCTCCAACTGCCGGAACACAACAATGCTGTTAACATTGTTGTTATGGCGACAGACTTAGACATGATGGTGGTAGCTTGCCAGGCGGACTTAGAAGAAGTCCTACCACCAACCAAACCGAGCAAAAAATTTGCCCCCGCTGGGAATCGAACCCGGGACCTCTGGGTCTGAATCAGGTGGTATAACCACTAGACCACGGAGGCGGTTAGTGTCACCTGTTTAGCACCACCCGGGGACCACGTGTAGGGATTCGCTCAAGGGTATTCTCCTACGGACGCGGGTGACTCGGCCCCCAAACAATCATTGCTTACCATCAGGTAAGAAAGTGGTCAAACGCGTGCAAAAACTAGTTTGTTACCATTGAAATAAACAGGCTCTAATTTAATTATTAAAAAAGTGTTAAGCAAATTATATAAAAAAAAAACACGTTGAAAATATAAACAAAAAACATTTAATTTAATAAGTGAGCTTCTTCGTTAATGTAATAATATTTTTAGGGACAGCGCAAAAATTTCATTCTCATAATTTCTTTAAAAATTATGCTTTCATTAAAACTAAAAGAAATGTAAATATGCATCATAGTTCTCTTGCACTTGAGGAATTCAAATTAAAGCCAAACAATGAAAAGAACGCACTCTTTTCTTCGCATAAATTAGTTCTTCAACTCTGCATCAAAAAATCGTAAATGTTTTATGTAATATCTCAATTAAGTTTTAATTAAAAAATTATAAAGAGAAAGAGATCAAATTCAGAATTCTGGTCATTTTATAACTTTTAGTGAATGTAGCACTAAGTTCTAAATCAACTACTAATTTGAAAAGATAAATAAGATTGAAATAGACGGATACCATATAGGTAAATGGATGCCGTTGAGTACCAGTATGCTACTTGGAGCAACTACCTACAGCCCAGTAAGGCTAGTTGTTCAGCTAGGCAAGACTGGTGTCAGACTGTGTAGCTTCTAACTATCCTTATCTTCAAAATAATGACGGCCGGGACCAACGGCTTAACGTGCTTTCCGAGGCACACAAGAGTCAACAAGAACGGACTTATGACGCTTTTACTATTTAGCCACTAGTTCCTATGCTCTGTGAGGATCTATCGTGAGGGTATGCAGGCGGCGAGCCTTGGGTGACGGAATCAGGCACAGAGGGCTAATTCACGTAATGTTATGACGCACCGATTAAGTTTTAGTGCAGTTGCAATTAAGTTTAAGTTCGAGTGATAAACGGTATTCTTGTAATCTTTGAACTGCGCGTAAACTGCGCGTAAACTGCGCGTGAACTGCACGTCAATTGCACGACAGCCAAACTACCAAACTTACTGACGGTGGAGAGAAAAAATATTATTCACTATATAATCGTTTAGAAACGAATAAATTTCAATGAATATAGACGTTATTATAATATTAAAAATTAAACTTAAGCATAAAAGCTGTCATTTTGGGACGTCAAACAAATAGTAGAATACCGATCATGATGCGTTCCAAAGCACGCACCTAAGACGCGCAACAGTAGAATGCCGTTATTGCGCTCGCGTGACGCAAACTTGACGCGTGCGTGTTTGACAGCGGTAGAGAATACGAATAGCATTGTTTTGATCGAAACTTAACTCCAACTGCACTTCAACAGCACTTATTTAGTTACGTGAATTAGCCTACTGGTTGGAAGCACGATGTGTTCCACGCGCGCCTCAAGGAGATGTCACCCACAGACACACCATCTTTAGTTCTAACATTTTCCTATTTTAGTTTTTAAATATTCCTCTCTGTACGTGAAGGCTTTGATGTTTACAAATTAGTGCATAATACTATTGTTTTAAGAGGGTGAGAGCCTGGAGATCTGTCATACAGGTCCCGAACCCACTACAGACTCCAGCTCTCACAAAGGTTACAAATCTGATCGAAATAATATGTCACGAACCTTTTTGAGAGAAATAAATTTTTATATTATTATTATTATTATTATTATTAATGCCCGCTAGGACCAGTGCCTGCCAGAGTCGCCGTGGCTCTTACCCGGCAGGAGTAATTAGATGGAACACGGATGGTTATATATTTGTCAGTCTAACACTCCTTCCGCTTCGACCAGAGCAGGAGTCATTTGATGATGTCCTATCCTTAAAAAAGCCCTTCCGCTATACACCTGCTGCTTTGTATTTACTTGTAGTTTAGAATTTACCCACTAGGTTTTTTAATATTTTTAATTGATATGGGTTTGCTCTTGACTGTAGTCTAGTTCAGAAATGGCAGAGACAAAGTCTAAGATGAACCGGGCTGACCCAGAAATAGCCTGTTCAATTTTTTTTAAAGATTAGGGTTGTAAGCGTTTGGAAACAGTAGCAGGCGAGAGTTCCACTCCTTTGCTGTGTGCATTGTGAAAGACGCTTGGAAACTATTCTATTTGACTGACAGACCTTGACTATTCAAAAGTGCCTGTAACTGGTCTATTTGAAATAAAGGATTTTGTATTTGTATTGTATTGTATTGTATTGTATTGTAAACGCTAAGTGCAAATTGGTGGAATAGCTACAAGGTAGCCTAGGGATAGTATGTTGATGAAGTTTCTTGACTTGCTCCATAATTTCACACCATAAAATAATAAGGAATGGGTGAATATATTAGAAAAACAGTAACTTATATAACAACACGATTTCGTTCATCCAAAACCTTTACTACCAACTTTACCCAGCCATATTGTCATGTAAAAAAATATATCCAATTTTTTTTTACTTTCTAAAAGAATATTCGGTACATTTTCCGCGCCGCGTCACGTCTATAGCAGCTTGTCACGGGTACTAAGGGCGTGTTAGCAACCTTTCAAACACGCGCCGGATTTTTTGCTTTTCGAGAATTTTGTTCGACCATTTTCATGTTTGAGTCTATTCAATATTTAGAGGTTTTTGTTTGGGTTTTAGGAGTAGTATTTTTAGGATTTAAAAACGTTACCTATGTTGCTTTAAATCCCCAAACAGGCTGGTACAGAATAGGACACACACACTTTCCAACTTATTTTTAAGTTTATCTAAAAGGAGTGATTCTTTTGATGGTAGGTTTGAAAAAATCACAGGATGGTAATCTTCATCATCATCATCTTCTGCATCTGTGAATCTAGAAGAAAGAGGAATAGGGAATTATTTCACCTAAATCATCTCGTTCCAGTATTTATAAACTGTGAAAAACCGGCCGGTGAGAGTCGGACTCTCACACGTGGGTTCCGTACTATAAACCAAAAAACATGTTTCTCGTATGGTAGCCCTTTCTAAAATGATTATAATAAGCGGCAATAATACTTAGGTGCTTTTTCCGCTCTAACAACAAATAATATAACACTTTGTGAAATTGTCAACTGTACTTATTATGGTTCTTGAGATACAACCCGCTTATATACAGACAAACGGACGGCCGGACGAACGGACGAACGGAAGAATAGATGGACAGTGGAGGCTTAGTAATTGGGTTCCGTTGGTATCCGAGTACGGAACCTTAAAACGGTTGAGTAGGTATAGCTGCTCTAGCAACCATATATCTATACTTAATATTACTAAGCTGAAGAGTATGTTTGTTTGTTTGTTTGCTTGAAAGCGCTAAACTCAGGAACTGCTGGTCCGATTTGATAAATTATTTCAGTGTTAGATAGCCCATTTATTGAGAAAGGCTATACACTATATATCATCACGCTAAATCAAATAGGAGCGGAGCATTATTGGAAAATGTGACGCAGACGTTTCGCGGGTCAGCTAGTTTTAATCATAAATAATTCTCACTAGTTTCTTTGAACAATATCCCACATCTCATTACCACCCTTTTTCAACCAAAATTATCACACACAATCGAATCATTGCGATAGCAATGGCGTCCGCATATTAATTGGTTAGTTACAGAGTAATTAATGCGATTATCAATTGATTGCAGATGTTGAGAACATTCAATTACTGACGCGAGTTGCCGCTATGTTAATTGAATTAAATGTAATTGTTTGTTTGTTTGTGTTATTGTTTTGTGCATGGCAGGGAATTGTTATTATTTTAATTATTGAGTAGTTAGATTAGTTTTAATCATCGTTCTATTGATCTTTTTGCTGTGGCATGGAAAAATGGACGGTTAGAATAGTCATTTTCTGCCTTTTTTTTCTTGTTACGGGACAAGCCCACCACACATGCCTACCAGATCTCCACAACCCATTAACTGGGTAACACGGTACTCCTCGGCAAGGATTGGTGTCAGATTTTCTGGCTTCTGACTATCCGTAACGACTGCCAAAGATCTCCAAATGATACTGCTTAACATGCTTTCCAAGGCACGATAGAAACTCGGTATATTAAGATGGTCACCCATCCACAAACCAACCTCAGAAAAAGTTTTTTAGGAATGGCACCTAGGATTTATAATAAGATCCCTAGACAAATTGCAGAAATAGAAAACATACACAACTTTAAAAAGGCTTTCTTGAAAATATTAATTGTCAAAGCGTATTATACGGTGAACGAATACCTCACTGACACACTATGACTAAGTACCTCTTTTTTGTTCCTGTTTGTTAACAATTTATATTATTTTGTCTTAATTGGAATGTATTTTATTTTTGTTTTATTTTTGGGTGTTAATTGGAATGATTTAATAATGTGTGATAGTAATACTTATTAGTTAATTTTTAGTTTTTTTTTTTTTGCTCTTGACATTTTTAATATTGATAAACTTTAATTGTTCATATTTGTACGCCGATGACGGCTAGACATAGCGTTTATAAATATTAATAACATCAGTACTTAATCTACCTACCTATGTTCAACAAATAAAAAATTGTATTTGTATTGTTTTTTACCTTGAAGATCGACCTGTGTGGTTGTTATTATTTAGCCTCGAGCTCCTCAAAAAAACTGGTCCTATTTGTATTAATTCAACTATCAAAACATCGAAGTGGTGTGGCATTAATTTCAAACAGCTCACATGAGAAATGCGCCTTAACTGTCGCTGTAACTCCCTCGGGCATAGTTGAATAACGACTTAACTCGATAATTCTGCGCTGAACTTAGCTGAACTAAATTATATTATAAGTGCTTTGATGGTAAAGGATACCTTCTCTTTGGATATTATGTCCGGTAGGAGTTGTGACGTTTTTATACCTGCAGTGTTTTTCATTTGATTTTATTTATGTTTTCTCATATTTTTATTTTTATATCTGATTGTACACCTCATAAGAAGTACAAAAATAAAGACCTAAATCGGTTGTAAGGATTAAATTATTGTCACTGAAACGTGAATTAAATATTGGAATACAAATATTCTTTACAACACACCGGAATTCAGTTTGGCGAAAGAAGCGGCGTCAGCAAAATTAAATGTTGAGCAGTGTACAGAATAGCCCGACGCTGCCCAACGCTAATTTACAACTCACCCCTTTCTTGTTACTTGAAACTTGCATCAATACTGATATTTTTATATGTAAATGCTAAGTAATACAATATCATTTAAGTGTATATAATATTCAATTTATGTATTTTCTCTCTCTATTTTGTAACCATTTGGATTTTTTTAAATTTTTAACCGACTTCCCAAAAAGGAGGAGGTTATCAATTCGGTTGTATGTTTTTTTTTATGTTTGTTACCTCATAACTCCGACAATTATGAACCGATTTGAAAAATTCTTGTTTTATCTGAAAGGATATACTTGCAGATTGGTCCCATTTAAATCATATCAAAATCGGTTACGAACTTTGGATTTTAAATCGAAATACCTACTTGGAATTTGACTACTTAGATGATTCTTTGATAATCGAAATTGCGTATTTTGCTTTTCTGCGATTTTGCAGTGGTGTTGTTAGGTGTAAAGCACCACTAAAAAGTGAAAAATAAAAAACTTTTTACAAAAAAATACAACCGACTTCTAAAAATAAAAACTACAAAGTAAAAAATAACTTTAATTTCGGAAGTTGGTGTTTTTGTTACTTTCTTCGTATTTTGACACCGACTTCCGAAATTAAAGTTATTTTTTACTTTGTAGTGTTTATTTTTGGAAGTCGGTTGTATTTTTTTGTAAAAAGGTTTTTTTGTTGTGCCTTTACAGGCAACTAAGAGCCTACATATACCTACAGTTAGCATGTCTTCGTACCTACACTTAGATTGCATAAAGAAATTTCAATTTGAGTTTAAATGTGTATGTTTAGATAGATGTATGGATGTTTGTTACTCAATCACATGGGAACGGCTGAAAGGATCTTGATGAAAGAGTATGTTTCCTTGGTATATTTAAAAAAAACGCGGCTGAAACTGCGGGTGCCAGATATATAATATATCTTAAGGCCACTCTCTCGAAGAAAAACCATACAGATGAAGTAATTTTTCGTTGGCACTTACCTACGGAGAAATTACATCAAAAATTGTAAGTACCTAATCTACGTCATGTATACGTGATTTGGTTTAGCCATAATTTTTCTATCAGTATTACATATTAAGAAAAAAAAACACTTTATCACCTTCAAATCGTTGGGATGAAACCATTTTATTTATATATTTTTATTCTACAGCTTTGCAATATAAACGGAAATGATTTAATTTTGTTACTTTTGGAAAATATGCAATGTTTTTATTATAATAAGTTAATGTTACGAGCTTGGGGTTCGTGACAATAAAAACAGCCGATTATTTAACCAAAAATGACACTTTAATAATCAACACTAATTATCAATTTAAACGCACTAATTATAACACACAATCGCACTATTAAAAACACTTCACTTCACTTAATTCGCAGTTGAAGATCGCTTCCGATGTTCGCTTGTATCGCCAATTCAATACTCCCTGAGTCGCGAGCTTTGCGCACCTTATATAGTCCGACAGTAATTTCCAGAACCTTCGAAAATGGAAATATCTAGACAGTTCGGGAACATACCGGTCCCGACTGACTAGGTGTCGAAACATCGAGAATGTTCTAGCATCGAAAATTCTAGAAAGATCGTGACCCAATTAGTTCCACTACTCGATACTAGATGGCGTTAGTAGTACGTTGTGAACCCGGCATTAATTCTGGCGCGTAACACTGCCCCCTTCTAAGACATGCTCGTCCCGAGCATCGGTCCCATAATAACGCGCCAGTCGATCCACATGAACGATCTTAGGTGCACTTCTCGTACCTTTCTGGATACGGTAGGTCACGTCATTGATTTTTGTGACAATCCGGTACGGCCCGTCCCATTTAGCTTGAAGCTTAGGAGATTTCCCTTTACTGCGAACTGGATTGTGCAACCACACTAGTGAGCCTTCGTCGAAACCTTTATTGTTCATTTTGCGGTCATAACGGGTTTTCATCTTTTCTGACATTCGCTGGCCCGATTGTCTGATGTGCTCATAAATGTCGTTCATTTTGTTCCGCAAGTCATTCGCATAATCGGTTATACTGCGTGGGGCATCAGGTGGTATTCCGGTGATCAGGTCTGCGGGCAACCGTAATTCCCTACCAAAGTTTGTGAAAGCTGGTGTTACCGATGTGCTTTCGTGAACAGCACTTCGGTATGACAGCAAAAACGGTTGTATGTGCTTGTCCCAATCGCGTTGCCGGTTTTCCACAACTTTAGCCAGGTATCTCTCCAATGTCTGATTAAATCGTTCCACCATTCCATCCGACTGTGGGTGGTAAGAAGTTGTTCTCGTTTTATGAGTACCCATAACTCGACAAGTTTCCTGGAATATTTGTGACTCAAAATTCCGTCCTTGATCGCTGTGAATCTCCAAAGGTACTCCAAAACGACAGAAGACTTCATGAACAAGTTTATCTGCAACTGTTGAAGCTTCTTGATTCGGAATGGCGAAGACTTCCGGCCACTTCGTGAAGTAATCCATTACAACCATGAAATACTTGTTACCACTGTCACTTTCCGGAAACGGTCCCGCAACATCCAGGGCTATCCTTTCCCAAGGTGCTCCAACATTGTACAATTTCAACGCACCTCTGCTACGAGTCTGAGGTCCTTTTACAGCCGCACAACTTGTACATTTGCGACACCAATCCTCGACATCGTCACGACAGTGAATCCAGTAAAAACGTTCCCGTATCTTCAGTAGAGTTCGTTTAACTCCCATATGGCCTCCTGAACATCCATCATGGTACAGCTGTAGAACATCCGGTACTTTCGCTTTAGGGACAACCATTTGCAAATGACTGCTGTCTCCCCTAGCATTCTCCCATTTACGGCACAGGACTCCATCCTGAATCACTAAGCTATCCCATTGTGCCCAATAGCTTTTTGTGATCGAACTCATCGCTGAGACGTCGCTCCACGTAGGCTTAGGAGCACTGGTCCTTATCCAGTCCAGAATCGGCTTGACGTCCGAATCTTCCTGCTGTGCACGTAGTAAGCTTTCCTTCCACTCGTTGCTGAGGTCTGTCTTGAACATCCTCACAGGTACGGCTTCTTTACCCTCTTGCCTTTACGCTCTTGCCAATGCTTGCAGTCTTCAGGGCAAGGTCTTCTTGACAATGCATCTGCGTTGCCATGAGATTTCTCGCTGCGATGTTCAACCACGAAGTCGTATTCCTGCAAGAGTTCAATCCATCTCGCAACTTGTCCTTCTGGGTTTTTAAACTGCAATAGCCATTTCAGTGCAGCATGGTCAGTTCGTAAGTGGAATTTCCGGCCCAGTAGATACTTGCTAAAATGTTGTACTGACTTTACCACAGCAAGCAATTCCCTTCTCGTGACACAATAATTCCTCTCTGGTTTCGACAACGACTTGCTGAAGTACGCAATCACAACTTCTTGATCGCCATTCCGTTGGGACAACACACCGCCAAGTCCGATATCACTTGCGTCTGTGTCAACTATAAATTCTTTGTCGGCATTAGGATACCCCAAAATCGGTGTTTTGCACAGACGGTTCTTTAGCTCCCGGAAGGCGATGTCGCAACTTTCATCCCAACAGAACTGTCGCTTCTCCTCGGTTAGTTTGTGCAGGGGTTTGGCTACATCTGCAAAGTTCTTGACAAATCGCCGATAATAGGAGCAAAGACCCAGAAGTGCTCTGACCTGCGTCTTGTCTTTTGGGATTGGCCAATCTTTGACAGCGGCGATTTTCTCTGGATCAGTGCGGATACCTTCTTCCGACACGACATAACCCAAAAAGTTAACTTGCCTTTTGAAAAGAGAGCACTTTTTCGGACTCAACTTGAGGTTGGCACTCTGGATCTTCATGAGCACGCGTTCCAGGTTTTGAAGGTGTTCATCAAACGTACGGCCTACGATGATGATGTCGTCCAAATAGACAAGGTAGGCATCGCCAATTAACCCGGTTAGTACAAGTTCTATTAACCTTTCAAACGTTGCCGGAGCGTTACACAATCCAAACGGCATAACTTTAAATTGCCACAGACCCTTTCCCGTCGAGAATGCAGTTTTTTCCTTGTCCTTTGGGTCAATTTCTACTTGCCAGTAGCCACTTTTTAGATCTAATGTGCTAAACCACTTAACTCCAGTGAGCATGTCCAGCGTGTCATCAATTCTTGGCAAAGGGTAGCTGTCCTTCTTCGTAACGTCGTTCAGACGACGATAGTCAACACAAAACCGCATGCTGCCGTCCTTCTTTCTAACCAGCACTACAGGTGAACACCATGGACTGGATGAAGGTTCTATAACACCATCCTTCACCATTCCCTCAATCATGGTTTCCACTTCCTTTTCACGTGCTACCGGTAATCTCCTTGGCCGCTGCCGGATAGGCAACTCTTCTCCTGTGTTTATTTTGTGTTGAACTAAGCCAGTCTTCCCGATATCAGCATCGTTCGAAGAGAAAACATCGGCGTACTTGAGTAACATCCTCTTCGCCTTGACCATTTCGTTTTGAGACAGAGCGCTGAGACAGTCTTCTAAAAGTGCGGTCACTCTCGTTTGGGCATTCTTGCTGAGGGTCTCAGTTGATGGATATTGGCATCGACGCAACCACTCCACTTTCTCACAGGTACCCATCAGTGTGCCTTTATCTATCACCTGTTCCTTATCACAAAGGTTCAGCACACGTACCCTTGAGATGTTGGTAGCTCTGACCAAAGTTCGTGCAACTTTCCAAGGAAGGTCATTGTCTATCCTTTCCACGAGTACACAACGATGAGTTTTTCCAGGATTCTTAGGAAGACTAACCGGCACAATCGTTTCCGATCTCGGAGGAAGAACAATCTTCTTCAGGCTGTATATATTTCCTGGTAATGCCCCTTCCATGAAAAGTTCCTCTTGCCCACATTTCATAACTCCTTGACTAACGTCGATCTCACAACGATTCTTCCTCATAAAGTCTAAGCCCAGGATGCAATCGTCCATTATATCGGCCACAACAACGTTATGCTGGTAGATTCTGTTGCCTAGCTTCAACTCCATCTCTCTCTCTCCTTGGACGGGTATGCGCTGACCGGTGGCTGTCACTAAATTTATGCGCTCTCGGTAGTATGCAGAGTCCCCAAAGAACCGACCTGCAAGTTGTGAACTGACGACCGTGCGAGAAGCTCCAGTATCTATCGTCAGCTTACATGGTGTTCCGTTGACCTCGCCCTTGATGATAAGGCTGTTCCCGTCATGGGTTTGTGAGATCGAAATCCTTGGGGCTCTTTGAACCTCAGCCAGTACCCGCCCCGCAGTCCTGGCCTTTACTCGTTTCCCTGCTGCTGTTGAGTGGTGCTGTTAGCCGCCCTACCCTCTAGAGATTGGCTACCTTCCCCTTCTGCAGTTCGCTTAGGGCAACTGGATCGAAGGTGGCCCCTTTCACCACAGCCGTAGCACCTAGGGCTGTATCCTTTTAATCGATCGCGAACTGTAGCCGCTGCGACCTCCCTGACGCGGTGGGAACGATGATCTTGCCGCACAGCTTCCACCTCCAGTGCATGGGCCAAAGCGTCCTTAAGTGTCGCGTGGTGCCCGAGCCTCACTGCAGCCCTAACTTCAAGGTCGCGGATGCCGTCAATGAAGGCCTGGACCAGGTTCCCTTCAATAAGCGCAGGTACAGACTGGTATGCCTTCCGCACCAGCTTCTCCACTTCAAGGGCCCACTGCTGCAGGTTTTCACCTTTTGCGCACGAAACACGTGCTCCAGATGAGCGTCACCATACCGGGATTCAAGTGCTTCAAGGAGCTGCTCGTAAGTTACTTCTTTACCGAGAGCTTCCAAGACAGTTAAGGCCTGGTCGCGCAGGCCTAAGGTGAGGGCAGTCATGGCTTGATTTTTACTCCAACCGTTCGCCTTCATGACGGCCTCAAACTGAATTTTGTAGGCCGACCAAGAAGACGTCCCATCGAACGGCGGCACTTTAAATCCACGTAGCGAAGGTGTAGTAGTTACGGGAGTTGCAATCCCATCTTCAAGTTTAAGGTTGCCCAACTCTTTCTTCATATCAGCAATATCGTTGCTACATTTGCTGATCTGTGTTTCAGCATCTGACAGGCGGTTGTCATGCTGAGCAACCTTATCCTTCACTTCCTTAATGTCTTTCCCGAAAGAAGCGTGAATTTCCTTCATGAGGAGCATCTGTTCTTCCTGGCGGCGCGCCTGCTCCTCCTTGTCAAGCTTGAGCTGTTCTTCCAAGCGACGGGCCTGCTCCTCCTGTCGGCGGGTCTGCTCCTCCTGTCGTCGGGCCTGCTCCGCCTTGTCGTGCTGCAGCTGTTCTTCCAACCGACGGGCCTGTTCCTCCTGTCGGCGAGCCTGTTCCTCCTATCGGCGAGCCTGTTCCTGCAGCATCATCATCAGAGCAGCAAAGTCTGGTGCTGCTGATGCCGGAGCTGCTGTGGACGGACCGGCTTCCATGGTCGGTAGCTGACTTTCCGACGTCTGCGGCGTTGCACCACCAAAACGCCTCTGATCCGTCTCCTGCTGGCGTTGACTACGGGTAGGTACGGATACCCTCCGTGTCGTCTTTTGGCAGAATCGGCATGATAATCCTTACTTCTGACACCAATTGTTACGAGCTTGGGGTTCGTGACAATAAAAACAGCCGATTATTTAACCAAAAATGACACTTTAATAATCAACACTAATTATCACTTTAAACGCACTAATTATAACACACAATCGCACTATTAAAAACACTTCACTTCACTTAATTCGCAGTTGAAGATCGCTTCCGATGTTCGCTTGTATCGCCAATTCAATACTCCCTGAGTCGCGAGCTTTGCGCACCTTATATAGTCCGACAGTAATTTCCAGAACCTTCGAGAATGGAAATATCTAGAAAGTTCGGGAACATACCGGTCCCGACTGACTAGGTGTCGAAACATCGAGAATGTTTTAGCATCGAAAATTCTAGAAAGATCGTGACCCAATTAGTTCCACTACTCGATACTAGATGGCGTTAGTAGTACGTTGTGAACCCGGCATTAATTCTGGCGCGTAACATTAACATGCGATCGGTTAACTTATTATAATAAAAACTCGTGAGGAGCTCGTGGCTAAATAATACAAGCCGCACGGGTCGATCTTCAAGGTTAAGCACCGCTTGCCAAGGTTGGTCTGTGGATGGGTGACCATCTTAACATACCGAGTTTCCTCCGTGCCTCGGAAAGCACGTTAAGCCGTTGGTCCCGACTGTCATTTGTACATCTTTGGCAGTCGTTACGGATCGTCAGAAGCCAGTTAATCTGAAACCAGTCTTGCCATGAAGTATCGTGTTACCCAGTTAATGGGTTGTGGCGGTCTGGTAGGCAGCCGCTCCGCGTAAAATACTAGTACTCAACTACTGGTTTGACTGGAAGCCGACCCCAATATAGTTGGGAAAAGGCTAGGCAGATGATGATGATGCGACCGGTTAAAGTCCGTGTCTATATTACTCCTGCACTTGTCCTAATGCACAAGGTCATTGGCATTAAATTACACAGGGTGACACAATTGGCGGTTTATAGCTAAAAGCGATCTTTTGAAGACCAACTTTGGATGAACAGCGGAGCGAAGGACATACAGTACTACAGCATTCGTGCATTTGTGTTTTAGACCTACGAAGAATATTATTTATTTAATTAATTCGAGTATTTCTCAGCATACTCCGTCCAGAATATCCCAGATGCTCCAAGACTAAGACCAACATACGTAAGTACAGGATCTATAATATATTACATGTTGACTGTACTCGCTTAGTTTCGCTCTATTTGGCCAGAATGTTTGTCCTGGGTCCCTGTAGTGTTACTACTTCTAGTTTACAACTTGTGCAAACGTTAGGATTAGGTGTGTGTTGGCGTGTTCGGCCAATGCTGAGGCAAATATTTGTTGTTGGTCCTAGAAGTGAAATGATTCATTGTTGGAGTCAGTTTTGAAAATGGAGGTGTGCAACTGAAAATGCAAAGACGTGTTACAAAGTTTTAAAATTAATCTAGGAAATGCCTCCCTAGAAAGTCATGGGCTCTATAGGTAAGCCCAAATGAAAATGGTCATGCGCAATTTTCCTTTTCTTATTTAACACTAGCTGACCCGCGCATCTTCGTCTGCGTCACATTTTCCATTATTGCTCCGCTCCTATTTGTCTTAGCGTGATGATATATAGCCTATAAACTTCATCGATAAATGGGCTATCTAACGCTTTTTAAAATCGTTCTATTAGTTTCCTTTTTATAATATTAGTGTAGATGTAGACTATCTGACACGAACAATTTCGTCTGTCTCACATTTTTCATGAACGCTGCGCTACTATTGGTCGTAGCCTGATGTTATAAATAGCTCTTAGCTTTTTTCGATAAATGGGCTATCCAACACCATTTTTATTTATTTGAGCCTGTCGTTCTTGGGGGGAGCTACTCTCTAAGACGGAAGTCCACAGTTTCGGGCGTATCCTACTCTGTTACCTAACCAAGAAGATCCTACTGATAT
Organism: Ceramica pisi; assembly: GCA_963859965.1. Classification (NCBI taxonomy): domain Eukaryota; kingdom Metazoa; phylum Arthropoda; class Insecta; order Lepidoptera; family Noctuidae; genus Ceramica; species Ceramica pisi. The sequence continues at coordinate 22,425,151 of OY982544.1, forward strand.
TATAAATGCGAAAGTTTGTGAGTATGTATGAATCGATTACGATGAAATTTGGTATGTAGGTAGCCGAAGATCCAGAATAACATATAGGCTACTTTTTATCCCGTAGTTCCCGAAGGATCGGCATTAAAATGGGAATAACGAGAATTTATACGCGGACGAAGTCGCGGGCGGCCTCTAGTAATTAATAACAACAAGATTTCTCAGTTACTGTCAAATCATGTTGTTATTCATTCTTAGTTTGGTTTCGGGACTAATTTTAAGTCCGTAGATGATTCAAAGAGAAGGCTTAGAGAGCAAAAAAAAATATTTAGCTATAAAATATTAAGTAACAATTATAATATAGCTGTGTTGCCATGGTCTATCTATACTAATGTTATAAAGCAGAAGAGTTTGTTTGTTTGTTTATTTGTTTGTAGAAAGGAGTGGGTTATATCCTAAAGGTGGTACTAGGATAAACAGCAGAGAAACTCCGGTGACAATAAATAGTGGACTGTATTAAATTTAAAAAGAAGTTAACAAGCGATTCTAATAATATCAAAAAACTAAGATCAAGTAGGAAAGAGTGTGCGCTCAGTAAGGCGGACGATGACCACAGAATGACGCAGTGTCGTGGGTCGGCGGCCGGTGCGCGGGCGCAGCTTGAACGCCCCTCCGCGACCGCAGGTACCCCGCGCGATGGCCCGGCGCGTAGTGATGTTCTTAACAGTGTGTTTGTTCTTTTTTTTTTGTTTGGTTGAACGCGCTAATCTCAGGAACTACTGATCCGATTTGAAAAATTCTTTCAGGGTTAGATAGCCCATTTATCAAGGGAGGTTATAGGCTATATATCATCACGCTAAGACAAATAGGATCGGAGCAGTAATGGAAAATGTGACGCAGACGAAGTGGCGCGGGTCAGCTAGTCTATGAATAAAATACCCTTATGGGCCCCGTCTTTTAAATTGAATGCCCTATGCAATAAACTCGAAGAGTCGAAGACAATAACATCATCAATTCCCCGAACTAATGATTAATGTATACCAAATATAATAATCAAGCAAAGTCGATTTGTTATTCCGCCTCCTAGGTACTGCAGATTAACATAAATGGTCCTGCTTCGAACCAGCCGCGATCGTAAAAGTTACCACAGTATAACTCTTGAATAATATACATAATTGTAAATCTTATGACTTGAGGGAATATCGGAATGTATTCCGAAGCTTTTGAATTAAGGAATGGTAATAGTAATATTGTATAGATGGGACTTGGGAGTAGATTCTTGTTATTCTCCTAAATATAACCACCAATCTTAACGCTCATCGTGTCGCTTTATGTAATGTTTTCTTCACCTTTTATTTTGTAACTTATATGCCGTACATAATAAGAAGTATTCTATTCTATGCTCTGTTACGAATATTAGCATGTAAAATTATGGCGCAAGAAACCCCCTTCATTTTCACTTTAGTAAAAACTAAAATAAAATGAATTAGTGAGATGCTATTTAACCCCTGGACACTAAAGCCATTTAAACCTAAAAAAGAAAACGTTATAAAATATTCTAAATTCAAATTAACATTTTTCAACATCAAAATAAAATTCACAGCCAACAATTTTATCCCGCGGATGCGACGAACAAAAATGTAAAGCCGAGCCTATGGCAGTTAGTTGCTGTCAATACAAAATGTATGTCCGACACCCCATTTTTAATTGGTTTTAGGCCATGCTCGGGAAAAAAAACGAAGTGCTAACAACGTTTGCCAATCATCCACCTTTGAAACTAGGGATTTTATAGAGCGAGGGATGTGACGTCAGTTTAGTTCACAAACTGATTTGTCAGATACCAGGTTGATGCCTTCGAGTCAATTGAAAAACGAGCCAAGAGGATCATCGGAAATGATAGGCTCGTCGAATCTACGCTCCAAAGTCTTGAGCATCGACGCCGAGCTGGCCTGTCGGTTTTCTTCCGTTTTCCTTTGGGTAGAGTGCGACGGAATTGCATAATTAAATTCCTTCAAACCCTACATCTTATGTTCCGATGATGGAATCATCGAACCATAAGATGTAAGGAAGGCGACGCGCCACCGGCACGTGGTGGACATCCCACCTGGGGCCCGAGTCTGCTATTACAATAGTGTCAGAATGGTCGATCACTGATTTCAAAATGGTTGATTTTGACAAGTTTGTTAATCTACTAACATAATGGTATCATAATGGCGTCATTATGACATTCCAATGATCAACCACTGACACGCCATTGAAAGAAAGGCATAATTATGAATGGTAATCTCTTACATAATGACAGATTTAGTATTTACGAGCTTCTCACTACTTCAGATTGCTTATAACAATAATAAATATGTAAAACTAAATATAAATAAAATCTGGCATGAATAAATGGTCATATTTAGCTCGGTAATAATGGCAATACGGCATTCCTTCAGCAATTCTATTACGAGACCACTGACGTCCCAGTGACCGGCCACTGACGTGCCAGTGACCGTGCGATTATGATTTTAGCAGATTACGAACTTTTAGCAAAATGACAATGGGATCGTGTAGGAATGACAAAGGAGGATGGCGAGGTTGCATGTACAATGGGACCCACTGTTAGGAGTATCGTACAGTATGGAAACTTATAACTATTTGTAGAACTATATAAAACTAACAAAAAAGCAAATGGGCAGTAAGTCGTAGAGGCTGGGAGATGTTATAATTAGTAATCGGGCAATGTACAATTGACAATTAACACAACGCATTTTAACGGGTAACTAAGTCCAAACCACTTGCAAATCGCAATCCAAAGGTAAAAGCTGTTGTCTTAGTCGGTATGTAGAATAGTCAGTCCAAAGGTAAAGCCAAGTTGTCAAGAATCACAAAATCGCATAGAAAATAATAGATATCTCACGTTAGCCGCTGAAAACAAACACTAATTGTTTTGACACTGACAGCCAACTCCAATTGACAGCGTAACGTTCCACTCTACGTTATCACAAATAATCGTAATAATTATATTATAATATTGTACATTTTTGTATGAAAAATGTAAATACATTTTTAATATTAACTTTTATATGTTTCTCATATTTTACAAGTTTTATTAATAAAAAATAATTGACAAGCATAAACAAGTGTAAGAACGTAAATCATGTAGGTAATGTAAGAGTATGTTGGAATGTAAAATATGTAATGTGAAATATGAAACACGGTGCGCTTAGTAACTGCATGATGACTTATATTTATGTAAATGAAAATATTTTCTTACTTTTAATTCCCATCACCCAGTGACTCAATATTTTTTATATAATTCTTTAACAAACTCTTAATTATAGTAAATATGAACTTGCAAGTGAATTACACTTAGTTAATTTATAAATAATGTGGGTCCAAATTCGCCATCCTCCTTTATAAAAATAGCAGACTCGGGCCCCTGTAGAAACAAAACGTTTTGGGAACACACAGCGCGTACAGCTGAGGAGTGGAATTCCCTGCCTGAGTCAGTGTTTCCTGATAGTTACAACCTGGGAGTCTTTAAGTCAATAGTGAATAGGTTACTTCTAGGCGTGCTCGATCTTAGACCGCATCATCGCTTAAAATCAGGTTAGATAGTCGTCACACGTATGCCTATCTATCGTAAAAAAAAATAAAAAAGTCGTTTACCTGGTGAAGGTCTCGAGTAGCCGATGTATACAAGATGCAAAGGATCAGTCGTTGGGGCGACACGCGGGGGGACCGCCGTCCAGTGAACGTCTTTCGGTTGATATTATTATGATGATGAATTGATTTGAGAGAAAGTGCGACGATTAAAGGATGTGCTACGCAGTTGGCTGAGATTTGATGACTATACTGTCGGAACATTACTAAACCCTTGCAATCAGGTAAATTTAAAAAAATAAAAAAGTCGTTTACCTGGTGAAGGTCTCGAGTAGCCGATGTATACAAGATGCAAAGGATCAGTCGTTGGGGCGACACGCGGGGGGACCGCCGTCCAGTGAACGTCTTTCGGTTGATATTATTATGATGATGAATTGATTTGAGAGAAAGTGCGACGATTAAAGGATGTGCTACGCAGTTGGCTGAGATTTGATGACTATACTGTCGGAACATTACTAAACCCTTGCAATCAGGTAAATTTAAAAAAATAAAAAAGTCTTTTACCTGGTGAAGGTCTCGAGTAGCCGATGTATACAAGATGCAAAGGATCAGTCGTTGGGGCGACACGCGGGGGGACCGCCGTCCAGTGAACGTCTTTCGGTTGATATTATTATGATGATGAATTGATTTGAGAGAAAGTGCGATTGTCCTATTTAAAGATCTTGCAAAACGCTTAGTAGACGCTTCGCGTGACCCAAGAGCTGGCTTTTACCTTGGACAGAGGATAAGCATTGCCATACAACGTGGCAATGCAGCCAGTCTTTTGGGCTCACTTCCAGTCGATAGCGATGGGGACGAATTTTTTGATGCCATTTTTTAGTTAGGAGTTTTTTTTTTTTCTATTTTAAGTGTATATAGTTTGTTCTTTAAATACATTTCTAGAGCTGGGTAAATTTCATTCAGTTCCATGTTGCTGAAACACGCGTCACGTTCGTGAACGGGCATCATCAGTTTAAACTGGTAGTTATTACTACCACTGGTTTAATCTCTTATTATTGTTTTTGTTGTACATAAAAAAACGTACAAAATAAATGCATGATCTTTCTGTGTACGAAGTGAGTAACACACAAGATTACTAATTTTTTCACAACTTGTTTATTTATAAACAAGCTGACCAGCGCAACTTCGTCTGCGTCACATTTTCCATTAATGCTCCGTTCCCATTTGTCTTAGCGTAATGATATATAGCCTATAGCCTTTCTCGATAAATGGGTTATCTAACACTGAAAGAATTTTTCAAAAACAAACTCTTCAGCTTTATAATATTACATTTTGTTGCGGAGTTATTTTAAAATTATGATATCTCTCAAGATATTCATTGAAATTAAATAATGTCAATGGCAATTTTGTTCAAAATTAAAAACTTATGATGATTAACGTATTTATTTGGATAAGGATTAATACCATGTTAATAAAAACTTCCTCGCAAATAATACATTATTTTAAAACAAATTTGATTTTCATAAAAAGGGATGTAGTGAGTTAATCTTAAGGGATAGTCATTTGCTGTCCAGAACATTTTTTTAGAACTTTAAAGAGGCATTTTCGTAATACTTGATTTTTGCTTAACTTAAGGCCGTACCCTGACCAAATAACCTTGAGCATTTTTTCCCTCAACAACAGCGCAAGAGATACAATAGCGAATACGCTCAGAATGTTGAATAAAATCGTTATAAAATCTAGTTTTGGTCGTTTGAAAAAAATACTTCTACCAAAATGTTCATAATTAAATTGCCTATTCATTAGTGTAAGTACATGATATGTCTAGAACATAAAAACAAAAAACTTTTTACAAAAAAATACAAAAAGTAAAAAATAACTTTAATTTCGGAAGTCGGTGTCAAAATACGAAGAAAGTAACAAAAACACCGACTTCCGAAATTAAAGTTATTTTTTACTTTGTAGTGTTTTTTTTTTTGGAAGTCGGTTGTTTTTGTAAAAAGTTTTTTATATTTCACTTTTTAGTGGTGCCCCACACCTAACAACACCACTGCAAAATTGCAGAAAAGCAAAATACGCAATTTCGATTATCAAAGGATCATCTAAATAGTCAAATTCCAGGTATTTCGATTTAAAATCCAAAGTTCGTAACCGATTTTGATATGATTTAAATGGGACCAATCTGCAAGTATATCCTTTCAGTTAAAACAAGAATTTTTCAAATCGGTTCATTATTGTCGGAGTTATGAGGTAACAAACATAAAAAAAAACATACAACCGAATTGATAACCTCCTCCTTTTTGGGAAGTCGGTTAAAAATCAAAATAATCGTTAGTTTTCGAGAAGATGCATGTTTTCAGTATTTTTTTCTCTATTCTGTGGTTACGTTGTGAGGAGATTACTTAAACATTATACTTAGTAGTAAAAAATAAAATCTACCATTTTGAAGCCAAGATTATTTAGATAATTAATGTATTTTTTATTAGTTGATATTTCTTTTGGATAAAGAGTAGACAGCTCCAAAAAACTGCACAAAAAACGGTTAGCGCTGCGTTTACGCAGCGCAGGCAACAGTGCAAGCTTTTTTCCCGCTAGCAACATTTATTATTGCTGCTCCGCTCCTATTGGTCATAGCGTGATGTTATAAGATTTTTTCAATTGGAGCCGGTAGTTCCTGAGATTAGCGCGTTCAATCAAACAAACAAACAAACAAACAAACAGACAAACAAACAAACAAACTCTTCTGCTTTATAATTTATTAGTATAGATTTTAATATTTTTGGAGTTTTTACATACATACCTCAAATTCCTGAGACGTCAATAAACAATCAACTGTTACGTAAAGTCAGCGCCATTACTACTCTATAACGGGCCGTTTTCATAACCTAACCACGTTTGTGGATAGATAATTATCCCCGACAAACAGATTATAATTATTTATTTATTTATCTATATATCGGGTGTTTTTGACAGTCCTCCACAAACTGATAGGGTGGCTTCAGTACATCATATTAAGATGACCGGTACATAAAATTCTTTCAGGAACATTAAGGGAATCCAAAAAACCAGATTGGTTTTATTACCTCAAACGCAATGTATCGTTACCGTGGCAAAACGCACGTAGACATCCATTTCTGTTTTTTTTAAATCAGCTGTTTTGTTAACATAAATGGAGTGTTGCATACAGAGAATGTAATTTAACATTGAAATAAAGGAATATCAGCAGAAAAAACGACAATTTTTTTTTCTTTCCTGAGAAAATTTCCAGTGGGATATGATTCAGAATAAGGAGCTGAATCAATCCTGTGTTTTTGTGGAGGGCTGTCAAAAACACCCGGTATATTTTATTTATTACGGCACTCCAACAAAAAGGTCACAGAAACATTCTGTCGGTTTTTTTTTTTAATTTGTTAGTTCTATTGTGACCTTATCATTTATAGGTGTGCACACACAGACACAGTAGGTGATAGAATGTTAATTTATAAAAGTTTGTAGAAATAGCATTGCAGGATCGTAACTTCGTAAGTAATTATCTATCCATAGACAGTTCGTTTCACAATTATTGCAGAAAAGTGTTAACTATTTATAAAATTTGTAAAACCCTTACATTTATATTTTTAAGACCTTATTCGACAGTGTGAAACAATACAATCTCAACTTTAATAAAAAAGGTTTAGAACATCAAATTAGAAAATTCAGATGTGACTTACTATTTGTAAAAGAATTTTCAAAATCAGTTCAGTAGGTCTAGAAATTACCCCCTACAACCTCTCAAACTCACAACATCTCAAACACACAAACTTTACCTCTCTATAATAATATTAGTATAGTAGATAATATCTATGTTTATTTAGTTTGGCTTCTAAAACAAAATAGCATGTCAACGAAATTGTGTATTTTGCTTTCCTGCGACTTTCCAGTGGTGTTGATACTACTAAAAATTCAACTGACTTAAAAGTAAAAAATAACTTTAAATTCGGAAGTTTTTGTTAGTTTCTTCGTATTTTGACACCACCTTTTTTACTTTGTAGTGTATTTTTTTTGGAAGTTAGTTGTATTTTTTTGTAAAAAGTTTTTTATTTTTCACTTTTTAGTGGTATCCCACACCTGACAACACCACTGCAAAATCGCAGAAAAGCAAAATACGCAATTTCGATTACGTAGATGACATAAAACCATCATCCAAGTAAACGAATTCCAGCTATTTTGATTTAAAATCCAAAGTTTTGATAAAATTTAAATGGGACCAATTTGAAAGTATATCCTTTCAGATCAAATAAGATTTTTCAAATCGGTCCATAATTGTCGGAGTTATGAGGTAATAAACATAAAAAAAAATACAACCGAATTGTGAACCTCCTCCTTTTTGGGAGGTCAGCTAAAAATGAGTTTTATTTCGGATATCGGTGGTTTTGCTAATTTCTTTGTATTTTCGCTTGTATTTTTTTGTAAAAACTGTTTTAGGACAGGATTTTATCTCTACCAGATGGCGCTACATTCAATATAATGTAACTTCACATAGCCTTATCCAGAGGACGATCGAAAATCATCCAACGATACATCATTTACCTAATAACGAAAAGTCATTTAGAAGTTATGAGGGAACTACATACCGGTCAACCACATAACCCTCCGCAGTAGTCGGATAACTAAAACAAAACACTCCTTTTTTAGGCAGTCGTGTAAAAAAAACAAGACATTTGCGTACGTAGTCGCTAGCAAAGTTAGTTTAAACTACAAGCTTGTATCTCATCAAGGCAACAAAAGAGGTAAGAACATTACATGCTTTCTGCAAAAAGTCGGGGAAGGCACGTGAAGAAACGCTCCCCACTCGGCAAGCATGTATGTTCAGCCGTCGAACTGAACGCAGCCATTACGTTGAACGCTGTTCTTGTGTTTCTTATGAGATCGCCGCCGCAGCTTTTGGTTCGGGAGGTGGGTGATAAGCGGAGCGGAGGCGTTAACGGGAGCGGTAAGCTGTTTAAATTTTCTTTTGTTAAACTTGATACAACAGGTCAAGTGCGAGTCGGACTTGCTGGCAAAGGGTTCCGTAATAATATTTTATTTTTTCCTACTCTTCTAATTAATTTTGTTGCGGGATCCAAGACAGTTGAATCGTTTCTCCGGGGCTCGTCTAGCTTCGTTAGCTCGGAGTTTTTCTGGTGGTCGCCACTGTTGATTTTGGCGTTCAGGAGTTGCAGTCACAAAAAAAAGGTTCCAAACAAAATTACACTTATGTAAACTTTAAGACTACTGACTTCTTATAGCGTTTTAGAAAAGAAAGAAGAAACAAAATACATTTATTTCGCCAGAAATGTGGCACAAACACAAAATTAAACAAAAAATAAAAATCAATTTACAAACTAAATACAACCTATTCTATTCTATATGTTTATGTGGCAAACAAGCCGATTGACACCATCAGTAAGGACCAGACATATTATTATCTGTGGTCACACCACAGACAAAAAAATCTGTAATAATATAGGTAATTTAAAAAACTATAATTTGCATGCAGGTTCAGTAGAAGACCAGTGTCAAGCCAGCGGCAGCAACTACTTATCTGGCCTTTTTGCTGAACTGGACCTATTTGGTATCTGTCTGCGAGTCTTTAACTCAAGAGTGAATAGGTTACTTCTAGGCGAGCGTGCTCCATCTTACACCACATCAAAGCTTACCATCACAGTAAAAAAAAAACCGTGAGGACCAAATAAACTAACTTGATTTATTTCATTAAAAAATTTTTGGTAAGTAATTGCGGAGGTAAGGGCAGGCCTCTTGAACAACTAAATAACTATTAATTAAAAAAAGATGAAAAAAATGATTACAAACCACACAATAAGGCCCTTTCATTTGTTATGTCAAACGGCGGAGTTTGAAAATCTTTCTTTGATTTTTTATTTACGTAATGCTTCCGTGTTTGGGTTCCAGAAATTCATATATATACCACATTCTACTAAATTAGTCTATTATATTTTCTGTGACAGACAGATAGATAGACAGAGAACCGATGATCCTGTAAGGGTTTCGTTTTCAGTGATGTTCGGAACCGGAAGATGAGAATAAAAGGCAGATTGTTGTGTGATTCTAATATGATTATGAATCTAATATGATTATCCTAAAGGGGTTTTTTTTGCTTCCCTGAAATAGTACTACAATGGTGTATTATGTAAAAGCATGCATTATTTTCACTGTCTTGTAAAGGTGCTATTTACCAAGTGCAAGTTGGATTTACATACGCAGGGTTTATTTATTTATTGGTTCCGCACCAAAAGTCTAAAAAAACATGTTTCTTGTATGGAGGCCCCTTTTATTTTCAATTCAAGAAGGGTTATGATTTCGAATTATTACTTGTTGTTATAGCGGCAACAGAATACACACTAAATGGAAAATTCAACTGTCGACATATTATTATTACGGATCTTGATATATCAGCCGCTGACAAACAGACGGAAGGACAGTGGGTGTGTAGAAATAAGGTTATCTTGGTTACCTTTTGGGTTCGAATAAGAAAAGTGGTCTTGGAAACGCAAAAATCAAATCGAAATAACATTGATATATGGGTTTTTATATATCAATGCGAAATAAAGAAATCTTATTAACATTATGAAATATCACTCACGGTTACCTATTAGAACGATTAAATCGCCTCAGCTCATCACCATGTCCCGCCCCTGAGTCCCTCATCGTTTGTATAAATGTTCACTTTTTACCACATGCTATACAGCGTGCTACATCTACAGTAATTCATTTCATTTTTAACCGACTTCCCAAAAAGGAGGAGGTTCTCAATTCGGATGTTTGTATTTTTTTTTTGTTTGTTCGGGCATAACTCCGTCGCTTGCCAACCGATTTTATTATTTTTTTTTTTGTTGGAAAGGGAATACTTCCCAAATGGTTCCATGATAAGGAAACCAGGATCTGATGATGGCATCCCAGATAGGTCGAGGGGAACTTTCGAAAATCGTATGGGCAACTAGTGCGTTTGTTAGGTGTGGGGTACCACTAAAAAGTGAAAAATAAAAAAACTTTTTACAAAAATACAACCGACTTCCAAAAAAAAAAAAAAACACTACAAAGTAAAAAATAACTTTAATTTCGGAAATCGGTGTCAAAAAACGAACAAATTAACAAAAACACCGAGTTCCGAAAATAAAGTTATTTTTAAACCTGTTGTATTGGATGTTAATCTGGAAATAAATAAATTCATTCATTCATTCATTCAATATGGCATTCCTACCGCAATTCTATAACGGGACCATTGACGTGCCAGTGACCGTGCCATTATGAATTTAGCAGATTACGAACTTTTAGCAAAATGACAATGGCATGACAATGACATCCTTTCGGAATGACAAATTTATAAAAATAGCAGGCTCAGGCCCCTGGTATAGCGTAAGGCTTATATTGCACTCAAATTTAGAAGGCTCGCTGGCTTCTAAAATACAGGTACATAAACCCAGTTTAGAAGTCAGGGTTTTTAATTCTGACAATTTTTAGCCATTTGCTGTTGGTGTACAACATTTTAAAGTCACATAGATTTAGAAATAAATTATTCTTATTTTTATTGTTCTTCTTACATAAAGACATTATCTTGCATACCTACAGAATGTTCTATCTTCACAGAGTTTAGTATCTGCGCCGTTTATGTATGCAGTCGCTAATGCAATCCCGCAACGGACGCTATTTGCCTCGAAAATTGCTTCCGATATTTACTTTAAGTCTGCTCTTAATAGAGAAAAAGGATATTGCATTAAAATACAGCTTTTATTTTATACCAGGAAAGTTACTGCGTTTACAGTTTATCATAAAATAGTTTATTTTTATTTTTTTTATTTATTAATTATTACACAAAGTGGCGAGTTATTATAGTTGAGGCGAGATTTTTTTTTATACAAAACGGGGAAACTCTTGGCCCAAATCTCACCTGATGGAAAGTGATGATTAGGCCGAAGATGGAAGCGAGTTTCACTCGGAATCCTCTTGCACAGAGGAACTGGCTATCATACCTGTAACTGCCGGAACACAACAATGCTGTTAACATTGTTGTTATGGCGGCAGACTTAGATATGATGGTGGTAGTATGCAATGTGCAAAGTGCAATGACAAATGCTCATGTATCATCATCATCATCATATCAATCGAAACTCGAAAGACGTCTTCTGCTTGTTAATAAAATATTGTTATCCAGGGGTGAAAGTAACTGATTTAGTCCCAAGGGGGCTTGGGACTAAATCAGCGCTAATCTGCGTTTGGCGCCCAACCGCAGCGAGGGTGCCTATAGTAATTCGAGACTAGATAAGTCTTTCACCCGAAATTTTTCATACTTTTATATAGCAGAGATTTTTATTAACACGATGAGTTGTTGAAAAGCACAGTGTTCACCTCGAGTGAAAGACTTATTAAGTCCCTCGAACTAATGGCACCCTCACTACGCTGGGGCGCCAAACGCCGTCTCGGGACTAAATAAGTTGCGTACAAACCTAGGATCACGATGTACTATTACAGGCTTTTTGTGAGTCTTTCCATATAAAATATTAATTGCGTTATTTGTTTATAAAATCGTAAGATAGTTGGTATTCTGTATATTATATACAGAAAATATAAAGAAAATAAATTTCATGAGAAAAGTTAAAAAGAGTGATTGTATTTATTACACGACTGCCCAAAAAAAGGAGTGTTATGTTTTCAGGGTTCATGTATGTATGTTTGTTTGTATGTATGTTTGTGAGTTTCTTTATTCCATCATAACTTCTAAACGGCTTAGCCGATTTCAATGTATGTGGTATTGTTAGAAACGTTTCGTTATCCCAAGTAACATAGGCTGTTGAAAAATAATTTAATAATAATAAGGGGAGCCATGATTCATGAAACAAACGGGATTGTTTTTTAATTTTCATTAAAATTGGTCTTCTTATACTATCATCGTCTAGAACTTGCTTAGTACATAACAAAAATATAATAATTATTATAAAACAGTAGTTATTAAATAACTAGCTGACCTGCGCAACTTCGTTTGCGTCACATTTTCCATTAATGCTCCGCTCCTATTTATCATAGCGTGATGATATATAGCCCTTCCTCGATAAATGGGCTTTCTAACACTAAAAGAATTTTTCAAATCGGACCAGTAGTTCCTGAGATAACCCCTACATACAAACTTACAAACATACAAACTAACAAACAAATGTTACCTCTTTAGAAATATTAGTATAGATTAATATAGATATGCATTTATTAACTAAAAATAATAAAATATTATAAAACAGTAATGTAAAAAAATAAAAACACGCCTGCCATGTCTAAAAATGAAATAAGAAATGAAAAACAAGCAAACGCCCGAAAATTAAACACTGAAAAAACAACTTTTCTGTTGCAGTCAGGGGACAGTAGGTACTCTGTAACATTTCTTTAAACGTCCCCCGTCTGCAATAAAAAAGTTGTTTTTTTTCAGTTTTTAATTTTTGGGCGTTTGTTTGTTCATTACAATTTTAGCAATAGCTTCTTTATCCAGCGTTTACGAGTTTCCAAATTATAAGATTATTAAAAAGTAAGACCTACCTTTCTTATTATTCTGGGAGAGGATTCAGTAGTTGCTCAAAGGCAGCTCCGACACTATCTAGTTCTCTCTCTATCATATTTTTCCTGTGCATAAGCCTAGTTATATAGACCGGATTAACAATCAGAGCCATAACTGTTTTAAGATACAAAATAAGATACCAAAATTGGTTTTCTATACGATCTGGGAAAAATTGATTGTACAAAACGAAATCAAATGTGTACATGAAATCGGAATAAATTTCACCCCAAAAATTCATTAGTTGCCAGGGAAAATACTTAGGTTCGACACCGTAACAATCACCTGGGTACGGTCTCTTTTTTTGTCTTGTGGCAAATACACAATCATCGTAATAATGCCAACTGCCTTTAACATCCCGGGGTTCTAATAAATTCATAACAATAGGTTGTATGGCTCGTCTGGTATCTGTTGAAGGTCCAAAATAATTTTCCGTCACCTCGTTCCACTTTTGTTCATTGATACATATAATCTTCATATCTTCCGCTTCTTCCTTTGTTACAGGCGCTGTATTCAAATTATAGCACTTTGAATATTTATTTTTATCCGTCAGGGGTTTGCTTTTCGGGACCCCGTTTTCTTCTTGGACTGTTTCCTCTGAAGATGACTGAACTGGTTCAGATTTCGAATCTGTATCCAAATCAGGTTGATCAGTTTCAAACAGTTTTGTTGGTTCGTCTGTAATATTAATATGCAGCTTACTTTCTTCAGCCTTCACGAAAATAGTCTCGCACATAATTTTTAATATGAAACTAATCAGCAGCGTGTATATAAAAATTCGTATGGCCATATTCCAGGACACTTTGTTCTTTTTTAGGTCAGATTTTGATATCATGACGCTAACGATATTGGTCACCAACAACTCAAATGGAATCATAACCCAATCTTATAACACCTTTAAGTTCCGTTAGTGTTACAGTTGGCATACAGATTACTGTTTTAAAGTTTATATTTTAATGTGTGTCAATCAGGTCTCGCTCTCCATTACGTACTAGTTTGATTAGTTGTGATGAAGATTTATATCGTTTTGCAGTGTTTTGAGTTCATTGTTACATAATTATAACAGACAATATTTACAATTACGTGACACATTAACTTTGTCGCTGCTCAGTTTGTTTTTCCATTGGACTTGGTAAAACTATCCAGTATTCTTCATTGTTTGGATTTTAAAACACTTGGTATTACATTTTAAAAACATAATATTCATTTGATGTCATGTATTATCAACTAGCTCTTGCCAGCGGCTTCGCATAATAAGTTGTTAGTTTTCCAAGACAATATTATGCCGAAATCTATACTTATATAGTCTATATTATTTTATTAATAGTTTTTGACTTGAATGTACCCTGGCGGTTGGCAGTGTCATGCTCACTCAAAAGTCTAGCTGATGGTGGCGTATGCGTTTGATAATTTGGCTCCCTTCAAAATGGTTGAGCCGAACGGTGCTGGCGAATGCGTCATGTTCGTGAACGGGCGCCGTCAGTTGGGACTGGTCATTTCTCAGCTACCATGGTTGATTTTAATTATTTCTTTAAATTGGTCCTGTTTTATTCCGGACGCTTTTATCCTGCTCGTCTTTAACATCGTTCTCACATGTATGTATAATTTTAACCCGATGTAAATAAATTTTTGTAACAATTTATTATTTTTAAAAGAGTGTCCGTCAGTTTCTTGCACGTTCTTCTCCATAGAGATCTACGATTTGGAACGTGCAAATAACTTCAACTTTTTAGACCGACCGACCTTGACAATTCAAAAGTGCCTGTAAATGGTCTAATTGAAACAAATGCATGATATTTTAATTGAAAAAAATGCTTGAAAATTTAATATTATAAAGTTGAAGAGGTTGTTCTCAGATCTCGGGAACTACTGGTTCCGAATTAATTTCATTTTTGTAATATATTACTTTAACACAATTGACTTCTTAAAGGTTTTCCTGTAAACTTTAGGTAAAGATCTATTATCTGCATTCTTTTGAAAAATCTAGGCTTAGTAGGTAGTTTCGGAAATTAGGGGGGATGGTAAATTTTTGTCTAATTTCTTAAATTTCTTCAAAACCATTAATTTTAAAATTTCACCAACATTACAAGAAGACCTATAAAAAATTATAGTGTTAGAACAACCTATTACAAAAATTTAATTGCTTCGGAACCCTTTGCACGCGAGTCCGACTTGCAAATGTTCAGTTTTTTTTTTTTTAATAAATATAATTTTCTTGCAAAAACATAATTCCATAGGTATAATTCTACAACCGTGTTGGGGAGTTTTAGGTGACTTTTCAAAGAAACTAATAAAATTAGCTGTTTTCTGGCCTCCTGGTACTTTTGCATCTTAAACAGCTGACAATTTCAGTCCGGGAAATATTTCGACATGTTTCTAGCTGACCCGCACAATTTAGACACATTTCTCATTAATTATACGCTCCTTATGGTCGTGACGTGCTGTTAAATAGCCTTTAGGCTTTCTCGTCGAATGTTCTTTTCAACACTAAAATTTTTCAATTCGAACTAGTACTTCGTGATATTCGAGCGTTCAACCAAACAAACAAACTCTTCAGCTTTATAAAATTGACTAGCTGACAAGCGCAACTTTGTCTGCGTCACATTTTCCATTATTGCTCTGCTCCTATTTGTCTTAGCGTGATGATAATTATAGCCTTCCTCGATAAATGGGCTATCTAACACTGAAAGAATTTTTCAAATCGGATCAGGAGTTCCTGAGATTAGCGCGTTCAACCAAACAAACAAACAAACTCTTCTGCTTGATAATATTAGTATAGATTGGAGCATAGAACTCATTTCCCGCAATTCTCAGTAAAATAAATACTTTTACAGAAACGGCTGCAATAAACTTTAAATTATTTAAAACATGTCCCTTGTAAAATGAATCACACGTTCGCGGTAGCCGTTCAACTTTTAAAATATAAATCACGCTTTATATGACAAATTAAAAGCGACCGTACTTAAAAATGAAGGAGCTCTTCTGAACTTGAACTTACAACTTTCTCGTGACGAAATAAAGTACAGTTTCCTTTGCTACAATAGTTACTGAAAGATTGTAAGCCAAGTTAACGGATGCTGTCTTTGTAAACCTTATTTAGTTTAGTTATGGTTGAAAGTTCCCTGAATGGTTTTTATGAATTACGTTTGTAGAGGAATTCGTTGCGTTTTCTTTTGAATGACACAATAATTATGACAAGTGACGTTTGGTGCGGTCTGAGAGCCTGAAGTCAATTTTATAGCAGAATCATTTATTTTATTTGTAAAAGTTTCAAAATTTAAATGGGGCTTCGGAAAGTGAACAGTTAAAATGTTGATGTTTTGCATTTATACTTCCCCAGAGTTAATGAAAGAGCAATTAATGAAACATTTTGTTTTTAATTTGCCTCTTCGATATTGGTTATTGGCAATTTGTTGATTTAACTACATTTTTCATAGCAGGAGCTTGTGGCTAAATAATATCAGCCACACAGGTTGATCTTCATAGTTAAGTAATGTTTGCCGAGGTTGTTCTGTGGATGGGTGACCATCTTAACATACCGAGTTTCCTCCGTGCCTTGGAAATCATGTTAAGCCGTTGGTCCCAGCTGTCATTTGGAGATATTTGGCAGTCGTTACGGGTAGCCAGAAGTCAGAAAATCTGACACCAGTCTTGCCAAGGAGTACCGTGTTTTTTTTTTTAATACCGAACGGGGAAACTCTTGGCCCAAATCTCACCTGATGGAAAATGATGATTAGGCCGAAGATGGAAGCGAGTTTCACCCGGAATCCACACACACAGAGGAACTGGCTATCATAACTCTAACTGCCGGAACACGTCATCAATGCTGTTAACATTGTTGTTATGGCGACAGACTTAGACATGATGGTAGTAGTTTACCAGGCGGACTTAGAACAAGACGTTACCCGGTTAATGGGTTGTTGTGGTCTGGTAGGCAGCCGCTCCACGTAAAATTCTGGTGATCAGCTGAATCCGGTTTGACTGGAAGCCGATCCCAATATAGTTGGGAAAAGGCTAGGCAGATGATGAACTACATATTTCATAAACACAACTTTTGCACCTTATGCAAATCTGTGAAACTCACTTTATGTCAGTCACACATTGATGCCTAGGAGTACAGTCGCCAGTCCATTAGGCTAACCGAAACTGTCAAATTATCCCAATCAAATTTGAACCCAATAACTTTAGCAATAACGTTGAAAACCGAACACAGAAATTTGACAGATTTTTTTAACTTGATGTGCTGGCAACTGTACATTCGCAATATTTAAAACTAGCTTCTGCTGGCGATTTCGCCCGCGTGATCCCTGGGGAACATATTCTCGGGATGAAAAGTAGCCTGTGTGCTGTTCCAGACTATAAAATATCTCTGTTCCAAATTTCATCAAGATCCGTAAAAGGTTAGGCAGATTATAAAGTAAGATATCTAGAATAAACTGAAACTCAGTTAAGGCGGGGTTGCAGTACTTTTTAAGATTTTTGAACGTCTGAAAATCTTATTAATTATGAGTTTTTTAAGAAATAAAAATCATTACATAAAAATTTAACATACCCTCAAGTAAATCGTAAAGATAGAAACGCGATTTAGAATGATTGGCTCGATACTTTTTTTAATCAAACTTGACATTAAATTACAATTTTAAACGTGTACTGCTAAGAGATTTCATCACCAATATATATAAAAGTTATATCAATAGATAGAGCTTTTTATTTTGAAGTAAATGTTGAAACCAGATTGTGTAATTTCTTTATCAGTTTTCGCCAATAAGAAAAAACAATCAAAATTGAGGCATTATTTCGCTCGCCGGACAGTCGCTGTTGTTCGTCAAAACACACAGTACTGCAACCTCGCCTTAAAGCTAATCTATACTATATAATATTATAAAGCAGAAGAGTTTGTTTGTTTGTTTGTTTGGTTCAACGCGCTAATCTCAGGAACTACTGGTCCGATTTAAAAAATTCTTTCAGTGTTAGATAGCCCATTTATCGAGGAAGGCTATAGAATATATATCATCACGCTAAGACCAATAGAAGCGGAGCAGTAATGAAAAATGTTACGCAGACGACGTTGCACGGGTCAGCTAGTATTATCTATAAGCAAGAATAACTGCAAGGCTGCCTGCTTGTCGGTCTTCTACAGTTTGTACTTCGGTGAGTGTGCCCAAGAAGTCCACGACCTCATCCGGCCCCCTTCTACCATCGGACATCCAGACGCACTGCAAATAAACATCCAACCTTGTAGCTATTCCACCAATTCGCACTATGAGTTTCCAAGCGTCTTTAGTAATGCGCACAGCAAAGGAGTGGAACTCTCAGCCTGCGTCTGTGTTTCCGAACACCAACCCTAATCTTTCCGGCGTTAGAGTAAACAGGCTCATCTTGTGTAAGCTTGCTCCATTGTAGGCTTTGTCTCTGTCATCTCTTACCTAAACTACAGCCCAGAGTAAAACCATCTTAGATGATAATAATAAAAAATATCTTAACTTCTTGAGTCAATTATTAGAACAATCTCAAATATTACAATACTTTGGCCAAGTCTCCAGGCGGAATCACCATAGAGCGCCTTGTGAAACAGGGTAGATTAGAGGGTAGTAGACCGCGGGGTCACCGATGAGGTGAACCACTCAAATAAAATCCAGTTAATGTATGCGCAAGAGTGTCACAACAGTGCTATTGTGTAAATAACTATTTCAATATCAAGCTTCACCTGAATGAAAAGCTCACCAAGTGAGCTAAGAAGAGCGTTCATTGTATTCTCGGTATGGGTATGTTGGGAAAAAAATAAAAGCTTGAAAAAAAAAACTTTTTAATATAGTCTCCCATGATATCAATACATTTGTTTGATCGCGAAATCAGTATTTCTATTTCCTTTAATTTTTTTATTTTTTTTTGCCCGAAAAATGCTCATTTACAGCGGAACTGAACTCATTATCGTCAGCAATTCGCTTTCCCTGGAGATCTTTTTTTTTTCAATTTGGAAGTAAAGAGTAGTCACTGGGGTGCCAGGTCTCGGCTGTAGGGTGGGTGGCTCCTGCCGGAGTCGCGGGATTATTCGCAAGAGACACTGTGGCTCCGGAACACAAAGGGCAATGAAGGAACATGGATGGGTTTTAGTCAGTAGAAGTCTGACACTCCCTCCCGCTACACCCAGAGCGGGAGGAGTCATTGGATGATTTCCCATCCCTAAAAAAAAAAAGGGTGGGTGGCTAACTTCCTCAAACCTCTGTCCCTCGTATATCATAAACAATATAACTCTTAAATTAATCTAATTTGATACTGACATTGGACTCCGCTCTCGAAACACGAAAATATTGTTACAGATCAGCACTACAGTTCTACTACTTGTGAGCTGCGTTCGCATTGCAGTCGCCATCTTGATTGACGAATCGGTTGGCGCAGTGGTTGAGCGATTGACTGCTGCCTGCGTGTCTCGGGTTCGATTCCCGCACGGAACAAATATTTGTAAGGCCTACAAATAGTTCCGGGTCTGGTTGTTTGTGTATGTGAGTTTATATGTTTCGGAAAGCAACCACGATACAGGAGAAATTCCTAGTATGCGACAACGGTAAAAAAACTTTAAAAAATGTAAAGAAAATTAGGGCTTTTGACGGTTTGCGAGTGACATGAAATGCTATTGTTATTTATCAAGATCAGACAGACAGAAAGACAGCGGAGGCTCAGTAATAGGGTTCCATTGGTTACCCTTTGAATATGGAACCCTAATAAACAAACCTAAAACTCCTCTAAAAGAAAGCAAATAGAGACACCACGATACCGACAACATCTACTGAAGATAAATCGTTTCAAAAAAGGGTTAAAAAGTCACTACGAATCGGTGATCCGGCGCGGGCACAAAAATGGGTCGGTGGGGTTAAACCGCTGGCCTCTGCAAACACGCTCTAGCACTGACGATGATAGATGGCTGGTTACTGGCAGATCCACAACTTTCTTTGTTTGAACTGGTGACAATTAGTATTGATTGCATGGGAGATTTTCTTTTTGTGATGGGTTTGCTATTGACTCTAGTCTTGGTTAGAGATGACAGAGACAAAGTCCACGATTGAACGAGCTTACCCAGAAGGAGCTTGTTCACTCAAATTTTAAAAGATTAGGGTTGTAAGCGTTCGGAAACACAGAGGCAGGCAGAGAGTCCACTCCTTTGCTGTGTGCACTATAAAAGACGGAAAAGATTTGTGCGAATTGGTGGAATAGCAAAGAGGTAGGGATGGTAAGTTGAAGTATGTCTGGATGTTTGATGGTAGAAAGGGGCTCCTGTGGAATGTAAGGAAGCTACATTTTTTTATTGTTAATAGTGTTACGCGCCAGAATTAATGCCGGGTACACAACGTACTACTAACGCCATCTAGTATCGAGTAGTGGAACTAATTGGGTCACGATCTTTCTAGAATTTACGATGCTAGAACATTCTCGATGTTTCGACACCTAGTCAGTCGGGACCGGTATGTTCCCGAACTTTCTAGATATTTCCATTCTCGAAGGTTCTGGAAATTACTGTGGGACTATATAAGGTGCGCATCGCTCGCGACTAAGTCAGTATTGAATTGGCGATACAAACGAACATCGGAAGCGATCTTCAACTGCGAGTAAAGTGAAGTGAAGTGAAGTGTTTAATAGTGCGATTGTGTGTTATAATTAGTGCGTTTAATTAAAGTGATACTTAGTGTTGATTATTAAAGTGTCATTTTTGGTTAATTAATCGGCTGTTTTTATTGTCACGAACCCCAAGCTCGTAACAATAGGCATACGTTTGACCAGTCCCATCTGATATTAAGCGATGATGCAGTATAAGATGAAAGACGCTTGTCTAGAAGTAATCTCAGCTTTTCATTTCAGCTTCCTACGACCAGTAGTTTTGCCTATGCGTTGTCCGTCAGTCACATACCCAGTTACGGAAGAATTTATATACCTAGCTGACCCGCGCAACTTCGTCTGCGTCACATTATTCATGAATAATATCGCTATTAAAAAAATAAGGGTTGGTGATAGAAGGGTGGTGGGTTGGTGGGAAGGTGAATTTAGGGTTGTATGTATTTTTTAATGCCACATTATAGAAAAATTTATACAAAAATTTTGACCAAAAATTAAAAAAAAAATGTTAGGGTTGGACCACCCTTATCACTTTGGGGTATGAAAAAAAGATAGTAGCCGATTCTCAGACGTACTGAACATACATATAAAAATTGGTAAAAATCGTTCAAGCCGTTTTGGAGGAGTAAGGTAACTAACATTGTGACACGAGAATGTTATATAAGATTGATTGATAATATTTATAATAAACCATTTTCAGGCACTTTTGAATTATTGCCAACGGCGATCAGTCAAAAACATGAAGCAATTTGCTCGTTCGAAAGCGTAGATCTCTATGGAGAAGAACGTGCAAGAAACTCCACGGACACTCTTTTAAATCAATGTAAGTATTATGTCCTCACTAACAGTGTCGTTACGAATAGTCAGAAGCCAGAAAATTTGACACTATTCTTGCCATGGGGAACCGTGTTACTGGGTTATGGGGGTAAGTTGGGCAGTCACACCATGTAAATAACCCAGCTAAATGTGGTTTTACCCCACCGGAGTCTACAGATTGATTAATTTGATTATTTCGTTATTGAATAGAAGTCTTACTGTCATATCCTAGTAAGTATATAAAATTGTTCCGCTACTGAGTTAGTGACTGACAGACAACAGACAGCTGAAACTACTGATCGTAGAAATCTGAAATTTGTCATGTAGCTTCCCTACACTACGAAGGGGAGCACTAAGATTTCTTGAAATTTGTCATGTAGCTTCCCTACACTACGAAGGGGAGCACTAAGATTTCTTGAAATTCCTACGGGAACAGGAAAAACGGGATGATCGCGTACGAAGTCGCGTGTAACTAGAAAAATTTGTAACACAATAAATGGAAAACATTCTGAGGGAAAATTATACTAACTAGTACTCTATTTGCATGTAACTAAAGTAGTAAAGCAGTTGATTTTTTTGTGTATTTCTTGGTTTTAAATAACCATCTTATGATCAACAAAGATCGACTATGTCATGAAGACTTTTGGTTACCAATAACTATGAAAATTAAATAAAACCAAAAAACATCTACACAGGAAGCAGGTCCGCACTAATTCTAATGAATCCATTAGTATTAATGATAAATAAACAAGGTAGATAATTAATTAACAGCCTTTAATCAAACTCATGGTTTGAGTAACTCCAATATTTGTATACATCCAAACTGTTGTATTATTTTGACTTAGTTTAACTTAATTTAAAGGAAATCAAAGGATTTCCTGAATACACTTTCCAAAGTGTAATGTTCCCAAAGCATTTATAGGATTCCGTCTTAATATAAAAGCTAATACAGAAAACGAAACACACAAACACTTAATTGATTTCGGGTTAAATGTAAAAAAACCGGCCAAGTGCGAGTCGGACTCGCGCACCGAGGGTTCCGTACAAACCTGTAGGTATATATTTTAAGCAAAAGTTCCGGTTTACGATTTATGACGTATTATAAAAAACTACTTACTAGATCTCGTTCAAACCAATTTTCGTACGTACATACGTGTGGGGTATCTATGGATAGGTCTTCAAAAATTATTTTGAGGTTTCTAATATAATTTTTTTTTAAACTGAATAGTTTGCGCGAGAGACACTTACAAAGTGGCAAATGTCCCCCCCCCTGTAACTTCAAAAATAAGAGAATGATAAAACTAAAAAAAATATATGATGTACATTACCATGTAAACTTCCACTGAAAATTGGTTTGAATGAGATCTATTGTGGTTTTTTTTTGTGTATGTACTATACTCCGAGGTTTCTGATCCGATTTGTGTGATTTTTTTTAGTTCAATGCAATATACTTGGCATTTGGTCCCGTAATATTTTTTTTTAGTTTAGCATAGTAAGTTTTATTTTATGAGTATTTTTGATATTTAAGTTTCTGCATTGACGAAGATGTCATCCAAGTATCACCACTTAAAAGTGAAAAATAAAAATCTTTTATATAAAAAATATGACCAATTTCCAAACAAAACACAACAAAGTATAAAATAACCTCAAAGTATAAAATAACCTTAATTTTGGAAGTCGGTGTTAAAAAACAAAGAATAAAAACCTTAAATTAAACACCGAGTTCTAATACCGATGTGTTTTTCTAGAAAAAGTTTTTATTAATTATATATTCATGTATTAAACCTTATCTATAAGAAGTCCAATTTGACAGTTAAGTAGAGAGGGACAGAAGATGGCTAGTTTATTTCGAATTTATTAGCTCAACCCCAGCATATTAATTTTGAATGTGGCACTTAGTTAATTTCCAGAACTTAACAAACACTCCTACCAGGCGCACAGAATTACCTAAGAACCATCTTGAAAAAATCTCACCTTTTTAACTTCGACTACTGATTCCGGACTAGGTAGCGCTAACATTGAATTTGTTAAGCGTTCGTAGGGTAAAAGCCCCAGTAATGTGCCAACGTTTTTGTCCGCTGACGAAGGTACGGCAAGTGATGAAGGAGAGTTTACTAAGCGCTACGTGGAGCGAATTCTTGTTACAACACCTTATTTGTATTATCTTTTTCTTGATACACGTTTTAGTTTGGTTCTGGTTTTATTTTTGGTGATAATACTAATCGGTTAAAGTGAAATGAGCAATGTATATAAAAGCAGAAACTGACTGACTGATCAGTGAAACTACTGATCTTAGAAAGTTGAAAGCTTTTCTTCATTTTGGCTATCTGTGGTTTCAAATTAAACATGTTTTCTGGTCATATTCATGGCCATAGAAAAAAGCCATATTATAAAATCTTCAGCGTGTTTAGTAAATATTATCTATGTCTAACCCTATATATAATAAAGCTGAAGAGTTTGTATGATTGTTTGTTCGGTTGGTCGCGCTAATCTCGGGAATTACTGGTTCGAATTGGAAAAATATTAGAGTGTTGGATAGACCAATTATTATCGACAAAGGCTATAGCTATGTAGCTTAAAAAATCACGCTATGATCAATCGGAGCGGAGCATTATTAGAAATTCTGACGGAGTCAAAGTTGCGCGGGTCAGCTTATTTAACCGTTCATCTAAACCAGCTCCATCGTAAAGTTTATTTTTAACCAAGATCGGGTCGGAAATGAAAGAATTTACGATGCTAACCCTTTATTAATTCTCCCACTCAAGGATCAACACAAGGGGATGAGCGTAGGAGGGTAGGTCGCGAAGATATTATGCGGAATATCAGTGTACTTACTATATGGTGGGTGGGTACTTAGTTAAGAGCCGGCTCAAATTGTTGAAAAGGTCAGCATTGTTGAACCCTAAATTAACGTCTAAATACTTGGTGTTAATTATTAGTAGCAAAGTAATTAGTTTCTAGCTAGTAGAATCGAAGTTTTTCCCTGCTATAAAGTTAGATTACCAAGTTGATTCAATTTTAAAGGCATACATTTTTTTTTAAATTTAGCCGATAATAATTATAGTAAAATTCTTCAGTGTTACTGAGTGAGTGGCTGACAGAAACGCACAGTCGAAACTAGTGGTCGTAGAAAGATAAATTTGGCATGTAGCTGTACACTCCGTAAGTAAATTTGGCATGTAGCTGTACACTCCGTAAGAGAGCACTAAGTGAGGCTTTCTCGAACTTCCTAAAGAAATGAGAAATAACGGGAACGTGGCGTTCAAAACCTAGCAGAATTATGTTTGGCTTGTGCGCTTAGCTTCGCTTACGCGGTGTCCTGCGTGAGCAACGAATACGACGCGACGCGACGCAACACGACGCGACGTAATGCGACGCGATGCTATACGCGACAAAATATGTCCTACGTGATTTTGGTCATTACTTCTCGAATTATGGAGAAGTACAGTACAATTTTGCTTGAAAGTTAAAAATAAACGATTCCTATAATGTTTATGTTTTTCACATCAATCTTTGCTCACACACTGCGGCGATCAACGCTTCTGAATCAACCATTACGTAGATGGTGGTGTCGCATCTGGTCGCCCTCAAAACAAGTCAGCGTTACGTCGCGTCTCGCCGCAGACTGTCACATAGGCCGCATGTAGGGTATGACGTTGAGTTGATCGCGATCGCAGTCGTCGCGTTCGCAGCATCGCGTCGCGTAGCGTTCGTCGCTCACGCAGGACACCGCGTTACACGGGGATATATCACCTGCATAAAAAGTAGCCTTTGACACGTGTCTATATTTAATTTCTTTTGATTATTTTGTTTTGATAATTTCTAATTGATTATTTTATTTTGATTATTGTGCTATGATTATTTCCTTTTGTTTATTTTATTTTATGTTTAAGAAAAAAAAAAGTTAGGCTTTACATTATTTATAAAATCACAAATTTTATTTACAATCGAACATGTTTACTTACGTTTAAATTTTGATGGTAAACCCTTGATATTGGTACCCAAGATACAGGCTTGCCTAGTTTGGGGCCAATGTTAAAATCTATGTCATTTTTTGGTAATAAAAGTTTCTTTCTTTCTTATTTGCACAGGTACACATGAGTAAATTATTTATTGTTATTTTACCAGCATACACACTGGTGCAAAGGCCTCCCTCCATGCCTTGTAGCGTTCTCGATTTTATGCTTCTACATTTCAACTCCTAAAGAAACCATCTCGGTCGTCCCGCCATCTTGTCTGCGATCTACCGCGGCTACGTCTTGCTGTTTCAGGGCGTCAATGCTATGTTTTGCTGGCCCACAGCTTGTCCAGCATGTATCAAGTTTTAAAAAACTCTGTGAAGGCGCAAAATGGACAGACTTTCGCAGACTTTTCAGTACCTATATGGATAGTATGGATGTACTTAGTCCACTAATAACTAAACAAATTTCGCATTCGCATGTTCATCACAAACTGTCACTAAAAAAATTAAAAATATGCAACCGAATTGTGAACCTGCTCCTTTTTGGGAAGTCGGTTAAAAAGTTTTTAATTTTCTTATTTGTTTTATAGATTACGACTGAGATTAGAATGTGGAAGTTTGGCCTTCAGTTCTTAAAACAGCATGATGTGATAAATCCTCAGTCATTTGTTTTTCATCCCAAAATTAACACCGAAACAAAAGCTCCGGAAAAAGAAAAAACCTAACTACGATTCCTCTTAATTTGGCAACCATCAAATAATACAATATAACGTTGGGATTCCCCATTAGGCTAGAATCACCTGAGGGTTGCTATGAGGAAAATTTTGTGGTAATTTCAACATTATTAGCAGACCATTTGGTTCATAAACATTCCGATCACCACCTCTGCTTACCCCCGGGAATCATTTGCTTAATGACCTATCAATGGCGGTCCATGGTGTGTGAAAATAGTGGTTGGAAAAGGGGAGTCTTTTGGAGAATGTGCTGGAAACCCTTCCTGATTGCAAGGGATAAGGAGATTTGATGGTATCGGGATAAAAAGAGATCTGGTAGCTAAAATGGCCAATTTAGGAGAATCATATTGGAATAATAATATTAATCGCACAACAATGTGTTAAATTTGATATTCATCTTTCTCACTTACGCAAAAGTTCAAGGTTGATTGGGAAAATTTGACAGTGTCGTCTTTCTTTCTTTCTTTCTTTCTTTCTTTCTTTTGTGGTAGCGTGATGTGCTTTCTGATTCTGATAAAGTGACCTTTTTATACCACCTGTACTTTGAAGGGTTAATAAATAAAATAATTTTATATTTGTTTATTTTTATAAGAAAAAGCCTTGAGCTTGAGTTTAAGTTTCAATTTGAATCTTGCTCTCCATCAGGTATTTCACAAAAATGTATCTCGTAAAAATTTATTCGAAAAATTATTCTATATCAAACCTGACGAATAAGAAAATAATTGAGATGAAAAAGGTTGTAGTCAACATTAAAAAAACATGGGTCTAATTATTCGAAAATTCAACGACCAACATAATTCCACCATTCTAGAAGTTTTAAATAAAGCTAGAAACACAACTGAGTAACTTTACCGCAAGCAAAAAAAAACATTAAAAAAACTGCAGCGACATTTCCTACCAAGACAAATAGTGTGCTCCGCTCAACTGATTAATTATCTGTGGCCACCCTTAAATAATGAAGTGCGGACACGATTCCTCGATTAAAACGATGCTTTTAAAATATTGAGATTTAGTTTAAAAGCTTCAGTTGACGAGCTCGTGCCTAAATAATAACAGCCGCACAGATCGATCTTCCAGGTTAAGCAACGCTTGCGAAGGTTGGTCTGTGGATGGGTGACCATCTTAGCACATCGAGTCATTGTCTGTGTTTGAAGATCTTTGGCAGTCGTTACGAATTGACTGAAGCCAGTAAATCTGACTCCAGTCTTGCCAAGGAGTACCATGTTACGGCTGCCTACCAGACCTCCACAACCCATTAATTGGGAATGGGTTGTGGAGGTCTGGGAGGCAGACGTTCCACGTAAAACACTGGTATTCAGCTGAATCCGGTTTGACTGGAAGCCGACCCTAATATGCTTGGGAAAAGGCTAGGCAGATGAGTTTAGAAGCTTCAGTTTTAAAGTTTAACTAGCTTTTTCCCGCGACTTTGTACAGGCATATCCCGTTGTTCCCGTTCCCTTAAGAATTTTGTGAAATGCTAGTGCTACCCAACACTCTCCAAGAAACCTACATGCTAAATTTCAGCGTTCTACGACCAGTAGTTTCGGCTGAGCGTTGTCTGCACGTCACTCAGTTACGGAAGAATTATGCGAGTACCTATACAATAATGAATTAATTAATGTGTGCTCTTGTTTTTTATTTAAGAAGGTTTAAAATTGATTGATTTTTAGGGTTCCGTAGTAGCCAATTGGCAAAAACGGAACCCTTATAGATTCGTCATGTCTGCCTGTCTGTGTGTCTGTCTGTCTGTGCGTCCGTATGTCACAGCCACTTTTCTTCGAAAGTATAAGAACTATGCTGTTGAAACTTGGTAAGCAGATGTTTTCTGTAAACCGAATTAAGATTTTCACATTAAAATATAATACTTAGAACTGAAACTCAAAAATTTTTTTTTCTTCTAACCCATACGTGTGGGGTATCTATGGATAGGTCTTCGAAAGAGATATTGAGGTCTTAATATCATTTTTTTCTTAACTGAATAGTTTGCGCGAGAGACCCTTCCAAAGTGGTAAAATGTGTGTGTCCCTCCCTTAACTTCTAAAATAAGAGAATGATAAAACTAAAAATAATATATGATGTATATTATCATGTAAACTACCAGTGAAAATTGGTTTGAACGAGATCTAGCAAGTAGTTTTTTTGAATACGTCAGAAATCGTAAATCGTAACTTTTGCTTATAATAATAATACCTGGAACCCTCGGTGCGCGAGTCCGACTCGCACTTGGCCCGTTTTTATTTCTGCTGACAGGTAAGTTGTGAAATACATAATTATTGTGATTAAGTCGTAGTGGTGACAGATAAAATGTGACGAACACATTTATTCGCCACAGATACACCACTAGAGCAATGAACGCAAAGTAAAGCCTACCAAATAATTGCGCCGAGCCGCCCATTCCGAAAGGGTTATCATCTCAGCATGTGCTGGGCATCAGACCCCCGCTGGTTTTCAGTTGTAAGTAATTTTAAGCGAGATAGCTGATTTAGATGCTATTTCACGTTATTACATTGCTTTGTTTCCAGTAAACAGTTAATTGTTTCATGTTATGATCCCTTTTCAATTATTTTTCAATAAAATAAGTGCTAGTCGGACTTCCCACAAAATTCTACAAACTTAACTGAAGTATTTGCACATTACAGCTGATTGAATTCATAACATTCAAGCATCATACCAACATTATCCTCCAAGGAAACCCATTTCCACGCAACACCTCTCATATCCAAGTCATATTACGCGCTAAACAACACGCTGAAATAAAAATCTAAACGTTTACAAGGAAATAAAATCCATAAAGCCACCAGTAACCATTCTACTAAAACACCATGATACTAAACGCAAACTTATAACGATAAAGTTAAGCATACGTACAGTCCGTTGACAATTTCGGCAACGGACCATGTACAGAACTATTCCCGGGACGAATCATAACAACTTACAATATTGCATTTTGCACTCGCTCTGAACAAGTTTCCCGGGAAAATTTTGCCGTACAGTTTGAATAGAATTGTCAATGTTTCACTATTTTCTGAACTGGACTGATCTCGGGGCGGGAGTGGTGCAGTCCCTTTTGGGACGTAAATTTTATATAGGACGTAATTAAAATTATGGAAGACGCAAGGTTGGAAGGCCTCCCACATGGTGGACCGATGGACTGGTGAAGATCGCAGGTAGGGTTGCCAGGTCTTAAAACCGAAAAGCCGGACTTGCCAGCTAATTTAGCCGGACATTTGAGTTAAAAAGACCGAACACTCTTAATTTTTTTAGTCTTAGTTTAACACAAGTTTTAAGTAAAACATGCTTTTTTTTATGTCATCATTAAAAAAAATCTAACCAAACAACAATACAGTTGAGTGAAACAGTTTTCTTTATTGTCAGTTAAAAAGACCGACCACTCTTCATTTTTTTAGTCTTAGTTTAACACAAGTTTTAAGTAAAACATGTTTTTTTATGTCATCATTAAAAAAAAATCTAACCAAACAACAATACAGTTGAGTGAAACAGTTGTCTTATTCAATATGCATTACAATATTAATTTTAATGGAAAAGTTCTAGTCTGCTCGCTTGTGCTAGCGATAGATACAAGTTATTTCGGGCGGAGCGGACAATAACACCAAAGGCCTTACAAAAGCCGGAAAGGCCGGACACCGTCTAATTTTGCCGGACACGCAACCAAAAAGCCTGAATGTGTCCGGCTTTATCCGGACGCCTGGCAACACTAAATCGCAGGTAGGATGCAAGACGCACGGGACCAACGGTGGACGCCTTTGGTCTGATGTGATGATGATGAATTACAATACGTTGGTTCCTGCCGTTCCTGGCTGCATAAGGAAACTTAAATAAATCACACAAACAACAAGGTCGGTTAATAACGAGACTGACTTACCCAGAGAGCAACAAGTTTAAGCAAAGAACAATTTTATAAAGTTATAAAGCAATATTGACAATAGAACAATACCTGTAGAAATTGGAGTTTCGTGAATTCGATATTTTACGATTGTGTCGAGAAATCCTTTACAAGTTCTCAGGGTCTCTGGAAATCCATAAGCAATAACAACCGATGGTTCCCGACACACGCAACATTTCTTTTATGTACCATACTACTTCATTTTAAATGCGGAAGTGACTCTGTGTGTTTGTAACATCTTAACTCTTAAACAAATTCGGATCAAAATTTACACAAGATTAGACCATATCCTTAAATAAAACATAGAATATTTGATATGTTCCCTGGGGATGATTTTCGAATTATCCGAAGCCGATGGCAGAAGATCTGCCGGTTCTACAGCTAATTGTAGTTGAGTAGCCATCGACACAATACGATAGGTTTATCGTCTACACAAGCATAACTGCAAGGTTTTGATCTGTTCTGCTTTTTTTTTGTCTGGCGCTAAAGATATTGATAAACAACACTTTTATTGATATCTTTGTTGCCGTAATAGTTACAGTATTGTCGTTGTAAAACATTGAGAGAAGCTAACGGGAAGTAATTAATGGCTACCGTGAATTTCAATATTTCTATTTATCAGGGACGCTACGACTCGGTGACCGGCTGTCCTGACATCAGAATGAACGGTCTTTTGTTTTTATACATAACGGGGAAACTCTTGGCCTAAATCTCACCTGATGGAAAGTGATGATTAGGCCGAAGATGGAAGCGAGTTTCACCCGGAATCCTCTTACACAGAGGAACTGGCTATCATACCTCTAACTGCCGGAACACAACAATGCTGTTAACATTGTTGTTATGGCGACACCCTTACAATGTTTTTTTTATTTCTTCTAGTTTATGATGGAAGCAAGTGTTTGAGAATAGGAAGCAAATAGGAGCAATAGGGAAGCATTTCTTGGGCATAAATTCAACGTTAAATACGCCTAGTGACCGTTCATTCTGACGGACCCTATTTTTTTGCACGTTTCTTAAAATCATAGTCGTAAAAAAATGCAAATAATAGGAAAATCTATAAGAATATAGATTTTCCTATTATTTGCATTTTTTTCTAAATGTTTGGCGCAGTTGTTTCGGAGACAAAAGGGTTAATGATCTATTTTATTTAATAACTTTGAAATGGAATATTTTAAAATAAAAAGAAATACTTTTGAGACCCCTTCAGTGAGGCGTCACTAGGTACAGTTGATTTTTTAATCTTCTAATTTATACGCCATTATCAAACTTTACTTTCGTTACGTATCCATGTTTGGTTCACAGAAGTATATATGTTTACCAAATTACAATTTAATTGGTGCAGTTGATTCGGGGAAAATCGGCTGTCATAGACGGCCAGACAAAAAACCGATTGATAAAGGTTCCGCCTTCCACACAGAATTACGGAATCCTAAAAATCATCCAATAGCAATTATACTCCTGCATGTCTTGTTTTGTTAATCCAGTTACATTCCTGAAGTGTGAGAGACTCGTAATTGTGAATGTGAACAATCCGCACACCATCCTGGGGGACTGCCGCTGCAGAATGAGCGCAGCGCAATCTGCTGGGTAGTTTATAGTTTCATCAGTCAGGAAATTACATCAGGTGAGATGCAAGTTATGACTGGTTGGATTAATATTATGGAACGATCAGGTATCTTTTAGGGAATTTGCATGCGATTTTTTTATTTGCAAAATGAAATACTTTTTAGCTCTAGAAAACAAGTATGAATTTTTTTTTTTTAATGTTTCATCAGCGATGAAGTTACAAAGCTTTAAAGATTACATTTAAAAGAGAAGTCCGATATGAACTTTGACGTCAGATTCCATGACGCCTATATAGCTGCCATATAAAACAGCGTTTTAGTGAGAGGGACAGATATATTTGTTCAAAATAGTCATATCTCCTTTATTTTTCGAGCAATTTTGATTCTATTTTCACTGTTAGTATTATATTTTTGTATATTTTTAGATTGAATGTGTTGATAACAAATATTTTTTTCATGCATATTCCCTATTGTGATGGCGTTATGACTGTGTTGCTTACTAGTACCATGATGTAATTGTTAGCAAAAACCACGGTGCAAGTACAAAGGCGACGACTAACTTGCAGATTTAGAAAACAATTGCGATGTGGTGCACTGGAACGCAAAAGATATTTGGACAAACACGGGTGAGTTTTATTGAAAAAGAGTATATAGAGAAGAGAGAGTGTGTGAGAGTATGTAAGAGTATGTTCCTATATTTACAAATAAAGACTATTGATTGATTGATTAATTGATTGAGTCTGACAATTCTGCTCCACCCTGAGCGGAAGGAGTAATTTGATGAATGAGACACCACACACTAGGTGTAGGTAGAATTGGATCAGTTCTTCTTGTTCTTTTCGAGTCGATAAATATTTTGTGCCCAGGATGTGGCCACGTTCACAGCGGCATCTGACACTGCTCAGGTCCTCAATGGTGCAGGTGTACAAGCATTTGGGACACTCGAACTTCCATTGCATCAATTAGAAAAATTGCGTGCCTATCAAAAGTAATTAAAAAATATATATATAAATCCTAATTTGGGATACTGTGGCCCACCATAGCATAAAGCTAATTAACTAGCAGTATCTGGAGAGAATACCTAGAACATCCAATAATGAATACGCAAATATTCCTTGTAATGGTATAGAGCAGCCTATGGTACAATCAATAGCTCATCAGGTTATACAAAACTGTCAAATTTCTCCAAATGATTTTAAACCTTAACGTGATGAAAGTTGAGTTCAAAATTGAATGAGGAAATTTGACAGTTTATGATAACTTGATGAGCTGTTGACTGTACATTAATATTCCGCCGGTAATTTATAAGTGCCATGTTAACCAACGAATCCTGACTCAGGGCTGCTACCGGGAATTTTGAGACAGAAAAACCCAATGAAAGTTTGCCCGACCCGGGAATCAATCACAAGACCTCACGTTCAGCAGTAGCGCTTGCCGCCACTGGATCAACGAGGCAGTCTAGAAGAAATGAGCTATAAAGCTGGAACGAACACGTCTGAAAATCATGTTCAACGATTGATCAGGGTTACACCCTAAAGTTATACGATAAGCATAAAATTCTTACGTACATAAACGCTCTGACTTGCTAAAAATCTTCTGTGCTTTATTTCATACAAGGATCGAAACTAAAAGACTCAAAAACGCATAAAACGTGCCGCCCGGCGTCAGTCAGCCCGTCAAATTTTCCATTCATGGCCTCATGAATTTATATTAATAAATTGAACGTATCGCCCTAGAGATTTGTACGAGCATTTTAATATTCAATTTTGTTATATAAATATTGTATTATTTGAAAATTTACAGCAACATCGTTTGATTTTACAGTACCTATATTTATTTTAGAATTGCTGGAATCGTTAGAGAGCTATTGCAGGTGAATTGATAACGAATTTAATATATTTTCCATTGTAAAATATTAGTTTTCATGTATTGTAATGGGTTTTAGTGTGTCAATAAACAGTTTTCACACCTCGCTGATATATATCTACTGGAAATATGATTTTTTGCTCAAAGCTTAATTTTATTAACCGACTTCCCAAAATGGAGGACGTTCTCAATTCGGTTGTATTTTTTTATGTTTTTTGCCTCATAGCTACGTCTTTTATGAACCGATTTTAAAAATTCTTATTTCATCTGAAAGTATAACGGGTGTAAGGGACAGCCCTCCTCAAACTGATAGGGTGATTTCAGTATATCGTACTAAGTTGACCGGTACATGAAATTATTTCAGGAACTTTATGGGAATCCAATAAAACTGATTTGTTTAATTACCTCACTCGCAATGTATCGCTACCTCTGCAAAACGCACGCAGCGAACGGCAGCGCAGCAAGCTTTCGAAAGGATAGCTGCGCCCGCGCTACGTTTTAACAGCTGATTTCATGCGTCGTTCATGAATTTATTTTTAATTTTTTTTTACTTTTTCATTTTAGCTGTGTTTATTTACATTAATTGGAGTTTTGCATACAGATAATGTAACTGTACATTGAAATAAAGCAAAAAAAAATGAAAAATCTAAAAAAAAATAAAAAAAAATCCTGAGGAAATTTCCACTGGAATATGATTCAAAATAAGGAGCTGAGTGCACCCTGTTAATTTGTGGAAGGCTGTCCCTTACACCCTGTACACTTGTCGATTGGTCCCGTTTAATCGAATTCGGTTTTCCTAATCGATTTTGATAAAATTTACTTGTTGAGTCTTTTTTTTTATTTGGAAGTCTTTGCATAATTTAATTTCGCCAAGCCTGTTCCGTATCGGACCACAAAACGAACGGCGATGCGCCACCGATACATGGTCCAGAATGGTCGTGGGCATCCCACCCACTCGCACAAAACGCTTTGGGAACACATTCATAGTGCATACAGCAAACGAATGCTACAACGTCTTTAAGTCAAGAGCAAATAGCTTATTTCTAATGCTCCATCTTACACCGCATCATCGCTTACCCTCAGGTGAGATAGTAATCAAACGCGTGGCACATTTCATTTCAGGAGAAACAACAACAATAAATTTACGCAAAAGAAGTCACGGACGAAGTGGTTATTAAAAAAACTGGCCAAGTGCGAGTTGGACTCGCGCACGAAGGGTTCCGTCCCATTATCTAGAAAAACGGCAAAAAATATAGTTTTTTTGGATCGGAGCCCCCTTAAATATTTATTTTATTTTGTTTTTTAGTAGGTATTAGTTGTTACAGCGGCAACTGAAATACATCATCTGTGAAAATTTCAACTATCTAGCTATCGCGGTTCTTGAGATACAGCCTGGTGACCGACAGACAGACAGCGAAGTCTTAGTAATAGGGTCCCGTTTTTACCCTTTGGGTACGGAACCCTAAAATATCGCAAGAATTATAAGAAAATATTCGCTGCCTTTTATATCATACTAGTTACATTTTATAAAATTATTATTTATGAAACTGATACGCAAAACAACGGCAGTTGTTTTACTTATAAGCTCAAACTTGAGAAACATAATTATCCCCATCATCATTATAAGCCATTTTAAACCATCAGATAAGCTCCCCATTTTCCTCTCACAAAGATACCTTGTTTATCTCACACCACGTAAATATCTTCCATTGTGGAACAAGTTCATAACTTCATTTACTCAATAAAAACCCTGTGCAAAGTTTACCGCGCCCCGTAACTCTGATTTTCTTTCACTTAGTTTCAATTTGATGTAATCGCGTAGTTCCTCTGCTGGCCCCATCAGATTACGTCGTGAACATACACGCGTTGCAGGGATTTGCTCCCCTTCTAGATTGTTGTGGCCATGCTTTCGGAATTACTTTGGACTTTAAGATTCGCATGCATTTTTTAGAATCTATACTAATAACGCGCTTCGGCCTCATCAGAAGGCTTAAAGTTACTCAACTGGCAATGGAAAGGCCAATGCTTGGATTTACCTTGCGTGATTCAATCAGGTATGATGATATCCACAAGACAACCAAGGTTATCGACATAGCCCGAAGGATCGCCAAACTAAAGTGATTGGAGGCAGGGCACATTGCTCGCAGAACGGATGGTCAATGGGGCCGGAAAATTTTGGACTGGCAACCGCGTACTGGAAGACGCAACGTTGAACGCCTTCCAACAACGTGAACCGATTTTTTGGTGAAGGTCGCGGGTAGCCGATGGATACGAGACGCAGAGGAAAGGTCATTGTGGCGCTTTGGGAAGGCCTATGTCCAGGAGTGGACG
The DNA here is from genome assembly GCA_963859965.1 of Ceramica pisi. Lineage (NCBI taxonomy): Eukaryota > Metazoa > Arthropoda > Insecta > Lepidoptera > Noctuidae > Ceramica > Ceramica pisi. Next base: position 22,461,083 of record OY982544.1, read on the forward strand.
CCTTTCGGCTGATCTGATGATGATGATGAATAACGCGCTAATCCCAGAAACTATTGGTTCGAATTGGAAAAATATTTTAGTGTTCGATAGCTTATTTATTGAAGGATAACATTATGTTACGACCAATAGGGAGCGGAGGTTTCATAAAATACGCAGATGAAGTTATACGGGACAACCTGATATCGATAATTATTAAAAAAATACTAACAACGATCACCGAATCAAAATTGATCGAAAAACAAACTAAAGATAACTATTATATACGAATGTCGTCCATCACTCGAAAACACCGTTTCATAAATGGCACTGATGGCAGCTCAATGGGCGGTAATTTGTACACCATAAAGAAAATTTATTTTTCCAATTCATATATGCAGAAAATTCAGAATCACTTCCATTTTTTTTACATACTATTTTTGTTTCGTGAACCATTCATATACCTGCGTACCAACGCCATCATAATGTGAAAGAGAGATATATTTAGACAGGGTGATTATAGCACTATGTTTTTTTCACAAGAGATCATGGCGTTAAACGCCAAATTAGCAGGTCATTCATGCACGCGGTTTGCGAGTACTACCCACCCATATTATTTTCTAAAGAACTTGTACGGCGTATATTTTTGGCACCCCAACTCTCATATGCTTTGTATATAAAATTGTCTCAAAAATTCCTTAACACATTGTCTCTCTACTCGGAAGGGATTAGCCGTGTGCGAGTCGCGCTAAATTGTAGTGTAGTGTGGCCTGTGCTTTACGTCGGCGTGCGAGAACACAAGCTTTAAATTGTACGGGGGTGAGAGGAGTGCCTACGTCACTACATCAGCTCCCGTGACGTCAGCCGCACCTGGCTGTCTCGGCGTTGGGACTTACGAAACTTGTTTTGTGACGCACAAATAAATCTTGTCTATTAAATTTGCCATTAGTTTTCTCAGATATACTTTTACAATTATTTATTTATTATATACTTTATTGTACACCTCATAACAAGTACAGGAAAAAACGTTTATTTATTAAAACAAGTGTACAATGGGCGGTCTTATCACACAGGGCAATCTCTTACAGGATGGATTGAACGAAAGAAGTTAGATTTAGGGCGGTCAGTGTACAAACATCACAAATAATATTAATTAATAATCAGCAATATGTGAACATACTGCTCAAAATTTTACATTTCTAATTTTATTACCAGTACGATCGATATTTTATTACTTACAAAATGTTTATTCACACATCAACACTTTTCTGTATACACCTGAATAATTTCTTGTATAAAAAACTTTTTCTGTAAAAATATCTAAAATTTATAAACAACTAGCTGACCTGTGCCTACTTCTTTGGGCGATATGTATTGGGTTAATATATAACCTATGACACCAAAAAATGACGTAGATTTCTATTGATAAAAGAATTTTCAAAATTGATTCAGTGGTTCCAGAGATTACCCCTAGAAACTCACAAACTTTATCTTTGCATAATGTTATTATAGATATACACTTAACCTGTTCACACCCGCCGCAAATAGCCGTATTTTGAACTGTTTTAACCGTTAATACCCTATGGCACACCCACTAAAACAGAAATTAAAATATTATACCAACATTACAAAAGAATAAAAAATCACAACAAAAAAGTTTCTACGTAACGGTGACGTCGCGTAGGGTATTAACGAATGAAACAGTTCATGGCACGCGGGCGTGCCCACGGGTGCATAAAAAATTCTAAACTAAAAATAGTAGATTATGAACCAAGGGTATAAAACAGTGTCTTATGACACGGGCGTTATATTGAATCCCGAACAAAATTAAGGATTCGAGAGTTTAACTCACAAGCGAAGCGAGGGAGTTAACACAAAAATCCTGAATATAGCTAGGGATTCAAGCTAGCCCAAGGCAAAGAAATCTTTATCCTGGAGGAGAATACTCTACTTTTCACAACAACTGCGAGAAAATTGTTCGCAAGTCATGAAGAGAAGTGGTTGCCCGCGAGCGGTTTCATTCGGCCTCCAAGTTGAGTTCCAAATTCAAATCACATGATTGACCTCCGGGTAATAATATTGTACTGAACTTCATAATAACGCACCGGGCAATAATGATTTACTTTAGGTTGAGTACATAATCTGAAGTTTTCGTGCAGGTGGTGTGAAAAATAAATTCATCTAAAATTCCTTCGCATCACTGACCACTGGTAATGTGACTGGACTGGTAGCTTAAAATATAATGTATGATTTACAATACAGTTTCTTTTTTCAGTAACTGGGTACACTCTCGATAAATTACATCTATATTAATAAACATTATATATTAATATACTAATAATATAATTATAATAATATTATAAAGAGGTAACATTTGTTTGTAAGTTTTTATGTAGGGGGTAATCTCAGGAACTACGCGTCCGATTTGAAAAATTCTTTCAGTGTTAGATAGCCCATTTATCGAGGAAGGCTATATATCATCACGCTAAGACAAATAGGAGCGGAGCATTAATGGAAAATGTGACGCAAACGGAGTTGCGCGTGTCAGCTAGTTTAAAAATAAGTTAGTTAAAATACTTGTCGAGCTTTCTAAATGACGTAACCTGGTGAACACTGATGTTGGGGTCTCAAGAGATGCATTCGTCTTTACATCCATCCTTAAAAAAATACGATTCAATAGTTAAGTATAGCGTGGCAGGCTTATCGGAAAAATAGATCTCACATCAACAATGGTATAAAGAAGAATTGAGAGCCGATCTAACAGAGCATATACGAAACCAGCTTACAATAGATCACTGATTTTGTCATCACTGACGAACAGTTTACTGAAAGCCCGCATGACGCTATTACAAATTTCAATAAACAAAACAATTTGTCGTCAAACGATAACACAACTGAATGTTATGACAGTCGCTTCCACTAAGTGAACATTAATTTTCCGATACAGGTAAACGACACACGAAAACACTCCGCAACAACAATTTTGTATAAAAAAAACGTTTTTACAGAGCCATACACAGCCTTATTGCAGTATACTACAGATTTTAACATAAAGATTATCCGCAAAAATCACAATCCTGAATTCCTATGCAGACAGATCAAATTTGAACCTTAACTTCCTGGTTTCAGGGTTGAAAGTTGTTCGTTTGGTGTAAAAATAAGGATGGTTCCAGGTTGTCCCCAGGGATATTACAGCAGGTAATATGGCGTCGAGTGAAGGCAACTCGATTGGAGTTGTGTTAACTTTGCCTACCGCCGCTGCCGGCTCTTGATTATGTTGGTTTTGGGAATCTATCGCTGGTTTTAGGAGGATTTATTATTCTTTTGTTGTTTGACTCCGGATCTGTATCCGATTAATTAAGCTTAGCCCCTTTTATATGAGACTTAACTAAACATAATCCCCTAATGCCTCGCTTGCTTTGTGGTTGCAATGGTGCATACCTAGCGCGCTGACCTGGGTTTGGTTCTCAAATCGACCGAGAAGTGAAATTGGATTTTCCATGAGGAAAAAAAAATTGAAAAGCGTTTAGAAAGTAGAATCATAGTTATACATCAGCTCTTTGTCCATTCTGGTGTACGTATATCCTTTGAGAGATGATAAAAGAGGGTCGCACCTCCATTTCACACTTCACCAGTAGACGGATTAATAAGGATTAGGTCTTAACCTTCCATGTATCGTCGAGGAGCGGTAATGACTTGCTATAGACGTCCAGTCTTGCAAATTGTCGATAGATTCCGCTTTGGTGTTAAGTTGGGACTTTAAAGAAATGGGTTTTCAGACATGTAAGTGTATCTCACATTATAAAGATACTAGTATTATAAAGCTGAAGAGTTTGTTTGTTTGTTTGAACGCGCTTATCTCAGGAATTACTGGTCCGATTTGAAAAAATATTTCAGTGTTAGATAGCCCATTTATCGAAGAATGCTATAGATATATATCATAACGCTAAGAAAAATAGGAGCGGAGCATTAATGGAAAATGTGACACAGACGCGGCTCAGCTAGCAATGTAAAAACTAAGTTAGATCTCTTTTAAATCAGCATTAAGAGTAAAAGAAAATTGTTCAAATTACATAGTACTTTACATGTGACTGTTAATTAAATTCCAAACGCCCGCGTTAACGACTAACTTTAAATCGCGGTTTTGCTCGCGTTAATTTAGCAGTTTTCCGTCTCCAGAGTCCAGGGTTCTGTAAGTACCTAAACTTCATAAAAATAGCATAAAAAACTCACTTTTCTCATAAAAATATTGAGTTAGGATACATCTCTACATGAAATACCGAAACTAAAAATCTCATAAAACATCTGAGTTCGTATTTATAATTGTTTTGATTGCCTAACCAAAGTAAACTGGGTTTAATTTAGCATTCTCCTTTCAAAGGACAAGATCAAATTAATAGATTCTCACATTTTTATAAAACACCATAGCTTATCTCGAACCCCGTTCAGACATGTTGCAAACATATTCATCATCTAAATGTAACTCACGCCGTAGCAATGCCATCCAGTTACGTTAAAACCTCTAGTTTTAAAATCGCAAACGAATTCGAAACTTTTTAACTTTTGCAGCCTGATATTCTGAAAATATTATGAAAAGTTCTGCAGTTGCCTCGAAATACATTTAAAAAGTAAAGTAAATCTGATGGACTTAATCTAGTAACGCAAACTCGGAAAACTGGTTTTAAAACTAAATATAACGCGAGCGATGTTTATTTTTGTATTTGTAATAATTATTTTGGAGTTCTTACTGATGATGTTATCAGTTAAATGTACCAAGTGATTATGACTGCTTATCTTTAGTAATATTTTAAAGCTGAAGAGTTTCTCTGTTTGTTTGCTTGAAATCTCAGAAAGTACTGGTCCGATTTGAAAAATTGTATCAGTTTTAGATAGCCCATTAATCGAGGAAGGCTATAGGTTACATAATTATGATCACGCTAAGATAAATAGGAGCAGAGAATTAATGGAAAATGTGACGCAAACGAAGTTGCGCGGGTCAGCTAATTTCAAAGATTGATCCAGGTGTGCAGACTGACAATAGGATAAGTAGGTATCATAGACATCCATTGATGTTCCCACTGCTAGAACGCAAGAGGACGCCTTCTCTTTGTATCAAAGAGTGGGCTATAATTAATTTTTTTTTAATCTATTGTATTTTTTTAATTAAATAAGAAATAGCAATGTAATGTATGCCATTATTGTCATGTGCATCAGACCACTTTTGAAAAGTTTTTTTATAATATATATTTTTAAAATATTATATTCATGTATGTGATGTGAAAGTACTCGTAATAAAAAATAAATAAAATAAATTCAGTACACGCACAATAGGGAATATGCATGAAAAAAGTATTTATGATCTGAACAGTTTATCTAAAAGTATTCGAAAATATAATACTAACTGTGAAATTAGAATCTAAATTGCCCGAAAAACGAACGAGATACAATTATTTTAAACAAATATATCTGTCCCTTTCGCGAAAACGCTGTTTTCTATGGCAGCTGTATAGTCATCGTGTAATTTGACGTCACATTACGTATCGGACTTCTCTTTCTAACTGTAGTCTTTGAAGCTTTATAACTTAATAAATGATGAAGGTATTTTAAAAATAATTTCATGATTGTTTACTAGAGCTATTAAGTATTTTATTTTGCATATAAAAATTGCATGCATATTCCCTATTGCTGGCTGGCATCAAATTACTCTATTCTTGGACAGAGTGTGACTGGTGATAAAAAATAAGAACTATAAAAGTCTAAAAACTGTAAACTATCTGGCTATCATTACCATAGGTGCCAGACAAAGTATAATTCTATTGTCGACAGCGTTTTACGAAATGTCAAAAATTGACGTTTTGATAATCGCTTTTCATTTGACTATAGAACCTCATATCTTAAATTATTCGACACACGAATTGCTTCAGATAACTTAATTATTGTTCTAGATAACATTTCACCAACATCATGTATTGCTATATTCTACTTACCTAAATACGTTTGTATGCTAATAAGTACCAATATCTATTATCTTGTTTGTGATCTCAATAAGTACATTATCTATCCATTAATCTTTCGAATATATGCTCTCAATTCTTGTATGTTAATGTGTATGTGTTTTTTTTATTAGTTTGTTCTACATTAAGGTCGCATAGTTCACGAAAGTAGCGCTGATTTTGGTAGACAACTTCATTTAAATACCTACACGTGCACGTGTTCAAATGTTCACACATATACTACTTAATCTAGGACATATTTGATATTTAAACTCCCGATAAAATTTGTAACTATTATACTTTTTAGAACACTGATAACACAAAAAACTTTATATTATTGCACATACCTGTTATGGTTAGTAGTTTTTTTATGTTATTTTGGTGTAATATTAAACAGCAGATATATTTTTAACCACCTTCCCAAAAAGGAGAAGGTTCTCAATTCAGTTGTATTTTTTTTTGTATGTTTGTTACCTCATAACTACGTCATTTATGAACAGATTTGAAAAAATCTTGTTTTATCTGAAAGGAAATACTTTTCGATTGGTTCCATTTAAATATTATCAAAACCGGTTCGGAAGTTTGGATTTTAAATCGAAATAGCTGGAATTCGTTTACTTGAATGATGGCTTTTTGTCATCCAAGTTATCGAAATCTCGTATTTTGCTTAGTTGCGTTTTTTATTTAATTTTTTTTTTTTATTTTCTTTAGTGGTGTTGTTAGGTGCCGGGTACCACAAAACAGTGAAAAATAAAAGAACTTTACACTTAAAAATACAACCGACTTCCACCTAAAAAAACAAAACTAATTTTTTTTTTTTTTTTCGGAAGTCGGTGTTTTTGTTAGTTTCTTCGTATTTTGACGCCGACTATCGACATCGGTTGTATTTTTTTGCATTAAGTTTTTTCTAATTTGTAGATACGTCAAGTGTCGTTTATTTATTTTGAGATGCGATACGGCCAACCTTAATGATATAATACATAGAAGAGGTTCATGATCGTTATTTAGTAAAAATCGTTCTTATATGTATTATGTTAAAAGCCTACATACGTTCAAAATTTTTCATATCCAGGCATCTTCATCGCAAACTGGAAGGTATTAAAACCGCAAGGAACCCCCAAGTGGCCTCAGCCTTGCCGTAAATAATTTACAACATAAGATTGCAATAGTACATAAATAATGATAGATGCTAACCCGTCCGCCCTTATTATGAGGAAAATATTCAGACATTTTAATAATTCTCTTGAAATATTATGAGGTAGGTTTTGATTTACAGGTTCTGAAGGCGTTAAGAATGTTGAGCTGAGCAGTTTGCTGAAACTTGGCTATAGCTGGGCAATCCTATTGTGTACCTAATATATCATTGACTATAAAGCTTGAAGATTAGTGACTTTCTGCTACCGTGTAAAAAAAAAAAAGTTAACACAAAGTCACTAAACTAAATTGACCTAAAATGACAATGAAATGGCACATAAGGGATTTGTCTTGCTTTAAGAGAAATAATGCTCTTACAAGATGTCTTATTTTATTTTTTTAATTTTAGGGAAACTTACAGCTAATTACAAAACAAAGAAGAAAATAAACGTTTTTATTATTTTTATTTTATTTATTTTAAAATAACAATATGCGAAAATGTTTTGACAAACAATATAAAATCATAAAATGATTTCTTCCGCTCTGGGCGGCAAAAAAGGGAATGTCAAAGTGTTACTGACGAAAACCCATTCGTGTTTCTCTAAATTCCCTTTACGTTCCAGAGTAGCGTTAACTCTTTCGAACGAATTCCGCAATTGGCAAACGTCCCAAGCACAGTCTTGGTCTATATAATAGAGTGATAATGCCTTTATTTAACCCAACCAGAGGAGCTGGTGGCCAAATAATATCAGTCGTACGATTCAATCTTCCAGATTAAGCAGCGCTTGTTGTTGTTGTGTGCAATTTAATAATACACAGAGCTGTGCTGCTGCGGCTGCCGTGGCGGTGTAGTGCGTCAGGGATGTTTTCAGATAATAATATTGATGGTTTTGCCGCCATTAAAAAAGATGTGCGTGCATCCCTGATGTCTCGTGTTTGCGGCGGTACCAACAGTATTCTCAGTGTATTTGCAGATTGGTGGGATTCCCCGATGTTGCGGAGGTGGATCGGCTCCACCCCGAAATATAATTGTATAGTTTTAAGTGTATTTATAGACATATAAAAATATTCGTACTTACACTAGAATTTAAGAGCGTGTATTCCGCTAGCGCCGCCAATCGTTTTTTATTATTTTGTGGTAAATATAAGACACATAGATAAAAAACCGCTCTGTAGTGTACTGAAGAAATGTATTTATTGTTTTGTACTTTAGAACATAAATAATTGCCAAAGTCGATATTTTTGCTAAAAGTGGCCACTTTTAGCAATAATTGCCGTTTTGGCTATTTAGCCATGAGTTATGTATTAAAAATAGCTGTCAAAAAATAATAGATACATTTCTTCAGTATACTACAGAGCGGTTTTTATCTACGTGTCTTAAATTTACCACAATTAATAAAAAACGATTGGCGGCGCTAGTGGACAGAATACACACTCTTAAGTAAAAATTGTTACTAACCCTATGTACTTCGGTATGAAATAAAATTATTCTATTCTAAGGTCGACCCTTGGATGGGTGAGCAACCTTTGCGACTCCCACGCGAAAGCTTTTGAAAGCTTAAACCATTGCTCTTGGCTGTCATTTTTAGATCTTTGACAGACGGTACGGAAATTAATCAGAAGAAGACGTATGTATGTCTAAAGAATCTGAGAATCAGAGTGTTCTTCTTATTTTCACATTTGCATCTCAATCGCAATCTGTGAAAAGTCTATGAAAATTAAGGGTTTTTTGACAGTTTGCGATTGAAATGCCAATGCGAAAGTTGTTTAAAAATTAGGAGAATTGGCCCTCTGATATCTGTTTTGCCAAGTGGTATCTTTAGGCTGACTGTCCACCGGGAAGACTGAAAGCCTCAGAGGCGATAGACAAGTAACATTCTATGAGAGGTAACGTAGCTAACGTGAATGACGATACGGTTGGCGATAGCGATTGACTGCTGCGCAGCATGTCGCGGTTTCGATTCTCGTACGGAACAAATATTTGTACGACCTACATGTATTTGTTCCGAGTCTGGGTGTTTTTCTATCTATAATATGTAAATATTTACAAAAAAATATATTATATAAGTAGTTTATCAGCCATCTCGTTACCATAACACAAGCATTTGGTTGCTTAGCTTGGGACTGGCGTTGTGTGAAATGTAAAAAAAATTTGTCAAACGTCAAAAATGTTTGTGACTGATCAGACTTATAAACGCTGTCAAAATGCCACATGATCAAACAATCTATGTAGATAAAATCATGCGTTACTGAGTGACTCACAGACATCGCACAGCCGAAACTATATATAGGTACACAGGGGAGCACTAAGAGAGGATTTCCAGAAATTCCTGCGGGAAAGAGAACGGGATATGCGCGTACGAAGTCGCGGTCAAAAGCTAGCTAGCTTTAACATTGTGGTAAGCAAGAATGGCACTTGTTCTAGCGCCTGAAAGTTCATATTTGGAACCATAAATGTCTCCGTTGTATTACCGTATCACGTACATTTGTTTCAAACAAAATTAAACAGCCGTTTCTGATTGGGCGCCCACGCGACGTACTAATATTAATCGTTCCTATTTCCATCTTTTCTGAACGTTAATCACGTTCGTTGACGGTCCCACATGATATCGTGTGTAATGTTAGACAACATACAAACATACAGAAGATCCAGTCATCTGCCGCTGAGTATCATAGTTGGATATATTGACATGTGCTATGCTTAAATACGAACTCAGCAGTAATACCTCAACAATTAAATCACAAAATATGATTGAATTTTAAGCTCCCAAAAAGAATAACAAAAACACAACATAAGGCCAATTCTACTTATTTTTAATCCACTTTTGCATTCGCATGTTAATGGCTAATTGTCAAAAAGACTTAATTTTCATACATTTTTGACAGTTGGCGATTGAGATGCGAATGCTATGCGAATGTGAAAATTAGTAAAATTGACAATCATGTATTTCAATAAAAAAACAACTAACATAAGAATAAATAGGTAAAATCAAAATATAACCGACTATATACTAAACCTTATCAAGGAATTACAAAGACCAAAGGCCAAGTCCTGCAAGAAGGTGTTGCGGAGGGCTCGGTTCGACCACATTAGCCGAATAGGGAACAAACTTGCTTCATACCCAGCAGGTAGTAAAGCTTTTTGGTCCCCAGGCCCAGTGGGCCAATTCAACTCATTTTAAAAACAACTTTCGCATTCGCATGTCAATAGCAAAATGTCAAAAAAGCCATAATTTTCTAATTTTTTTTTAAAGTTAGCGACTGTGAAAATTAGTAGAATTGGCCCACAAGTTTTGCTTTTTTCGGAAACGGAAATTTATCTTGATCCTAAAGTAATACTTGTAACTCCACCCATATCAACATTTGATTATTTCTTCATCTACATTTTCTGTAATTTATATAGAGTACTTAATAAAGAAAAACATTATATTCTACTCTCATGCAGTACTTTCAGTACCTATTCCCCTTAGGATTTCTTAAGGTACTATCCTAAACTAATTTTACTTCTGAACTTGTATGAATGCCTGGTAGATCCAATGCTATCATATTGACCTTTTCTTCTACAGCTATGAAGTGACACTTCTGTCTTCAATCTCACGGTCCTTACGTATATATATAAAGAGAACGTTTAAGGGCTTTGTACCCTTTGTCCCTTTGGTGTGCGCTGGCTTGGAAATACCTAGCGGAGACCCAGATAAGGTCGCTCGGATAGAAAGTAGAAAAATAATACCAATTTTATATGCTGAGCTGGAGAAGGGGTCTTGTCAGCAAGTTTGTTTTCTTGGGTAGCTGCTAGCACACGATGCAGTGAAGTGAAATTTTTATAGCTAAGGAGACCATCTTTTGTGAGTAAAATTATTGTCCGCTGACTTTATTGCCATACGCTTTAAATTTTCACTAGAATTAATTTCGACGACTGAGAGAGATGTAGTTTCAAAGTTGTTAACAATTACCTTTTTCACGTAAAAGAAATTCTGAAAAGGAAAGGATTTATATTTTAAGTCTCTCTCTACGTTGTTTTTGCTGCATACGCGCAGCTTATTGATATTTCGGGGAAAATGCAAACATGTGTATATTTCTTGCGGCGCACAGAACCAGAAAGCACAGAATAACAAGAATTTCAAAAGGATTCGTTCTCGATTCCAACACTTAGTCGAGTTATCCTAATATATAAAATTCTTCTACTACTTTATACGTTACTAGAATAGTTAATATCGGGATTGCTACCATGTCATGTACCTTAAAAAAAAAGTACGTGGTAGCAATCCCGATATTAACTATTCTGTAGTGCGATTCACTAAGGCAGAACATCTTTACAACCAAGAAATCATCGTTGAAACATCTGATGTGGCATCTATTTATCAGATGTTTCAACGATGATTTCTTGGTTGTAAAGATGTTCTGCCTTAGTGAATCGCACTACTGATGTTAGTGACTATGAAAGTAAAACAATATATCTTCCGTTACTGACTGATTGAGTGACTCAGTGACTGACTGACTGACAACACACAGCCGAAACGACGATCACAGAAAGCTGAAATTTCTGGAGGTTCCTTGGGGAGTGTAAGGGAGAACGGGATATGCACGTGCGAAGAATCTAGTTGATTATATTATATTATAGTAGTTCATGTATTAAGCTCTAGCTCTAGTAAAACTAGAAGCTGACCCCAAAATAGTTGGGAAAAAGCAAGACATATTGATTGTTGTTGCTAAAGCAAAATTTTACGATTTCAGGCTCATCGACACTTACATATTCAGTAATAAAACGTTTCTTTCAAATAACAATGTACATATTATAAAGAACGATTTCATCAACAAAACTAATGCCTCGTAATGCCATAACCCTTCTTCAAACTTCAAATCCATCCCACGCATCCGAACCTACCCCAAAAATCTTCAAAAGCCGCAACTAATTAAAACAATAGGCCACTTACAATCAGCATAATATCACGAAAGTCGTTATCACGCGAGCGCAGCCCAGTGTGTCTGTGAGTGCTCAACTTCAGTTTCATTCATTAGACTTAAAACCCTCATTACAGCTCTGTACTGGAGTATCGCCAAACTGGTTTTGTTTCTGAACTTCTGCGATTATTGTCCAAGAGTAGATAGGGGTGGAATGTAAAGATGGTCTTGGCTTCATCAAAAGCCTCATCTAGTTAAAAATGACAAAAAGATTGACTTGTAAAGTAAAAGTGTTACTTACAACCTACTTACAGAATAAATACATTTATCATTATCATCATCTGCCTAGCCTTTTCCCAACTATATTGGGTTCGGCTACCAGTCAAACCGGATCCAGCCGAATACCACAATTTTACGTGGAGCGGCTGCCTACCAGACCACCACAACCCATTAACTGGGTAACATGGTACTCCTTGGCAAGACTGGTTTCAGATTTTTCTGGCTTCTGACAATCCGTAACGACTGCCAAAGTTCTCCAAATGACAGCCGGGACCAACAGCTTAACGTGCTTTCCGAGGCACGGAGGAAACTCGGTATGTTAAGATGGTCACCCATCCACAGACCAACCTCAAAGATGGTCTTGGCTTGAAGTATGTTAATGGTATCTAGGCCTTGTTTTTTTCTCTCGTGGAAAAACTTCATGAGACGCCTGGACTTAGGGAATTTGCCTAGAGAGTGCGGAATAACCCTTAAAACTACTCCAATGATCACCTACACATGGAACCCATTATCTCCTAAGAGACCAGTGGAACCCTGATTCACATGTCATCAAAGAGCACACTCACTGTCTCATGAAGTTTTTTAAATGTTACTATTTCTTTTATTCAACAAAAGAATGGAAAAGCTCGATAAGTAGTGAAATTTTATTACTGTTAAAATAGTATTCTTTCATTGTTGGGGTTGATTCTGTGTGAGTGAGCTGTCATGCCATTTTATTTGTATGGTTTGACAGCTCACTGAGCAGAACCAAAACAGAATACCTGTTCTGCGATTTCGGTGGTCTCTCCAGTCCTATACCTATAGCTGTCACCGGAACGCCTATACCGATCTGCTCCGACTTTCGGTCGGTACCTCAGGTCGCTTGTTCAGGGGGATGGCGATATAGACCGAGACATAACGCACTGGATCAACTCGGGATGGATGAAATGGCGACAGGTCACTGGGACAACTTGCGACCCACGGATGCCCCTCAAGTGGCAAAATCTACAAGACCGTGATAAGACCTGTAATGTATGGATCAGAATGTTGGGCTGTGAAAAAGACGGATGAAAATAGATTGCATGTGGCGGAAATGAGAATGTTGAGATGGATTGTGTGGAGTAACAAGAATGGATAAAGTGAGAAATGAATACATTAGAGGTAGTTTAAAAGTGGCGCCAGTGACTGAAATTTTAAAAGGGAATCGCTTGTCTTGGCATGGTGAAGGTGTTGGTTGGTGTCATGTGAAGAGGAGAGAGGAAACGCATTTAACTAAAAGAGTAATGAAGTTATACGTGGATGGATGGAGAGGGAGCGGAAGGCCAAAGAAAAGATGGATGGATTGTGTAAGAAGCGATATGAAAGAACAGGGAGTTAGTGAAAGCTTGACGGCTGATAGGGCAGACTGGAAGAAAAAACGTGTTGCGCCGACCCCAAGTAACATGGGATAAGGGCAGGAAGATGATGGTTTGACAGCTCACTTGTCATTCACTTTGCCTAAGTGTTCACTTCGACATATTTACAGAACTGAACTGCTGTTATGCATCCTAACTTGGTTGTCACACTTTCACGCTTATAAATAGCCAGGCCGATTTGATAAATTGTTGTTTAGAGATAGATGAGACCCTTAATACTACTTTATAGGTTACTTTATAGCGAGCGAAGTCTATAATAATTTTAACCGACTTCAAAGAAAGGAGGAGGTTCTCAATTCAGTTGTATTTTTTTTTTAATCTGTTACCTCATAACTCCCCCATTTATGAACCGATTTGAAGAATTCTTGTTTTATCTAAAATGATACAAAAAAGGTTAATATTCGAAGAAACTACCAAACACTGACTTCCGAAATTAAAGTTACTTTTTTCTTTGTAGTATTGTATTTTTTTTATAAAAAGTTATAGAAGAACAATGTTACCCTTTCCTTGAGTTCCATTCCAGTATTACGTGAATCCATGCAAGATACAAGCGACACTTTGGCCATTAGAAAGTGGCTATGATAGCCGGAGCTGGCCGGCGACCGTCCGCCGACGTCCTCTATTGCTTTTATGTCTGTTATATTTGTTACTATTGCTGTCGTTAGTATTAGTGAAGATATGCCTTTAGAAATTTGTAGGTTGTTTTGTTGGATACGGTTGGCAATATTCTTCGTGTTAATTTGGGACATAAATTAACATAAAACAACTGTTTTAAAATTACTTGCTTACTTGGGGCTACATCACTCATCGAGTCGAAAAAGGGTACTACTATTTATTGATTTTCTGAAGAGGAATAAGGTATTTTTATTGGTAAATGTTCAATACCAACTGTGATTTTCCCCTTATCTGATTCTATTCATAGGTGCTAAAAAGTTTACACTTAACTAGAATCTACCAAAAGGAATGGATGTGAACCATTAAAATAGTTATTTATGATACAAGTGCGGTAAGTTGGTTTTTACAAACGAGTAGATGAATGTAAGCCCGGAACTTCGTCGTCGAGGGCATACCATAGTCACGAGTTTGCAAAACCAATATCCGCACGTAAACAAAAAAAAAAGTTTTATGATATATTACACATCATTTTTCAACAAAGTTGCGAGAAAAAAGCACAATGAGACTAACTTTTTATTTTTAAATATCAGTCGGAAAGTCGCAACAATCTTAACAATGTAAAAATGTCTCGAATTTACAAATTTAAAATTAAAACTACATCTTATGTCTCATTTTTTCATTAGTATTAAATTGAGACAAACGTATTGAGCACCAGCACTGCCAAGGAGGTTTAATCTTGTTAACTGCTGTCTTTTATTATTTGGCTGAAATTCTATTTTGTAACTAAACTTCAAATACTAACAATGAATAAGCATTAGCAATTTAGGATATTCTATTTTTAATTTACTTGAGTTTAATGTAAAGATATTTAGTTTTATGTAGCAGTCATGTTTCAATTCAGTGAATTAGGTGTTATTTAGAAATATAAGAAAGCATTGGAAAGTATACTGCGCTTTATTTCACCTCGTAAGTTTTGAACGTTTCTAACTTCTCATATTGTGAAACTCACACCAACCCAAGTGGAAGCGCTTTTGCTCAATACGTTTGTACTAAAGTAAAAAAAATGATCATCGTTTATTCTATAGTTCTAAATACGACTACGCCAGGAGGGAAGTTATGTTTTTTTTTTCGAGTATAATATGCATATATATTTTTTGCCACGTTCTGTAGCCTGAACAAGATGAATTTAACGACATCTATCAAGCTAAAATCCATCAAGCCGTTTAGGCTACAGAGCGTTCTGTGGCAGAGCGGCTCTGTAGTGTATGTATTTACATACACTCGAAAAAAACATAACCCTCTTCCTGGCGCAGCCGGGTAATTAATTAGAAGTACATACTTCTATCTTCTCATATTTTTATTGTATTAAAGTGTGACACAAACGTAGATGGAAGCGTTTTTGCTGCCGTCTGCGTCTGCAATTGAATTTTAATATATTGTTTATGGAAATAAAAAAAAACCGTTAATACTTCGCACGGTGACCAACGGAGCGTGTGGTAAAATAGGTACTTAGGTGAAAGTATCTATTTTACCGCACGCTCCGTAATATGGTGCGTATTTTTTTTACTTTTGAACAATGTAAACAGGCTTCGTAAATGCATTTTATCAGCAAATTTGTGGAAAGTAAAATTAATATTAAAAAAATGAGGTTTAGTTACATTTTACTTGATAAAAGTGCATTCTTCTGTCTACAGTTATGCAAAATAAGGTAGGTACTGGACTAACAGTGAAATATCTAATGAAGTAACACTTTCCGAAAATATAATGTAAGACCTCGCTCTGGAAAGTCTTGTAGGTTCACATAGAAGTTCTTGTCATATTATTCTTACATAAATCACAATTGACGTAAACATCTACAATACTACACAACACATAGTTCAAAAGGACCCTAAATTTTCAGCTTCCTTACCATTTGTATCTCAGGTTCGACCACACAACCAGCCTAGTTAACCCTTCCCCGCCGGATGACTGCGTAGAATAATTAATTCCATGGCGTCACCGAGATGATTTAGATCCCAGAGGAGCCCATAAGTTATGCCGAAACTATACATAATAGTTCCCGTTTTAATTTAAGATCAACAAGGAATTGTGGCGCTTGTTTAAATAATGAATTTAATTAAGATTTTAGGAGGTTCTCAGCTTAGTTTAAGATGGTACAAAAGGACCAATCTGGGTAGACTATTTTACGTATCAGGCTGATCCAAAAATTGGATTATACTTTCTATGCGAATAATAAACTTGAGGAGTTTATTTGTATGCTTGAACGTGCTAATCTCTGGAAGTACCCGTCGGATTTGAAAAAATCTTTTTTGCATTTGATAGCCCAATTCTTGAGAAAGGCTATTTAACATCACGCTAAGACCCATAGACGGCGATCAAAAAGAGAAATAAATGATTATCATTAATTTTTGATCAGCCTAGTACCTGGACGGAGTGTTGGTACATTCTCAGATGTAAAAAAAAAAATTAGTAAGTATATTTTCGGAATTTGTTCGTCACCGTGGCCCTGGAACGCAAATGATATTAGAAAGATACGGATGAGACTGTGACACTTGTTTACGCTCCGCTCTAAGCGGATGGAGGCATTTTATGATTTCACATCCTTAAATAAAAAAGTGTAGGATTATCAGGTAAAACCCTTTTTTTTCTAACTGCAAAATCTTTGTGATTACTTTTAGTTTGGTGACGTGACTTCATGGGATACGATGGTGGGTAGAAGAATTTATCACTTAATTGCCATTAAGATTAATGATGTATTTACTTCCTAACTAATATGAATTTTATATAGAGCGTTTTCGAATAAGTCAGTGTGGGATGTGTACACTTGAGATGGGTAATCTGGATCCACTGCATATATACGCAAAATGATTTCACCTTTCATCATGCACATTAGACTAAATTTTATTAAATGGTTAACCCAGGGAAAGAGGAGCTCGTGGCTTAATTATAACAGCCGTTCGGATCGATCTTATAGGTATGTGGATGGGTGACCATCTTTACATACTGAGTTTCTTCCGTGCCTTGGAAAGCACCTTAAGCCGTTGGTCCCGGCTGTCATTTGTAGACCTTTGGCAGTCGTTACGGATTGTCAGAAGTCAATAAACCTGACTCCAGTCTGGCCAAGAAGTACCGTAGTACCCAGTTTATGGTTTATGGAGGTATAGTAGGCAGCCGCTCCGCGTATTATACTGGTATTCAGCTGAATTCGTTAGTTAGTTTGACTGACTGGAAACTGACCCCAATATAGTTGAGGAAAGGCTAAGCAGTTAACCCAGGGAAAACCGCGGCGGATTGCTAGTCTATCAAATACTATAAACTTTTTAGAGTTCCGTTCCCAAAGGGTACCGAATGGAACCCTATTACTCAGCCTCTGCAGTTCGTCTGTCCGTTTGTCCGCCGTCTGTCAGCGGGCCATAGTAAGAACCGTAAAAGGTTACTTTCTCAGCTTGTGTATTTCTATTGCCGCTGTAACAACAAATAATAGAAATCAAGGTTAATGGTATAGTCCTTTCATGAGCAAGTACGACTCGCATTTGGCCTTATTTATTTGTTTGTGTCGTAATTATTCAGTTTTTTTTTTTTTGTTTTTTATGCAAAACGGGGAAACTCTTGGCCCAAATCTCACCTGATGGAAAGTGATGATTAGGCCGAAGATGGAAGCGAGTTTCACCCGGAATCCTCTTACACAGAGGAACTGGCTATCATACCTCTAACTGCCGGAACACAACAATGCTGTTAACATTGTTGTTATGGCGACAGACTTAGACATGATGGTGGTAGCTTGCCAGGCGGACTTAGAACAAGTCCTACCACCAACCAAACCGAGCAAAAAATTTGCCCCCGCTGGGAATTGAACCCGGGACCTCTGGGTCTGAATCAGGTGGTATAACCACTAGACCACGGAGGCGGTTAGTGTCACCTGTTTAGCACCACCCGGGGACCACGTGTAGGGATTCGCTGAAGGGTATTCTCCTACGGACGCGGGTGACTCGGCCCCCAAATACTTTGTAGACATTATCTATTAAGTTCCTTAAGTAAATAGTTCGGAATATTTATTCCGAACTATTTAGTTAAGGAACTACTAAATTCAAGCCCTTGTACTCAAGTCGGGTTGAGTACAAGGGCTTGAATTTGAACTTAGTTAGATCCCTTGTATGTCTGAGAAGGGGGAGAATGTGGGAATTGTTTGAACGTACAATTAGTTGTGTAGTTTGTTAGTTCTACGGCAATAGGGTTGATTTAATCGTTTATTTTGTTGAAAAGACTGGAAAAACTACGATTTATTTTGTTAAAAATTAACTAGAACTTAAGTAATTAAAATACTGGTATTCAGCTGAATCCAGTTTGACTGGAAGTCAATCCCAATGTTGTTTTGGAAAAGACTAGGCGCGATGCGAATCAAAGAAACCCAAATTACAATGATGATTACAGACTTCTTTAAAAAACGATAGTCTATAAGTTTGATGGTCTAACACGCTTCAACAATTAAACGAAATTGAGGGTCAATTTTGTAATTTTTAAGCAACTATTTGACAGATTTCTGGTTCCTGGATAAGGACATAGCACAAGTTTTGTCTCACCAGTGCGTTCTCTTGATAAAGTTTCCAACTTTCATCCAACTAACCATCCCTACCTTGTTGCTATTCCACCAATTCGCACTAAGTGTCTTTCATAATGCGCACAGCAAAGGAGTGGAACTCTCTGCCTGCGTCTGTGTTTCCGAACGCTTACAACCCTAATATTTTGAAAGTTAAAGTGAACAGGCTACTTCTGGGTAAGCTCGCTTCATCGTAGACTTTGTCTCCGTCATCTCTGACCAACTAGAGTCAAGAGTCAAACCCATCTAAACAAAAAAAAAAACGCTAAGAAAATCTAGTTCTAACTAATAAAATTCTTTGAACGCAACCCTCGGACAAAACTAAAAGATTTTTCAATAAAACACAAACACAACAGATTATTCGCCGACCTCTCACAAACCAACTCTTATAAACTATTGAAGCTGACAGCGTTTTTCTTCATCGTTTACGAGAAACTGTGAAGAAGTCCCGCGGAACCCGGTTTAGTACCAAAGCAATGAATAATGCAGACTACAGACTACAGAAAACTAAGAAATTGAGGACAAACTGAGAATGGACTTGGTAACTATATAAATAAGAATAACTGTGTTGTCTCCGCTTGAAGGAGGTCAAATTGTTTGGGCAAATATCACTATACTAGCTGACCCGTGCAACGTTGTCTGCGTAACATTTTTCACTACTGCTCCTCTCCTATTGGGCTTAGCGTGATGATATATAGCCAGCCTTCCTCGATAAATGGGCTATCTAACAATGAAATAATTTTTCAAATCGGACCAGTATTTCCTGAGATTAGCGCGTTCAACCAAACAAACAAACAAACTCTTCTGCTTTATAATATTAGTATAGATATTATAAAAACAAGTACAGTCGCCAGAACATCAAGCTACAACAATCTGTCAAATTTCTTTGTTAGATTTTCAACCTTAATGCTAAAGGGATTGGGTTCAAATTTGATCGGGAAAATTCGACAGTTTCGGATAGCGTGATTCGCTGGCGACTGTACATATCATTATCACTACATATTATAAAACAAAGTCCTCCACCAGATTCGTCTGTCTGTCTGTCTGTTCGCGATAAACTCAAAAACTACTTAACTGTTCCTTGTTTTTTTTTTTTGAAGTAGTTTTCACCAATGTAGAGTGATTCTCGAGGAAGGTTTTAGTATAATTATAATTTGTCAAGCGACTGAAGCCTCGGGCATCTGCTAGTTATTAAAAAGTTATAGTTTCAGCTTATTTGCCATTCTGGACAGCTAAGGTCAGAATTATTTTATACAGCCAACCAAGCGATATTTTGTAAAGAAAACATGAAAAAGTTTTGCTTTTAGTATTTTTTGTTTTTATTTTCTCAACATAAACATTATTCAGATTGAAAATTCTGTATCGTGATATTTACAATCCTAAAATAACTTTCTCTAAAACTTTGAAAGTTTTCGATAAAGTTTTGGCTGTTTAATAAATATGTTATCTTTTTTGTCTTTCATAAACATTTTTCTTTGACTTGGTGGCTGTAGATTAGAGTACCTACCAGATTAAAAGTTTTTTTTTTGTTAGTGTTAAAGCTAACAAAAAGGGTTGGCTAAATTATTTAGACAGACTGACTCAGGATGACGCGGCAGATATATGTCTGGATAGACCCTGTCGCCAGCAGTCGACTACATACCTACAAAAAAATGACTTTATCAAAAATCCCGACCGCTAAAAACGACTACCTATTCAATTATTTCAATCACATACACTAAACCACCAACCATTGATGCCACCAACTACATCAAACTGCTTGAAAAGCGACTTGTTTGGAACTTTTTAGGGTTTTTTTGATAAAGTAGTTTTTTTTATTTCGTATATTTTAGTGATTTACATTTTTGTAATTTTCTCGTAAAATCCTTTATTTTCATACCACACTTGATTGAAAATTTTAAAAATCATAATTAGGGGCCAAAACTGCGCCATTTTGTTTCTTTATTTTTGACTAGCTGACCCGTGCAACGTCGTCTGCGTAACATTTGTCATTACAGCTCCTCTCCTATTGGTCTTAGCGTGATTAGATATAGCCTATAGCCTTCCTCGATAAATGCGCTATCAAACACTGAAATAATTTTTCAAATCGGACCAGTAGTTCCTGAGATTAGCGCGTTCAACCAAACAAACAAACAAACTCTTCTGCTTTATAATATTAGTATAGATTTTGATGACATACCTGACTTTCACTCTCATGACTGAGACGAATCTATTGACACCACTCACATAAAAATACGACAAGCCGTTGGGCGTGCCAAAGAACTATATATACAAACACTCGAAAAACATAACTCTCTTTCTTTCGCAGTCAGGTAAAAACAAATAAAAGAGCTATCAGTACTGAAACTGAAACATTGTCACTGGCTGAACACACACACACGTAACTAAACTCTTAAATCCCGATCATCAACGAACACGATCTCCCTTCTGAACCAATCACCAAACACCTAACACTCGACATCCGATGCGAAAAAGAAAACTGTAAAGCCGAATTTAACATAACAAAGAACCCTTTTTACAGACAAGACATACTTGTCCGTTAATAGAGTGTAGACAAAGGTGTTTACCATGATAAAGGAGCTGAAAAGAGCGAAAAAAGCGGAAAAAGCGAAGCTAAGCTACACGGTTTGCTCGATAAGTGAAATAAGGTGCCTCGGAAGGCTGTAAGCTATTATTTCGACTAAATGGAAAGCAGTTTACTGTCTAAATGGGTTCTATATCGGGGCCATCTTTGTGAATTTATTTTTTTCTCTGAAAAAGCAGTCTCTAATTCACCGGAGATAAAGTTGTGATGTTTACGAGCTGATAGAGTGCTTCTAGTTGTTGAAAGAATTTCTAAATGATGTGTACATATATTCCAAAGCCAGTCGCCAAGGTTTAAAAGAATTTAAGTGTTAAATAATTGTGTAGTATTTTTTTTTATTGTATAGTATCTTGCAAGTGAACAATATAAAATTGTAAAAAGATCAATTAATCAGGGAATTATTTGTATGTAGTTGTTCTCCTATACTACCGATCCGATCAGTACCTACACTTATTCTTCATCGTATCACTGGCACAACAGTAGTCTAAATTTAAGTAGCCCAAAACAATGCCACTTCCACGGCATATCATTTTCGACAACCACGCGGCCAAAGATAGCGGTAAAAGCTGTAGATAGTTGTTACAATAATTTTATTTATATTTTAAGAATATCATCGGAAGAACTCGTAGCTAAATGACTAAACGTTGTCGATCTTTAAGGTTAAGCAGCGCTTGCTAAGGTTGATCTGTGGATGGGTGACCATTTTTACATACTGATTTTCCTCCGTGACTCTGAAAGCACGTCAAGCCGTTGGTCTCGGCTGTCAGTCTTACCAAGAAGTACCGTGTTACTCCGTTAATGGGTTGTGGAGGTCTGGTAAGCAGCCGCTCCACGTAAAATACTGGTAAATGATATTTATCTGTAAGTAGGTTGTAAATATCACTTTTACACGTCAATCTTTTTTGGTCATTTTAAACTAGATGAGGCCGGCGTTTCCTAGCTGACTGCTCTGAGAAGAAACACCGAAACAAACTCTAGAGGTCAGTCTCTTAAAGTCCAAACAATCGTACTGGTCAAATCATACGAGGACCGTGTAGGTTAATGTCTGATGTGGTATTTTGAGGAAAGTATCACACAGATTTGAGTGGGCCTATCCAGTCAATGCAAGCCTTGGTCAGTAATCGATAAGCTCAACTTAGAACCAAAATGAGCTCAACGACGTCAACGTCAGCGGTATTCTGCTGAATTCCGATTGATCGGAAGCCGACCCCAATATGGTTGGGAAAAGGATAGGCAGATCATCACCTGCCTAGCCTTTTCCCAACTATATTGGGGTCGGCTTCCAGTCAAACCGGATTCAGCTGAATACCAGTATTTTACGTGGAGAGGCTGACTACCAGACCTCCACAACCCATTTACTGAGTAACCCGGTACTCCATGGCTGACTGGTGTCTGTTTTTCTGGCTTCTGACTATCCGTAACGACTACCAAAGATCTCCAAATGACAGCCGGGACCAACAGCTTAACGTGCTTTCCGAGGCACGTAGGAAACTCGATATGTTAAGATGGTCACCCATCTACAGACTAACCTCGGCAAGCGATGCTTAACCTTGAAGATCTACCTGTGGGGCTGTTATTATGCTAAATAATAACAGTAAGCCGACCCCAATATGGTTGGGAAAAGGATAGGCAGATCATCACCTGCCTAGCCTTTTCCCAACTATATTGGGGTCGGCTTCCAGTCAAACCGGATTCAGCTGAATACCAGTATTTTACGTGGAGAGGCTGACTACCAGACCTCCACAACCCATTTACTGAGTAACCCGGTACTCCATGGCTGACTGGTGTCTGTTTTTCTGGCTTCTGACTATCCGTAACGACTACCAAAGATCTCCAAATGACAGCCGGGACCAACAGCTTAACGTGCTTTCCGAGGCACGTAGGAAACTCGATATGTTAAGATGGTCACCCATCTACAGACTAACCTCGGCAAGCGATGCTTAACCTTGAAGATCTACCTGTGGGGCTGTTATTATGCTAAATAATAACAGTAAGCCGACCCCAATATGGTTGGGAAAAGGATAGGCAGATCATCACCTGCCTAGCCTTTTCCCAACTATATTGGGGTCGGCTTCCAGTCAAACCGGATTCAGCTGAATACCAGTATTTTACGTGGAGAGGCTGACTACCAGACCTCCACAACCCATTTACTGAGTAACCCGGTACTCCATGGCTGACTGGTGTCTGTTTTTCTGGCTTCTGACTATCCGTAACGACTACCAAAGATCTCCAAATGACAGCCGGGACCAACAGCTTAACGTGCTTTCCGAGGCACGTAGGAAACTCGATATGTTAAGATGGTCACCCATCTACAGACTAACCTCGGCAAGCGATGCTTAACCTTGAAGATCTACCTGTGGGGCTGTTATTATGCTAAATAATAACAGCCCCAACGAGCTCCTCGGAAAAGGATAGGCAGATGATGATCATTAAGATATCATCTCAATCTCATAAATTAACTCAATCAGTGTAGGTAGGTATTGCCAAACTAGTGACAGGTTACAATTGAGTGACGTTAACAAATCGCCAATCAGAGCTCAGGAGTGAATACCACAAGTTAATTCGAGATCATCCGGAATCAGTGTTAATTGTCTCTGTAATTAGCGACAAACCGCAGATCGGCTGATTATTGATTAATCTCCCGCACCGAATCGATGACAGACTGCTTGATGTTTTAGTGTCAAGGTTATGCAAGCAAGGGTTGTTGGGAGTTAGAAGGAAATAAAAAAGAGAATTTGAGAGGCAATGGTCGTTTTTAGGGTTCCGTACTAAAATGATAAAAAGGAACCTTTATGGTGTGACTAAGTCTGACCGTTCGTCACAGCTGGATATCTTAAGAACTACTAATGCAATATACTTGAAATTTGAAATACTATTTGATGACGTTATCTTAATTATTTTGCAAATAAGAAATAAATAAAATAGTTTATTTTTTAACCGACTTCCCAAAAAGGAGGAGGTTTTCAATTCGGTTGACCTCTTAACTCCGACAATTATGAACCGATTTGAATTTTTTTTTGTTTTATCTGAAAGGATATATTGCGTATTTTGCTTTTCTGCGATTTTGCAGTGGTGTTGTTAGGTGTGGGGTACCACTAAAAAGTGAAAAATAAAAAACTTATTACAAAAAAAAAATACATGGAAGTCGGTTGTATTTTTTTTGTAAAAAGTTTTTGCAATAGCAATTTAAATGGATTCTTAAAAATTCAATATGGTGCTACCAGGGCATGTGGGGTATCATATTAAAGAGCGCTATTTGCACATTCTCAATATTTTTCTTTTTATTTACAAGCCGCATGGTTTTCGACTTCTGACGAAAAATTTAAAAATTACTCCCCCCCCCCCTCATCTCTGCGCGTAGTTTGCATGGAGAAAAATCTGAAATTATTGTTTGTGATAGTATTCTATGTAAAGATTCCATCGCCAAACTGCCTCTAATTTCACTACGTTTCGAAAAGAGTTTGTGTTATGTCGATGTTATGAGTTGCGACTTGTTTTTTATACAAATTTTATAAAACTAAAGAGTTTTTTTAGTTGAAATGAAACTCAGGAACAGTTGGTTCGAATCACTTTTAGTGCTCGATAGCATATTTATCAGGAAAGGCTATAACATCACGCTACGGCCGATAGGTGCGGAACATTTTTTTTAATTGTGACGCAGTGTAAGTAGCACAGGTCTACGAGTTTGAAAATAATATTGGTGTTGGTTATTATCGTCCTATACAACTGAGATTTCAAATAAAAACACTATAAAATTTATCAATCACTACATTTTGGAACCGGCAACGTTCCCATGGAAGTTTAAAAATATTCCAAAAGAAAAATACTCGCGGGATAAAAATGTCAATAAACAATTCTAGTAAGTATTGCAACGCAGTTACTCGCATCGTTTGAACGTATTTTACGAGTTACTTACTGCCTTGTAAGTAGTGCTAGTGCCAGTGAGAGAAAAAAATTAAGTTACTCGTTTTCCAGCTACTATCTATAGCTGGCAAACGAGTAACTTCTTTTTTTTTTTTTTCACTCGCCTTCTCGCTAGACAGTAACTCGCACTTGCAGCAGCTTGGAAATCGCTCGTATCGAACGGCGTGTTCGGCAATAGCTGGCCAGTGTCAGCCAAGCAGCTGCAAGCAGAGCCGGTATTTTTGGTGTGCTGTGCATCGCAAGAGACTGAGCAGCTACTATCCTCATGAAGACAGCTAAGGCGAGCCGAGCTACTGGCATACGAGTAGGCAGACCGAGTATCTATCAACTGTCTAGTAAGCAACTGGCACTGTGTAAACTAGTCATTAATTTATTTAATTATTTATTAGGATCGGGAACATTGCAGACGCTGTGAAATTAATTAAGCATTATCAAAAACAAAAACTACTTCTGCAAAATTACTATAAAATGATTGCAGGAAAAGGTGTTAACTAGTGATATAAAAGAACTTAACTATCACATTCTCGCAAGTTGACTCATAAAGAAAGCATAATGAAAACTGTAAACTACCAAAAACTACATCAGTATGGTAATCGAACTTCAATAGTTACTTGATCAAAGTTAATAAGCCAGTGCAGTGTCAGTGCGGTTTCTGAACGGTGTCAATTATAAATTATCGGTGAACCACAGACTCAGTTGATTGGGTCTACGGATGGTCAATTAGGAGCTAGTAGCTCTGCTAGTAGACTGGCAAGTTCAGGGTTACTTGGCGAGATTTGGTATGCACTTACATTGTTGGTCGGAATGGGCATACAAAGGAATTATGTAACAGTATTATACAGTGTGAGTCTTTATAATGTGCAATATGCAATAAGTTTAACCACAAAAATTGAAAAAGAAAAAATCGTTTTTTCCTTTATCAATTTTTTTTTGGTTTTTTTAAAAGTTTATTCACATCTGTGACCCCAGTGTAACTGTCAAACTTTACAACCCAATGATCTATTGTAATGAAATTGATGAAAAAATAAACGGATTCTTGCTAAATAACATGTTTTTTTTTTTCAATTGAGGGTAGTTTGTTTTTCACTATACTTATTTTATGAGGATGGCTGTTTCATTGCGGTAGATCATTTGTCAACAGTTGAAAACTTTTTTTTTTCTTTGCTGCTCATAGTGCCCCTAAGCGTATACTCCAACTCCTAAAACTCTTTAGGCTGACATGATGATGATGACCTTATCAAATTAAATACGTATTTTTAATCAGTCCGTAGTTTTCACTGCTGGGTAAATGCGACCCCAAACTCTTTCAGGCACCAACGATACAACGCTTCCAGGTCACTTTGCCACCTTTTTTTTTTTTTACACAAAACGGGGAACTCTTGGCCCAAATCTCACCTGATGGAAGTGATGATTAGGCCGAAGATGGAAGCGAGTTTCACCCAGAATCCTCTTACACAGAGGAACTGGCTATCATACCTCTAACTGCCGGAACACAACAATGCTGTTAACATTGTTGTTATGGCGACATACTTAGACATGATGGTGGTAGCTTGCCAGGCGGACTTAGAACAAGTCCTACTACCAACCAAACCGAGCAAAAAATTTGGCCCCGCTGGGAATCGAACCCGGGACCTCTGGGTCTGAATCAGGTGGTGTAACCACTAGTCCACGGAGGCGGTTAGTGTCACCTGTTTAGCACCACCCGGGGACCACGTGTAGGGATTCGCTGAAGGGTATTCTCCTACAGACGCGGGTGACTTGGCCCACATCTTCCCTTAAACAAGCTGGCTTTGGCGGTGCCGTACATCTCTAGGTACTTATGATGTTGACAGTTCTGCCCAAAGTTATTGTGCATGCACCTAACTTGACTCGCCCAATTGATTCTGGAAATCTTCTAATCCACGTCAATTATTCCCGTTCGAACTCAGCGTGGTGTTTCAAAGTCTATTTGAAAGTGTTTGTTTTTTATAAAAGAAACCAAGCACTATTTTATGTAGGTATAATTAGAACCGCTAAATTTTAAATTATACCCATGAGAGAGACATCAAAGATGTTCCAGACGACTTACTACTATACGTATCGATATCAACATTCATTTCCGTAACACATCTCTCGATTATCACCAATCCAATCGGGCCACGAGAAAAATGGGTCACCCCGTAAACTGCCGTAGCAGCAGTGGGACACCCCATAAACCGCTAGTTTTGGGACATCCGCGGACAAGCCATCGATTTTCATCTAAAGAGGTCGCAGGGGGGAGAAATAAAAAAGCAATAAAAACGTCCGTACCGTTATTATTTCCTGTTATTTTGACATCGCCCCCTCTGCTCCTCTTTTCACCCCGTGGTTGGACTTTGCTAAGTAAATAAAGTAGTGCTTATTGAAGTGAAAACTTCTTTAGTGGCGTTGAGCACTTTTGTTGAGAAAAAATGTAAGACTCGCGTCAGGACACGTGACCTGATCGAAAATGCGTAAGACGGATGATATAACGTTAATGTTCAACATCTGCCGGTACTGCAATCCGTTGTTTTGTATGGTAGAAAAAGTTAATTAACGTAGCCCGCAGTAAACAAAAGGTATAAAATAATCTCGGTTCAAGTTTCAGAGATGCGGTCAGACTGGTTTTCAAGACTTGCGGTCAGACTGGAAGCTGAACTCAACTTACTAATAATAAAATTATGCAGAATTTAACATAAATTAATGACAAATCAACACCAACGTAGTCTTAAGAATTATCTTTATATTAACGCGTTTAAGAAGAAAAGATGGAATGTAACGAAAGTCTTTATTGCTGTAATATTTTTATTCTACTCAAAAACCATTTTAAGTTCCAACCTAGAAACTTTTTAAACATGTATTATTAAAAACCAGCTGACCGCGCAGCTTTGTGTTCGTCAC
The DNA here is from genome assembly GCA_963859965.1 of Ceramica pisi. NCBI lineage: Eukaryota > Metazoa > Arthropoda > Insecta > Lepidoptera > Noctuidae > Ceramica > Ceramica pisi. The sequence continues at coordinate 22,489,379 of OY982544.1, forward strand.
ATTTCTCATAAAAGCTCTGTCCCTATCGGCTGGTAACGCAATGGTCTTTCTCGATTCTCTACCAAACTATTTATTCACTATCCAACATTAAAATTATTTGCCAACTCGATTTACTAGTAGTTTCTGATATTAGCGCGTTCAACCAAACTAAAAAAAAACTTCATCATATTAGTATGGATTTAAACCATTGGTGAAGCGTCAATGCCTTTTCAATATGAAAAATAAAATAACAACAATTAAGGATTTCTCCATAATATGGAGAAATCCTAAATTATTGTTATTTTATGAGAATTTATGAAAATATTTAATTTGAAATACTAACATATTCTATTATATTACAAAAACAAAATCAAAAACAAAAAACAAATACAAACATACAAAAAACAAAAAACAAACAAAATACAACAAAAAACAAAATACTAACATATTCTATTATATTATAACAGAATATGTTAGTATTTCAAATTAAATATTTTAACTTCTCAATTGATGAATCCTTGCACTACCTTTATTGATGCAGCGCCCACATATCGGAAAATTTCTTGAGTTTCCTCGCAAGAGCCTATAGATGGCGTTAGCGAGTGCTGTTAGTCATCTGTAACCGTTCGAATATGTCGGTCAGAGCTCGCCTCAACGCTCCGCTACAAAAATTCCTTTTTTGGTGAAAACTTGACGACATTCGTAAAATAAATGGACCTGTATCTGTGCTTTTATTGAGAAATTATAGTGCAGTGTTGATTTTTGGAGTTTCAACCATCCCGCCGGTGGATTTAAGAAGATTTGGCTCGCCGGCCGGTAGCCCAAGTGATCACACGCGCATGAGTGAGAGAATTCACATCTCCCTGGGTCTGAGTGGGATCTCTGGATTGCCAAGGTACATGGGGCATGTTTTGCTGCTAATAATTCGCTGGTGATGGATTGTCGAGGATTCATCATTATGGAAATTAAATTATTTTGAGGTCCGCCATTACACATAAAACTTAGGTTCTAAAAACCGCTCAAAGGTGTAGGCTATTTACACGCCCCACCAACCATTTTATTTAAATACTAGCTGTTGCCCGCGACTTCGTTCGCGTGTAGGTATATCGGAAAATAATAAGTTGTCGTTCGGTAAGAACAGAAACAGTCAATATCTAGCATTGCTTGACTCCTCTTAGCATTAGGAACTTGGAAGAGTGTTATGCAAGGCGCTGGCTGTTTCGCCTCTTCTGTTCAAAATGCCGACCAGCCCCAATAATTTTTCTATATGAAAAACATTTTGATGATAACGCCTCTCTGTACATTTTGTTAAAGAAAGGTGCTAGGGTTTTAAACACGCGATAGAGCTACATTAAGTTTGGCCATGGGAAAACACCAACCGGTAGAGCAAACTGCGGATCTTGTTTAAATATTAACTTTGTATATAGTATTTTTCGTGGAATTCTTGAAGGATTGAAATCGGTTATAAATGGAAAATGGAAAATAGAAAAAAATTGTTCGAATTTCATTATAATATTCCATTAAAATATATGCTTTTAGAAATCTTTCAGACCACTTAAATAATTATACCAACCCAATTAAACAATTTTCCCTAAACACAAAACAGCATAATTTGATGCCATCATACGAGGATACCACGAACATACTTCAACACTTTCTTTTAGCCTATTTTAATTAAATCATTACCATAATAAACACTTCAATTCATCACAACCGTTTATAACTAACACACCATTACGTTTCTCTCCGGCCTTCTTCATAAAAGTCGAGCCACACTTAATGTTCCTCAAGCCAACAAGATTACGGTAAATGGAGCAAACGTTTATTCGTTTCCAAAAAACGAGTATTTTCGTCCATCGCATGACATTCCAGTTCACTGCTAACGGTTTCAGGAAGGACACTTCAACAGGGCTACCAACCTTCTAGGAAAAAAGAAAAAGGATCAAACAATCTGGGTCATGGTAACCTTTAAGAAAAATAGTGGAGAAAATAAAATATGTTTTGAGAGAACCTGAGGGCCAATTCTACTAATTTTTAAACAACTGTCGTATTCGCATGTCAATCGCAAACTGTCACAAAAGATACAAATTAATGTAAAAAGTACCTAGTAGGATTAACACTCAGATGATGTATCAGACATGGGCCCTTTGTCACCTATGAGCTTTGAGCATGTTGTCTGTCAAAAAAAACGTGTCAATTTAGTAAAAGGTTAGTGGCATATCGGGTTTTGGATAAATTATAGTTTATAACCGTATAGGAAAAATTAGAAGCAATTTTAATTTTGTAAACGCATGAAAAGATAAATATTTCAAAACTAGCTTAATTGCAACTTGCAAATATTGTATTTGAAGTCCAAGTATTGTATACCCAAGAGGAACTGCAAATTAGAGGAGACTTAATACCTTTAATTTGTCGACAGTCAATTGAAGCGACAATGGCGACAATCGCTCGAACCCGACGACAATAGCGACAATCGCACGGACCCGACGACAATTGCAATAGTCGCACGACACCACGACCCAAGTTTAGGAATGAATACAAAACTTTCTTTCGAGTAATTAACCGTTCAAGACTATTCTGTAGACGCTAAATACGCTTTACTATGGAATTTCAGGAAATAAGGTTCCTTGTTTACAGAGGGCTTGAGAATTTGTAAGACAAGTAATACGCGGAATTAGGTTATGTTGAGTTTTGTTTGCGATTTAGAGTTTTGGGATTAACTGTTATATTGTTGCTGTTATATTGTTTACATATACAAAGAAAGGGTCTGTTGTTTATTAACAGAGAATAAAATGTGCTTAATATCTACTTATTTTCAGCGTTTTCTTTTTGACAAGGGAGACACTAAACATACTAGCTAGAAACAAACTGCTTCTGTCGCTAGCGTGGCAGAACTAGCTTCATCTTTTTGATTGATTGATAATTTATAAGTGCCTGTAAATTTTATATTCGGGATACATGTTTTTTGTATCGACGTCATTATGTCCCATCATTTTCTCAGTAACGCCATTTCAGTTTTATGTAAGTCCCTAACGCTATTTCATTGGAAGTTATACCAAGAATCTACTACTGAGAAACATACCCCAAAATTAAAATTTTCAAATTTATTTTCAAGTGCATAGGTAAGTCAAAATAGAACACACAAAACAACAAACACAAATGAGTTAATATTAGTAATACTACAGCCGTACTTGCTAACATCAAACTGCTAACAAAATGGCCAAAATGATTCTAGCGAAACTCTCGGTATAATTCAAGTTTCTAATTCAACACACATTACGGGCCGTCCACATGAGTTGTACGTTAAATAAATTACACATGTTCACTTGTTTACGAATCCAGTATAATTTAATAAGGGTTTTATTTCAATGTTGGTAGCCCCGCATTAATTTGTGTCCAACATTATCGTTAACGCTGATGTTATGTTTAGGTTTATAGCTTTTTGGATGGCTATTTTTAGTCTGCTTGTTATTGTAGAAATTTATGTCTAAAATCTTCTTTCTATTTACATGCGTATTACTGAATAACATAATAATATAACGAAACAGTAGAAACCATGAATTCTTTACGTTAAACAAGAATACCAAAAGATCGATGTGGGGCGATCAAAAAAATAGAACACAATAAGAGCATTTTGTTTTGGCTGTCTGTCTGTACAAGCTAATCTCCGAAGAAACTGAACAAATTTTGTTGGGGTTATCAAAGTTAAAATACGTGTATTTCTAAACAGCATTTAGGCCTTGTTTCATTTAAATTGGTGGCCGGACAAAAAAGTTGTGGACATTGAAAGATGTTTGGCTATTTAAATCAAACGTCAACCGACTTTGCAGACCCGGCGGTACAAAAACGGCCTTTCGAGTGATTTGATGTAAGTTCAAACCCCAGGTTTAGCATCTCATTTTATGCTATTGTTGCATTATTTGTTTACTTTTTATATCCTGCTCTAAATTTTCGTCGGCTGCGACTTCGTTTGCCTTTATGTTTAAAACTTGATCAGAAATGTGGCAATGTATATGAAATCAACTTACTACATAATACAGATACCTGCAATGCCATCTATTGACCCAAATAGTAATTTCGACAGCATGAGATTACACCAAGACACTAGGTTATGTGGGTTAGATAGAACTTGCTGCCATAGTTGCTTCCCGACGTGAATAAATCGTCGGAACGGTGAGGTTGCTGCGCGAAATCTGTGGAGCACCCAGGAGGTTTCTGTGCATTTGGGCGGAGATTGGCTAGCTAATTTAGCCAGAACACTTTCGTGCAAAGGGCCAAAGTGGAGTCTAAGATCTTTTCATGTTTTAATCGGTGTACAATTAAGTATATAATAAATAACGCATTCTCTACTCTATCCGTTGCGGATTAACTTCTTTTCTGGTTGGTGTACCCATGGCCCACTTTATGTAGCTCAATCATATTGTGTTAATGAGCCTAGCTACTTTCTTCAACATCGTGCACAGAAGTTTCTCATTAAGAAAAAGTCAGTGCCTTGCATAACAGTCTTCCAAATTGCTAATTGTATGAGGGGTCAAGCATTGCCAGATAATGACTGTTTGTATATCTTATCTTAGCAATCTACTTTTCGATATACACGCGAACGAAGTCGCGGGCAGCAGCTAGTAGTAATTAACTATGACGACAACAAAAGAACATTGACCTTTGAGTTTATTTCGGTATGTCTTCTTACGGTAACCAGCTGGGAATCATCCTTCTCGTCTAATTGAAATCGACGATAGGTGTAAAAGTGTTATAGAAAACCGATTCTCAAAACATATACCACTTATTTCGCACACGTGAAAAGAAATACCTTTTTTACGATTTATATCAAATAGAAGCACAAACTTTAAAATAAAACGCTTACTTATAACATCAGCTCAATTACTTCTCAAAAACACAGCCAAGATCTCTATTCCCAAAGGAAAAACTATTGTCACAACCGGCTTTCCATTAAAATCCAAAAATTGTACCCCACCCTCGATTATAAGTAATTTATCGTGCCCAACTTCAGGGTACAGTCGTAAAGCGCAGACGGCGTCGCCATTGCACTCAAGGTCACACAACTTATATTAAACTGGACCCTAGCTCAAACGTTACGGCTCTCAACGTCTTTAATCCTCAACTTTGGTTCGTTCTGGATTGATTTATGGGTACTCAGTAAATTTTCTTAGTGTTTGGGCATCTGAGAGCTGGACGTGGGCGCAATGAGGAATAAGATTTTATCGAATTTAATGAAAATGTTTTCGGTTCGGATAACTATAATGCAATGTAACAGACCCCTATCTTTTTTATTCAAGGTTACTTGTGATTCGACCTATATTTGTCAGGTGTTGTTAGGGAGGGGGGCAAAATGCAGCAAATTAAACCCCCCATAAATATGTATTGCCAAAATTCAATAGTTTTCGAGATATTTGAATTTTCCGATGTTATTGTGGCTAGCACTTAAAAGAGTGAGTAAAATCTGATGTTTTAGCGAGGAACCTAACTAAAATAGATGATTTTCTCCCCGTGCAAATTCAAATTACACATGCCTTGAATTACGTATCTTTAAATTAACTTTCACACTTTTTTGGAAAACTTACAAAATAGGCAACTTGTTTAAGTTATTTTTGCAATTCAGTTCACAGTAGTTTTTTGAACGAGACAACATTCTTTGACGGGTATAATGAAATAATAAAAAGAAATCACTCATCATTTTTATAGCTTAATTATTATTGATTTGCGGCGTTCCTGAGTGCGCATGATAAGCTTTAATTAAATCAATCTTTCTGAATATTGTGGTGCCAGCTCTCATCAGCATGAGTGAAGTCATCAGTAGCAGTGAAAGAGCATACAGTGCCCTATAGTCCCCTCATGGTCGCTAAATGTTGTCCTTTTTAGGAGCGAGGTGGAGTAGATCTCGGATGGCCTTGCTGTCCCGTTGGCCAACATTACCTAAAACTCCTTTTGTGCGACCTTGAGCTTGTCCGGTGCAAGGCGGCTGAAGATAGGTGGGCCAGGCATGGTCCGTATTCGATGAACCGTATTGTTACTGATCTAACCTTGTGTTTTAAAACAACTTAGTTAGACAACATTATTTAATTAAAAATTTGTTCTAAATATAAAAACTAAACACTGTTTAAATACTAGCTGACCCGTGCAACGTCGTTTGCGTAACATTTTTCATTACTGCTCCGCTCCTATTAGTCTAGCGTGATAATTTATAGCCTTCCTCGATAAATGGGCTATTTAACACTGAAAGAATTTTTCAAATTGGACCAGTAGTTCCTGAGATTAGCGCGTTCAACCAAACAAACAAACAAACTCTTCTACTTTATAATATTAGTATAGATAATGTAGATATTTGTGAGTATTGTCAATAATATCATGTTTAAAATAAATGTGTGGAATGTAAATTTTGATTTATGACATCATCATCATAAATAGCAAGATTTCCATCAATTGATGACGGTATAATTGCCCTCAGCTAGTCTGTAGCATCACTGACACCAGATGGTGATGTAGGCGGTGGCCCTCCTCCAGTGCGACGCATTTCTTGGCGCTCTTTGCAAGCTCCCTGTAAACATAAAACAAAAATTGGGTTGTGTATTTAAAGGAAATACGAAAAGCTTTAGATAAAATATTAATTACCTTCTTTCTTTCTCTTCAAATTCATATTTCAGTTGTTTGACTGTGCGTGAAGTGTCTGCAAGAGCTTTGAACTCGCATTCTATTTTACTCCACGCACTTTCCTTTTGCTTAGAACTAGCGCCCTCCGTCTTTTTGCAAAATTTAATATTTAATATTTTGTCAAAAGTGCTTGAAGTCTGTCCAATTCTATTTTTGTGAAATTTACACTTCTTTCCCTGAAACAATAAAATAAAATATAAGCAAAGCCGTAACAAGGATATTCATAGTACGTAAATTTATTCAACCTAAAATAATTAACACGCGTTATCTGACAAAGCAATAAATAGGTTCTTACTTTTTTTGAATGGTTGCAAGCAAATTGTCGTCCATGATTTTATTTTCCTCATATAGCTCACCAGAATTCGGTAAAGTATTAAATTATAAATATTTCTAAGCTTTCTTGAACTATTTATTTGTATTTAACAGACACCGAATTGACATCAATGAAGTGGTGACACTGATGACGATGACGACGATGACACGAGTTTTTACGGTTATGTTCAGTGTTGCCATCTTTAAAAATGTCACCCGCATCGAATTTGGGGTAAATCATGCCTCATTTGACTTGCAATCCTTTTAACTTTAACAAAGCTAATGACTTCGCTGGTGCAACACATTTCGCTATAACCGTTAAAGTCAGCGTTACTGTTAGTGTTAAATTTGACACAAACCTTAACTATAACTTCTTCTATGGCGCAACTCAGCCTTAATGTTCCTGAGTCACAGATGTTGTATTTCAGTATTTTGACCTTGACCTCAAGGTCAGTGAACCCAAAAACCAAGTTCAATATTCTTGAGGTGTCCCACGGTGATCATAATTATACTCTACTACTGCCAGAAAAGAACATAGTTTTGGAGAAATTTCTTAAATATTTTTTTACATAGTGCCCCAGTGTCTTTACCACTGACCAGAAACTTGAAATAAAACTGTTTAGTGTACACCAATTCTAGATAGTTATTACTTTATACAAGTCTTACAAGGTATTATATAAAAAGCCTGAATAATAAATAAATTCCGTGTTAATAAACACTATACCCAAATTGAGTAGATTGTAAATAATTGTTGGATGATATAAAATCCGGATTAATCATTTAGACCATAACATTTTTTTTATAAGGAATTAAAGATGATAATTTTTCTGGTGAGATAACATCAAAAAAATTTCCACAACATGGTACTGCTTTCAATTTCATTGGAATACAAAGACAATGTTTCACATAATTATGTACAACTGAAATTATTTAACAATGACCTGTTATTATTAAAGCATTGTTCGCGGATATAAAATACGGACAATCTGGATCCTTTACCATAATCAATAGTGTATATCGCCTAACTAGACTTGTGGTAACACCGACTGCAAAAACAAAAAACGGATACCTCATACAAAACTCATAAAAAACGGATCCCTCATACAAAACTCATAAAAAAATTGATTACGATTCGATATATCATGGTCATTGTGTCATTTAACACTTTACAAAACCAAAAAAAGATTTCATGGTCGATGGCTATACTGATTTGGACATACGCACTGCTGACAAGTTTTGCCTTGAAAAGAATGTGTGAAAATACTTTCGTTGTGGTTGCAGCAGAGCAGTTGAAAATGACAGAAGCACCGTTGAACCAATTCGAAAATGATCCCCCGCTAAACCTGTCTTCTGTCGTGGAAACGGTGAAATCAGAAAACAAAAACCTAAAAAAAGAACTTTTGACGACTAATGAACATCCGGAGTGTGACGTGAAGCTACCGAAGGCAACGCCGGAGGAAAATATGTATTTGAAAAACTTATGTATCACTGACCATAATTGGAATGAGATGGTAGAAAGCCATTTTGGACCTGCTATAAACACAAGGAGAGAACTAGACCTAACACCATTTCAGTTTTTTGAAACACGTGATAAAAACGTAAGTCAATACGCTTTCGGTGATTGTTTATCAGGACAAAGAAAAGAAATGAGACCGTACCCAGGTATAGGTACAGCAAATGCATGTTACCAAAGTGAGAAGTGGTATATTCAACAACAGTTTTTACATTTTATGGGGGAAAATTTTGGCGATTTTATGTACACGTTTGACTTTGTTTTGTTTAACAATTTACTGCCGCACCGAAAAGAAAATCAATTTTGGTACCTTATTTTATATTTAAAGGCGTTTTCGATGCTCTATCCAAAGCCAACGTATTTTGCGGGATTTAAAACTTTTATAAATGTAATGGAAAAGGATTTGGATGGCATGGAGACTGTGTTTTCTACACTAGCAGAAGATGATTAGAACTTTATTTTACTTGAAACATGTGCATTTTATACTTTATTTACTAATCCATATACACTATATATGTCGCCACGAAGATTATCTGGTTGATTGTCTTTTTTATTTAGCTGATTTTGTTACATGTTTGAGTTAATTAATTTTCTATAGAATAATTACCTCATTAAAAATCATAAATGTTTAATCAGTACCAACCAATTATTATATTTGTTTTTTTGATGCCCAATGATTTATTTTGTTTTTTTTTTTATGCGTTTGTACATAATGTAGATACTGTAAACAATGTTTGTAAATAAATAACCGGGGATTTGGTTGGTTATGATTTTGAAATTAAATTGATGTCAAAATCGTGACTAATTAGATCTGAAAAATGCTATTAAAATTCAATTTTGATCATTTTTAAATAACTTAAAATTTTGGAACATTTTTTTGTTAATTAACAGTAATATTTGAACGTCATCAGTTTATTCTGTAGTGAAAGTTATATGTGAGTGACGTTTGCTTTTGGTGGGGCGTAGAGTTTATATAAGGCGCAACTTGAGTGCGGAGCTCACTTTGCTGCCGAATTTTGGAGAGAGAGAACATTGTGAGTGAAATTTATGTTTATTGATTAAACTAAAATTGCTTTGAAATGTATTACTTGTTTCTTCTTTTTATTATTTGCTGAATTCCTCAAGTCTGCCTTTAGTTCAAATATAAAAATCCATTATAGATATAGCAGAACCGAGGGTCAGAACATGGCCAAAGGTTCTGAGCGTTTTTTAAAAATACAGCCTTATCTATTTTCCAATATATAGGTACATATAAAGAATCGAGAACTCACGAAATCGGTTGCTACAAACTTAGACACTAAAATAAATGTATCGGAATCTTTCTGGACCTCAAAGGCTTTTGATACAGTTTCTGTTCCCAACCTCATTTCGAGACTGGAAGTCATAGGTTTACAGGGTACTACTCTAGATATCTTTCGGAGCTACCTTACAAACCGCAAACAGTGCGTCAGGATAGGTACTTATACTATAATTAGTGATGTGGAGGCCATATCAAACGGCGTCCAAGGAAGTATACTCTGCCCAACTCTCTTCCAAATCTACGTCAACGAACTGTGTAAGACGAACCTCCCAAATTACAATACTAACGCCTACGGTGACGATACTGGAATCTTAGTCCGTGGATCAACCTGGGATATGGTAAAAGCAAATGCGCAAGCTGCAATGGCTAAAATATTGATATGGCTTAACTCTTATCTATTAACGCTAAACTGAAATAAAACCGATTACGTTCCCTTCAGGTTAAGACGGGGTAATACTCCTGGACCAGCTATAAACCTTGGAGCTCACTCCTGTCCTGATCCCACGGTACCTTGTGCTTGTCCCACAATTAGCCGCTCAGATGCTGGTATGTATTTGGGTGTCCAAATCGATTGTGCATTAATTTGGTACAAGCAAATTAATACCCTTACCTCAAGAACTATCTGTCTAATCCACATTCTCAAGTCCCTCGGAGATTCTGCCGACAGTGCCACGCTGAAAATGGTTTAATACTCCCTCTGCCAATCTATACTTGGGTACTGCATAACTGCTTCGGAGCAGCTAAAACATCTTTTCTTAGAATTGAGAGAGCGCAAAGAGTAATACTAAAAGTTACGACCGAAAAACTCACTCACCCACATACTCACCCACACACTTACCCACTCACTTACACTCAAACATGTTTATACACCGACACACAAACGCATGATTTAATATCCTCCTTTGCGCTAAACACACGCTACAACTATATGACTAGCCGCCCTGTCTGGCCTAACACTGTCTCCTAAGATACAGGACTACCAAGTTTAGGAGACTGGGCTACAAGATCTGTGCAGATTTTAGTAGATATTATTATCTATTATCTATTTTGGGGGCCGAGTCACCCGCGTCCGTAGGAGAATACCCTTCAGCGAATCCCTACACGTGGTCCCCGGGTGGTGCTAAACAGGTGGCACTAACCGCCTCCGTAGACTAGTGGTTATACCACTCGATTCAGACCCAGAGGTCCCGGGTTCAATTCCCAGTGGGGGAAAATTTTTTGCTCGGTTTGGTTGGTGGTAGGACTTCTAAGTCCGCCTGGCAAGCTACCACCATCATGTCTAAGTCTGTCGCCATAACAACAATGTTAACAGCATTGTTGTGTTCCGGCAATTACAGATATGATAGCCAGTTCCTCTATGTTAGAGGATTCCGGGTGAAACTCGCTTCCATCTTCGGCCTAATCATCACTTTCCATCAGGTGAGATTTGGGCCAAGAGTTTCCCCGTTTTGAATAAAAAAAAAAAAAAAAAAAAAAAAAAAAAAATAAGTTGTTTTGTACATCTGCATAAATCATGTGTGTATCAATTTTTTTTTTTATTATTAAAAATAGTAAATTGTAGGGTGTGTGTTTCCAACTGGCTAGTAAAGCACAGAACCGAGTTTGTTCACATTTTGCATAAATAATCCTGATCAAAATCATTATCATTACCTTCCTGTCCTTATCCAATGTTACTGGCTTGCGGCGCAACACGTTTTTTCTTCCGCTCTGCACTATCAGCCGTCAAGCTATCACTAACTTCCATTTCTTTCATATCGCTCCTCAGACAATCCATCCATATTTTCTTTGGCTTCCTCGCCCTCACCATCCATCCACATTTATGTTCATTACTCTTTTACATAGTTTCATTATTATTTAGCATTTCATTCCTCCTCTTCACATGACCATATCAAGACAAACAATACCCTTTAAGCTTTTCCGTCACTTGCGCCACTCGTAAACTGCCTCTTATGTAGTCATTTCTCACTTTGTCCATTCTCGTTACTCCACACTCCCGTCTCTACATTCTCATCTCCACTACATGCAATATAATTATTTTCATCCGTCTTTTTCACAGCCCAACATTTTGATCTTTCAACTTTAGAGGCATCCGGGTTTCACAAGTTGTCCCGGTGACCTGTCGCAGTCTCGCCATTTCATCCATCCTGAGTTGATTCAATGCGTTATGTCTCGGGTTATATCGCCATCCCCCTGAACAAGCGACCCGAGGTACTGAAAGTCGGAGCAGATTGGTATAGGAGTTCCGCTCAGAGCTATTGGCATGGACTGGAGACCGCTAAAATCGCAGAACAAGTATCTATTCTCTTTTATTTCCGCTCAATTTCAGGTCGAGACTTTCTAGTCTTTGCTACCACGTCTCCAATCTGCTCAGGACATCAACAAACAGCATTCACCACGGAGGCTCTTCCTGGATGTCCGACTTCAAAGCGTCCATTTTCATCAGGAAGAAATAAGGACTGTAGGCCGACTCCTGTTGCAAACCGACTTACATACTGAATCTATTAGTGGTGCCCGCTGCAAACTGGACTTGATTACTGCATGGACTGTACATCGCTCGGATCAACTGCACATACTTCCCAGGTACACCTTTCACCTTAAGAGCCCATCACAAAACCTCACGAGGCACCTGGTCCTATGCTTTTTCGAGGTCAACGAATGCAAAGCTCTGTATTTCTCGCACAGCTGACGGATAGCAAAATGGTATCCGTTGTACCCTGACCAGGTATAAAACCGAACTGGTTCTATGAGATTACACTCTCATCTCTCAGCCGCCTTTCAACAACTTGAAAGCCTTGGATTGCTATGGCTTTCTTAACCGTTTTAGTAAGGTCAACATTATTATTATAATAGACTTTTCGATCTCATGTAGACACATGATTCCTTCTATGGTAAGAAAACTGATATTTGTTTTCAAAAATTAAGAAATGCTGCTGAACCTAAATTAATTAGGCAAATATATGTAGCATTTGACCAATCAGTCCTGCAGTATTGTATCTCTGTATGGGGAGGTACGTCCAAAACTGTAATCAAACCGTCAGTTTCACAATGTTTAAAAAAGTTTCACAAATGAGCAATACTCAAAGTCAGCACTTTCAGGCCCTACTTCTACCCAACATACCTCCTGTACAGTCCTGTGAGGTCCTCACTGTCCGGTAGCTTTATGTCTTCCACGCAGTTTTGAGACAAAATAAGACAAATCCTCTTATTTATCCAAGCGCAGACGACAGGTCGTCGCACACAATAAACTACCGACCTTCAACCACCCATACGGTTAAAAATACTTTTGTTTCTTTTCTTTTAATTTATTTATTTATTTATGTACACACAAGAAATTAAAAAAAAGAAAATGTTTTCAGAAAAATGAGTAAAAAGGTACTGCTTATTTCATATGAAATTTCTTCGAGCAGACCTGCGACAGGAGAGTAGGAAAAGAAACATAGACACAGTGTGTAGAAACAAAGAAGGGAACTAAAAATAGACTTAACTGTTTAACTTAAACATATTATTATCTACTAATAAATACATTAAAATACAATAAACATACAAACAAACATACAGAAATAGATTTACATAAATACATAATTATAATAAAATAATACATACCTTTAATATAGCATTTTATAGTAAACTTAAAGATATACACCCCTTAAATAAGAACAAATGTAAACTTATGGTTGTAGTAGACTACATTCGCAAGCTAAACTACACTGAGACTGAAAACGTCCTACTTACCACTCATTTACGCCCAACTCACCGGAGGACGTCACTAACATTTTAACTAAGAAGTTCTTGTGTCATGTAGTAGTACCATTTGGACCTTGACAGGCGAACCTCCACCCGCCGGCTCGGTATTACCTAGTTCCATTTGGACCTTAAAGATATGTCATACGACATCCTTATTATTTGTGATTTTGCCTATTTGTGATTTTTATGTGTGTGTATTGTGTTTATTTTTATGTAATTTTGTGTTGTTCTATGGACTTCAATATCTGCAAATAAATAATAATAATAATAATCATCCACCAGCAACTTGCTCTGAGATACAATCTTGTGGAATCGGAAGTACCGTACTATAGGTATGCGCCCGACCCAGTTCTCGAAAATGGCAATTGCACGTTGTACTGGGATCGGTCTATCATCACTGACAGGACTATTGTTGCCAATAAGCCTGACATAGTGGTGATAGACCAACTAGAGCGTCGCGCAATGATTGTTGATATAGCAGTCCCTCATGACGAGAACCTCGTGAAGTCTGAGAAAGAGAAACAAAGTAAGTATGATGTGGGATGTGGGAACACAGCAGTCATTGTGCCGATAGTCGTGACGGCTAATGGCATAATTGCCAAGAGCCTCGACCAACACCTCAAGAGGCTCTCGTTGGGCAGCTGGATCAAGGGCTTGATCCAGAAAGCAGTACTCCTGGACACGGCGCGTATTGTGAGGAGGTTCCTCTCTCGGGAGCCCTGACCAACGGTAGCTTGGATCCTGTTCCCGATACCGGTGGGCTACTATTTTTTATTTTTTTAAATGTTTTTTTTTTATGAAATAATAATAATAATTATTAACGCTGTTATTGATAAGGCTACTTAAAAAATCTTATGTATGACTGTTAATTAAAACAATTGGATAAATAAGTCATAATTATGACGTTTACTATTTTTCAAAATAAAATCCAAATATTTATGTGATAATCGCCGTCCACCATCAACCATATTGTGTTTTTTTTTCTTTAATTTTGTGGGTGTACCAAAACGATTAAAATTATGCTAATCGTTGGTTTTTAATTTACGCGCGCTTAGATTTGCGAAGCTTAATAAGATAAAGATTTTCAATAACACCTGCGGGTCTAAAGAGGCCACTTGAGCAGAATCATAATATTAACCACCCAACAATTTGTCTTTTTTTTTTTCAATCTTTGTTGCTAACATATTAGGTCAAGGTGGATTGGAAAAAATTGACAGTGACGGGAAGCGTGATGTGTCTTCTGATTCTGCTAAAGTGGCCTTTTTAGGCCACCTCTACTTTAGAGGATTAAATGAGTGCCACTTAAGCTGCAATAGACGTAGCAACCTACTGAGCTAGAATAATATACAGAGTTAATCATCAATTCGAAAAGAAAAAGAATTAACCTTTACAGGCCTGAAGCCAGGAGCCATGTCATACCACCCGCGACCAGGTGGCGAGGAATCGCTAAAACAGTTGAATTAGCTCGATAAAATAATGTAACCGACTTCTTCAAAAAGGAGGATTAGGAGGTTCTATGTTCGGGTGTATGTATTTCTTTTTGTATGTTCACCGATATCGCCGCCAATTAATTGTGGACCGATTTTTAAAAATTCTCTTTGTTTTCAAAGGCCTATACTCCTCATTGTTACCAAGTCAGAATCTGATAATGGGATTCTTGGGATGAAAATCGAGGGAAATCCTCAAATATTTTAGGCACATACAATGTTTTACAAAAACTTTCGAACGCCATTCATATAATTGTGTCTGGTACTCATCATCTCATGTTGCTGAGCTGATGATGGGAGGTTTAAGTTAGGATCTGATGATGGAATCCCATAAAAAATGTTTTCTTAGCGATATTTTTTTTTTTTATTTTTTTTTTTTTTTTTTTATACAAAACGGGGAAACTCTTGGCCTAAATCTCACCTGATGGAAAGTGATGATTAGGCCGAAGATGGAAGCGAGTTTCACCCGGAATCCTCTTACACAGAGGATATATATAGATATATTCAACCGATTGGGATGATTTTTACTCTGTTTGGGATAGTAATTTTTCGGACAGGTCTCATTTCAATATGATGAAAATCTGATGAAGATCTTCGGAGCTGAGCAAAGGAACTCTTCATTAAGTGATAGCAAAATGGATCGAGATTGCTGGCATGTTTGTTTACTGTTTACACCAGTTCATAACATAACATCACATCGGTACGCTGTGAATGGGTACGCAGGTACCGGTAAAAAGTGAAAAGTAAAAGGCTTTTTCCGAAATTAAAGTTATTTTATACTTTATAGTGTTTTGTTTTCGAAACTTTTTTTTCATTTACGTTACTGGTTCGAAGCAAATTAAAAAACAACTTTATTCATAAAGTAGTTTCCTAACTTAGTTTGAAGAGTAGCACCATTCATTTAGCGCAATATATTAGGTCCTTACATATAAAATTAGCGTTTTGTCGTACTGACCACTTTGATCTGAAATAATTATCTCCTCTATGGTAAAGTATTTCAAATTTAAAATTCATTTAGCTGGGACATTTGAGTTTTGAAAACAGTCATTCATTCGTTTTTTCCTCATAATTTTTTTTCTTTGGCTTCGCTTATTACCGCACAATAGAAAACATGAAATATCAGTATATTTACCAGTACAATTTCTACCGTGGCACCAGTTCTGCAGAAACAGCTCGAAAAATTAATGATATGTAAGTACGGCGCTTGTGTCGCAAAGGACAACATGGTATGTTTTTGGTTTCAACGTTTTCGTTCTGGAAATTTCGACCTTCAGAACCAACCCCGTGGACGGCCGGAGTCTAAAGTGGAAAATGAAGAATTAAAGGCTACTTGGAAGCGGATCCATCAAAAAACACTTCAGAGATAGCTGCAGGCTTCGGGGTAACTGATAAAACTGTATTAATCCACTTGAAGCAAATTGGGAAAGAAAAAAAACTTGAACGATGGGTTCCTCATAAATTGAGTGAATCGAACTTACAAACACGCATCGACTGCTGTGTTACTTTGCTCAACCGACACAATAATGAAGGGATTTTTAATCCAATCGTTACTCGTGATGAAAAGTGAATACTGTACGATAATTGGAAGCACTCGTCGCAATGGCTGAACCCTGGAAACTCAGCCAAATCCTGCCCTAAACGAAAATTGAATCAGGAAAATTTACTTGCGAGTGTCTGATAGACTAGCGCCGGTGTCGATCGCTACAGCTTTCTAAAATCTGGCCAAACGATTACGGCAGATATCTTTTGTCAGCAACTGCAAACCATGAAGGAAGAACTAGCTGCTAAACAAACAAGATTACCACTTACAAAGACCACACATAAACAACAACTAAGTTAGATGAGCTACAATTGGTATGTCTGCGACATCCACCATACTCCCCGGACCTTGCTCCAACAGATTACCATTTTTTCCGGAATTTGGACAACTTCTTACAAGGCAAAAAATTTAACTCCGATGCGGCAGTCCAAACCACCTTCAAAGAGTTTATTGATTCTCGCCCTCATGTTTTTTTTTAGTAAAGGGATCAATGAACTACCTCTGAGATGTCAAAAGTGCATAGATAACAACGGTGTATACTTTGATTAATCTATACTAATATTATAAAGCAGAAGAGTTTGTTTGTTTGGTTGAACGCGCTAATCTCAGGAACTACTGGTCCGATTAGAAAAATTCTTTCAGTGCTTGATAGCCCATTTATCGAGGAAGGCTGTAGAGTATATATCATTACGCTAAGACAAACAGGAGCGGAGCATTAATGGAAAATATGACGCAGACGAAGTTGCGCGGGTCAGCATATATTTTGCAAAAAAAAAGACATTATATTTCTCCCGGACTAAAAGCCAATTCCAATATGTAAGGACCTATATTATTGAACTTGAATGTGTTGACATATAAATTTAAAGTTCAAATATGCAAACATGTGGTCTTCTTTATGGTCCAACACTATAAAGAAGCCTGTTGGAGATAGAATTTCAGAGCTTTCCACACTGCAGGCGACCGAATGACTTGGAAACGCGACGTATCATGTACACGGTCTTCAACAGTAAGGGAACGATGAAGAAAAAGACGAGGGCCACTCAAATAGGCATAATGATACACCACAATCAAGACATTGGTTAGCTTATTTAGAAGATAGCCTGGGTTGTCCCGTTGCTTCAGCATTAATTCATTTCGTCTGTGTACGGGGAACCCACCGACGCAACCGAATACGCTTAATATTGACATAATATTTGTGGGGAATATAAGGAAAATATTTCCATGAAAATTGCCCTGAAATCAAAAGTACATATCCAGAAAAAAAATATTTACGTATTTATTTTCGATTAAATTTTCAAAGACACTTGTCTGAAAGTCACACATAAATTCAACAAACTGTTAACGTAGCTGAAATACGATTTCAGCTTATTTGCTCTAGCGTGTTGCTCCGGTCACGTCGTGCCATTCATGTCATTCCCAGAATCCCCCTCATTCCCAATTATTTTCTATTTACTTTTAATACTTTTCAGTTCTCAGTGAGCCCATGATACGTCATGATGACCAGCTCAGGGCCAGAAATTATCTGTTGCGGGCTTCACCCTTCCGTATATCACGGGGAACTGTAAATCCCTAGGCCATGACGCCTCAGATGAACTTGCGAAGAGGTTCCAAGATAGTAGTGCTAGATCCAAACCCACTCCTACTGATTCCTTGTTGACCTTTCTCAGTTTCAACTAAACTTCATGAGAAGTAATGGTCACGGCAAAATGTTAGTTTAAAGCCTCTACATGCGACTAACTAAACGACGTGTCAACCTAAGTAGAGATACCTTTCGAATAATAATAGGTATCACGGGACATTGCCTCTCATAGACAGCCCAATTTGCAGAGGTTGCTTCGACGCCGAGAAATCAGTCACCGACTTCCTGCAAATGAGGCCGTTGCTTCCCGATGTGAACAAGTCGTGGAACGGCGAGGTCGCAGCGCAAAACCTGTGGATCACCCAGAAGGACTTTGTGCATTTGGACGGAGCTTGGCTGGCTGACCTAGCCAAAACACTTACGCGCAACAGACCGAATGGGAGTAAGTGCGGATAGCGCAATCTTTCATCTTCTTTACTCCATAAGTTGCGGGGGTAAAGTTCTATTGTGGCTGATATATCCACGGCCAGATTTATGTAGCTCTATCGCGTGTTATCAACCCTAGCAACTTTCTTCAACATTGTGCACAGAAGTGTCTCATTTTGAAACATTACTAGGGCTGGACGGCATTTTGAATAAATTTTACGTCGCTTTGTGTATGTCACCTACACGCGGAAGAAGTCACAGGCAACAGCTAGTCTTACATAATAACTTATCTGCCAAAGAATATAGTTTTTTGATTGTTCGCATTCAAGGCCAGCTGTCGAATATTGACATTAAGGAGAGGCCACTAGCCTAAAGGAATATAAATTATACTCTTAAAGTTGCCATGTCCTGCGAGAAATAGAGCAACATAGTTATCCAGCTCCAGCCATGTCCTATCCAGCCGCTCACGAACGGATGGAAAAAACTGATGTGCCTTTGGTGGCCTTACCAGGAGACCAAAAACATGTCGAAGTATTTCCGCCGGGGCTGGAATTGTGAGCGTCTAGGACACAATCCACTAGGGCACCAGAAACATGTTAATGTATATTTGAGCAAGATTTTTTTTATCAAGAGAACAGAAACATGTCAAATTTTTTTATGGGAAGGAATTATGAACGCCAAAGATTCATAAGTACCAGGAGAACAGAAAAATGTCGTAATATTTCCGGGGCTGGAATTGTGAGCGTTTAGGATTCAAAAGTACCGGCAGACCGGAAACATTGCCGGGGCTTGTTATGAGCGCTACAGATTCTCAAGTAGAAACCATGAGACCAAAACTTATCAAAGTATTTTTTCGGCAGGAATCGTGAGATAATCACAAACTATCGGGATACCAATCATGAGTATCGGACGGATTATTTTTAAAAGAGTGTCCGTGGAGTTTCTTGCATGTTCTTCTCCATAGAGATCTACGCTTTGGAACGTGCAAATAGCTTCATCTTTTTGGACCGTCCGACCTTGACAATTCAAAAGTGCCTGTAAAAGTGGAACGAAGGAATTTATGCAGATGGGTACTCACGTGGCCGTGGAGTGCTGCACAGTTATGCACTTCACACCAGATTTTATGTTTCTTCTGCAGTTTACTACGTTATTATTAGTCTGATCCCTTGATTGATATTCAACACTATCTTGAAGGTTACTTGAATTTTTTGTATGGTTTTCACGGAAAAAGCTCGCGAGCCACCGTTTTGATTTTTGTTTCTTTTTTTTAATTATTTATTTGTGTTTGTTACAAAGGTAAACAACAATTATATGTAACAACTTTAAACTTTCTCAAAACAACATCAGATAGACAAAATTAATGATTTAACATGGTAAAGTTTAAAAACCCTACGGTTAGGGCGCTTAGAGAGCTGCTTGGTTGTTGTGAGGGCTATGCTCGTGAGCATGGCCTAGTTTATAACGTCAAGAAAAGCGAATTCTTGGTCTTTAAGGCTGGCGGTGCGAAATGTCCTGAGTATGTACCCCCGATTAAACTGAATGGGAATGTCATATTGCGAGTGTATAAATTCAAATACTTAGGGCATTATGTAACTGACGACCTGAGTGACCAGGCGGATATTGAGAGGGAACGTAGGGCGCTGGCAGTTCGATGTAACATGTTGGCTCGCAGGTTTGCACGCTGTAGTAATGAAGTCAAAATAACGCTTTTTAAAGCTTATTGCCAAGTGTTTTACACGTGCGGCTTGTGGACCAACTATACTCAGCGAGCTATCAGCGCCCTACGGGTCCAGTATAATAACGGGTTCAGGATGTTGATGGGGCTGCCCCGTTTCTGCAGTGCATCAGGTATGTTTGCACAAGCACACGTCGATGGCTTTCATGCCATCGTCAGACATAAATCAGCCTCTTTGCTCGGCAGAGTGCGGGTCAGCTCCAACTCCATCCTGAAGACCATAGCGGGGAGGTACGACTCTCCTTTGTTAGGGGATGTTGTTCGGAGATGTATCTCGAACAACATCCTTGTCTCTAAATAGATTATAAGTTTACTAACATAGGAATAAGTTATCTTTTTGTTTACTAACCCATATGGATGTTGCTTATCCGAAATAAAGATTATTTTATTTTTTTTTATTTTTTTTTAAAAAGAGACTAAATAAATAATATCATAAACCAACACCAGTTTTTTATATGTAAATCTACGCCACATAAAATGTGAAATTGGGCCAACTTAGTCATTGCAGCCAGGTGGAATAGACACCAGAATTGAAGGCGAGGCCCTTCTGGAGCCGAGAGAGTCTTGAGGCAATGTGCGCCTGAACTTGCCGTGTCACTCGACATCTCGAAGGCTTTTGACAGGGTCTGGCATGCAAGTCTACTCAGCAAGCTTCCTGCTTATGCCATCCCAGCTGGTTTTTGTAGCTGGATATCAGAAATCCTCAGTGAACGGTCGGTCCGAGTAGTTGTTAACGGTTGCTCCTTTGACCTCATGGCTATCGATGCCGGAGTTCCTCAGGGGTCTGTTCTCTCTGAAACTCTTTTCCTGCTGCAAATCAATAAATTACTCCAGCCTGGACTTGTTGGGTACGCAGATGACAGTACGGTTTCAGAGAGATACATGTCCAGCGCATCAACCAGCAGAGGTGAAGTTAGTTCGTTGAGAGAGGCCATGGTAGAGCGGACTTTGACCTTAAGCCTTGTCTCTCAGTGGGGTGACGACAACCTGATCACTTTTAACGCCATCAAAACTTAGGCGTATCTTTTTACCGCAAAAAGGAGTCGTTTCGACAAAACTTCTACTTTTCGGAGTATATCTGTTCCTGTGACTAATCGGTTCGTGCTCCTAGGCATGGAGTTGACACCCAGTCTGAACTTCGGCGCCACCACTGAGTCTAAAGGAAAAACTGTAGCCAAAAAGCTGGGCATCCTGAATAGAGTGAAGCGATACATCAGGCCTGGCCAGCTTTAAACCCTTTACAAAGCACAATTCCGATCCTGCATGGAGTATGCACCAACCTTTGGGATTGCTCAGCTATGTACCAGCTTGCCGCGCTTGACTCGGTGGAACGCAGAGCTGAGAGGCTCATCGGCGACGAAAAACTGGCGGATGCCAAGCTTCACAGCTTGGCTCATCGCCGCAAGGTTGCCTGCTTGTCGGTCTTCTACAGATTGTACTTCAGTGAGTGTGCCCAAGAACTCTACGACCTCATACCACCGGCCGCCTTCTACCATCGGACATCCAGATGCACTGCAACTTACCATCCCTACCTTGTTGCTATTCCATGAATTCGCACTAAGCGTTTGCAAACGTCTTTTATAATGCGCACAGCAAAGGAGTGGAACTCTTTGCCTGCGTCTGTGTTTCCGAACGCTTACAACCCTATCTCTTCAAAGTTAGAGTAAACAGGTTCCTTCTGGGTATGCTTGCTTCATCGTAGACTTTGTCTCTGTCGTCTATGACCAAGACTAAAGTCAAGAGCAAACCCATCTCAAATAAAAATAAAAAAAGAACCCAAATAAAAAATTAAAAAACAATAATTATAATTTTATGAAAATTGGGAACAGCAAAGATACGCGGTACCATAAATATTTGAATTTTTAATTTCTAGTAAAATTCGATACTATAAAATACGTTGAACCTTAAATTCACGCAGAAAGGGTAGAATAACCACGAAACAAGTTAAAAGGCGTAAAAAAAACTTCACGAAAATTCTGCGACGAGTGCATATATTTCCACGGAGCTCTTCAAGAAAATTTTATGAATTCAACGTAATAAGATGCAAATTAATACTTTTTTTTACCAGTTTACTGTTGGTTTCACTGAGAAGGAAACTTTACAAAAAGTCTGCATTGCGACTCTGTTTACACTATCTGTCAAAATAATTGTGCACGCTCTCGCGTGTTTGTGAGGCAGACATGTTTGTGAAATAAATACAACTATTTTTCAAAGCATCGCTTAATGTACTAACTCTTATCGGCTGTTGAAGTTAAATTGATGATATGCTTTAATTTAAAAAGATGATTCTACAATACTTTTCAGATGAGTATTTAAAAGAATGGTGATAGTTACTCATCGCTACAGTTTAATCTTGTAACGCCAAGTATAGCCTTTACATGTTTACCAACTCTTGTCAGAAACAAAACTTACTTGCAAAACTTATTTGTCCAGGGGGAAAACCAGCTGTTCATATCAAACAGCTATAGAGCTAAACGGAATATTATCTAAAACCCATTTCGAATTTGTGGCTATATAACTTTTAATGGAGAATCCGTTGAACCCTCGTCAGGGCGGATAGGTTTGTCGCTATTGTTTTAGCCAAATGTCAATATCTGAGATTATCCTTAGTTAGGCATAAAGTCTGCTTGCCTACCGTCACGGCGACGGATATTATTAATTTCGTGCTGGTATTTTTGGCACACTGTGTACTGTGACGCTCAAGTGTGTCCTTGGCTTGGTATGTTCTTGTGGGTTCCGGGTTTATATGATTCGCATTGGCCATTTGTAAAACTTTGGAACGGTGAATTAAAAAGTATAGCTTAGGTTTGAAAACTGAATTGTTATTATAGAGAACTTGTATTAATATGAATTCAGGCGGACCTCGCCAATATAATGATTTATTGAATTTTCCCGTACCTTTTGAGTTACCCCACCACAAATGGTGGAGGCGCCGGGTAAATAACTACGCCGAGTATATAACTATAATGTAAAATTAGAAACGCGTGTACAAGGCGTAGGTACATTGTACCAGAAATCGCGTGTATGCAAGACGCGAATAACATTACATGAAGAAACCCCCATGTGGTTATAAGAGAAGAAAAAGTATATGAAGAGATGTTAATGATGGTCAGGCGCTAACTATGTCGACGCCTGGAGTTTATAGCTAAGTGGTTTTTATATGTAAAAGGAAAATTTTGTGTGGGAAAAAATGTTGACGTGACGCCATAGACCGAGACCGAGTATGGTTCGAAGAATTCTTAGATGAATTCAAGCTCGTTGCTGTTAATAGCGAATTGCGTGAGAGCGACTATGCACTCATTTTGGGAGCGTTTCTGCAAAGCGCGGGCAAATATTTTTATAATTCCACGTATCATGACGGGATTGATTTTTCGTTGCTATGCGACAAAATAAGAAAGGAATTCTCTTGTAAATGTATTTTGTGTAAACAACGAGCATTAGAGACTAGATATGTTGAAGAGATGACGGCCGACATACCAGTCGAGGATGGACGGCAAGAGTATAATGAATTGTGATAACAATATTTCTTTATAATAATAACAGTGTTCACTCTGGCCAGCCAATAAAGGCAAGCTGGAGATGAGGAACAAGACTTCTCCCGGCAGGTAAGGTTCGTGGGGTCGCTACTGCCTAACAGTTCGCCACAAAACTCCCTTGCGGATTGTATCTCTCTTTGTCTGGCCCCTCACCCTAGGTATGACCTAAGGTCAATCGGAACGCGCAAACCCCACCACGACGTCAACGTAGAGATACTGCGGTTGGGATAAAAATCATTATTATGTTCTTAATAAAATAATATTATGGTTGATGTTAATTTTCTGATGATATTACAACAAAGGAATTTTCACAACATGGTACTGTTTCCAAGTTCATTGGAATACAAAGACAATGTTTCACATAATTATTTACAACTAAAATCATTTACAATGACCTATTATTATCAAAGCATTGAAATACGCAGGCGTATTTGAATTGAGGATATAAAAAGCGAAAAACTTGGATCATTCACCACAATCACTAGTGCATATCAGCTAGTTAACATCGACAGAAGAAACTTAACAGTTCCCTGTATAATACTAACGAAACTTTTTAAAAGATTTGATTATGATTCCATATGTGACGGTCGTTGTGACATCCAACAGTATTCAAAACAAAAAAAAGATTCCGTGGTCAATGGCTACAAGACTTTGGATATATACGCTGCTGACAAGTTTTATCTTGAAAAGAATGTGTGAGAACATTTTCGTAACGGCTGCAGCAAAGCAGCTGAAAATGACAGAAGCACCGGCAAACCAATTTGAAGATGATCCCCCGCTAAACCTGTCTTCCGTTGCGGAAACGGTGAAAGCAGGAAATAAAGACCTAGAAAAAGAACCTTTGACGACTAATGAACATCCGGAGTGTGACGTGAAGCTACCGATGGCAACGCCGGAGGAAAAGATACATTTGAAAAACCTTTGTATCACTAATCATAATTGGAATGAGATGGTAAAAAGGAATTTTGAACCTGCTTCAGACACTAGAAGATCCATTAACGTAGGAAAACTTGTGATTATTAATGAACGGCAAACATACGCAAGTGAGAAAGCTTACGATGATTGTTTAGCAGCACAAAGACAGAAAATGAGACCGTATCCAGGTATTAATTCGAATAATGCATGTTACCAAACCAAGAAGTGGTTTATTCAAGCACAGTTTGATAACTTTTGGGGGGAAATTTTTGGCGATTTTATGTACACATTTGACTTTGTTTTGTATAACAATTTACTGCCGCACCGTAAAGAAAACCAATTTTGGTATCTTATGTTATATTTAAAGACTTTAGCGACTTTGTTTCCGAAGCCCGCGGAATTAGCTGGTATCAAGGAGTCCTTAGAAGTACTGCAAAGAAATTTGGATAAAATAGACGTACTGCTTTCTACAATAAAGGACGATTAGAACTTTATTTTTAAAGAAACATATACATTTGCTTAAAATACTATTCTAACGATATGCCTACACTGAAAATAGAAACTGCTAACTATAATAAGGCGTCGAAAATTCGTCCGTATCACTGTCAGTGGGAAATGAGTACAAAAGATTTGCTGAGACGCCGACAGTGACAAGAGCACGGCGGATATGTCGTTGATGTTTGCAATCCGCGCTATGCGGCCCCAACACCAACTGCTTGACAGGCCGTAATGCCTGAAGCTGTTGACAGCTTTACTACAGTAAGAGCGATAAAGAAAACGACGAAGCAAAGGAACGCAGCGAGGTTGAAAGTAGTATCATCAAACAAAAAACAACAATAGAATATACCTCAAGATGTTTTTTTATTGTAGCTGATCGTAGTTTATCTTGAGATACGTTGAATTAGAAGACAGCCTTAAATCCATTTTGTTTTGTATATTTATTTATTTTATTTATTTAACACTTTAAGCACAAATGTACAGAGGCGGACTTAATGCCACAGGCATTCTCTACCAGTCAACCTTTGGGTGATGAAGAGACAAATAGTGGTAGGTGCAATATTGAGAACAGAATTGCGATTGATATTTATTATATAAACAGTACATATAAGACTAATATAAAATAATAAAATTCGAATTGGAAAAATTAAACATACGAATATACTAAACAATTACTTAGTACAAATAGACAATTGGGAAATATTAGCGCTGTGCTGATACTACTGCCAACTTCTTGCGAATGTGCTCACGAACTCCAACTTTGAAGGTTAATCGGTTGGTGGCGATCCTGACTTCTTGAGGGAGCGCATTCCACAGAGAAATAGCCTGAACGAAGAAGGAAGAGTGAATAAAGTCAGTACGGTGAGTGGGACATTGAAGAACGCGGTTATGTGATGAGCGAAGATTTCGATTGTGGTTGGCGCAAATGTACTGGAAGTGAGGGGCAAGATAACTGGGAGAGTTGGGAGAGTCAAGGAAAGAAAAAAAAGTAGTAAGTAAGGGCCCTTAGCTCTCTGTGCTCGCGTATGGGCAACCACTTTAGAAGCGACCGATGCGCAGAAACATGATCATATTATATTGATATATATCTGCTGTTATCAATATAAACTTATTATATCTAGTAAGTAACTAATTTATTTCGAAAAATTATTAACAACAGCTGTATCTTTCACCATTCAAGCAGCTCGTTTGTGAAATGCAGTAGCCGTAGATGTGAGGCGCGCTCAAACGCTACCAACGTTATCTATAACTTTTTTATCCATTTCCAATTTTATATTTTTTATTTACTACTACATTATTTAGTATTTTATGTATTTATTTTAACATTATTATATCTGATGATCGTCGCTCACATATAGGGTCCTAATGAGCCTGATCAGAAGGCATAATTAAAGTAACTCAAAGGGCAATGCTTGGAGTTTACTTGTGATAAATTAATAAAGAATGATATCCACAAGAGAACCAAGGTTACCGACATAGCCCGAAGGATCGTCAAACTAATGTGGAAGTGGGCAGGGCACATTGCTTGCAGAACAAATGGTCGATGGGCCGAAAAGTTCTGGAGTGGCGACCGCGTACCGCAAGATGCAACGTTGGAAGGCCTACCACAAGGTGGACCGATGAGCTGGTGAAGGTCGCGGGTAGCCGATGGATGCGAGACGCACAGGGGCGGTCGTTGTGGTGACGTTTGGGGGGGGGCTGTCCAGCAGTGGACGTCTCTCGGCTGATAATTATAATGACGACGACACGATTTTACCTGCAAAACAATTTGACGCGAAGAATTCGTCAGCGATGGATGTCACAAATTTGCAACGTGACGGTTCTAAAGTACCGTGGGATTCAAGAGGGTTAGATGGTTTTGCGGTATAGTGTAGCTAGAATAAAAAAAATAAAACGGTTGTTGAGATATTACACAATCTCAATTGCACAATCACT
Source organism: Ceramica pisi (assembly GCA_963859965.1). Lineage (NCBI taxonomy): Eukaryota > Metazoa > Arthropoda > Insecta > Lepidoptera > Noctuidae > Ceramica > Ceramica pisi. The sequence continues at coordinate 22,516,547 of OY982544.1, forward strand.
TATACCGATTAAAGTTCTTATCAGTCAGCCTTACAAGTATTACAGATATTTTTTTTTCTTTACCATCCTACTACTATTGTAAACACGAAGTGACTGTGGGAATGTATGTTTGTTTCTCGCAAAAACTGCTGAACAGATTTACAAGAAACTTAAAAGTGATACTGCTCATACTTAAAAGTAAATAATAACCACTGAATCCTAAAAAGTAAAAAATATAATTACAAATATACACTTGAGAGCAATAAAATCGCACACCCCTTGTAGTTTGGTCTATTACTGTTTTTTTTTCACAAATCTAAAGATATTTAGTACAAATCAATAGGCAAAATGAACGAATACAAGCTTAGCTTAAAAAAACACAAAATTATATCATTGACCTTCACGTAACTTACAGAAACCAGCCGTACACCAAATTAGCCAAATTCACCCGTTAGCATTGTCACTACTTGCACCTCTTATTCGCAGGTATAAAAGGGTTGGTTTTTCTGTTGCATACCGAAGGTCAACGTGATAACATCTGTACTGAAAGCATACGGAAAAATATGGATACCACGCCCACAGAAGCCGCTCAAGTTATTGCCTTGCTCGAAGCATGCCTTAATCAAAGTGAAGTTGCTCGACGACTAAATTTCAGCCGTTACTTTGTTCGTCGTGTGTACCAAAGGTTTCAAGAGACTGGTGGCGACCAGGATCTGGCCGGCGACGCAGAACATCAGAGCGTGATGACCGCTTTCTTGTGTCGAGGTCTTTAATGTCGAGGTCTTTTAGAGCTTCGAGAAGTTCGCAATGTCAGTATAAGTCGGTAGATAGTCAGAGGAAGACTTGGTGAAGCAGGACTGACATGGTTCACATCGCCCAGCAAATGGTCCCAAATTGACCACAGCTCACCGACAAGCCCGACTACAATTTGCCAGGGAACATTTAAATTGGACATATGACCAATGACAGTCTGTTATGTTCTCTGATGAGTGCAAAATTACATTACATGGTTATAATGGACGCTCTAGGGTCTACAGAAGGTCATCAGTGCGATTTTAACAATGCCACGAAGCTAAGCGAACATGTGGCTTTTGGCGGTGGGTCGTGTATGTTTTGGGGTGGCATAATGTTGGACGCTAAAACTGACATTGTATTCATCACTGGAGCAAATACCGGCCCGAGATCGAGAGTTTTGAAGTGCTCAAACGACATGTGAGGCCGCTTGCGTGGCTTATGGGAAAAGATTTTCTCCTAATGCACGACAACGCCAGACCGCATGTCGCTAGAACAGTTTGCGACTACATGGAAGACGTTGGAATCACCGCGATGGAATGGCCAGCTCGTAATCCTGATCTCAATCCGATTGAGCATGTCTGGGATGAGCTAAAAAGAAGAGTTCGAGCAAGAAGCCCTCGCTCCTACGCGCCTCTGAGAGCTTCAACTTGCCATTGAAGAGGAGTGGAACGCTATACCACAAAATTTCATGGTAAAATTAATGCGGTCCATGAAAAACCTATTAAGAGGGAATACACCTTATTAATAAACAATTTGATCAAGAATTTTGAGTTTGATTTTCATTATTTCATAAGCGAAATTGGGTAACTTTAACCAGTTTGTTGGGTTTTGTGCCGTAAAACCTCTTATGGGTATTTAAACTGTATTTTATATCATTAGAAAGGTAATGGGGTAGACTTTCAATCAGTGTCTGTTTTTTTAAATATTTATTCAAATTTATGAAAAAAAAAAACTGCCTTAAAAAAAGTCAAAGTTGCACACAATGTCTACATCTCTTTTTACTCTACTCTCCTTTCGTAGGTATGCTGGAAGAGATTTCTTTAGAAATAAGGATCACCTTGGAACCTATTTTTCTGTTTCCTTCTTCGTATAGTCTTATGTGTGTTCATAAATTGTTAAATAAATAAATAAATAAGGTTATCCGTAGATACTAAATAATAGCATGCAGAATCGTGATATTATAAATGCGAAAGTTTGTGAAGATGGATGGATATTTGTAACTCTTTCACGTCACAACGCCTGAAAAGATCTTCATGAAATTTGGTGTAGAGGTAGATTATAGTCTGGAATAACGCATAGACTACTTTTTACTTTTTATTCTGGTATATTCCCTATGGATCACGCAGGTGAAACCGCTGGCAGAAGCTAGTCCTACTAATATTATAAATGTCAAAGTTTGTATTTTTGGATGTTTGTCCGTCAATCACGCAAAAATGGGTGAAGGGATTTTGATAAAATTTGGCACACATAATAATATATGTAGTTCACATCGTGGAATAGCACATAAGCTACTTTTTACCCCGATAATAGGCTTAATGGAGGCGGAAGGGGAACTGAAAATCCGAAGCATCTGCTGCCTTAGTACTTCAGATTTACAAGTACCAGGAGAGCAGAAACATGTCAAAGTATTTTTGGTAATTTTTTTTTTTTTTTGGAAAACTTTCTAACTCATTTTAAAATGTGAAAGTAACTCTGTCTGTCTGTCTGTCTCTTCTTCACGCCTAAACCATTGAACCGATTAGGATGAAATTTTGTACAGAGATAGTTTGAAACCCGAGAAAGGACATAGGATAGTTTTTATTCCGGAAATCCCACGGGACCGGGAATGGTGCGGGCAAAAACCCGGGATTTTAGGTTAGGTGTAAGTTTTGTTTGTTGTAATAATGTTTTTAACAGACTTCTTTAAAAAGGAGGAGGTTCTATGTACAGTTGTATGTATTTTTTTTCTTATGTATGTTTCTCCGTCAATTGTTGACCAATTTTATTTTTTTTTGTATTCGAAAGCCAGTATCTGATGATGGGATCTCATAAAAATCGAGAGAAACCCTCAAATTTTATAGGCAGTTACAGTGTTTTACACAAACTCTCTAACGCAATTCAGATATTTGTGGATGTTAATCGTCAACTCATGTTGCTGAGCTTATGATAGAAGGTATTCCATGCGCCATGCTGGTGATCCCATGAAAATTGTTTGTTCAGCGATATTTTTGGCACTACAAATCGGTACAGACTTGTTTGATGCTTTTTTGATTGGAAGAGTATTTTCCCGGACTGGTCACATTTAAATTAGGTGAAGAACTTCAGGGGTAGGCAACAGAACTCTTCAATAAATGATGGCAAATGGATTGGGATTGCTTACAAAACAAAAACTTTTTTACAAAAAAAATACAACCGACTTTCAGATACAAAACACTACAAAGTATAAAATAACTTTTTATTCCGGAAGTCGCTGTTTTTGGTTATTTTTTCGTTTTTGACACCAACTTCCGAATTTTTTTTTTAGTTCCTTTTGAAATAAGTAGATTTGCGTGTTCATTTCTGTACCACGTGAAATTTTTATTTTTATTGCTTTGTTAACGTTCAATAAGTGAAATAGTAGGTACAGTGTAAGTATTTACAGAAAATTTTGTTTAATTTATTTATTTTTATTACACAGGTACATTTCTTATTCGTGTAGGCTAGGTGAAAGTCTTTTTTTTACAAAACAAATTCTAAATTAACTAGAAAACGTATGTCTAATCTAGCACGTAGTTCCAGCGGAGCTTGCGCAAAGTGAGTTGTAAGAAGTCAAAAGACTGAAGAGCAGACACAAACCAGTTTGGCTTTAGAGGCCAAGAGTCTGCTGAGACTAAAGTGATGAGCCTAGAGCGACGGCTCTTAGATGCCAAGTGTCATGCAGCTCAAAGAACTTCTGAGACTGAAGAGATGAGCCTAGAGCGACGGCTCTTAGATGCCAAGTGTCATGCAGCTCAACGAGCTTCTAAGACTGAAGAGATGAGCCTAGAGCGACGGCTCTTAGATGCCAAGTGTCATGCAGCTCAAAGAACTTCTGAGACTGAAGAGATGAGCCTAGAGCGACGGCTCTTAGATGCCAAGTGTCATGCAGCTCAACGAGCTTCTAAGACTGAAGAGATGAGCCTAGAGCGACGGCTCTTAGATGCCAAGTGTCATGCAGCTCAAAGAACTTCTGAGACTGAAGAGATGAGCCTAGAGCGAAGGCTCTTAGATGCCAAGTGTCATGCAGCTCAAAGAGCTTCTAAGACTGAAGAGATGAGCCTAGAGCGACGGCTCTTAGATGCCAAGTGTCATGCAGCTCAAAGAACTTCTGAGACTGAAGAGATGAGCCTAGAGCGAAGGCTCTTAGATGCCAAGTGTCATGCAGCTCAAAGAGCTTCTGAGACTGAAGAGATGAGCCTAGAGCGAAGGCTCTTAGATGCCAAGTGTCATGCAGCTCAAAGAGCTTCTGAGACTGAAGAGATGAGCATAGAGCGACGGCTCTTAGATGCCAAGTGTCATGCAGCTCAAAGAACTTCTGAGACTGAAGAGATGAGCCTAGAGCGAAGGCTCTTAGATGCCAAGTGTCATGCAGCTCAAAGAGCTTCTGAGACTGAAGAGATGAGCCTAGAGCGACGACTCTTAGATGCCAAGTGTCATGCAGCTCAAAGAGCTTCTGAGACTGAAGAGATGAGCCTAGAGCGACGGCTCTTAGATGCCAAGTGTCATGCAGCTCAAAGAACTTCTGAGACTGAAGAGATGAGCCTAGAGCGAAGGCTCTTAGATGCCAAGTGTCATGCAGCTCAACGAGCTTCTGAGATTGAAGATATGAGCCTAGAGCGACGGCTCTTAGATGCCAAGTGTCATGCAGCTCAAAGAGCTTCTGAGACTGAAGAGATGAGCCTAGAGCGACGACGGCTCTTAGATGCCAAGTGTCATGCAGCACAAAGAGTTTCTGAGACTGAAGAGATGAGCCTAGAGCGACGGCTCTTAGATGCCAAGTGTCATGCAGCACAAAGAGTTTCTAAGACTGAAGAGATGAGCCTAGAGCGACGGCTATTTGATGCCGAGCGTCATTTGTCACTGATTGCTGCAGATTCAAATGAAGAATCACAAACACAACGTGTTTATTTAGCTGCACGGCAAACACATAGGCGAAGTGTATTTACAAGTAATACGTGAGAGGCACAAGACGCTGCTTTTGATTATAACTCTTTAATCGCATATGAACCATCGATTAGTTTTCTTAGTCTGGTTGGATATATAGGGTACATATTGTGAAGCACTAAAATGGAAAGAGGAAACTCCGACTAATAAGTGGTTGGCGTTGTCAAAATAATTTTCTAAATGTCATCGCGATAAACTCAAAAACGATTGCACCGATTTTCATGCTGTTATCATCAATGTATAGAGTAGTTCTCGAGGAAGGTTTTAATATACCGGGTGTATCTGACATGGACGCACAAACGATTTCCATGGGTCCAGGGCATGATTCTGGACACCCCAGAGTTGGAATTTTTCGTCGGTTCTTTTCTCGTTTTTTCATTTCTTACAAATAGTTATCAGCTCAGCTGAGCTGATATCTATTTGTGGTTTTATTCAGATTGCTCTTTTTAGTGAAAGTAGTTAATTTTTTTTTTTTGTTATTGAAAATCACATTGGGTTAGGTCAGAATAACGATTATGAGCAGTCTAAAGTAAAAAAACCCTTGAACAAAATGAAAAAATGAGAAAAAAGCCGACGAAAAATTCTATCTCTGGGGTGTCCAGAATCATGCCCTGGACCCATGGAAATCGTTTGTGCGTCGATGTCAGATACACCCGGTATTATTTGTCAAGCAGGCGAAGCCACGGGCATCAGCTAGTCCTTAATATTTTTAAGTGCCTACATTATGAATCCAATCCGTGGCTTATGCTTAATGCTCCCACAAACACAAACACACAGACAAACAGACAAAATTTTTAAAAATTGCAAGTTTATGTTCTATGTTTTTTTGTAACATTTCTATGTATTTTTATGTGAAAATATTCAATGTACAGACACGGCAATTCTACGATTTTATTATATGTTTAGAATAGAAACTAGCTGTTGCCCGCAACTTCGTTCGCGTGTATGTCGATAAGTAAAATTATGCCACTATGTTAGATTGCTAAGATAAGATATGCAAACAATAAAAATCTTGCAATGCTTGTATTTAATATAGTAATTTCTAACAAAGTTTGACACTATACAACAATGAGCGCTAAAAGTAGCGCAGGATTGTTGAAATAGCCACTTAACAGGCTAAAATAGCGTTAAGAAAAACATCATGAAAATATTACAACAAGTGCAAATTTCCACGGCGCTCTTCAAGAAAATCTTATGAATTCGAAGTAATAAAGATGCAAATGTGTACTGATTTTTTTTGACAGTGTACTGCCAGTTCTTTCGGAAGGAAACTTCGCAAAAAGCTTGCATTGCGACTCTGATTACACTATCTGTCAAAATAATTGTGCACGCTCTCGCGTGTTTGTGACAAAGACATGTTTGTGAACCATATTGAAACGTATTTTTGTGAAAAACATTGCTGTTTTTCAAAAGAATCGCTTGAGGTAATTCTTATTGCTTTATTTTCTTTTTTAACAGTTTCTAGCATAGCCTTTAAGCAATTCTATTATTACATTTTCCATTAATGTTCTGATCCGATTGGTCGTAGCGTTGTAATATATGGGCTCTTCAACACTAACAGCATTTATTAATTCAAACCAGTGGTTTCTATACTAGCGCGTACAACCAAGAGAATTGTACATAATTATGTGTTTATGTTTTCAAGCGTATGGACTCGTAGGCTGCAGCTGAAAAACAGCGTCAGGTGTTCCTTATCGCGCGTTGTGAAAGGGGGCTGGACGGAAAAAATTCTCACGAAAAGTTGGCACGACACTTTTTGCTATAGTAAGCTATTGTAAGCCGTGCGGCGTGCGCATGTTTATCTGTCTGTCTCTCTCTCTCTCTCTCTCTCTCTCTCTTATAGAAAGCATGCCAGTATTCAAATTCGTTAGTTGAAGTCGAAGCCGAAGTCGAAGTCGAAGTTGAAGTTGAAGTCGAGGTCGAGGTCGAGGTCAAAGTCAAGGTCAAAGTCAAGGTCAAAGTCAAAGTTAAAGTCAAAAATTCATAGGATATTAGATACTAATGTGTTTTTGTTGAGTGTATACAGGTTTTTTGTACATAATAAATAAAAGGAACTTCGTTCCATCCGGGTGTCCCATGACACCTCTCAAGTTTTTTTTTTTAATTATTTTATAACAATCAACATCTAGCATTGATTGACCTCTCTTAGAATTAGGAATTTCGAAGAGAGCTATGCGAGGCATTGTCTGTATCACTTCTTGTCTTTAAAATGCCGACCAGCTCTTGTGATTTTACGTAATGCGACACGATTTTTCTATACACGATGTTGAAGAAAGTTGTTGGGATTGCAAACACGCGATAGAGCTGAATAAAGTTTGACATGGGAACACCAACCAGTAAGTCTACCCCCGCAACGGATGGAGTAGAGTAGAGTTGAGACTACTTATTGGCACTTTTACTCCCATTCGTTCTGTTGTGCGTACGAGTCCTTGCTAGGTTAGCCAGCTTAGCTCCGGCCAAGTACACAGAAGCCTCCTGGTTGCTTCACAGGTTTCGCGCATCGACCTCACCGTTCCGAGGGTTTGTTCAAGTCCGGAAGCAACGGCGTTATTTCCAGTATCTTCTTATATATATATCGTGTGGGCAGTAAGGTCTAACGACCCCACACATCCTCGTGTCAGAGTTTCTAAACTCCTTCAATGGCCACTGACATTGTTTATTTTACAACCACCATTTGGCGGCCGTGACCACTGGCTTATACGTGTCTCCCAAAGCACGGAATCATCTTTTTATACATTGATACAAGCCTGCAAAACAACTTTACAAAGTATGCTTCCCATTGGAATCGAACCCACAACCTGGGGTACCACGGAGGCAGTTATAGGCATTTCCAAGATTAAGTGAGCCACTGATTTCTCAGCGTCGAAGCAAAGGCTGTCTAGTGTCGCCGCCTATTTTGTGATTTTTTTTTGCCGTGACTCTAACTATTATTATCCGGAAGGTATTGCTACTTAGGCCGATAAGTCATTTAGTTAGTCTCTTGTATAGGCTTGACATTGCGATTTTTAACTTTCTGCAATTTTATCGTGATCATAAGTTCTCATGAAGTTTAGCTCTCTAGCAAATTCATATACAAAACTGTGAGAAAGATATCAGGAGGAGTGGCTATAGGTTCAGCACTACTATCATGGAACCTCTTCGGGAGTTCGTCTGTGGCGTCAATGCCTAGGGATCTGGAGGGTGAAGCCCGCAACGGAGAATTTTTGGCCCTGAGCTAGTCATGTCATACATAGGCTCACTGGAAATTCAATAATTTTGAAAATAAATAGAAAATAATTGGGAACGAGGGAGATTCTGGGAATCCTCACTACGTGACCGGAACAACACGCCCGCCGGAGCAAATTGGCCGAAATTTAATTTCAGCTGCTATAACAGTTTGTGAAATATGTGTGACTTTCACCCAAGTGCCTTTGAAAAATTTAATTGATATTAAATATGCATATAAAAATCAAACAGCTTAATTGGATGATGAATACCTTATCTTCCATTGTCATTTTAATGGAATTATTTCCCTTATTTTCCCCACATACATTTGTCAATATTATGCGTATTAATGGGTGCGTCGGCGGGTTCTCAGTACTCAAAAGACTTGAATTAACACTGAAGCATAAGAACAGCATTTATGCGATATTCTAAAATAACCTAAGCATATTCTTGATTATGGCGTGTACCGTCCGCTATTTAACAGTATTCGTATAACTATGCGCATTTGAATGGCCTTCTTCTTTTTCTTCGTGGTTCCCTCACTGTTGAAGATCGCAACCACATACGTTGCGTTTCCAAGACAATTGTTTTTCTACACCCCAAAAATTATAATTTAACCGAAGATCTTTTGCACATACAGTCTTGAGTCAATTTGCCAAAAATAAATAAATGAAAATGTAAAAAAAAAAAACACCCACATACTTACTCTACACACACCCTTACATACTATACACTCCACAAATACACATATACTCACACAGAAACACCCCTTATCGACCACCCATTATTTTTAATTTTAATATTCTATAACTTCCTTTTTTATAATTTTACAGTTCAGCACTTATTTACATCTTTTTTTTTTGTGGTTAGTTATTAGCTTTAATAAATAAAATATTGTCGCCTTACTTGGGAAGAGACTGGACCCCACGACACAGGGCATCCTAGTGTGGGATCCAGGGAATTTGGAGAAACCTAGCACTTAAGGCTCTTATGTATCGCAATATTGTCTAACTATTGTACATGTGTTATTGAACTGAATAAAATGTATTATTATGTATTATTATTATAATTACAGTGTAGAGCTAATCAGAGAGCCAAACATCGCTACGAAAATTTACACGATCACTCTACTTTACTATGATTCTAATGTTTTATTTTAATCAATATCAAACATTGGCTGCCATAGACAAAATTATCCGATCCATATAATTAATGAGAATTCGCTTAAAGGTCGAAGTATTGTCATTTCGTTAGAATGTTCGCTATGTAGAATGCGGCTTTACGTAGTCATTCAAACCGCTTTCAAATTGAATTTACACTATCATTTGATCGACGATCATTTACATAAGCTAATTAAAATCATGGTTTGGTTTCACTTTTGTAAGTTGCGACTGCGATGCGAATACAAACGCAATAAACAGTACGAGTATTGAACAGCAGATAAGATCACCTCCAAAATCTTTACAAATTAAAGAGACTACTTCATAAATAGTCGCTGTATCTCTCTCCACTTTGTACAATAATTTTATCCTTTCTAATGAAGTCTAAAATGATAGGCTAGCCAGCCAACAGCTTCTCTCAGCATAGTGCCGTTATGTCCTGGCGCCGTGGCAAAGCCTTCAAGCGGCGTTTAGCACAGATTGCGCTTAGCTGTACACTCGGGCTAAGGTACGGCGCACGGATGCGACGTTAATTGGTTTGGCTGGCTTCTTTAGACGCTGAATAATTTTGGAAGTCTATGTTTTGCATGTGTTTTATAAATTGTGTTCATAGTATGCAAAAATCTAAGTTTTTAAAAGACTAAGAGTGAATCTATAAGGCAGACGTGTGGAAACCTTACTAGGTGACACCCGATTTTCGTATTGTTATCGCAGCCTTGGAACGCCAAGGGCACGGAACTCGGGCGGGTTTTAGTCAGAAAGAGTCTGACAGATGATGATTTCCCATCCAGAAACTTCAGGTTCGAAGTATTGTTTATTACATTTTCTGTAAATTCTGCCTTCCCAAATACCTCCTAGGGAATAAGGGCGTGATTTTATGCATGTATGATTAAGTAAATAGATTTTCCTGCAACTCTATTTTTAAAATGTGTAAAAAACAAAGCGGCATAGCGGTCAAAGAACAGTGTTCTGACATAATTGATTGACTGTTGGTGCTGGAATAATTTCATGAATAAAATATATAACGATTGACCGACCGACGCTCGCAGGATTTATTGTTCCATGAATATTTATTATCTATCTATATTATGACTTTATACGAATACGAACGAACAAAATAACTAACATACTGTTTTGTCCTGAAATTATTGTAGCATAGAGACGATTATGGATTTGTAAAGGTTAAAATGTTATTTGAATGCTGGGTACCCGTTTTACTTTGCTACATGAAATGTATCCAAACTGTAAGGCTATTTTGCAGTGGTAATGTGTAAAAATATCACCTTTAAAAGGGTTTTGGAGTTGGCACAGCCCCCAACCGCCAATTTGTTCAAAATTGCAGTACACGATCTAACATGCATATGTACTTATTATATGGGTAGATGACACTTAAACAAAAAACAAAAATGCTTATAACATGGTGCCCTAAAGTGGCACGTTGAATTAATGAATGAATGAATGAATTTGTGAACCAACGAATAAATGAATGAATAAATGAATGAATGAAGGATGCCCAGTTGTATTAAGGTAAAGTCAGACGGTGGGAGGCCACAAAGTTTCTATCCCCTTACATTGGTGCCAAAGATTGATACATTTATACATAGTCCACTGGCTGTAACAATCTCATCATCCTGATAATGGGCTAGATTCCATCATCCACAAATTGCAAAACTATTTAGTCCGTCAGTTAGAGTATTAAAAAATAATGGACACGTATTTTTTGTTTTTGTAAATCAATGAATATTGACAAAGATAAAACGCATCAAAACTCGCGAGTGGGGGCTCGTGACGTCACGACTCAGTAAAAGTTATGCGAAGGTGTGACGCATTGAGAATTTTAAAAGCGTCGTAACTTCGTCAATTTTATTTCCCGTAACAAAATAAAAAACACGGGTCAAATATTTTTTGATAATCTAACTGACGGACTAATTAGATATTTTTAGTCATGTACCCTATTAAGTTTAAGTGAACCGTCAACGCTCAGTATCAATTGGCGACGTAAAACTGGTGTATGCCAAGCTACATAGCTTGGCTCATTGCCAAAAGGTTGCCTGCTTGTCGGTCTTCTACAGATTGTACTTCGGAGAGAGTACCCAAGAACTCCTCGACCTCATGCCACCGGCTCCCTTCTACCATCCGGACATCTAGACGCACTGCAACTTACCATCCCTACCTTGTTACCAACTCGTACCAAGCGCTTAAAAACGTCGTTTATAATACGCACAGCAAAGGAGTGGAACTCTCTGCCTGCGTCTGTGTTTCCGAACGTTTACAACCCTAATCTTTTCAAAGTTGAGAGTGAACAGGCTACTTCTGGGTAAGCTCGCTCCATCGTAGACTTTGTCCTTGTCTTTAACCTAGACTAGAGTCAAAAGCAAACCCATCTCACTTAAAAAAATAAATAAACCGACAGCTCACTTCACCTTGAACTATTCACCGATGAGTTGTTTCCCAGCACTGACGATGTGAAATGATGTTACGTTTTTTTTATCTCAGCAGCTGATACTAGCCAAAATTTTTGGTTTTTAGGGTTCCGTAGCCAAATGGCAAAAACGGAACCCTTATAGATTCGTCATGTCTGTCTGTCTGTCCGTCCGTATGTCACAGCCATTTTTCTCCGAAACTATAAGAACTACGCTGTTGAAATAGAAAAAAAAAACATTAAATTTTGGGGGTAATACTTAGAACTGAATCTCAAAATTTTTTTTTTCATCGTACCCATACGTGAGGGGTATCTATAGATAGTTCTTTAAAAATGATATTGAGGTTTCTAAGATATTTTTTTCCTAAACTGAATAGTTTGCGCGACAGATACTTCCAAAGTGGAAAAATGTGTCCCCCCCCCCTTAACTTCTAAAATAAGAGAATGATAAAATTAAAAAAAAAATATAATATGTACATTACCATGTAAACTACCAGCGAACATTGGTTTGAACGAGATCTAGTGAGTAGTTTTTTTTTAATACGTCATAAATTTTTAATCGCAACTTCTGCTTACGGAACCCTCAGTGCGCGAGTCCGACTCGCACTTGGCCGGTTTTTACAATTTTTGCGAATACATGCCGCAGAAGAAGTACTCTTATTGACCTAGCGACAATTTTTTTTAACGTTACCCACGCTAAGAATTTCTCCTGTATTGTGAGTGCGTTTACAAACATACAAATTCACATACACAAACAGCTAGACCCGGAAAAAATATCTCTAGGCCATACGAATATAACTTACGTGCGGGAATCGAACCCGCGAAACGCACCGCGGCAGTCAATCGCTCAACGACTGCATCAACCGTACCGTTGAGTGACAAATAATCGTAATGACATAACCCAATTAAAACTGTCGAAAATGTGCGCCTCATCTTACATACACAGTGTATAAAAATAATATCAGCGTTAAATTGCGCCGCTGCAGTTCGCCATATTGAAACATTATAATCTGTTTTTGATTAGCTTTCTGACCGGTACGCTCACCAATATTAATAATTTCGTGTGGCGTGCTTCAGGGATCTTAATTGGGGCCTATTTTGATTAGTTTCTTTATTAACGATATTCCCTATTGCTTTCGATTTTGTAATGTGTTTATGTATGCTGACGACTTAAAGTTTGTCAAAAGATGATGCCTCTGATTTGCAGAGTGATCTAGTGTCAAATCAACCAGATGCATCAGAATCCCGGTAAATGTTATCATATAAAATTCACTCTCGAATCGTATCAAAATTCAAAATTCAAAATTCAAAATTCAAGCATTTATTTCAATTAAACCATTTACAGGCACTTTTGAATTGTCAAGGTCGGTCGGTCCAAAAAGTTGAAGCTATTTGCACGTTCCAAAGCGTAGATCTCTATGGAGAAGAACGTGCAAGAAACTCCACGGACACTCTTTTAAAAATAATATTTTTTTACAAAGATTTATTTACATCGGGTTGACATTATACATACATGTGAGAACGATGTAAAAAACGAGCAGGATAAAAGCGTCCGGAATAAAAGAGGAACAATTCAAAGAAATAATTAAAATTAACCATGGCAGCTAAGAAATGACCAGTCCCGACTGACGGCGCCCGTTCACGAACATGACGCGTGCGCCAGCACCATTCGGCTCAACCATTTTGAAGGGAGCCAAATGATCCAACGCATACGCCACCATCAGCTAGACTTTTGAGTGAGCATGACACTCCCAACCGCCAGGGTACATTCAAGTCAAAAACATACCTAAAACTGATAATTAAAGTTAAAGGTACACAGTACTCACACATGTGCTGTTAATGGCTGAAATTATACAATGCTTAGTAAGTTGATTCTAACAATGCAAATTTTTCTTACAATCTTCAGCCGGTCCAACAATGTTTCCGAACTATTTACAGATTAGTTTGGGCTCCCTAGTGGCTGTGGAGCAGGACCAGCATTCAGCCAAGCATTTTTATCTTCAATATAATCCCCCAACTTATAATATGCTTGCCTGCATAGTGTGCGTTTAATACAAGACTTGAATTTCGTCTCATTTAGTTCTAATATATGGGGAGGTATCTTATTATAACATTTTAAACAGTACCCCATGAAAGATGAGGCTACTTTAGCCAGTCTGAAGCCTGGTTGAACTAACTGGTCCCTATTTCTAGTACTATAATTATGTCTCTCGCCTCTTTTACTAAAAAGATGTAAATTCTTTCTGACATACATGATGTTTTCGTAAATGTATTGACAAGGTACCGTCATGATGTTAATATTCTTAAACAGTTCCCTGAGAGAATCGCGCCGGCGGAGATTATATATCGCTTTGATGGCTCTTTTCTGCAGAATAAAAATAGACTCGATGTCTGCAGCCCGTCCCCATAGTAAAATACCGTAAGACATGATACTGTGAAAGTAACTAAAATATACCAGTCTCGCGGTATCGACATCCGTTAGTTGGCGGATTTTTCTAACAGCATATGCTGCTGAACTTAGCCGTCCGGAAAGAGATGTTATATGAGGGCCCCATTGTAGCCTGGGGTCAAGCGTAATTCCCAGGAAAACCGTTTTATCGACGAATTCTAGTTTTTCCTTGTTCAATAATATGTCACAATCACTGCTTTTGACATTAGGTAAGGCAAATCTTATGCACTTTGTTTTCTTTTCATTTAGAACTAAATTATTCGCCGTGAACCAATTTTGGACTTGCATTAGGGCATTATTTATGTCATTAACATTGTTCGTCCTTCTATTTATCTTAAAAATTAAAGAGGTATCGTCATCAAACAACACCATATCAAGATTTTGTTGCCATAAATAAGGTAAATCATTAATATAAACCAAAAATAAGAAAGGACCCAAAATAGAGCCTTGGGGGACGCCCATTTTTACGTTTAATCCCGACGAATTGACACCGTTTATGTGAACTAATTGCTGTCTATCATTTAAATAAGATTTGACTAAGTTTAACGCTGTTTTGCCTAGTCCGTAATGCCCGAGCTTCAGGAGTAATGTATCGTGATCAACACAATCAAACGCCTTAGAGAGATCACAAAAGACACCTATGGCATCCTGTGCGTCCTCCCACGCATTAAAGATATGCTTTAGTAAGGTGACACCAGCGTCCGTCGTACAACGTCCTTTGGTGAAACCATACTGTTTATCATGTAAGATGTTATTCGTGTTAAAATGACTGAGCATCTGATTTAGCATTACTTTTTCAAATACCTTACTAAACACTGGCAACACGGACACTGGTCTATAATTATTGGTGTCTTTACTATCCCCAGATTTAAAAAGTGGTATCACTTTACTGAATTTCATTAGGTCCGGAAAGACTCCTTGATCGACACACAAATTAAATATTAAAGCTAAGTACGGCGCTACAGTCTCGATAATTGAGGTACAAACCTTGATAGACAATCCCCATAGATCTTCGGTCAATTTAATTTTGATTTGTTTAAAAGCTTTTAATACTACTATGGGGTTTATATGTTTAAAATTAAATTCAGTCGCGCAGGCTGATACGTTTGCCTGTAATAAATCAAAAGCAAGCGAAGGCGAGGAATTTAAGGCTTCAGTAGTTTTAACAGGGATACTTGTAAAGAAATTTACAAATTCTTGAGCAACTTCTTTGTTATCGCTAATAAGTCCGTGAGGCGTCTGCAATCTGTAATCAGTGTTATGTTTTTTGTTCCTATTTGTTTCATTATTTATAATTTTCCAAACCGTTTTTATTTTATTGTCTGCTGTTTTTACCTTATTGCTTATGTATAAAGCCTTAGCTACCTTACAAGTATTTTTATAAATTTTGGAGTAGGTAGATACATACTTATTAAAAGTTTCAGTGTTAATAAAAGGCTTAAGGCCATACAACTCATAAAGTCTATCCCTACTTTTTCTGAGTCCTTTAGTTGCCCAGTCACTAAATAAAAACTTAGGGCAGATAGTTTTAGTTTTATTTTTAAAAGTATTATTGAATTCTGTTTGGACTAAAGAAAAAAAATCTGTATATAAAATATTAGCACTGTTCACTGTACAGTTCCAATCACTTAACTTCCCAATTAAAGTACGGTTAAATTTATTTAAATTACCGGATGTTATTGGTCTGGTTTGTATTTGCACTTTTTGAATTGGTATTTTGGACTCAAAAGACACCAGTAGCCCGCTGTGATCAGAAGGGAGGTAATTTACAATGGCTTTCTGTAAGTAGTCGCCAGAACAAAAAACAATATCAATACATGTAGCAGTAGTTGTAGTTGTACGGGTTGGTTCTATGAACACATTAGACAAATTGAACGATTTAAAAAGATTTAATAATCTACAGCTATCTGAATTGTTTTCTAAAATATTTATATTAAAGTCTCCACAGATAATTACTAATTTATTACCAGTCGCAAGTTTTGCCAACACATCTTCCATCACTGACTCAAATATAGAGTAGTTCAGATAATTAGGGGGTCTGTAAACGCACACTATGACATGCTTATCTAGCTCAACACAGGATAGTTCAATGTTATGTTCAACAGACAAGTTAACTATGTCTTTACGAGTTTTAAATTGAATACACTTTTTGATTAAAATTAGTGAGCCCCCACGTAACATTGACTTTCGGTTAAAAGAACTTCCCACACTATAATTCTCGTAATTAATCAACATTTCAAAATCCTTTAACCAATGCTCAGTGAAACAAACTATGTCAAACATTGTTTTTTCTAAAAATAACTCAATTTCCAGCTGTTTTGAAGAAAAACCTTGAATGTTCTGATGAAATAATTTCAAGGATTTCTGCTTAGCCCCTTTATTGCAATTAGCTATGTGAGAGCAAGAAGATACCTGGTTTAGGGTAGATGTAACTATACTGTTATTGGTATCCTCTGTTGTCGTACAAACTAGTTTAAAGGAACATCCGGAGTGAGCCCCACATCTCCCATGCCATCACTAGGCACCAAGATCT
Source organism: Ceramica pisi (assembly GCA_963859965.1). NCBI lineage: Eukaryota > Metazoa > Arthropoda > Insecta > Lepidoptera > Noctuidae > Ceramica > Ceramica pisi. The sequence continues at coordinate 22,533,250 of OY982544.1, forward strand.
TGCTACTTGCAGACTCCACATTAAAAGAATTGTCCATAGTGACACATGGATTCTCCTTCGTACAATTATTGTAAATAGTTATAGCATTAGTGCTACAGTTAACAATGTCCACCTGTACATTAGTATTATTACTAATATTTGCAGTGTTAATTATAGTAGAAGACGTCGACATACTACTTATGTCTGAGTTTATATAATATGCTAATAGGCTAGCTATTTGATGTCTAAACCTAATAGGCAGATACACTGTATCCCTAGTCGACTTTAACTTATCAACATATAAGTTAATGTCCAGAAAAACAAGTTTGTCACTGTAATGACTAACTAAGAAATGTAAATGCTTGTTAAGCATGTGAATATAATTATTTTGTCTATTTGACAATTTTTCAAAATATGGGAAAGCACACAGTATTATTTTGTTGCAGTTTAACTTTAACATCTCAGTTACAGAGTCAGTTATTTGTTCTTTTTTTAAATTTGAACTGTTACCTATAAACACAGTAATATTGGTTTCTGGTTTATATACATATCTTGTCACTGATTCCATTATTTGTTTGAAGTTAGACCCAGGTATACAATAATTATGAGTACAATAGCTGAGATTGTTATTCAATAATTTACCTAAACCTCTTCCTATACTATCTGAGAACATAACTGAATGAACACTATCATTACTAATAAAAAATGGAATGCTAGAAGTCTCAGGCAGGTCCACTTGACACAAACCTTGTTTAACATCCGCTATCACACAGTCAGCTTGGGCCGGGTCCTATGACAGAGGGTATAAAACATCATATGACAGACCATGACTACTACATCAATCAAGATAAATTTACGGAAGTGGACACAATAAAGGACCTTGATCAGGTATTTAATTTAATTTTAGAATAAATAATACCATAAATAAGTCCTGTAGAATGTTTGGTTTTGTTATGTGAAATTCTAAACAGTTCAAGAGTTTAGTTCGGAACATTTTGTTCAATTTAATCTGGCGGCCACAATATTTTGACCACTCGCTGCATCTTGAACGCATATAAAAGCGTTTTCTTTGGCACCTGGCGTTTTTTAGTGGAATTTTCAAGAAGTATCTTCGTATTGTAACCGACTAAAACACTTTAGAAAGGTGTCACTGGCAAAACGCCGATGCATTAGTGACGCACTGTTTATGTGCAAAGTAATGGCCCAATAAGTTGTTTGTCCACAAATATTGCAACTTTTTGATTTCCCTGCCCCCTCAAAAATTTCTCGCAGTCCAATAACACCTCTCTGCCCACAGAAAAGACAGAGAAAAACTGATCTAGGTGCAAATTCACCACTCGCGAGGTTCTGCAGGATCATATAGCTGTAGTGATGTAATCGTACAGTAATGGGACCGTAGCCAAATGGCAAAAAACGGAACCCTTATAGATTCTTCATGTCTGTCTGTTGCCACTTTTCTCCGAAACTATAAGAACTATGCTGTTGAAACTTGGTAAGTAGATGTGTTCTGTGAACCGCATTAAGATTTTCATACAGAAATAGAAAAAAAAAAACAAAAAGTTTTGGGGGTCTTAGAACTGAAACTCTAAAATTTTTTTTTTTCGTCAAACCCATACGTGTGTATCAATGGATAGGTCGTCAAAAATGATATTGAGGTTTTTACTATAACTTTTTCTAAACTGAATATTTTGCGCGAGAGACACTTCCAAAGTAAAAAAGATGTACCCCCCCTGTAACTTCTAAAATAAGAGAATGATAAACATTACCATGTAAACTTCCACCGAAAATTAATTTGGGCGAGATCTAGAATGTATTTTTTTTTTAATACGTTATAAATCGTAAACCGTAACTTTTGCTTATAAAATACCTACAGGTTTGTACGGAACCCTCTAGTCCGACTCGCACTTGGCCGTTGTTTAGGGAAAGATCAGGCCTAGTCCCACTACATAAAGTGGAGGCCTGTACGCTGTGTCTTGGCCTGTTAACCGTGGGAAAATTATAGGCAGATTTCACTAATTTATATCAGTTACTAATATTGGACATAGGATTCCCCCAAGTGTCGTCACAACAAACAATCCTGTGCGTCCATCGGCTACCCACGACTCTCACCAAGTCAACGGTCCACCTTGTGGTAGGCCTTCCAACGTTGCGTCTTACGGTACGCGGTCGCCACTCCAGAACTTTTTGGCCCAATCGACCATTTTTGTTCTGCGTGCAATGTGCCCTGCAACCTTGGTTTAAATTAGAATTACAGACACGTTGATAATGATATCTATACTATCTATACTAATATTATAAAGAGGTAACATTTGTTTGTAAGTTTGTATGTTTGTAAGTTTGTATGTAGGGGGTAACCTCAGGAACTGCTGGTCCGATTTGAAAAATTCTTTCAGTATTAGATAGCCCATCTATCGAGGAAGGCTACAGGCTATATATCAACACGCTAAGACTAGAAGGAGCCGAGCATTAATGGAAAATGTGACGCAGACGAAGATGCGTGGGTCAGCTATTATTTTATAATACAGAAACAACCTACAGCGCGTCCTACTAACACACTTGGAGTTTCGTAACATAAACCGAAAATAGGGGCTTATGAAATACACTAATAGTTCTTACTGGAAGTTTTGATGAGATATAGTCCGTTAACAGACAGTTGGACAGACAGCAGAGGTTTAATAATAGGGATTCGTTGGTTAGCCGATGGATATGGAACGCAAACAATCATACAACACTACAACTACTAGCTACTCAATACTATCGGATAAAATCGAAAATCGAAATTGCATAATTTAATTCCGCCAAGCCCGTTCCATTATCGGACCACAAGACGAACGGCGATGCGCCACCGGTACATGGTGGACATCTCACCCACACGCACAATACGTTTTGGTAACACATTCATAGTGCGTACAGCAAAGGAGTGGAATCTCTGCGGGAGTCTGTGTTGACTCATAGCTACAACCTGGGAGTCTTTAAGTCCAGAGTGAATAGGTTACTTCTAGGCAAGCGTGCTCCATCTTAGACCACATCATCGCTTACCACCAGGTTAGATAGTGGTCAAACGCGTGCCTATCAAAAGTAAAGGAATTGTAATAAAGGTTTACAATTTGTAGGTATGTATGTCAGTTTATTTCTGAATGTTGAAATATCGGTGGCTTTTGTTGCAGTGGAAGTGAGTCAAGACCAAGTCTGTAGATAGAAAGGCAGTCGATGGACCAGACATATGTTCAAGTGGACACCGCGTATGGGCAAACGTAGTGTGGGACGCCCTGCGGCACGATGGATCGATGATTTGAAGAAGCTGGCTAGCAGCGGATGGATGTGGACTCCTCAAGACCAGGATGGTTGGCACTCTTTGAGGAGGTTAACGTTCAGCAGTGGATATGCAAAAAGGTTATATGTAAAAAAAAATACTTTTTCTTTCATACTCTTTCGTTCTGAATTGATGATTGATTATCAAAAAAGTAATAATCAAAAACAGATAAACCATGGCAACACTAACCAAATTTTAAATTAAAAATTCTGAATTTATCTTGATCCAAAATGAAAAAAACACATACTTAAACACAAAGAGAAGTGTGATTGGAAGTATTTGGTTGATAAAGACAAAGGCTCTAGAGAATTTAATTAATAATTGAAGGTGAAAAATGTGAAATATCTTCAGCAACGATAGAAATAAAACTGTAAGAGGGACTGTACAATGTTGTTTGATATTTTATGGCTTTACAGTTGGATTTTTATATTCCAGGTGTTGTAAACGTAAATCTTATGTGAGAGTGTCTAGACTCGAGCAAGTGGATTGTGGCATACATCCCGTCTGAGAAATTATATTGATACACTTTCAATGATAAGACGAAATTTCTAACTTTATCCTAGTACCTGTAGTTCTATACAAAAGGCATGGAACCAACGTAAAATGTTTGAAATATGGTGCCATAGAGCGTCAAGTTCCCGAGATATTTCGATGTAAAGTCACCAAGTGACGATCAATAAAAATTAGGTACTCAAATGACTTTCCACCTTTAGCTTTGTTTTGTTCCGGACCTAAAACACCCAGAGCGGATTCCACCAATGAAACTGATCGCTATCAGAGTATATCTAAGCTGCGTTCAAGAGTTGTCAGTGTCAATATTCCATAGAAAATAATGACACTGACAGCCGCCTTATCTTTTTAAGGTTCCGTACCAAAATAAAATAAAAAAGCCAAAATGGTAAATGGCTGTCGCAGCTGGATATCTCAAGAACTACTAATGCTATCAACTTGAAATTTGGAATAATTTTAGAAGACCTTTGCTCAACTACTATCCAAATGAAGAAAGAAATAAAAAAGTCTTTTTTTTTTTATAACTCGATGTGAGGCTGAGGCTTGTGGGATATCATATGAAAGAACGCTATTTGCACTTTTCAAAAATTTTCTTATTTTTTAGACCTCACTCAATGAGGTCTAAAAAATAAGAAAATGTTTTTAGATTTTTCGAAAAATTAAAAAAAAATACCATTCCCCTTATCTCCGAACTTTGCATGGTTGAAGCTTTTGTAAAGATTATAGGACAAATAAAGCGATTTATCTAAATAGCACACTTTTTTAGAAATCATCAACAAAAAATTATAAACTCCTGCTGTTTTATGTCGGTATAAAAATATTTAAAGAAAAAAGCTTTTGTAGCTATTATTTTAAGCTTTTAGCCTTTTATAGAAACCTACAAACACGTGAATTCCCCACTTTTCCCCAACTTAAAATTCACTTGAAACTTACCACATTTTTTCCTCAAGCCGAAGCACTCCAACAAAGTTGTACATGTAACGATGTTATGTGAACTCTCCCTTACAGAGCTAATTTCAAATAGTCACGTCCCGGCGCAGGTGCGGCCGGGATCGAATCCGCGTCTATGGATGGAACGGCTGTCAACCGCGTGTGTTATACCTCCTTGATATGTTATGTTTGCAGAACGATTTATATTGTTTTACATTGATTTTGTGCTGTAGTACTGTATGATTTTAGAGTCGAGTTGATTAGTAAAATATTTTTTTTACCATTAACCACAGTTATCTATTAACTTAGGGCAGATTTCATCAGTCTGGAACAGAACGCGATCATCATTATGAACCACGCGCGTTTAAGAGCTGTTTGTGTTATTATTTTCTACGGTAAAATGTATATCTTACTCACTATTCTTGAATGCAGCTTGATCGCGATCAATTTTAATGGTGAAATCCCCTCTTAGTTAATTAACAGTTTCTAATAAGTTAATTAATAAAAACCGAGTCGAGTCACCCGCGTCCGTAGGAGAAATACCCTTCAGCGAACCCCTACACGTGGTCCCCGGGTGGTGCTAAACAGATGACACTAACCGCCTCCGTGGTCTAGTGGTTATACCACCTGATTCAGACCCAGAGGTTCCGGGTTTGATTCCCAGCGAAGGCAAATTTTTTGCTCGGTTTGGTTGATGGTAGGACTTGCTCTAAGTCCGCCTGGCAAGCTACCACCATCATGTCTAAGTCTTTCGCCATAAAAACTATGTTAACAGCATTGTTGTGTTCCGGCAGTTAGAGGTATGATAGCCAGTTCCTCTGTGTAAGAGGATTCCGGGTGAAACTCGCTTCTATCTTCGGCCTAATCATCACTTTCCATCAGGTGAGATTTGGGCCAAGAGTTTCCCCGTTTTGTATTAAAAAAAAAAGTCATGCATACTGCTCTCGGGTCAGAATCCAGTTTCTTGCTTGTGGCCCTTAGTGTGCGTTCCACCATAGATGTGCGTGGTCGCAGTGTGTGAGAAAAAGTTCACCAATGGCGGTCACTTCAATTTCTTAGCCAGGTTTAGCGAGTAGAGCCAGGCAGTCGAGTCGACGTACCGGAGCTGCTGATCCACTTTCGTTACGTGCTTACGTTAAGTTAACGCCGGTTTGACAGCGAGGCGAAAGGAGAAATGGTAACAATTCTTTCCAACATGATATGTGTGCTATGACCTTTGGCATGTAATTTGCACGTACGTAAACATTACTCTTATTTCTTGAAGGTTGAGTGTTGATTTTGAACATTATAAAACAATTAGTAATTAATACGATACAGAAGTAGGGAGGAGGGGGACGGCTATTAAGAGGGAGAGGAGACGGGTTTCCTATATGTATTTTTCATTTAGTGTACAATAAAGTACATCCCTAAAATATTATAAATGTGAATGTAGGTTTGTTTGTTACGCTTTCATGCAAAAACTAGGTACTCAACCGATCATCATGAAACTTTGTACACATACGGCACTAGAATCCTTTGGAAGAATGGAACATAAATGCAATAATGAATTTTAAACGGCTCGTAGTGCTATCACTTCAAGGAAATATTCAGGCAGATTTTCGCACTCAACTTGAATCGAAACTGCGAACCACCTCCACTGCGATCTTTATATCAGACGACCCTGTCTGACCGTAACTCACATCAAGAATCTTACAAATTATATTTTAGCAAGTACTAAGATATTTCACTTTCCAGTCACTGTTATTTGCGAGTTAATTCAAGGCTTTGCCTCCAACTTCAGTTCAGCTTACAGATTTATGTGGAGCACAAATTAATAATTTATAACTTAGTTACCTATTCGTGTATCAGACGGTTATTACATTACTTTGAAGATGCGATATCGTTTTACTATGTTTCATAATTTAAATCTCTTCTTAATGATTTGATTTGTGAAATTTTGCTAGTTACTTTGTAGATATGAACTACTGAAGAAGTTCGAAACATATTAAATACAAAGTAGGAACTGCGTTAGTTACAGCAAACGTTGAAGTGACTGATGGCGCGTTTGCAATAATTTGGTTACCGAATGCAGCGAATGGAGTCGGTTTTACCGAATTAATTCATCGAATTGGGATGTTTACATTAAGTAAAAAATACTTTATTGTAAATATTGAAATATTATATTAAAACTACTTACAAAAAAAATAACAAAAAATACTTTATTGTAAATAAGAAATTTGACTACCTACATGTATAAATGCAATTAAACAAATAAAAAAAACTCTTAACTAACTAAAACTAAAAATAAAATTAACATGGCGTCGAAAAATTCGTCCACATTGCTAGCCACTGGTAATGAGCCCAAAAGGCTGGCAGCATTGCCACGTTGTTATCCTTTGGCCGAGGTAAAAGAGTCACGTGAAGTGACTCAGAACTAAGCGTCTTGACAGATCTTTAAAAAAGTTATGAGCACATTACATTAAGTTAATCAACAAATACAGCAATGTCGGTTTACCTACCGGGTCGGAAACCGGTCTGTGGCCCAATAGGGCCCGAAGATTTGATAACTTTAGTGTGACCGAATACGGGCTGTGGTTGAATACGGCTAACCGAAAACCCTAAAATAAATACGGGCTGCAACCAAATCGGTCGAAACGACCTGAGGACAAATTCTATTTATTTTATGCAACTTTCGCATTCGCATGTCATCCTTAATTTTCATACATTTTTGACAGATTGCTATTGAGATGCGATTACGATGCGAATGTGAAAATTAGCAAAATTAGCATTCTGGTGTAAATGAGCCATTAGTTTTATTAGAAGAATTAAATATTATTATAATTTATAAACATATTCAACTGGAAACTTTTCTTACCCGAGTTTGCTTTTCATTGCTCGCAGAACAGATAGTCGGTAGTGGTAGTGGTAGATAGTTTTGTTATGAGGTGTACAATAAAGTATATCTATACTTATAATAAATCTGTAGAGAGGTCAATTCTGTACATGAAATATATTTCCAAAATAACTATCAGAGGGTGATTAAGGATCGATACTGATGCCAAAAATGCAATCAGTAAAATTTTTGTCTGTCTGTCTGTCTGTATAACCGTTATAGAAACAAAAACTACTCGACAGATTTTAACGAAACTTGGTACAATTATTATTCATACTCCGGAGCAGGTTATAGTATACTTTTCATCACGCTACAATCAATAGAAAAAAAGAAAAAAAAATGAAAATATGAAAGTTTGGTTGTTTGTTACTCAGTCACGCCAGAACGGCTTAACGAATCTTAATTAAATTTAGAACGAAGATAGATTATAGTCTGTAATAGCACATAAGCTACTTTTCATCCCGGAAACATGTTCCCTAGGGATCACGCGGGCGAAGCCGCTGGCAGAAGCTAGTAATAAATAAATAAATAAATAATAGTCTATGGTGTCAAATATTCTGGAGTGGCGACTGCATACCTACTGGAATATACAGCGTTGGAAGACATTCCACAAAGTAGACCGACAACTAAACAAGCCTGGTTAATGTTGCGACACTTAGGGACGCCCTATGTCCAGAATTTGACGTCTATCAGCTGAAATAATAATTTGCCGGAATTTACGATAAATGGAAAGCGATGGTCCTAGACCCCAACTATTACACGCCAATACCCGGGTTCACGCTGGACTATCGCGCTCTGTGGCTCTAATATGACGTCCCAATGCGGTCATGATTAAGCTCAGAAAAAGGGATAGTGTTAAGCGTCTTGTATAACTCTGTCTCTCTCCCACAGCTTGATCGTTTTAAGACGTCATCATAGAAGCCAGCTGATCGTAACATAATGTAATCTTACTTCCGGACAAGGTGATACAAAGAAAATGATTTTTTAGATAGTCATTTAGTTTGTTCTCTGATTGTATCTAAGCGATATAAGACGGCTATTTAGAAGGAATATAATGAAAGCCAAGTATTTCAGTGAAACTTTTCCAAGTTCTAACTCGCTATATCTCTTGTCAGGACAGGCGAAACTGAAGGATAACTTAGGTATTCAGCTGTTCCGACTACTGGGAAGAACAATTCATTTAATGGAATTGAGAGAAAATTAGGTATATAAACCTAAAGGGATATTTATAGCACTTCATATTGGAATAACAATTAGAGATGTGACTGACTATTTTGAGTGGTTTCAGCCGGTTGATTCTGTTGAAATGTATGGTTTGACAGCTCGAGCTCACTTGTCGTTCACTTCGACATGTTTACACAATCACACTGCTGTAAAGTACGGTAATCACTGTCACTACATATTAAAAAACAAAGCCCTCTGCCGGGTCTGTCTGTATGTTCGCGATAAACTCAAAAATTGCTGCACCGATTTTCATGCAGATTCTCGAGGAAGGTAGGTATATAAATAACTAGCTGACCCACGCAACTTCGTCTGCGTCACATTTTCCATTAATGCTCGGCTCCTTTTAGTCTTAGCGTAATGATATGTAGCCTATAGCCTTCCTCGATACATGGGCTACCTAATACTGAAAGAATTTTTCAAATCGGACCAGTAGCTCCTGAGATTAGCGCGTTCAACCAAACAAACAAACTCATTTGCTTTATAATATTATATAGTATAGATATTCGATTTTACTTTTCAATGGTTATAACAACATTATATTCTACTATTGTATCGTACTTTCCTGAAATTGTTTCCACTGCAACCCACGGACACGCTACGAATCAATTGACGTCATTGACACACGCGTAGCATGTTCGAATATGGCGCCCACGCAGCTCAACGCTAATACCCGCGTAGCCTCTCCGTGTGCCGCGATGGGCCACGCTAAACCAGTGCAATTCTGTAAACATGTCGAAGTGAAGGCTTGGGTGAAGTGATCACGAAGTGACCTGTCAATCCAAGTAATCAAGATGGAATGACAGCTCACTTCGTGTAGATATAAAAAAGATACCACAGTCACTTTACCCAAGCCTTCACATCGGCTTGTTTACAGAATTAACCAGCTACTGTACATAGACTTGGGCGTGTAGCGTGTAGAATCTTAGACCCACGTTGTCAAACAAATGAAGCCACACAGCCAAAATGCGCTTCGAAGCCGTGGATAGCGAGAACCGCGGTGGATTTGCACCTTAATACTCGTATATTATAAATGCGAAAGCTTTTGAGAATGGATAGATGTTTCTCTTTCACGTCAGAACGCCTCAAAGGATCTTTATGAAATATGGCACAAAGGTAGATTATAGTCTGGAATAACGCAGAGATTTTTATTCCCGGGAGGTATATTACCTAAGATAACGCGGGCGAAGCCGCTGGCAGATGCAAGTAAAAAAAAATTAACAAAATATCATCAAAACTAACCCCAAAAATCATCCACATTTCAATTCAATCCAATAGCTTCCTCGCGATAGCCTGTAGTAAGTCTACAAAATTATTTGCGTTCTAAAGCGGTATATGAATTTATAAGCGAGTCCGGAATCCTAAAATTCAACTAAACCGAGAAACTTCCGTCCCCCCTGACCTTCAAGAAACTTGCCCTGGACGTACTTGTGACTTACCTAGCTATGTACATACCTACTCTGAATTTATAACCCTCCTCCCGCTTAGCTTGTTAATTTTCTTGAACTATTTTGCCTGTTTTTGGGAATTTTAAAGTTATTTGTTTGTGTTGTTATTTTATCACTCATTGCAAAATTAATTTTAACGGTTCAATGTTTTAGATAGGTATGTAAGTTACGAGCTGACCCACGCAACTTCGTCTGCGTCACATTTTCCATTAATGCTCAGCTCTTAAAAAAATATTGCGACTATAAATTGAGATGTGCTACCCTATCTTTCAAGTTGGATCAAACTGCACACGGTGTGCAAATTTGATTAAAACCAGTTAAGTAGTTTAGGGAGTCCATCGCGGACAAACAACGTGACACGTGATTTATATATAAGAAGATTACAAATGCAATTATGTTTGGATGGATGTTTGTTACTCAATCACATCAGAACGACTGAACGGATCTTTATGAAATTTGGCACCGGGGTATGTAGATTATAGTTTAAAGTAACACATAGAATACATACTATCCCGGAAGTCCTTTAGGATAATTATTTATATTCGTACTAGCGGAGCACCTTAAAAATAAATAAACTTTATTGGAAAATTTTAAAAGGTGAACTATTTCACTTTTGGGTATTTGTAATAAAATATCCCGAAACATTCAAATTCACCTCAAAGGACGAGTCTCGCACGCAGATCGGTTCCAACCGATTTGTACATTAATACTCGCATGAACTTGAAAAAATGAAAACGAGATGGTGTTTAGACGAGTCGAAAAATCGTAGGCAAATATCCCATTGCAATTTGTGTCGTAGTGTAAACAAAACTCTTGGCTATAATTATCTTACGAATGTCGTATGATAAAAAAAAATAATGATATTAAAAAACAATTTAAAAAATGGTTTATTTTCAGGCATCGATGGTCCATAACGTGTTAGTTGATAAACTTGTAGGCGAGTTTTAGTTTTTTGGTTGAATGTAAACGTGTGAATGCGATAATCGTCTAAAGATTATCGCTTACGACAATAGCATACGACTTTTCGTCCCAAAACGTTCAATAAACTCTCTCCATGTAAATGGCACTTTAGTGATTTTCAGTTTTTCCATATCGCATTCACACTAATAGAACAAACCCATTATAATCGGTGATCTAAAGCCTTTCTCCTCGAACTGAAGTATAATTCCCATGATTAGCAGTCCCTGTTCGAGCGCCGTTTGACAAAAGACTCAATTTCAACTTCGATTATTATGTCCTTGCTGTTCTTGACAGCGAATCAACTACGGCAAAGATGTGTTCTAATTTGGCAAGATAGGTAAGTCATACTTTCTAATAATATTTAATTATAAATGCGAATGTTTAGATGGGTGGATGAATGTTTGTGTCAGAGTTTTTAAACCACCTCAAGGGCCCGATAGCCGAAATACATGCTAGTTCGGCTACATTTGTCTAATTATTTTGTATTGTTTTAATATAGCCTACAAATAGTGTGTAACAATGTGGAAAAATAAAGGTGAAAAAGAAGAAGCACAGAATCATCTTTCATCAGACAATCAGGTGATTAAATCGTACAATGTCCTAGCCAAAATGGGAACAACTTTACAAAGTATGCTTCCAGTAGAATCGAACCAAGGCAAACACCTAAACTTTCGACCACGGAGGAAGTTAGAGATAGGTTATAGTCTGGAATAGTACGTAGGCTACTTTATCATATTCGTGCGGCTGAAGCCGTCTGTGGAAGCTAGTCTACACTAATATTATATTATTTTTAAAGAGAAAAAATTTGTTTGTATGTTTGAATTGAATAGGGTCCGAAACTACTGGACCGATTTGAAAAATTCTTTCAGCGTTAGATAGTCCATTTATCGAGAAAGGTTATAGGCTATAGGAGCGGAGCAATAATGGAAAATGTGACGCAGACAAAATTGCAGGGGTCAGCTAGTAATTTTATAAATTGAAAATATTTTTAGGTTATCAGGAATGAGGTTAAATCTAACTTCCAAGAGAGCTGATATATTAACGTTAGCAGACAGCAGACTGCGATGCCTGCGTCTTTGATAAGGATTGACTTATCTGATCAGCACTGATCTGAATTAATTGTATGATGAGTGAAAAACGTTTTCCCTAAACAGGTTGATTGGTAGACTAAAATGATTTTTTATTTGAGACAGGCTCGCCATATAATTCCCAACCACTGCAACTCCTGAAAGCCAGAATCTACGCCAAGCTAATGTAGCCCGACGAGTCCCGGAGAAAGGATTCAACTGTCTTGGATCACGCAACGAAATTAATTAGAAACGGTAAATCAATCCATAAGTCTAGAAAATTTTAAGAAACGAAAAACGTTGCCTTCCACTAGGAATTTCTCCTTTATCATGATCTACAAATGGCACCCGAGAGCCGGTGCTGGATAAGCTATCTGGCGAAGCGAGGCACTGGGCGAGGCCCATCTACGGATACACCTTGAAAGCGCAGCTTAACCTTGAAGGTCAAACTGTGTGGCTGTTATTTTTTTAGCCACGAGCTTCTCGAACCGATGAATTTCGGTACTGATCTTTGTTTATTACAGAAAGAGAATTCATCAATATTTGTATCTAGCTAGATTGCGTAAGCCTTCTACAATTTTAAACTCAAGACAGTTACTAATTATTTCCAAACAGTAACAGAATTAAATTCAACTAACTAATTTACTTTTCAGAAATCTAATTTAGTATCCGAAAACAGTGGCGAACTTCGGCGCGAACCTACCCACTTTGACTAAGCCAATCACAACTTAATCTGAAACAAGAACACCAATTTCCCGAATATTTTAGTTACATAGGGCGACCCCATTCTTATCCCGAAAAAACCTTAAGCGCTTCGATTTCATTATTCAGACCCCAGGCAATTGTCCAAGTTGGATAATAAAAAAGGAAATAGTGACCCATGAAGGGAATATTATCATGTTATTGTAAACAAAATCACCGGTTTCCCTTTTCCCGTTACTGGTTGAATAACGGGGCAAGTTTTATTAAAAAATCCCGGGATTATCCCGCTGGGGTTAAAAGTTAGGTGGTGGCGGCTGTATAGCCACCTGACTGCGATTAGGACGAGGTGAGGTCATTATTAATGAAAGCTGTAATTAAAGCATTAATTTCGGACAAGATGGAGTGGAATTACTTTTCTTTATCAAACACTATTTGATGCCCGCGGCTTCGCACACTTGATAAATTATAACAAAGTCTTCTGCCGCGTCTGTCTGTCTGGGATAAACTTAAAAACTGCTTCATGATGTTTTCACCAATGGACAGATTTTTTCTCGAGGAAGGTTTTAGTATATAATTAGTTAAGCGGATGAAGCCGAGGGCATCAACTAGTTTAAAATATTGATATAGTTATACTTTTTTTAAAACTCATTCAGCAACTTGAATGTTCTGTTCCCTCTTAGATATAATTTCTGCTAACAAACAATAAAACAAAGTATCACGCTAAAAAAACCGCTAACAAAAAAAAAACGAAAAAAACGGTCTCCAAATCCAATTCAAAAAGTTTAAAACAATTAACGTATTCCGAATACCCGAAATTCCAAATAAAGTAAGGTAAAACATCATAATGAAGGGAGCGGTACATTGATCCCGTATCTTGCACAGGCTTACGCAAGACAGGTACGCCATCAAAGGATGGGGGCAGTCTTTGACTCGACAAAGACATAATTACTTTGTGAAGAATTGTCTCGGAACGCCTTCAAATGACAGAATCGCTGCGATAATTTCCGAAATTCCCGGGAATTACTGCGTAGTCTGAGATCCCGGTTTTTGAGTCGATGTTGCGAGCTTGCTTTTTAAGAGTTTTGTGATTTATGTTTTGGGGTCGTATGAAGGATTAAAGAGTCTGCTCGGTTTTAGGCTGACTTGAGTTTTTTGGGAAACCTTTTATAAAGGCTTGTTTGCAGTTTAGAACTTACAAAAAACAGAATTTTCAGAAAAATAATTATTATATTCGTTCAGTCTTGCTTTTTTTTTAAATTCAATCAGCAAACAGTATTTTGTTGTATTGGACAATTTTATCACCATTTGTAAAATATGAGTATTTCCAGAATTCGTAGACAAATAATATTTTTATTGCAAAAATAGTGCCGCTACAAAACTATATTTGCGCTATAATTCCCGATACTTTGTTATTGCGATGTCCAGCTATTCCACGAATGTTTAAATTGATTTTCGAAAAATGTATCAAGCTCAGTAAAAACTCGCTGTATCAAAAGCTGAGTTTTAATGAGAAATGCAGTTGGAGCTGAGCTAAGCTGAGTTTATTGTATCAATCTTAATTGATACAATAAGATGAACAAACAGTCAATATCTGGCATTGCTTGACCCCTCTTAGAATGAGGAATTTGGAAGACTGTAATGCAAGGCACTTGTGGCTGTATTATCTCTTCTATTCAAAATGCCGTCCAGCCCTAGTAATTTTTCGTTAATGAATAAAGAAAAACATAGGAGCACAGTTTAATAAAGTGAGACGCAAAGGACTGGTTGTTGTGGCGTTACTTGTGGGAGGCCTATCCATATATCCTATCAATCAGTGGATGACTTGCAGCTGATATATTTTTATATTTTTACTAGAGGCTCACCCCCGACTTCGTCCGCGTATTAATTCTCGTTATTCCCGTGTAAATCCCGATCCCTTGGGAACTCCGGGACAAAAAGTAACCTATGTGTCATTCTAGGTCTTCAGCTACCTACAAACCAAATGTCATCGTAATCGGTTCAGTAGTATTTGCGTGAAAAAGTAAGAAACATCCATACATACTCACAAACTTTCACATTTATAATATTAGTAGGATTTGTGATGGGTTTGCTCTTGACTCTAGTCTTGCTAGAGGTGACAGAGTCCAAGTGTACAATGGAGTGATCTTACCCAGAAGGAGCCTGTTCATTCTAACTTTGAAGAGATTAGGGTTGTAAGCGTTCGGAAACACAGACGCAGGCAGAGAGTTCCACTCTTTTAAGAGATTAGGGTTGTAAGCGTTCGGAAACACAGACGCAGGCAGAGAGTTCCACTCTTTTAGAGATTAGGGTTGTAAGCGTTCGGAAACACAGACGCAGGCAGAGAGTTCCACTCTTTTAAGAGATTAGGGTTGTAAGCGTTCGGAAACACAGACGCAGGCAGAGAGTTCCACTCTTTTAAGAGATTAGGGTTGTAAGCGTTCGGAAGCACAGACGCAGGCAGAGAGTTCCACTCTTTTAAGAGATTAGGGTTGTAAACGTTCGGAAACACAGACCCAGGCAGAGAGTTCCACTCTTTTAAGAGATTAGGGTTGTAAGCGTTCGGAAACACAGACGCAGGCAGAGAGTTCCACTCTTTTAAGAGATTAGGGTTGTAAGCGTTCGGAAACACAGATGCAGGCAGAGAGTTCCACTCTTTTGCTGTGCATATTATAAAAGACGTAACGAAAATACGAAAATGATGATAGTTTGTTTTCGTATTGGAGTGCACATATCTACAAATGACATATTAGTTATATCGAGCCTCTGCTTTCTATAATCGTCAGCCTCATAAGCAAGACTGAACATTGTACAAGCGTGCGATTATATCAATATCTGGTGAGATATCGGTTTCATGTTCACTGCACCTCAGTTTATCTGGTGGGGTAAGCTTAGGTGAAGTGAGATGTCAATATCATCATCTGCCTAGCCCTTTCCCAACTACATTGGGGTCGGCTTCCAGTCAAACCAGATTCAGCTGAATACCAGTGTTTTGCGTGGAGCGGCTGCCTACCAGACCTCCACAACCCATTAACTAGGTAACACGATACTCCTTGGCAAGACTGTTGTCAGATTTACTAGCTTCTGACAATCCGTAATGACTGCCAAAGATCTACAAACGGCAGCCGGGACCAACGGCTTAACGTGCTTTCCGAGGCACGGAGGTAACTCGGTATTTTAAGATGGACACCCGTCAACAGACCAACCTTGGCAAGCGTTGCTTATAATGTTCACTCCATTTAACTGAACTCGATGACATGTTGTCACAATAGACCAGCTGAACTCGCTCGCTCATTTTAGCCTTCGTTTCATCACTCCCAATCTCCCAATCAAGCAAGATACCACATTATGGATTAATTCATGGATTAATCCTAATACCAATATATAATTATTTCTTCCCTTGCTAAATGAGTGATTGACAGACAACGCATAGCAGAAACAATAGGCTAGATTCCATCATCCACAAATTTCAAAACTATTTAGTCCGTCAGTTAGAGTATTGAAAAATAATGGACACATATTTTTTGTTTTTGTAAATCAATGAATATGACAAATATAAAACGCATCAAAACTCGGGAGTAGGGGCTCGTGACGTCACGACTCATTAAAAATGATGCGAAGGTGTGACGTATTGAGAATTTTTAAATCGTCGAAAGTCGTCAATTTTGGTTCCCGTAACAAAAGAAAAAACACAGGTCAAATATTTTTTGATAATCTAACTGACAGACTAATTAGATTTTTTCAGGACAAAAGCCCATTTGTCGTAGGAAGCTGAAATTTAAATGTGGGTTCCTTGGGTAGAGTAGGTGAGCACTAAATAGAAAGATTTCCCGAAATTCTTACGGAAACGGAGAAAAACGGGATATGCCTGTACGAAGTACCGATGTTAATTGCTATATAAATAAATAACAACACTGAAAGAGACTTATCGACAAGTAAAAACACAATCTCCAATAAATTGCCATTTTATACGTGTCCATTAATTATAAAACGTGTCTCAAATTAATGACCGCCCCGGGCGGGTCATGACGTCATAATGACTTCATTTATTGCCCGGGCGGCACCTGAAAGTATTTATGGTGAATCTCGTGGTGATCGGGCTGATGGCTTTCGCAAGATTTTTTTTGAAAGCTAATAATTAATTGCTGTATTCAGAGGTATAGAGAAAATTTTTCGCATTTTATTGGTTCCGTTTTAATGATCTGTTTTGCAAAGGGTTGTCGAAGAGTTTACCGATATTCACGTCACCTAAAATATGGAAGAAGATTACACGTACCACATCCATGCTTCTCTTTTAGTACCTAGGGAAAGCGAAAGGAGGTCATCCCTTTTTGTTCCGTCTTTCAGCACATTCTAGCATTTGTTTGGCGTTTCACTACTCTTACAGTAGAGTAAAACCCAAAAACACTTCAGGACGAAAATATTGTAATTTCATTAATAACTAGCTGACCCGGGCAACTTCGTTTGCGTCACATTTTCCATGAATGCTCCGCTCCTATTTGTCTTAGCGTGATGATATATAGCCTATAACCTTCCTCGATAAATGGGCTATCTAACACTAAAAGAATTTTTCAAATCGGACCAGTAGATCCTGAGATTACCCCATACATACAAACTTACAAACATTTTTACCTCTTCATAATATTAGTATAGATAAGAATCATGCGTACGTGGTATGTAAATTTGACACCAGTAGTGTACCAATTCTACTAATTGTCATATTTGCATCGCATTCGCATCTCAATCGCAAACTGTCAAAAGTGTATAAAAATGAAGGCTTTATGACAGTTTGCGATTGACATAAGAATGCGAAAGTTATTTAAAAATTAGTAGAATTGGCCCTCAGGGCTCGACACATTTCGAATGACTTTTTGAGTTTTTTAATTAAAGGAAATTGTTCAATGCTTAGCGTGGACAAGTTCCCCATTTAAAAATATTTTATGAAATAGATAGTTAATATGTATTGATTGAGTATTGATGTAAATCTCGTTACACGAAAGTGTCCTTTAAAAAAGTTGAGAGAATAAGTATTTTCGCTGATTGCACGCACAAAGCGCCGCCATTTTTTTTAATGTAGCCTGTCAGGCTCGATTCTGGGTTACCATAAAATTAATAATGCGATTTTATAATATAATTATAATCGATTTCTAGTACATGAGTAAAAGTGATTTTCCCAGAAATGCTGGGAAATTTAAGCATTATTCTGACAACCTTCTTCGAGATAAATCGAAATTGATGTACTGGCCGAGCAGCGGCCGGAAAAAAATTGATGAAAATCCATATCTATCTTGTTTTGCGGCCAAATAAATAACACAGTTAACTCATATTGGTCGTGTTATTAAAAAATGGAACGATGTCATCTGTCAAACAAACATGATAGTTGAGAAAACAATTAATTACCTACTATCTTATTATCTACTAGCTGACTCGGCGAACTTCGTTCCGCCTAACAGTCGATTCTTTATTTTTTTTAAATAAACGTAACCTAAGTTACTCTTTATTACATCAGCTACCTTACAGTAAAAGTCCCGTCAAAATCGGTCCAGCCATTTCAGAGATTAGCCGGAACAAACAGACAGACAGACAGACAAAAATTGAAAAAAAAAATATTTTGGTGTATGTACCGTATAATATTTATTCATTTACATGTAGTAAAAACGGTTATTTCAATATTACAAACAGACAAT
The DNA here is from genome assembly GCA_963859965.1 of Ceramica pisi. Lineage (NCBI taxonomy): Eukaryota > Metazoa > Arthropoda > Insecta > Lepidoptera > Noctuidae > Ceramica > Ceramica pisi. The sequence continues at coordinate 22,551,936 of OY982544.1, forward strand.
CCAATTTTATTTAAATGTATGTTTAGATGTATAGATTTGCTTTGCTTTCTGTGAATTTGTGAATAGGTGAATGTTTTCTTGGATATTTTTTTTCGAACGTTGCATCGCTTGTTTCTGCTTGAATCTGCTTTTAACGTTGACCCTATCGTTATTTTGGACCTCGGACACGCTCTAAATAATAACTCTGACACGAACTTGGACGCCCTTTATGTATCCTCTTGTTTCTTCAAGTAGAAATGAGGAAGAACATTTGCTGCGTCATTTGTGGCATCGATAAATGCATCGCAGAGGGCGAAATCTGGAGCTCCTTTTTATTTTTTGAAGGATGGGAAATCATCAAAAGACTCCTTCCGCTCTGGGTTGAGCAGAAGGGAGTGTCAGACTCTTACTGACTAAAACCCATCCGTTGTCCTCCTAATGCCCTATGCTTTCCTGGGCCGCGGTGACTCTTTCGAACAAATTCCGCGACCCTGGCAGGCACTGACCCTAACTCTGGAGCTCCTAGAAATACATTCTGTGAATCGACAATGGACTACTCCTTCAATTTGTAAACAACAGGGAAGAGAAGCCATTGTCCAATATTCTTGCAATTGCCTTGTAGGCCGAAGAACGGTGGGTCACGTCATGACCATAATGTAGTACTTAAACTGGGCAAGGCGTGAAAATAATATACCGCCACCTGCCTATCTTTTAGATAATGTTTTAATTGGCCATGATTCAGATTAAAACCATTCTAAAAAATAATAGCTGTGTTTTATTTTATCCGCTATTATTTATAACATCCATGACGTGTTAGGTACTATATACTTAATTTAATAGAAAAAAATATATTATATTTTATTTTATTAATCTACTAGCAGACCGGGAAAACGTTGTTTTACCACAAAATAACACATAAAAATCGGTCAAGCCATTTCGGAAAAATTCGATAACAAATACCGTAACATGAGATTTTTATGTATTACATAATTATGTAACGCATAAATAAATTAATAATTATTCTTTGAAGTGAAGAAAAATCATTTCTTTTTTAAAATAGATACTTATTTATCAATGTTTTAGTGAAAATATCAAAATATTCGGCAAGCTAGTTAGGGCTCATTTTTACAAATTCTCATTCAACTTCTTGCAATCCTATTAAGTTTTTAAGTGTCTTTATGGTATAATAAAATCTAAATTAATTTCTTATCATCGTAAATGTCCACGCCAGGCCAGAGAGCCCTTACAAGGTGAGCAATTCCTTTAATGAATCGATTTCGTTGAAAGTAGTATAAAAGCGTTAGCCTGTTACCGTCGCGTTTTTATTATTTTGAATGAAATCGAAGTCTTCATTTTAAATTATAAATGTCAATACGTAATTCGATCCAGGTGCCAAGATTAATTGATAAGAAAAAACATGATAGTGACGAAGTCTATGATTGATAAAATTTTGACTCCAAATTCAAATATCCCAGTTTCAAGTACCAAAACCCAATTTTAAAACCAAGAACCTAATCCCCAAAATGAACAATCGATCACCCAACAGTTAGATATAAAAACCTACGTCAAATCGCCACCCCTGAGAAATAGGCATCCAGCATTAATTCAACTTATAATGGATACGGCGCGTCCGCCCTCCGGAGGGAGCGACCTTTGTCAGCGCCATCGATGTGGGTTATTATTTGAATTTTATAATACTGGTATGGAATACTGCTTTATTTATATGTTATTTGTGCGATTTCATGAGATTGGATTTGTTTAGTTTTTAGGGTTCCGTAGCCTAAAGTTGCTAATGTAACGATTGGACGCCGTCCTCTGTCTGTCTGTCTGTCTGACAGTGCGCTATATCTCATGAATCACAATCGGCAGACAGTTGAAACTGTCAGGATGAGTAATTATTTTATTTATTAATTTATTTGCTGATATGCACACAATATACCTCACAATTACATTTGTCACTTTTGTGCATGAACCCTGTTAGGGCACCGCAATTAAAGGAACGATGCTGAGTATACATTAATTCATTAATTATTGACTAACATTATGAAAAAGAAAATATTAATTAGCTAAAACAAGTCTTATGGTTGTCATGCACATTATGTCAAAATCGGGGAAATGTCAAAATTTTACAAATGTTAAGAAAAAAAACTAAAAATACAATATGACTAAATTTATATTTATTTATATTATTTTCCCTTTTTTATGGATGGAAAATCATCAAACGACTCTAATTCCCACTTTGGGCGAAGCGGAAGGGAGTGTCAGACTCTTACTGACTAAAACCCATCCGTGTTCCTCCTTGTGCCCTTTGCAATCCAGAGCTGCGGTGACTCTAGAGCCCCGCTAGGGCCCCTACAAAAACAAATACCTAATAAAAATCGGTCAAGTGCGAGTCGGACTTGCGCCATAGGGTACTTGTCACTCGCAAAACGTATTGGGCTCTTGCCATTGGTCTTAATACCCGTTGATCCTGAAATTTCGCAACAAGCAAAGTCCCCAATGCTACGGAACCCTTTGTTCACGAGTGTGATTCTCACTTGACCGGTTTATATACATGTGGGACTAAGTTTTATTTGACATACTTTTTGTGTTGTATTTTTCTGACGAGTTTTATGATACTCAATATCACAGATAGAAAAACTCAATTACACTTGTTGAGTTTTTCTATCTGGCATATTGACAGTATTAGTCTGACGTGCTCTGTTGATGAGCTCCACGTAAAAACTGGTATTCAGCTGATTGAAGTTTGACTGAAAACCAACCCCAGTATAGTTTGGAAAAGGCTAGGCAGATTATTACTTAACGGCCCGTTATTCGAATTTTGGCTGTTTGAGACTCAATCGGAAATGCTCAAAATATTGAATTTAAGCCTGGAAAAAAATATATGTGAAGGATACATCCTTGTGCTAGAGGCAAGAGGAAGTGAAAACACGAAATAGTATAATTTTCCCGATAAAAAAAAAATTGAAAAAGGGTCGTATTCAAAAAACCATTTTCAATCTCATTTCCTAATTACAGCACAAAACAATTAAAAAAATCTACGAACTGAAAGGTAATCGTATTTTGGAAGGACGGAAGCGGCTAGATTTTTGAGTTTTCTAATAAAAAAAATTATAAACATCGAATTTGTGCAGAAAAGCTTACCTTTGAAGACCGCACAGTCCTACGGGACGTGTTCGGAGCCAGACCTGCGACACTTTTTTTAAAAAAAATCGCGAAACTGTTGTTTAAAATATCAATAGCCACTAAAAGAAACAACAGGAAAATGATGACACTCACGAAAATTCCGAAGGTTGGGCAAAATATGTTGATAGTATATTATTGTTTTAATTCACATAATTGTAATGGAAGATGAAAATATTTTAATTTATTTTGTTGACAATTTTGACATCTGACAATAGGGTTCGACACATTTAAAATTTTTATCGATAAATTTAATGTAGCTACTATAAATGAGTTTCAATACCTCTTTAATTTATTCATAACTAGCTTCTGCCAGCGGCTTCGCCCGCGTGATACCTAGGGAACTTACTACCGGGATAAAAAAAAATTATATATGGCCTATGCGTTTGCATAGAATATAAATAACTTCCAGACTATAATCTAAGCGAGGAGCGATGGTGGCGGGCAACGTGCGCCACCATCGCCCCTCGCTCCTCGCCTTGCGCGGATGGCGAGCTTTCACCTCGCAGACGACGCGTAGCTATCGCGCTGGATGCTAACCGTAGCCTAAATTCGAAGAGACGCCGTGCTGCTGCTGTGCCATTGCAGTGCCAAAATAATGTGCCATGATCTGTAACCATCACAGGATCAGGACCTGCGGAGTAGCACATTAGAGAATCCGTTTTTTCTCCAAAACATATGTTTTTTTTCCAATGGAGAGGGTAATTGTAGAGAGGAGAGAGTAATTGCAAGGGTCTTGCAGTCTCCTTGCGTGATGGAATCAGGGATGTTGATATCCGCTAGAAAACCAAAGTTACCGACATTGCCCAAAATATTGCCAAACTAAAGTTGTGTGAAGGGCACATTACTCGCGAACAGATGGTCGATGAGGCCGAAAAGATCTGTAGTGGTGACTGCGTATCGGTAGACGTATCTTTTGAGGGCTTCCCACTAGGCGACCCCCACCAGGTCGCGTGCAGCCGATGGATGTAACCGCACAGCTCAGGTTGGTGAGGCGACACGACTATGTCCAGGGGGGCTACTCTCTCCGCCGTGGTAGACGCCGCGGGCGTCGGGGCTGGGGCCACCACCTGGTGACCTCCAGCCACCGTAGGCGCGAGCCTGTGTACGGCGAGCTATGGGTGGCTCGCCGTCCGTCCGTCTAGTGACGACTGGCCGTGTCGACGGCGCGTTAGTGTTCCACGCGCGCATCAAAGAGAGTCAGCAACACAGAAGGGCCCGAAAGGGCCGACGCCTGCCGGAGTCGCGGGATTATTCGCAAGAGACACCGTGGCTCCGGAACACAAAGGGCAATGAAGGAACATGGATGGGTTTTAGTCAGTAGAAGTCTGACACTCCCTCCCGCTACACCCAGAGCGGGAGGAGTCATTGGATGAATTCCCATCCCAAAAAAAAAAGGGGGGGCTACTCTCTAAGCCCGTAGTCCGTCGTTTCGGGCTTAGTTGCGGCGATATTCTACTCCGTATCAACTACAGACTAATGATTAGTCCCGAACCCGAACTAAGAATTAATGACAACACGATTTGATAGTACCTAACTGTCAAATCGTGTTGTCATTAATTCTTGGTGGTTAGTAGGAGATACGGACTAAATTACGCCCGCAACTAAGCCCGAAACTATGAACATCGGGATTAGAGAGTAGCCCCTCAGTAGTGGATGTCTTTCGGCTGATATGATGATAACCGATTTATAAAGTTTATTTGCAACCATTTTCACCTTAAATTTTTCGTGACATAAGCGTTACAGTAGAATCATATAGGTCATTTACATATTTATCAAACACTAGCTTCTTCTCGCGACTTTGTCTGCGTAGACGTTAGAACTGGCTCGCAACTTTTATGCGTCATATTCTCATCCTTGGAAGTGCATCTTCATGATTCTGGTATCCAGAGAGTGTGAGTCTTCGCGGTGCGGCTGAAAGTAATATTCAGCTCCGAAACTACTTCGACATGTTTTTTGGTCTTCTTGTAAATCTGTAGCGCTCATAATTCCAGCCCCGACAAAAGTTTTATCATGTTTCTGGTCTCCCGATACTTTTAAATCCTAATCGATCACAATGCCGAAAATTAGTGTTGACAATTCCAGCCCAGAAAAAACTTAGACATGTTTCTGTTCTGGTAAACAAAATTCTTGCTCAAAATACTTTGACATATTTCTTGTGAATCTTTGGTTCTTTTATTTTGCTTCAAAATTACTTCAACATGTTCCTGTTACTTTTGAATCCTAATTGCTCACAATTACAGCGTCACAAATATTTCTGGTTCCTTGGTACTTTTGAATGCAAACCGCTTGCAAATAAAGCCGCGAAAATACTTCGACATGTTTCTGCTTTCCTGGTACTTGTGAATCTGAAGTACTAAGGCAGCAGCGGCTTCGGATTTCCTCTTCCTCCTCCGCCACTAAGCCACGCCTTTTTTCGGGATAGAAAGTAGCCTATGTGTTATTCCAGGATGTGGACTATATGTGTGCCAAATTCCATCGAAATCCCTTAACCCATTTTTGCGTGATTGACGGACAAATATCAAAAACAACCAACCTACACGGTGCCATTCTAGTCGTCTTACAAAGGCGGCTCACTTAATGTACCGGATATAAAATACCTCTAAGCGCGATGTTTTTTTTAATAATATATCAAGATAATGGGTACAATGCAAATATATCGCTCCTGGATGATTCAAACTACGTCATTCGTTATGACAATGAGTGATATTTAATTTTTATAGGTGGTTATCACGTCCATAATTTGCTATTGTTAAGTTATTTACGTAAATATGTCTGTTAATTTAGGTTATTAACGTAGGTAGGTTTTAGTTATATGTTTATATTATCAAACAAAAGATTTGTAAAACTAATAATGGCTCGCAAAAAAAAAAGAAAAAAAAAACTAATGGCACAAAGTAAACGGTGTGGTTGTAATAAATGCTTTGATTTCAAGATTTTATCGAAACTTTCGGTTTTTTTCTGTTACTACCATGTTAATTTACTTTTTTCATAAAGCTATATTGTGTTAAAAAAAAACAATAACACTACATATTATAAAACTTAATCTCCCGCCATGTTTGCAATGTGTTTCAATAAAATGTAACAAGTTCAGTAGATCAACTACAAATATTTTACACTGTGGCGTATTTATCCTGCGAAGAAGTCGGCGGTCATCGGCAGGACATCGTATAACATCGTCGTGTTAAACATGAGGGGTCGCGGGCGGAGCTAGCGTTTTCAATGCCAAAAGCCCCGAATAAGCAAGCCTTAAGCATAAGTAATAAAATGTGCTGTGGGCGTTATAAAGGTTTAGCTTTGCCTATACTTTTGGAGAGAACAGATGTGGAGTGTGTTTAAATTTTGATTTATGAAATTAATAGCAATAGGATTTTGTCTTTTTGTCTTGTTTTGACCAGCGAATAGCGAGTAAAGCTTCAAACTCGAAATGAGTAGGCGAGCAGCGAGCAGTGAATGATAAGTTTCGATAGTCTCCTTGATAAGGAGGGAAGTGGAAACTATATTTTATTTTTCCTACTTCTCCGCTGTACTCTTCCGATTAATTTCGTTGCGGGATCCAAGACAGTTGAATCGTTTCTCCGGGATTTGTAGGGCTTCATTAGTTCGGCGTTTTTCTGGTGGTCGCCACTGTTGATTTAGGAGTTACAGTGGCTGGGAATGTGTGGCGGGCATGTCCCAAATAAAAAATAAAGAAAGTAGGGATATCCTGGGACAGGGGGGGTGTAGTAGGGATGTTCACGGTTTTGCCGCGATCATGCGGAAGCGATGCGCTTCCATGATGGCGCGCTTGCGTTCCACCTCTAATGGCATTCTGATTGTGTTTTCAGATAGGTGGGACTCTCCCCTTTTGCGAAGGTGGATAAGAGTCCAAACACACTTGTCCGGGTGAACTGGTGTACCATTGCACCTTTCGTTCAATGGTGCACCGGTTTATTTGGATGGGTGTGTTTATTATTATTTATTTTATTTTCTTACTAACATTAGATTAAGTCATACATCTACTAACATTATATAGAATTTATTTTATATCCAAAATAAATGATTGAATTGAAAGAAGTTTCGATAGTTTTGACGCTCGGCTTTAAGCGCTTTTGCGCGACGGGCTTTTACTCGAAATACTCGCTCGAGCCTGCACTATTGTTAGAAATTTCCACTGGTTGGTGATTTCTGACCGCCAAGCGAGAATCACCGAGCGAGTGTCACTGAGCGAGTACAATCTTTGATAGGTCTTGTCGCTGCGATCAACTAGAGGTAGGAGCCACTCGCCGGAAGTGTAAACAGCCAGCTATCGACTACGAATGTATGCGTCTATTACACAAGATCTATATATAATGTCCCTTTCCCCAGCGAGAAAATAGTCGAAAGCCAATCGCTTCCTCGCCGGACGGTGAGACAAGTACCGTACTGTCAACTCAGTAATTCTGGGGTTCTAATTACAATACTATATTTGATGACGCAGAATAGAATAGACTCTTTATTATGTACACATTTAAGTTACAGAAAAAATAGGTGAAGAAAACATTACATAGGGTGACACAATGGGCGGCCTTATCGCTAAGAGCGATCTTTTCAAGACAACCTTAGGATGGATTTTAAAGAAAAAGGAAATAAAGTACTGTGGGTAGTCTTAGGTGTTCGATTTATATGAAGTAGCGAGCTGTAGTGTTTGATAAGTATCCACGAGTTGGCTTCCACAAAATGATGTAGTGAAAAATCTTGACGACAGAGAATAAATGAATGATCGCCAACAATACAGGATGAACCTTGAACTTTTCGTTGTTTATTCTTGTTCCTTTTTCTTCTGTAACTATTCTTGTAGTTTCAGCTTGCGATATAAACCTAAATTAAGATTTATGAGACGTCTACGCCAGTCTATACTTATCAAAGTTACAAGAGCGATGAGATTGCGATAGAATGGCAATAAATCCAGCCTCGCTTCTGAGACAAACAAACAAAAAAATAGCATATTTTATAAGTTTTCACCTTTCCACTCGCTTGCTACGTGTCTCTTCCCTATTTTGCTACAATTTTACGACTTACCAAACAAAAAACTAATCAATTTTATTATCTAACCTCCATCCCTAGATTAGCTCTACAAAAATTTACTCTTGGAGATTTCCACTGGTATTGTTTGTAAATTGTTTTTTTGTAGCTACAATTTTATGATCATAGTCATCGTCATAAGCCGGAAGTCATCCACTGCTGGATATAGGAAGGCGTTCCCCAAGTGTCGCCACAACTATCGGTCCTCTACGTTGCGTATCCAGCGGGTTCTCGCGGCTTTCATCAGGTCATCGGTACACTTTGTGAGAGACCTTCCAAAACCGCATCTATCGGGTGTATCGAAACGCAGGGGTGCATAGAAACAAAACTTTGAAGTGGATTTTCACTTTATTTAAATTCTGCTTGCAGCATTCAAATCAATATTAGATTTAATATTTCAAAGTTTTTGGGAAACTAATATTATAGATAACGTGACATTCAACTGAAAATATAATTGTAAGTTTTGTTTCTATTGACCCCTGCGTTTATACACCGCGTTTTACCGATAGATACGTGGATGTCACTCCAGACTTTGTACTTGCTCCGTGCTCCAGACCCATCGACCCCACAAAGAAGAAGACAGAATTAACTGAATTATATACGTAAATATGGCCATCCTTACGTATATAACAAAAAATTATAAATAGTGATGAGTACCTACAGACTTAATTACCTAAGCCCCAACTTACAGCTAAAACTAGATCAGCCCAGACACTTTGTTCCACCGACGCTAAGGTGTTAATCCCCACTTCGCTCTCTAAACCAAACAAGAGTAACACACAATCAGTGAACACTTTTCAGCGCATTCCCTAACAGCCAATCAGTGAACATTTTTAAAGGCCGCTTCACAATGGCCAATCGAATGCTCCCTTAATCGCAAATCTGTGCGTTGTTTATTAATTCGCTCCAAATCGTGGATGACCGAAACGGGCGATATTCCTGTAAGCGAAGCTTTTCAAGTTTCATTATGATTGAAGATAGCCAATTGCAAGCAAAGTACTGAGACGTTAATATGGCACGTGTAATGGTTTTTTTTTTTTTTTAGGGATGGGAAATCATCCAATGACTCCTCCCGCTCTGGGTGTAGCGGGAGGGAGTGTCAGACTTCTACTGACTAAAACCCATCCATGTTCCTTCATTGCCCTTTGTGTTCCGGAGCCACGGTGCCTCTTGCGAATAATCCCGCGACTCCGGCAGGTACGTGTAATGGATGGTTGTAGAAACAGATCGTTACAGAAGTATGAGTGTAGATAATTTGAATCCATCACTACCAAATAAAAAAAAAAACAAAGATGATTATGTGCTTCGGAAGGCACGTATGAGCCGGTGGTCCCGGTCGTCAAATGGCTGTCGTTAAACCATGTCAGAGGCCCTTGAGGCGGTTTAGAATTTAAAGAAAAGAACTAGGGTGTGAGGAGTCGTTATACCTTACTGCTCACACTATAAGAAGAAGACCACCTAATCAAGTTTTAAAGTGATCTTTTTAATTAAAAAGTTCATGCAAAAAGTTTAAGTTTGAATAGAACTTAAAAAAAGTATTGTTTAATTTTAAAAATTGAACTTTTCAAAAAGGAAGTCGTTGTTACAAATCAAAGAAACAGAACCAAAAACACCGACTTCCAAAATTAAGGTTTATTCATATTCATATTCATTTATTCATTCATAAGACAACTTTTGGTCCACAGAAGCTGTTAGTAATACTTAATACTATGTTAGCAACTACAAAACTCTAAAATACAAAATGAAGGGCCAAAGGATAAAAATAAAGCTAATAAAATCGACATTAAACAAGCTGACGTTACCAATAATTAAATATTATACTTTTTAGTATTTTGTTTGGAAGTCGGTTATATTTTTTAGTAAAAAAGTTTTTTTTACAGAATCTCATTCTTAACATCCCGACGCTTATAGTTCTCCCTTGAATAGTGTGATTTACTCAAAACATTTCCATTCCAACACAGGTTAGTTATAATCAGACCAAACTTGGGAATGGAAAATGTATATTTTTCTTATGAGAAATCTTCTTTTTTTTCTTATAGAAATAAAGAAAAAGCGAGTCACTGATTACGTCCTAAGATGGTTTGGGCCCATTAGATTACCCGGCTACGTTAATTGCAGTAATTAAATCCTCCAAAGTTCTGGTATACGAGCCCCTTGGGCCACAACAGCACCGCACTCACATTGGGTATCTGAAGAGCTTTTAAATATAGGTTTACAACCTTAAAATATATTTTAGAAGCATCCTTATTTCATAAAGCTGCTTTCAGACTACGCTATAATATAATAGCATACAGTAAATAGCTCATAGCCCAACAATATCGCGCACCATACATTGTTATGGACACGTTCACACTGTACTGTACTATATGTTATTGACAATGTACGGTGCGAGATATTGTTGTGCTATACTGATGTACTGGTGTAAAAAAATCTTAGTCATGTATTTTTTAAAATTACTGTAATTTCTTTTCTTTTTCGAAAAATATACACCCTGTGATGATGGTTTTGAGCTCTTTTAGCTACAAATCTTTACTATTTTCGTTTTTTTTTTTTTGTAATCTTGAGTAGTGCTTGTGTAACCTGTTGTTTTAAATTCTTAGTTATTTTTTTTTTTCGAAAAAAAAATAGAAATTACTGTAGTTCAAAAAAAATATTAAATTACTAAGATTTTTTTTTATATTTTTCTGGTAACTATTATGATTTGTCCTATCACCCGATTCCGGCTTGTCGTTGAGTTCTGGGACACCCTGTATACTCTATGCTATATATTATAGCGTAGTCTGAAAGCGGCTTAATTGCGTCACAACAGCACATCCCTCCCTTCTTAGATCGCTGTCCGTATCAATCGTGTTATGTCAGTCGGCATTGATTAAATTGAACCATCACCTACGCAGTTGATACGGATGCCCGCCGGTATGGACCCTACATATTTACTTTGAACAAAATTGCCGTGTTCGTTAATGGTATTTTATTTTGACTGTGTCTGTGTTTTGATTTAGCTTGGAGTGTTTTTGTGAAGTGAGTTATGTTGTGTAAATACAACGTGCAACTTTTTGATGAAGTTTTACCTTTTGCATTGAAAATTGTTAATAACTTAGGACGGTGGTCAATGTTATTAACGATTAGAGTGCCAATTTTTACTATTTTTTAAATCAACGTTCGCATTCGCATCTAAATCGCAATCTGTATAAAATGTTTTAAAATTAAAGCTATTTTGACAGTTTGCGACTAACATACGAAAGTGAACGTTGTTTAAAAAATTGTAGAATGGACTCTTACATAGCAACCTTATTTTCAGCGTGATCGACATTAAATTAACATTTAATTTAATCAAAATCGGGGTCCTAAGTTCGATCTCTCACTACGGGCGAAGCCGTCGCATTGCTTGCACACTCAGTGTACCTCACACTACAGTACGGGATGTCATTAGAGGCCTCCAGAAGATTGGCTCGTACACGAGGGCACCAGACTTAGGCCGCTATCAATGTGCTTCAGTATGTTGATTCTATCGACATCTCACTATGATCACTTAGGTGGAGTGAACGACAAGTGAGCTGTCATGCCATCTTGTTTGTATGGTTTGACAGCTCACTTGTCGTTCATTTCACCTAAGTGTTCACTTCGATATGTTTACAGAATTGCACTGCAGCTCGAGATGGACGTTCCTTTGTCGGCAATGTGCTGAGTAAATGGTTTTGCACCGTTACTGAAGCTCGTTTGCATCTTTTTGAGTTAAAACATGTAAGTCTGAGTGAAAATAACATCAGAAGAAGGACAGTCGAAGTATATGCTTGGGACGTTTCAGATCGACGATTCATATACTATAGTTTACGCCAGATAAACGTGGAATAAAATACATTGACCCACATACATTTATTGACTTTCTTAAGATCAAAATCAGAAATGATGACATAAAGCTGTCCTGAATCGACTTCTATCGTGATCCTTTACATTCTCTAGTAATGAAAAACAGTTCTTAATTTATTGTTCTAGTATCTACGAAGAGATATTAGGGAAAGGTCAATGTACTTTATTCCACGTTTATCTGGCGTAAATTATAGTACCTATATGTTAAAATCATGCAAGATAGGAGTCAAGCAAAAGTATGAACTTTACGCTTGGTTGAATAAAGAAAAACGTTTTTCCTCGTGTTCGTTTACCGCTCATTAAATAGCGATTTTCGTATCATGATAACCTAGTAAGAACCCACAGTTTAAATGCACCTCGGATGTTCAAAACAGCTGTAGTTTGGGATAGTTTTACTCGTGACAGCTTTTTATTTAAGAAACTATCACCCAATATCTACCATCTAAGAGCATTTTCCTATAAAAAATCAGTGTCGAGGACGTGGTAAATCTAACCTTTATAAATGTATTTTTAACCTACCGTTTTTGTTAAGGATGGGAAATCATCAAATGACTCCTCACGATCTGGGTGGAGCAGAAGCAAGTGTCAGACTCTTAATAAATAAAACCCATCCGTGTCGTCCGTGTGAGTGGACGAGGTGAACTGTCATTCCCTCTTGATTACCTGAATTGACAGCTCACCTCGTGATCACTTCACCCAATCCCTCACTACGACATGTTTACAGAATCGCACTACTGGTAGCCTTTTCTACCACCAACTATCAAAGAACTGCCCGCTTAGCACCGTAGAGCTAGAATTGGTTTTGCTTGAGAATATGCTAACGACTACTAAGAAATGGAAGGACGTAGTGTTTTCAGACGAGAGCAGAATAGCCATAGGTCGATTCTGTAAACATATCAAAGTGAAGGCTTGGGTGAAGTGATCACCAAGTGAGCTGTCATTTCATCTTGCATGGATTGTCAGCTCACTTCGTGTTCACTTCACCTTCATCTGTATCTTCAGGAGCTAACACGAATGGTTTGCTCCATGCGTTACAGCCGAAGTAGAGGGTTACCAGGGAGGATCCATAATGGTTCTATCTTTTTGGAGCCATCTTTTACAAGGCTCGCACCGACCTTGTTATGTTCTGTTGAGGCAGTGTGAACGGAACATTGCCTTTAAGGGAGACCTTTTGATGCCTCTACTGCTAGTGTGTTTAATCTTGAATGCCTTTTACACCATTTATTGTAACAACTTTAAAAAAATGCATGACAATGCACGTTGCCATACCGCAACACCCGTCACTCAGTACTTTAGTCAAGTTTAACCAAAGCCGGCAAGCAGTTCCAAACTTAACCTCAACTATTTTAGCACATGTGAGACAACTTGAAAAGACGTTTTAGAGAAAGAGTCCAGCCCCTACGATCATTGAAGAGCTAAAAATGGCTTCGGTGGAGGGGTGGCACAATGTCCCTTGTCTGATATACAGGATGTGACAGATGGATTAATGCCAATCCGGCTCCAAGAAGTCCTTAAAACCCGAGGCAGTAACACCTGTTCGGGATTCGGGATTCAAGATTCGACGTACGAGATCCAATATTTGGGATTCTGCATTGAAGATACCCGCAGATTTAGTACGGACTGTTCGTTAGATTAACATTATAAGGTGGAGCAGAAAAGCTTTATGGTGGGAACCAAGTATATATTTAAATTTTCAGAAGTGCAAATACAAGGTTATTAAATTGTACAATTAACGTGCAGTTTTCATAAAACTAGCTGATGCCCACGGCTCCACCTGCTTGACAAATTATAACCTTCCTCAAAATCCACTCTATCCATTGGTGAAAAGAGCATGAAAATCGATGCATCAGTTTTTAAGTTAGTCACAAACAGACAGACAGACAAAACGCGGCGGAGGACTTTGTTTTATAATACGTAGTGATAATGTACACTGGTAAGTTGGTAGAAAAATGAAACAGTTCATAAAAATTTCGACAGTTACTCCCATCCCTAAACAGACCTAACCTCCCGACATCCCTCGATCAGGCCACTTTCACTTGACATTTCATTCACATTATAATGTGGCTACTTCCGGCTACTCGCGGCTTGACCGACTCTGGCACACAAAGGACGGATCTCAAATCTACAACATTTTCTTTTTTGTAGCTTTTGTTGGGAGATTACGCCCTTTTTAGTTGACTTATTTAATTCACCAATTTTGTAGGGTTAGTTAATAGGGTATCTTTTTAAATCACCAATAGAGTGATTACATCCGGTACATCTTGGATAGTAGCCAGAAAGCCAGTGAACTCACTTACTAACATAACTTATCGCACAGCTCCACCTGGATAGTTTTTTTATCAAGCGTGTATTTTTTTCTACGCTGTACTCTTCTGGTTAATTTCTTTGCGGGATCCAAGGCAGTTGAATCGTTTCTCTGGGCTTCATTAACTGGGCGTTTTTCTGGTGGTAGCCTTTTTTTTTTAGGGATGGAAAATCATTCAGTGACTCCTACTGTCAGAGTGTCAGACTTCTACTGACTAAAACCCATCCATGTTCCTTCATTGCCTATTGTGTTCCGGAGCCACGGTATCTATTTCGAATAGTCCCGCGACTCCGGTTCTGGTGGTAGCCTCTGTTGATTCTGGCTTTCAGGAGTAGCAGTAGTTGGGAATGTGCGACAGGCTTGTCCCATAAAAAAAAACCTGTATTCCCCGAAAGATAAGTCACAGGTATACGGTAAATTTCGAGAATAAGGCACAAATCCTGATACTAAAAGTTCCTAATGAAAAAACTCGTTAACGCTTTAACTGACCCAAAAATTGTACCCAAGACCTCACGATCAGGATTCTCATATTTTTTAGAACATAACTAAGAAAATATAATAATAATCAAATAGAGTTTCATTACTTTCACATAAAATTAATCAACAAGGTCTTTAAACTTTATGTTCAGTAATGAATAAAATACGTAATTGTGGTGGCATCGTCGACTCACGATAAGCTTAGAAATAACAGAGACATGTGCACACTTAAATTCCCAGCTATATTTACTTCAAGAGGAGCTCGTATCTACATAAAAGCAGTCACACGGGTCAAACTGTACGGTTAGGCAACGCTTGCCAAGGTTGTTCGGTGGATGGGTGACCATCTTAACATTTCTTTCGCGCCTCGGAAAGCACGTTAAGCCTTTGGTTCTGGCTGTCATTTATAGATATTTGGCAGTCGCTACGGATTTTCAGAAGTCAGTAAATCTGACTTCAGTTTTGCCAAGAAGTACCGGTACCCAGTTTTTGGTTGTGGAGGCCTGGTAGGCAGCCGCTCCACGTTAAACACTGGTATTCAGCTGAATCCGGTTTGACTGGAAGCCGACCCCAATGTAGTTGGGTAAAGGCTAGGCAGATGATGATTTACTTCAATAAACTCCTAAGTAAGTAGAAGTATCCTAAGTATCTATGTATCAGACCAACTTACATCATGACACATAGGATGCAAACAACTCTTAAGAAGCTACAATCAAAATCACAATATTATCCCATAATAGGTCCTCAGCAGACAATCTGCCGCTAAACCACATTTAGGTCAGCCCACAATTTCATAGCATAAACTTTATTGTTCTTTGGAGCCTTCAATATCCCGAAGTGGTGCAATAAACCTTACCGTACAGCAACTGTAACGTTCCAATAACTTGCTGCATGCATTATTCAGATATTTGAAGTGTTTGATAACACATTACGTGGTGTTTAGCATTTTAGAATGACTGCATAACTGGCGAATTTAATACTGTCATTATTTTGTAAAACTGTTACCATAAAAGGCTTCGATAATCGTAAATGTTGACATAAACGTTAGGAAATAACTTTCAAATGGTTAGACTATCACCGTTTCATTTGAATGAATTAAATACTTTTAGCTAAAATACAAGATACATATAGTAGTAAGTAAAATATGAGAGATTACTCGGTTCGTATTCAAAGTCATGTGCTTTAACTTGAGTTTCAGGATATGACATTACCATGATTCCAGCTCCACCTCGAATCAACAATAAATTGCCCCTCCCAAGCCCTCCTGAAAAGGAATAATTCCACTTACCAGTAAGAATTACTGCATTTAATTTCAAGCAGATGAGCATCGACGCCGAGTTGCTGGCCTGTCGGTTTTCGATCGGTTACATTTTGGGGAGTGTGCGACGGAATTTCATAATTTAATTCCGCCAAGCCCGTTCCACCATCGGACCACAAGACGTACGGCGATGCGCCACCGTTACATGATGGACATTCAACCTATACGCACAAAACGTTTTGGTAATACATTCATTGTGCGTACAGCTAAGGAGTGGAATTCCCTGCCGGAGTCTGTGTTTCCTGATAGCTACAACCTGGGAGTCTTTAAGTCAAGAGTGATGAGTTTACTTCAAGGCAAGCGTGCTCCACCTTAGACCGCATCATCGCTTAACATCAGGTGAGATAGCGGTCAAACGTATGCCTATCAATAGTAAAAAAAAAGGTTCCAAGAACGTTAGCGAGCGATATTTTAATTGTAAATTCATTTGTAGATCTACGTATACCTGCGTGAATCATGCAGATGTATGGAAATGTTGACTTTAATATAATAGAGAGCATTGTTTTTAGTCTTCATGGTAAAACTAATATAAGTTTACCATGGTTTCGCTGCGTGGGTTGCGGAATTTAGAAAGGGTACCGCGTTCTTGGAACGCAAAGGGCATTTGGAGGACCATGGATGGGTTTCAGTCAGTAAGAATCTGCCATTCCTTTCTGCTCCGCCCAGAGTGGGATTAGTGATTAGATGATTACCTATCCTTAAAAAAAATTGAAAAGGCCCGCCCATGTAACACTGTTGTACATAAAGTTTAAATAAATAAATAAATAAATAAAAGGTTGCAGATAGGTATTCACAGACATACCTATCTAATTGAACCTTTCCTGAAAATATACGTCCGAACTCTACATTCTTTTGTTAAGATTATCGGAATAAATAAAAGAAAGACCTGCTTCGGATGGGTTTTTCTCCTTTTAAACAACTCTTGATTACCGACAGCCACACATTGTTCTGCGCTAATTGGCTCCACGTACGATTGTTGAGAGTTAAAAAAAAACATTCGGTTCGTGGAGCATTCTCTCTGGTTTGTTTTCAGCCTGGTTTGTGGGCGGTTGAATGAAACATAATTGATTGATTTGGTTAACTAATGAGACTTTCAGTTAAATTAATGGTTCAAGTTTTATGAGATTTACTGTATAGGAGTCCAGCAGTGGACTGTTATAGGCTGATGATGATGATATAAGATGATGATGTCTGCTCTAATCAACTCTTCATCAACATCATCATCAGCCTATAACAGTTAACCTAATCAATTACTAATCTCCCATTCAACCGCCCACAAACCAGGCTGAAAACAATATCTCCCTAGCCTTTTCCCAACTATATTGGGGTTGGCTTCCAGTCAAACCAGATTCAGCTGAATACTAGTATTTACGTGGAGAGGCTGCCTACCAGACCTCCACAACCCATTATCTGAGTAAAACGGTACTTCTTGGCTGCAGTCAGATTTACTGGCTTCTGATAATTCTTAACGAATGCCAAAGATTTACAAATGGCAGCTGGGACCAACGGCTTTCGAGGCGCGGAGGAAACTCGGTATGTTAAGATATTCACTCATCCACAGCCCAATCTTGGTAAAGGTTGCTTACTTTGAAGACCGACCCATGCGGCTAAGAATTTCTAAAACGTTTGAAATAATTAGAAGAATTAAACAAGAGTCTTTTCAATATTAATCTTCCTACATAAAATCGGATTTTAAGTAAAAAATCTCAGATAATTTCTTAAGTCCAGAGTTTCAGACGGATTGTGAAAACCAAACAAAAGCTTACCGCAAACGATTTTCTCGCCGCAGCAATAATCCCTCATAATTGATTGCTTTGTCGTCATAACAAGGAATTAAGTCAAAAAGCAACCGAGTTCATTAAAACTAAAATTATGATTATGATATGATTTCATTTATAAAAACTTGTAGCTAAATAATAACAGCAGAGATATCGATTTTTAAGGTTAAGCATCGCTTGCCGCGGTCTACCAGCGGATGGGTGACCATCAGTTACATACTCGAACCTCTTTTTTTGTAGGTCTCAGCCGTCTTTTTTTTGCCAGTAGTTATGGGTAGTCAGAAAGCTCTCTAGTTAGGCACCAGTTTCGCCAAGTTTACCCCGTAACTGGATCGTAAAGGACGTATATTTTGGTCTTGACTCTAGAAACTTGACTTCTAGGTCAGAAATGACAGAGACTAAGTCTACGATGGAGCGAGTTTACCCAGAAGTAGCCTGTTCACTCTAACTATGAAAATATTAGGGTTGTAAGCGTTCGGAAACGCAGATGCATATGACTTTCTACTTGTCTGTGTTTCTGATCTGTTCACTCCAACTTTGAAAATATTACGGTATTGAACCGTAATATTTTCAAAGTTGGAGTAAACAGATTTCTTCTGGGAAAGTTCACTCCATCTTACCACCCACTAGAGTTAAGAGCAGACCCAACTCAAATCAAAAAATAAATAAAAATACTAACTACAGTCACTTCATATAAACATACATTCAGCTACATCAGGTTGGACTGAACACCGACAACATAGTTGGCAAACTAGGCTAACTAGAAATGAGGTAATGAGATTTAGTGGTACCCCCCACCTAACAACATCACTGCAAAATCTCAGGTAAGCAAAATACGCAATTTCGATAACTTGGATTACAAATAACCATCATCCAAGTAAACGAATTCTATAACTTATGTAGGTACATCCTCATTATTTCTGCCAAACAACTTGAAACAAACACCATCGCACCTGTAAACAACAACACAAGTACACTCACACACATACCCTCACATCTGCTTATTTTCTAAAAGACAGTTTTATAAAGTGATGCTGAAGGGCCTTCAAGCTCATCGAAGTAAAAATATTTTGTAGATTCTTCCGAAAAGAGGAAATAATTTATAAAATGAGGCACTCCATAAGATTGGTCGTTACGCCTCAGTGTTGAAAGGTCAAAAGTGATCGACGTGGTCTTTGGAAAGGACAATTTACAAGTTAAATGTTAAATTTTGTTTACCTAGAGTTGAAGATGAAGGTTTTTGTTGATAGAAGACATGTTTTTGACAACAACAACCAATAATAGCTTTCCAATTTTAGATTATTGATGCTCTATGGGCCCATAATTAAAGACGATTTAGAGAAGGGAATGGTCTTTAAATTATTCTGTAGTCTACAAAATATTGTGTTTTTAGTGTAAAAAACCGATAGAAAGTATGATTTGAACATCCACAGGAAACAAGGGTGCCTCGACAGTTAATCATATATCAAATTCTTTCGTTACTGAGTCTCTGAGTGAGTGAATGACACACAAGGCACAGCCAAAAATGCTGGTCGTAGAATGTTGGAATAGGATAAGCAGGTTCCCCGACGAATCTGCATGCCAAATTTCAGCTTGTTACGACCAGCATGTTTGTTTGGGTGCAGGGGAACTCTAAAAGAGGATTTTTTGAAGCTACAATAATTGGAAAACACGTATGAAGTATATGACGTGTCACCCGAAAGTAGCAAACTTCGTAAGATTATAAAATGATTTGAGAGATTGTAAACTCTCGATAAATTGTGAACATTCAAATCAACTGAACATTCGTAATGGTTTTTTTACGCATCAAAATTTGATAGTTTATTATTTTTCGATTTTATTCCGAGAAATTGTCAACTGAAATAAAATGGCAACCAATCAGAGCACAAGTCTACAAGAAACTGGGCTCTCTTTGGTTTGTTTTGACGTCACATATACGCCATTTAAATAACAAAGAACCAAACACAAAAATATGAACTTTGGAATTTTATCTTCCCAGTGTGGACGGCGCTCTAACCGCTGAACAAAGAGAGAACGCGCCAGCTCGAGAACTTAGGGCACCCCGATACGGATAGGTTAAGTAACTTTAAACCCTGCAGATATAAGAAATAGGAGAAGCAGAAATAGGAACCCCGCCCGACAGGGCTCCTACTTTTTTCGTTTTTTTTTTCGGGAAGTCGTCAAATAAACAATTTTGAATACAATAACCTAAATTTGATTCAAAATAAGTCTCATCTGGTTATCACGAGGATAAAGGTCGATGTTCCACCGTCTCCTAGATTAACGCATAACAATACAACAGGAAAACATTGGTCAGTAAAAATAAAAATACATGTAACTATGTCAAAAGTGATTGAACTTTTAAACCTCCCTGTAACAAACCTAACCTTTGACCTCATAAGTTAAAACTGATTATGATAACAATTACTTACTACCAAAATAAATGTTGGACACAACAATAAAATTACTTACAGTAGGCGAACTTTAAAACATATCAGTGAAGGGTAAATAATTGCAAGTATTCATTCATCATCTGCCTAGCTTTTTCCCAACTATATTGGGGTTGGCTTCCAGTCAAACCGGATTCAGCTGAATACCAGTATTTTACGTGGGGCGGCTGCCTACCATACCTCCACAACCCAATAACTGGGCAACACGGTACTCCTTGACAAGACTGGTGTCATATTTTCATTGGTACACAATAAAATAAAAAATATGGCTAGTTTTTTTTTTATTTATGATTGGTTTGCCCTTGTTTGTTGTCTAGGTCAGAGATGACGGAGACGAAGTCTAAGATGAAGCGAGCTTACCCAGAAGTAGCCTGTTCACTCTAACTTTGAAGAGATTAGGGTTGTAAGCGTTCGGAAACACAGACGCAGGCAGAGAGTTCCACTCCTATGCTTGGAAGCGCTTAGTGCGGGTTGGTGGAATTGCAACAAGGTAGGGATGGTAAGTTGCAGTGCTCCTCAAAGAAACTTTTTGGCTGTGTGTCTGTCATTCAGTCAATCAGTAATGAAAGAATTTTATAGATATTGATAGATAATTCATTCTAAGCTTCTCTTTTTTCTAAACTCTTACGCCTTATTTTTCTAGTAGTCAGAATAATTGAGAATAATATGACTGTTTAACATTGTATTTATGTTATTTTTTTTTGTATGATAGCATACAAGAAAAACCCAATATAAATACAGGCGGCAAGATTTATTTCATTTTCGCTGCTTTTCGAATGATGTCGGTGATCTGTATTTTGAAGAGTCATCATTATAATCATACCAGTCCACAACAATCGGTCCCGTGCCTCTCGCATCCATCAGCTATCCGCAACCCTCACCAGCCGGTCGATTTTGTCGACACCATACCGTGATCACTTAGGTGGAGTGAACGACAAGTGTGCTGCATGCTATCTTGTTTGTATGGTTTGACAGCTCACCCGTCGTTCACTTCGCCTACGTGCTCATTTCGACATGTTTACAGAATTGCACTGCTGGTCTGAAGTTTACGTGACTACCTACTGTAACTACTTTTACCCTTTTGCAACCATACCCCAGTGGAACTTCTGTCTTCAAACCCTTTGTGCTCGCAGAGCGGTAACTAGATTAATGGAACCAGTCACGTATGACCCCCGGAACCGGAAACGGTGACGTGACGTCACTCGTTATTATGACTGAACACGGAAGTGAAAGTTTACTGTGAGCGGCCATTTGTCTTTCAGTTAGCTTATAATTGGATAGTTTTTCATTCAAGTATACCATGTTGTTTTAAATAATTGTGATTGATTGAGAGCAGCAAGTACATAAATGTTTTCATAAAGAGAATAACAAAGAAAGTCTATAAAACCAAATACAATAAAATTCAAAATTTAATATTTTTATGTCCAACTGACGGACTCCAGTCTTGCCATAAAGTACCGTGTTACCCTGTTAAAATACTGTTGTTAATGGGTTATGGAGGTCTGGTAGGCAGCCGCTCCACGTAAACCACTAGTATTCTGCTGAATCAGGTGTGACTGGAAGCCGACCCCAATATAGTTGGAAAAAAGGCAAGGCAGATGATGATGTCCAACTGTTGTCACCATAATTTCATACTGAAATTTCATATAATATGAAACCAAATACAATAAAATTTAATATTTTAATGTCTAACTGTTGTCACCATAATTAAAATTTCATTCAACTATTAATGCTGTTCTAAATATATGAAAGTTTGGTCTATATTAGGCCCAACTATTATCTAAAACCCATTGAAACACCACACTCGAATCCCCACGAACTCACTCCCCCACCACTTGCACCGTGATCACTTAGGTGGAGTCACAAGCGAGCTGTCATTCAATCTTGTTTGTATGGTTTGACAGCTCACTTGTCGATCACTCCACCCAAGTGATAACGGTGAGATGTCGACAGAATCGACCGGCAGGACTACCTCAATTCACCAACAAATAAGAAACATTCCATTAAATTAGAATAAGGCATATTAACAAAAACAAAAGAGGCTTAGCCGAAGCGAGGCGTTTAAAAATCGATGGTTCACAAGGCAACAAGGCGAGGCGAGGCACAAGATTATTGTTTGAGGCACGGAGGCACGTATGCCTCGTGGTCTGTTGTGAGTTAGAGACGTGTATGTGACTCAGAGAGCAATGAAGTTCTGCTCCGAGTAGAGGAATTTAACTGGTCTTGTCTGTTTGTTAAATTAAACAAATTAAAGAACTAAAAGTGGGTTAAAGCAATCTGTAAAGTTTTGTCAGTTAGAACACAATATTCGAAATGGATTTTGCATATTGAATGGATCTGAATTTATTTAGTGCCTTATTTGAAGACAGTCACTTTCAAAACGGCACGGTTGGCGCAGTGGTTGAGCGATCGACTGCTGCTTCGCGTGTCGTGGGTTCGATTCCCGCACAGAACAAATATTTATATGGCCTACAGATAGTTGTTCCGGGTCTGGATGTTTGTGTATGTGTCTCTGTATGTTTGTAAACGCACCCACGATACAGGAGGAATTCCTAGTGTGGGGCAACGCTTTTTTATAAAAAATGCATGTGCGAGGTCTTTAGATGCAATAATAATCATAAGGAAAATAATAGCAAAGACACAATAAAACTACAATATAACATCCATCTCACATTAAATCCATGCCAACTTTCAACACGAACGTACTCTAAAACATAGCCACGTCCCTAGTTATTCCTCACAGCAGCACCGTTCCCTTTGCTTTGTTTTGCTTGGCCAGCTAATAACCACGAGAGGGTTTGTACAGCGATATGTGCGCAGAGAGTACTGTGAAATGTAATTATAATAGACATGGACATACATGGGAGTAGGACACGTTAGCAGCGAAATGGGGTCATTTTTTTTTTTAAATTAGTTCACATAAAAATTAGAAGAAAACAAAATATATACAGATAAAAGAGCACAAAGGTGTTGCTTATTTTAAAAGAAATACAAACCCAGCCCTCCCCAACACACTTATTATGCACACAGCCAAAGTAAAGAACTCTCTGCCAACGTCTGTGTTCCCGTCCACATAACTCGTCTGCCTTCAAAGCAAGAATGAACGGGCATCTTCTGGGCAAGCTCGCTTCATCATAGACAATATAATATAATTATTGTCTATGATGAAGCGAGCTGCGACCACAATCACGCCTGATGGAAAGCGATTGATATATTATATCAATCGCTTTCCATCAGGCGTGATTGTGGTCAAGAGCCAGCCCATCAAATAATAATATTTTAAAAAAATATTCCTACAGATCTGCGACAGGAGGTTATATTGACGGATGGCCGTTTTATTCACGACTTGCATTAGTCTGCGGCTTGGCTTGCGTTAAAGAAGCCTTTGATCGACTCCAGTGTTCATCTATCAGTGATGGATACCAAAATTAGTCAAAATCGGTTCGGTGAGTTAGTAAAGCTTAGTAAACAAACTCACATGTCGCATTTATAATATTACTAGCTTCTGCCTGCGGCTTCGCCCTCGTGATCCCTAGGGAACATATTTCCGGAATAAAAAGTAGTCTATGTTTTATTTTAGACTATAATCTACCTCTGTACTAAATTGTATGAAGACCCTTTCAGGTGTTCTAATGTGAGAGAGTAACAAACGTCCATCCATCCTCACAAACTTCCGCATTTATAATGTTATTTGCAAGTACGATTTAGAGATATTAAGTAATCCTCAGGTTAGGGGCTTAAACATTAAATTAATGATCAGAGAATGTTTCCCAGAAAACTTATTGAAAAATCCGTAATTGAGTCACAAAGGAAAGAATATATTTTGACAGCCGCCTGACATCCCACGCGGAAATCACAACAAACGTTTAAGGAAAACGGACCCTTATTGAGAGACCAATTAAAGAAACAAGATAACGACATCGAACAGTCATTTACAAGAGAAATATTTAGCGAAGAAGACCCCGCACATATAAACGTTACATTCGCACTTGATCATCCGTTTACTAAGAAAAAAAAAACTGCAAGGCACTGGCTGTATTTATCTCTTCTGTTCAAAATGCCGTCCAGCCCTAGTAATAGCAATTGTAGCAGATGCGGTGAAATATCACTATTTTACACGAAACCCCGTCAGACCCGAGACCGCAACCCAATTAGTGGTTAGCAAAGGTTCAACTTAACGAGAATACGGTCAAAATCAAAAGCTGGGTTAAGCCAGCCTTGAATAACATTTGAATTTCATCTGTTCAGACTGGAGACAAATAAACCTGCTACAGGTAGAAACACAACAGATTCCATCACGCTAAAAGAATACAGCTCTCGTTCCCGTCGATTTGATAAAACAATCCAGCTACAAAAAGCAGACTATAAACTTACAGAAAAATTTTCATCCCAGCGAATTTCCAGCCAGCTGACACAACTTTTATGAAGGAAACAAAAAAATAGGAATAAACTGTAGTTATAACTGAATTCAAACGTAATTTCCATCTGTCCGGCTCAGAGCATAATATGAATACTTTTTCATTTCAAGTTTTAACGTTTCCACATTTTCGGTAATTACAATTCTGTCTTCTTTTGCGTCGGAGATGTTTATGTTTTCGTGTATCTCTTTTTAATTGAATTTCGAACTTTGACCAAAGATAAAAAATCGTTTCTATCTGAATTTAACGATATGATTTTGACTTTTCTATTTATATTTATATATTTAATTACAACGGTTGACAACCAATTAAAGAAACTTAAAATTATGGTAATTACTAGAGGCCGCCCGCGACTTCGTCCGCGTATAAATTCTCGTTATTTCCGTGTAAATCCTGATCCCTCGAGAACTCCGGGATAAAAAGTAGCCTGTGTGTTATTCTGGGTCTTCAGCTACCTACATACCTTACCTAAATTTCATCGTTATCGGTTCTGTAGTATTTGCGTGAAAGAGTAACAAACATCCATACATACTCACAAACTTTCGCATTTATAATATTAGTAGAATTATTATCGCGGAGTTAACATGTAGCTTGTCGGATTTTGCCCACCCTGCGACCTTATAGGCGTTTTTTCGGCGGCGCGCGGCGTGGCCCAGCATTCGTTAATTCTTACAGAGTGAATTTTTGCGGTGTACTATGTAGCCACTTTTTGCTCGCACAAAAAGACTAGAGCATGCGGCATTTTACGCTCCCCGTGGTACTTTGTACCCGTGCAGTTTGCAGCACAGTTCATTTTTAGGTTTGGACAATTTCGTAGGTCGGTCGGTCAGACATGAAAGAGAAAATCCATTGGACATGCAAATAGACTAAATTCCTGCTCGGTTTACGTTCTTTTGTTTTGAATGTGCGATTTTAACTTTCACGGGTAATTAACGGATGAACGAATGAAAATAAAAGATTGCACTTTAAAATTCAGCTGTAGCTAGAAGTATTTTAGTAAAAATATTTCAAAACGCATACCTTCGATATTAAATTTCCAAAAAGGTTCATTTAAAATAAATACAACAGGAAAAGTAAACAAAAATCTAAAATTGTAAAGGAGTCCATAATTAAAAAGACTAGCTTAACACCATCATTCGTAGACATTTTGAATGAAAAAATTCATTCATTCGTTCATGCCGCTCCTTTCATTCGGCGTTTGAATGACGTTACGTTCCGTACTACGTGAAAAATCCACCTAATATTGGAAATGCGCCCCTCTCGCATCTGTTTATGCACGGGTTCTGAACTGAGGTAGGTCAGCGGGCTAGAGAAGTATTTTTTTCAGATTTTCGGCCGAGTTGTTTTTTGTTTTATAGTTTGGTAATTAGAGATAATGTTCAAATTGGGATGGAGCTCTAATGTTAGGTATGTTAGATTTCTTTCCGACAATCCGTCACGACTGCCAAAGATCTACAAAATGACTGTGGAGATGGATGAATATGTATTAATTAAGATAGTTACCCATCCATAGACTTACCTCGGCAAATATTGATACGTTCTGGTATTATTATTTAGCCATAACCTCCTAACATAGTAAAATATAAATTACTAGCTGACCCGTGCAACTTCGTCTGCGTCACATTTTCCATTACTGCTCCGCTCCTATTTACTGTAGCGTGATGATATATAGCCTATAACCTTCCTCAATAAATGGGCTATCTAACACTGAAAGATTTTTTCAAATCGGACCAGTAGTTCCTGAGATTAGCGCGTTCAACCAAATAAACAAACAAACTCTTCTGCTTTATAATATTAGTATAGATTATACAGGTTGGGTCAGAATATTCTTAATTTTTAGACCGCATCAATTACTACCCATGGTGGACATTTTGGTAATTTCAGTATGAAAACTTTGAACTCTAAATTAAACATTTCATTCAGGTGAATTTAAGTTTATCCAGAATAAGCAAACAATTAAAAAATTAACAGTACATTCTCGTCGAAACGAAGTTTATTAAGTCAGGCGATCGTAATTCCGGAATTAATAAGTTCGTGACTGTAGCAGTTAATAAAAATATGGACGACAAGCGTTTGGCGACCTTAATGGGACCTTGTTTTTATAATAATATTTATTAAGTAAGTAGTCTGATATTGTAAAACTGTTTAAGATGGAATAATAATTATAATTATGAAAACGAATGTGAACTTTTAAAACACAACAGTATTTTGATCTCTGTGTTCATATCGGTGTTAGATCTCAGAGCACTAACACCGAAACAAACTTAAAGTTAGGAAACTTCGAAGTCGTTTTGATTGATGTAACAAAAAAAAATATTGACGTATCATTTGGTAACTTTAAAAAAAATAAAATAATGTATCTATACTAATTATGTATTATAAAAAACTTTTTACAAAAAAATACAACCGACTTCCAAAAAAAAACACTACAAAGTAAAAAATAACTTTAATTTCGGAAGTCGGTGTTTTTGTTACTTTCTTCGTATTTTGACACCGACTTCCGAAATTAAAGTTATTTTTTACTTTGTAGTGTTTTTTTTTTGGAAGTCGGTTGTATTTTTATGTAAAAAGTTTTTTATTTTTCACTTTTTAGTGGTGCCCCACACCTAACAACACCACTGCAAAATCGCAGAAAAGCAAAATACGCAATTTCGATTATCAAAGAATCATCTAAATAGTCAAATTCCAGGTATTTCGATATAAAATCCAAAGTTCGTAACCAATTTTGATATGATTTAAATGGAACCAATCTGCAAGTATACCCTTTCAGATAAAACAAGAATTTTTCAAATCGGTTCATAATTGTCGGAGTTATGAGGTAACCAACATAAAAAAAAAAAAAACATACAACCGAATTGATAACCTCCTCCTTTTTGGGAAGTCGGTTAAAATCTGAAGTGTTTGTTTGGTTGAACGCTCTTATCTCAGGTACTACAGGTTTGAATTGAGAAGCCTATTAATCGAGGAAGACTATATAACATCACGCTAGGTTCAATAGGAACAGGGATTAGTGAGAAACGTTCCGCAGACGAAATTGCTTGGGTCATCGATCATTTGTCAAAACTCTTAAACAAATAGATATGAACTTCGTGTTGACATTTATTATTTTGTTCTTAATCTTATGCATACTTGAGCAATTTATTTAGACCGTATAGTCAACCTTCCACTTTAAAATAACTTTAAGTGAAGTACCAAGACGCAAAAAAAACAGCCGAAAATATAAAGAACCATCAAAACGTGCTTCGCAATTCAGATTCCCATCAATCCCAACATACATCGACTTATAAATTCAAAATCGCTACAAAAGAGGTATTGTGAAAACCGTCATTTTGCCGGTTTGTCGGCCGTCCGGTACGAAACGGTTCCTTTTGATCAACGAACCGGAAATGAATAAATAAACTTCTTTCGGGGGTCCCATTTTATTATTCATACGTAGTTGTGGCTCCTTTGATACAGTTGTGCCAACTTAAAGTCGAACCACGGTTGGAGTTTTGACTAGTTTGTGCTGAAGATTTATTGTTACAAGTTATTTTTGCGCGAGTATTATTCTGAGGATTACAAAGAAAAAAGTATACATATTGACGTTCAAAAGTGCCTAATGGTCTAAAATTAAATAAACATTTTGAATTCGTTATTGACGACAATTTATATTTGCAGAAAAAAATAATAAAAGTTTTTTTTTATATTTAATTCCAAAAAAATATTTAGATTTTATTGTTGCCTTACTTAAAAGGGTGCTATTTTTATCGGTCGAATTCCAAACTTCAGAAGACCTTAAAAGCGTCAATTTCTTACAAAAAAATTGTATTAGTAATAACAACCCTGATCAATATCACAAAATAACCAACATCCCATTCTCAATATTTCTCCAATCTCAATCGAAATTCAACAGTACAATTGACCCATAAATCCGAAATAATAAAAGCAAACAGTCCTTCAGTCGTTCATTCGTTCGCGAATGATAATCGCTAATTGAACACGTCTCGTCCACGTCAACGTTGACGCGACGTGATTTAAAATGACGTGAATGAATCGTGACGTGTGACGTCAGCCCATTGCTGTGTCAATTAATTTTAGTAAGTGTTTTATTATTGAGTGGTTTGCTGTTGTGAAATTATTATTACAAAAATATCATTTGCATCACATTTCAATTGTTTTGCAATGTTCATTTCAGATCATTAAATCACAAGAGGATTTCGTGACTAAATAATGACAGCCGCACAGGATCGACCTGTGCTATAATGATCTGAAATTAACTGTGACTTTCAAAGTTATTAGGTTGGCCTGTGGATGGGTGACCGTCTTAACATACCGAGTTTCCTCTGTGCCTCGGAAAGCACGTTAACCTGCTGGTCCGGCTGTCATTGGAGATCTCTGACAGTCGTTACGGATAGTCAGAAAATCTGACACCAATAATTTCAAGGAGTATCGTGTTACCCAGTTATTTATTTATTTATTTATTTAATACTTTACGCACACATGTACAGAGGCGGACTTAATGCCTTAGGCATTTTCTACCAGTCAACCTTTGGGTGATGCAGAGAATAATAGTGGTAGGTGCAAAATGGATAAAGAGAAGCCAAAAACGCGATTAATAGTAAAAAATAATACAAAGATAAATAAATACATATTAAACTATACATACAATAAAATACCAACCTATAGTCAAATTAATAAACTAGTACACGAAAATACTTGAACAGTTTATGTAAACCAAAATTAGCGCTGTGACGATACTACTGCCAACTTCCTACGAATGTGCTCTCGAACCTTAACTTTGAAGGTTGATCGGTTGTTTGCCATCCTAATTTCCTGAGGAAGCGCATTCCACAGAGAAATTGATTGTATAAAAAAGGAATTGTGAATGAAGTCAGTACGGTGAGATGGACAGTGAAGAAGACGATTATGGGATGAGCGTAGATTTCTATAGTGGTTGGCGCGTTGGTTAATGGGTTGTGGAGGTCTGGTAGGCAGCCGCTCTACGTAAAATACTGGTATTCAGCTGAATCGAGTTTGACTGGAAGCCGACCCCAATATAGTTGGGAAATGGCTAGGCAGATGATTTCAGATCATTGTATTAAAATTTGTTAGCTGGAAAACATAGCTTTCATTTAAATAAACACACTAGCTTTTGCCCGCGACTTAATTCGCGGATTTTCCATTTTTTCTCGTTCCCCGGGAATTTTGAGAAGTCTTCTACTAGTGCAAGGAACCTACATACCAAATTTCAGTATTTTACGACCAGTTTTTTGGCCGGGCGTTGTCTGTCAGTCACTGAGTTTCTCAGTCACCTAGTAACGGAAGAATTTTATATAAATGAACTAGCTGCACGTCCCGACTTCGTACGGGTATACCCTTTATTTAACGGGATAAAATATAGCCTATGTTCATACGGACAGTTTATTCTACACATTGGTGAAAGAATGTTTTAAATCGGTCCAGAAGTTTCGGAATTTTTCAAACCAAAAAAAAATCTTTCCAGTTTACAATGGCTTATGTTTAACTTACCACCAGATATAGTAACATTTAGCAGTCAAAAATAGTAAATGATCACCAAAATTTAACCCGCATTTTAATGTAAACTTATAACCAAAGTTATAACATCTTGCTATCCTATTTAAGCAAACCAACTCCAAAAAAAATATTCTAACACAAAAATAGTTAAAATGATACACAAAAAAATAACATCTCGTTATCCGATTAAACCAAATGATTCACCAACAATAGAAGGGATCTGGCGGCCGCTACCGCGGCACGCTCGCTTCGCTCGCTCGCCTTCGCGCGCTAATGGTCATGGTTCTAACCTAACCTAACCCACATGTTTCACCAGCCATAGAGGGGATCTGACGCAGACACGTTACTATAGAATTTGAATATTATACTAACTGAATATTAATTTGCTCGCTAAGATTTGGTGATCATTTACTAAATTTGGTGGTCGAATACAATTTAAAGTGGAGTCGTGACTAAAATAGCTGGTACTATTGTATTTTTAGACTTTATTTTTCTGGTGTTAAGTAGATATTTTTGGTTACAAAACTAAGGTTATCAAAGCATTTTATGGTGGTCATTATATTTATCCCCTTTACAATATCATAGTGTACATGTAGATGACAACCATGGATAATCTATGCTTGGTATAAGCCTAATAGAGTTTCAGTCGTTGAGATCCGAAGATGTACGAATGTTTTTTTACATCGGAAAATGTGTAACGGAATTCAATTGGAGCTGGACAGGACACCTGGCAACGGGCGGTGATGATAGGTGAAGTAAAGCAGTGACCAAGTGGAGTCCGCAGACTGGAAGTAGTGTGGGTCGTGCGCCAGCGGGATGGGCAGACGACATTGTTGCCATTGCAGGTAGAATTAGTTCGAAAGAGTCACCGCGGCCCTGGAATGCAAAGGGCATTAGGAGTGAGAGCGCTTGTAGACGTACGTTTTTTTCACCGGATAACGGACCGTTTTTATTGCCGGATTCGCGGTGGTGTATGAATTATAATGAATGTGTGTACATGCACCGGACATCGGTCCGGCGAACAATTTACGCCGGATGCACCACCGCTTCCCCTCGGCGCGACGGACACCGGTCCGGTGTAAGAAAGGGCGGTCATCCACGTCAGTGTATTGGTCCGTGTTGACGCTGCCGGATGTATTGCCTGTTTTCTGTTAATTGAGTGCCGTCTACCTGCGTTCTAACGCATATAGACGGCAGTTCATCCATCCGGTAAAAAAATATGTAATATACAAGGATAACCGTTTATTGACGGTCCGTTATCCGATGAAAAAAACGGACGTCTACAAGCGCTCTAACACGGATGGGTTTTACTCAGTTGGGGTCTGACACTCCCTCTTGCTTTACCCAGAGCGGGGAAAAAAATGGTAGAATTGGCCTGGATCCTTGTACCAAGCCCCACGATAGTGTTGTACAAGAATAAATAGAGCTATGCTCTGCAGTAGGTGAAGTCAGGCTGTTGGTGATGATGTCAATGACGATTCAGATGAACAAGCAGATGCAGACATTTGGTATTTTCTTTTGCTTAAATCAACAAGTGTCTACAAGTAGGTCAATGCTAGACGGTACTAAGATGGAGCTACGATAGTTTTAGTTTCTATCAACACTTACGCGTACTTATATAGTTTGAAGTTTTTTGACTGTTATTTTGATTGTTGTGATTTAGTTTTTGTTTTAAACTGACTCACAATGTTAATGTTTTATTTATATAGGTGATTTTTTTAAAGTTTGCCAAATGGTCAAATCCGAAACAATGAAGAATATCGAAAAACATTGAAAAAAGGCTCGAGCCCGATTTTGATAAAACCTAAGACTGCATCATTACATTTTTGAAATATTGTTTTTCCTACCCAGGAATCGAACCGGATGATTAAAAAAAAACCACACCGTGTTTTATTACATCATCTGAAACTGTAGCTACATAAATATTTTGATGATCTTATAACACAGAATGCGTTTTTTTTTCATTTTTATTTATTTAAAAAAATCAGTGATGCAGTTTTAATTTTCATCAAAATCGGGCTTGCTCGAGACTCTTTTCAGTGTTTTTCGATATTCTTCATTGTCTCGGATTTGGCCATTTGGCATACTTTAAAAAGAATCACCTATATAATTCAATTCAATTCATTTATTTACTTCAGAAAAGGACCATACATTATATAAAAACTAAAATAATTGAAAAAGCATTGTAGGTAAAAAACATGACATGACATATATAAACCATTGTGAGTTAGTTTAAAACAAAAACTAAATCGCAACATCACAACAATCAAAATAACAGTCTTTACTGACACTTTTTTAATTTCGTAGCTACTAAATCTATGTTGGAACATTTTATAAACAGCGTTATCGTGATTATCTCACACAAGTGGATTACACAGCAGAAGAGGAAACAAAAACTGTGGAGTACAACATTTAATTTAAATGCCAGCGGTAAAGTACACATTTTTAAAGTGCGCACAGCATACAGAGAGCCTTAATAGAATTAAGTGGGGTTCTTTTAAATCTAATGTTTAGCGTCCATCCTGCAAAGTGCTGCAAATCTAGGATAAGTACTGTGAGAGGTTTCATAAAATGTCCTGTTTTTTTAGATGTATTTTTAGGTTGTAAAGGTGTGTTAATATTGTTGTGATAAACCAGTTCTATTTGTGTTTGTGTTGAAGCTCACTGTACGTTTTATTTATTTGTAAAAAGTTTCATGAGTTATTTTATTTCAAACACAAAACTTTTCCGAGTAAAGTTTCGATTTCAAAATTAAAAATTATTTTAAACAAATAAAGGTAAAATAAAAAGCTTTACAATATATCGCTTTGTTCTAAACCAAATAATCTTTATCCACACACAAATCCGATTTTTATTATAACACCCAGATTAAAATTTCAAACGATCTGCAACAAAGCGTCATAAAGTACGGATTTATTTCAAACATTTGTTTTGTTGGGGAATAAAAATTTTACTGAACATTCATAATAAGGATGACATGTCAGCGATGAGCGTACGAAATGAAAATTAAATTTTAAATATTTTATTTGGGATATGTTTAATTGAGTCCCATGTAGGTGATGGCAATTTTTTTAACTGCCGGAAAAACTACGGGGTTATGCCAACCGTAGTTAAATATACACAGGATGGAAAATTCGATGAATGTTTATGCTTAGTCTGACAGGAAAACCAACGTATAAATGTAAATATTGGTACACGAAATTTTGGTTCAAATGATTTTAAAGCTTCTGCTGTGATTACGAAATAACAGCTCAGTGCATTTCGCATTGAAATTTTCTGGAACCGTTTCATTTAGAATGATTTGATAGAATATGAAATTGTAAATTTCATTCCACAGTTTCTAGTTCCGTGATATTATTTCAAACTAGTAGAGATCGTATCTGCACCGACCGCTCGTCTGTAGTTTTTAATTTTCCGGGATGGATCGTACTGTACGTCATGCACCAGATTTCTTTCTGTCGAAAATCATCACAGTTTGTACGAAACTTCAACTGTGAAAATATTCACATAGTAATCAGTAACGCGAAAGTACCTCAGTCTGATTGTTACCTCTTCACGCCTTAAGAGGGTTTACGCGTGTCGGCATTTCATACAAATTTTCAAGTCCTTATTCTTCGATGTTTATGAACCGATTTAAATGAAACTTGGTATGCATACGCTTCAGAGCCAGGCCTAAAAAACTAGCAGAGAACATTTTCGAAAAAGAGTTCAGAGGAAGAGTGAGGACAATTTTATGTTTTCTATAGAAAGTGAAAAATCACTCTATATTTCCCCCTGTAATCTTTGTCGAAAATGTTCTCTGCTAGCTTTTTAGGCCTGGCTCTGAAGCATATGCATACCAAGTTTCATTAAAATCGGTTCATAAACATCGAAGAATAGGGACTTGAAAATTTGTATGAAATGCCTACACGCGTAAACCCTCTTAACCGCTGAATGGATTTAGATGAAACTTGGAATACAGGCTAACCATGTCCTGGAATAAGACGCTATGATACGTTTTACCACGAGACTATATCATTATTATAATGTCCTCTTCCGACAATATTCGTGCCTTGCTTGCATGTCTTTGTATGAAGAGCTCGTGGCTAAATAATAACAGCTGCACAGGTCGATCTTCAAGGTTTAGCAACGTTTGCCGAGGTTGGTCTGTGGATGGGTGACCTTCTTAACATACCGAGTTTCCTCCGTGCCTCGGAAAGCACGTTAAGCTGTTGGTCCCGGCTGTCATTTGGAGATATTTGGCAGTCGTTACGGATAGTCAGAAGCCAGAAAATCTGACACCAGTCTTGCCAAGGAGTACCGTGTTACCCAGTTAATGGGTTGTGGAGGTCTGGTAGGCAGCCGTTTCACGTAAAATACTGGTATTCAGCTGAATCCGGTTTGAGTGGAAGCCGACCCCAATATAGTTGGGAAAAGGCTAGGCAGATGATGCTTGCATGTCTTTGTAGTAAACTAGTCTTCTATTTTTCTATCGTTGGGATAATTGTCGATGCAGATTTTGCAAGCGTCAACAAACCTGGAAGTAGGTTTTTATTTTGTGAGTTTCTTACTTCCATAGCTATTACAATATTCTAGCTACTTACTTAATCTACATACATCAATATTGTCTTTTAATCAATTTTTTTATCGATAAAATGATTATTAATTTACTCTGCTGGCCCTAGTTTATCACGTGTGGTTCGATTCACGTTTCTGTCGTGAAATTCTACCACTGTACGTGTAGGCAGGCACATTTTTTTTATCTGGAGGCTTATTTAGCTAGGCAACTTATTAATGCTTGAGTGTGTTTGTTTGATAGTATCAAAGTGTGTAAGTGATAAATATTTTTGGGTCATGTTTTAATTCATTTGCACACTATTGTATTACTCAAGTTCTTATAACGTATCAGACAGATGTGTTGCTGGGGAATTTCTTGGCCACTTCTTCTCCACAGCTAAAACACTAGGAAGTGGTGACGACCGGCGGGAACAGTCTTTTGTAAAAGCTTGACATTCAATAAGTGCTGGCTCTCAGCCTACTTAATTTGAATAAAATAACATTTGAATTTTGAATTCGAGCTGCACAACAAACCGTGCTGACTGGTTAATCCTTTTATCCAAGATGGCGGCTGCAATAAGTATAGGTACATTTTTTCGTCATGGGTGTCGTTTTCATGGTTTACGAGGGTGTTGATGCCGATAGTGCTGTGACGATCCCCGCAGTGGTGACACCCAGGCGTTTCCTCCCGCCCGATTCGGTGCAGGAACCGACGCCGTGGCGCCTCTCAAGCCACTCCTCAAAGAGGGGACTTATCGCCACTATCGTGGCGTGCCCTACGGAAACTTAGCCTAGTTAAAAATATAATTACCTACGCTCCATTGAAGCAATAGGGTTGTCACTTTTAATGTTTTTGTTTTTTTTTTACATTTTTGTTCTGTAGAAATCAATCAATCGAATTTGAATAATAATATAATTTAAATAGGTAATCTCCTGGCCTTTGTTAGGTATTGCCTAATCTTAACAAAACACGATACTTTAAACACGGTTTTTTTTTAAATATTTGCATACAACAACTTGTAGCAATAACTTCAGTCATTACGACGTAACCTTTTACAAGTTTTGGCGGGAGCGTACGCAAGCCGCTGATGAACAAAAACGTTTCGGGCGCTCGGTACCTTTGCAGCCGCCATCTAGGATTCCGTTTTCACACTATCGGCGTCAACACCCTCGTAAACCATGAAAAAAACACCCATGACGAAAAAATGTATACCTATTGCAGCCGCCATCTTGGATTCACGTTTTGACATGACTATCGGTTTCAACACTCTCGAAAACTATGGAAACGACACCCATGACGAAAAAGTTCGTACGTATTGTAGCCGCCATCTTGGATTCACGTTTTGACATCACTATCGGCTTCAACACCCTCAAAAACCATGAAAACGACACACATGACGAAAAAATTGGTACCTATTGCAGCCGCCATCTTGGATTCACTTTTAGACATCACTATCGGCTTCAACACCCTCGAAAACCATGAAAACGGCACCCATGACGAAAGAATTTATACCTATAGCAGGCGCCATCTTGGATTTGTAAGAAGTAGTAGTACCTAATAGTTTTGAAGTTCTCGAATTCATTTTGATCGATCACACGGAATTATAATTCGATAACGATTAAATAACAATATGATTAATGATTCTTACCTTTCAAAATCAGCAGGAAGTGTAAATTACGAGTACGTTAGTTCCGGTTTTGATGAAGCCGAGTTCAAATAGCCTACTACGCAATACGAGTACGTTTGTGGCATTTTTAAAAAGATCGCGGGGCTAAATTCGTCTTAACGCGGCCAGTGGCACTCACTACTCAAAGTACCGCGACGTGCACCGAAGTCTCGTCGGTGTGCATGTTTGCGTGAGTGTGCCGTTTCGAGCGTTTGTCGGTAGTTTCCGTACTGTCCATATTTATAATGTGCCTCCACAACCCGTAAACTGGGTAACACGGTACTTCTTGGCAAGACTGGAGTCAGATTTACTGGCTTCTGACAATCCGTAACGACTGCCAAAGATCTACAAATGACCGCCAGGACCAACGAAATGTCACGAAGAGAAATTGGGGGAAAAAAACCGGTCAAGAGGGAGTCAGACTCGCGCACCGAGGGTTCCGTACCATCATATAAATAAATCGTTAAAATGTTTTAAAATTTTCATCGGTGAGGCCTTTATTCGTCTGAGAATTTTAACACTGCTGTGTATATTAAGGTTTTAAATGAGCGCCATATCGTGACCGCTAGTGGAACCAATGTAATTTTTGTTGATGTTTTCTGAAAGAGTGTGCTATTTAGAAACGTCGTTCTATTTTCCCTGTAATCTTTACATAAATATCTATCACATAGAAATTTCAGATTTTCTATGCAAACTTCGGAGATAGGAAGGGGAATGGTATGTTTTTGTGCTTTTTCGTCAAAAGTCCCCCAACTCCCCTACCCCCCTAATCCCCCCTTATCTTACGTACCCTAATCTTTTCAAAGTTAGAGTTTATAGGCTACGTCTAGGTAAGCTCGCTCCATCGTAGACTTTGTCTCTGTCATCTGTGACCAAGACTAGAGTTAAGAGCAAACCCATATCAAGTAAAAAAAAAGTCGAGAACCATGAATACTAAGAAAAAAAGAAAAAAATGTTTGACTTTGAATTTTTAAGAAACCCTTTCAGTCACTGTTGAAAAAAAAAGAAAATGTTTATGTCTTATTTGCAACACTGTTAAAAAACGTCATCTAATACTATTCCAAATTTCAAGTTGATATCATAAGTAGTTCGTGAGATATCCAGCTGTGGCAGACGGACAGACTTAGTCACACCATTAGGGTTTAATCCTTTTTACCATATTGGTACGGAACCCTAAAAATTTAGCTAGTTATAAAATAGGTATAGTCTACAAATTACATAAATATTTTTGCTACCTCGTTTGAAATTACCTTGTTTAACGTTAGGAAAGTATAACCCACATAGTGCTTTATTTCTGGCCCCGTACTAAAACTATGATTGTCAGTTAAAATATTCACACTACCAAAATCCACACAGGAGAATATGAATAAACATGTTCACAAATGGACATATCTAGTTGAGAATATTTTCAACTGCATTTTGTTACAAAAGAGAAATATATTCTTACATTTCTGGAGTACTTAGGAAAATAATTGCTACACTGTTTATAAATCTCTAGTTTAAACTGGAATGTAATTATCACTACATATTTTAAAACAAAGTCTTCCGCCACGTCTGTCTGTCTGTTCGCGAAAAACTCAAAAACAACTGAACCGATTTTTATGCTGTTTTCACCAATAGATAGAGTGGTTCTAGAGGAAGAAGTGTATAATTTGTCAAGCAAGCGAAGCCGCGGGTATCAGCTTATAAGATTAACATCAACATCTAGCATTGCTTGACTCGTCTTAGAATTAGGGACTTGGAAAAGTGTTATGCAAGGCACTCGCTGTTCTGTTCTGTTCAAAATGCCAACCAGCCCTAGTTATTTTTCGTAATGAGAAACGTTTTGATGATGACGCTTCTTCATACAAATGATGTTAAGAGTCCTATTACGAATCGTGAATGCTCGTTTGCAATAAACGAAGTTACGTTGGTCTGCGTTGGGAGTACATCTATAGTCCGCGAAACAATTTTGATACTTACTAGTCTGAATAGGATTATAGTTTATTTGGGCGCTCGCGCGAGACTGAGGAGCGCGCGCGCTGAATTGACGCAGAATATATATACTTTAATTTTATTTATTGTAATTTTGTTTAATTATATTGACAAACGAAAACTTATGAAACGTATTCATTGTAGATTGAAATTTTATATCATATTATTAATTTATTTGAAAAAATTGTTTTTATTTGGAATATAATGGACGCTGAATCAAGACATTTCTGGCTTAAATTAGGATTTCTTTACGTTTTTTTCCGTGAAAACTCAAGGAATTTAAAGAAATTCTAGAACTCCAATAAACAAGTAAAACATTCAACTTACCTTTTAGTAAATTCAGCTTTTAAAAGAATTGATTGTAACAATGTGAATTAGACCGTCAAAGTTCCATCGCCGACATTTTTTCTTGCAAACTGAGTTCGTAAAATATTTATAGTAAATTACACGAAAAGAAAAATGAAAATGTGTAACTCCAACTTACAATAAAGAGACTGGCACTATCGTTATTCAGGATCAAATAATTAAAATATCTTACTGCTGCTGAAAACTACAGCGTCAAAAATCATGAATTTCCGTAAAAAATGTAATAGGGCTCTTAAAGAAACTACACACAATGTTAAGGTAAGACCCATAAGAATGTGCAATAATGTTACATGTTAGGCATCTTAAAATAATTTCTCGCTGAGCTGTTTGGAAAAATGGCGAATAAAAATTTAAATGTTATTTTAAGTACGCAAAAACCGATTTAATTATTATTTTGGCAATATTGTGGTGTAAAAATACAGTTCAAAAGATAAAATAAATACAAAAATAATTGGTTTAAAAAACATTTTCCCAATAGAGATGATAATATTATCTGTTGTACACCTATAATCATTTTTTTACGTCTACATTTAAAATTAAGAAAGTGCAACAAACCAACAAGTAAAGAAGCAAACACACAAGACTATACTACTATATACTTAGAAGCAACTATCTTTTCATTCAAAACCTGTTCAACACTTGGCTACACACGAAACTTTCAGCTATCTTCATTGCAGACACTTCCAAGAAACAGTTGACAAGACACACAGAAAACTATTAGAAGGAGACTAGCTCTTGTTAATTTTCATACGATAACTACATCGGGCGGGATCGCAAACTCGCGCGAAGTTAGCGTAGCTTAGCTGTGACGTCAGAGCTTGCACTTATTAGATACTGAGTTATAAGCTCCTTTATGTAACTGTCTTGTTTGTACTTACTTCACTTATTTGCTTTAGGGGTCGTTGTGTATGTATAGGGATTATAATTTGGGAGTTGAATTTGTACGGTAAACTAATCTGG
Source organism: Ceramica pisi (assembly GCA_963859965.1). NCBI lineage: Eukaryota > Metazoa > Arthropoda > Insecta > Lepidoptera > Noctuidae > Ceramica > Ceramica pisi. The sequence goes on from OY982544.1 coordinate 22,591,771, forward strand.
ACCTTATAACCCCCTCTGGAACCCGTGTGTTGTGTTTGACATCAAAACAGGTCTCAGAGATTTCATTTATTTCAACTTTATGTAGGTACCTACTGTAGTTGTACATAGATGGGTTTAATTTTAATGCAACAACTCAAGCATTTATTTCAATTAAACCATTTACAGGCACTTTTGAATTGTCAAGGTAGGTCGGTCCAAAAAAAAATATGAAGCTACTTGCACGTTCCAAAGCGTAGATCTCTATGGAAAAGAACGCGCAAGAAACTCCACAGATACTCTTTTAAATCAACCGATGTAATATAAAAATTATGGTAACATTATCTTTGATTGTTTCTATAAGTGAGGACAATGCAAAGAACAAGAAAGTATATAACCAATTCAAAAAGTACCGATTAAAAAACAACGCATTGTCTGTTAGTCAATTTATGACAGTTAGAGAGTTGAATCGTTTCTCCAGGAGTCGTCAAGCTTCATTGATTCGGCGTTTCTCTGGTGGTCGCTACTGGTGATTCTGGCTATCAAGAGTTGTAGTGGATGGGAGTTTTTTTTTTAATAACACGCTTCTGCACACTAGGAATTTCTCCTGTATCGTAGGTGCGTTTACAAACATACAAAGTCACATACACAAACAGCCAGACGCGGAACAACTATCTGCTGTAGGTCATACAAGCATTTGTTCCGAGCGGGAATCGAACCTACCAGCAGCCATTCGCTCAACCACTGCGCCAACCGTGCCATCAAATTGGGGGATAAATATAATGACCACCATAAAATGCTTTGATACCCTTAGTTTTGTAACCAAAAATATCTACTAACACCAGAAAAATAAAGTCTAAAAATACAATAGTACCAGCTATTTTAGTCACGACTCCACTTTAAATTGTATTCGACCACCAAATTTAGTAAATGATCACCAAATCTTAGCGAGCAAATTAATATTCAGTTAGTATAATATTCAAATTCTATAGTAACGTGTCTGAGTCAGATCCCCTCTATGGCTGGTGAAACATGTGGGTTAGGTCAGGTTAGAACCATGACCATTAGCGCGCGAAGGCGAGCGAGCAAAGCGAGCATGCCGCGGTAGCGGCCGCCGAGCGCCAGATCCCTTCTCTTGTTGGTGAAAAAAATAACATCTCGTTATCCGATTAAACCAAATGGTTTAATCGGATAACGAGATGTTATTTTTTTGAGTATCATTTTAACTATTTTTGGGTTACAATATTTTTTTTGGAGTTGGTTTGCTTAAATAGGATAGCAAGATGTTATAACTTTGGTTAGTTTACATTAAAATGCGGGTTTAATTTTGGTGATCATTTACTATTTTTGACTGCTAAATGTTACTATATCTGGTGGTAAGTTAAACATAAGCCATCAAATTGTATGCAGGCTTGTAGTCAATCTTCGGGTTAAAAAGACATAAGAAATCTAAAATATTACTATACCGTGGAGTCCAAGTTTTCACTTGTTATAGATTTAGCAAATCGCTTAGTTGACGCTTTACGTGACCCAAGGGCTGGGTTTTACCTCTGACAGAGGATAAGCATTGCCATACAACGTGGCAATGCAGCCAGTCTTTTGGGCTCACTTCCAGTCGAAAGCGATGGGGACGAACAATATTATTCACCCAGTCTGAAATATCATTGACCAAAAAAAACTTTTCAACCGTACGTTATAAAAACTTCAAAATTGAAGCTTGAATATTTTCAAGCTTCAATTGAGGTTTTTATAACGTATTCATATTTTTTAGGCTCATATGAAATTGTATTGTATGTACTATACATGTGTTTATATGTACAAGCGGTTTACTAGTGTGTTGTGAGACAATAAACACAAGTAAGTGACGCATAAATCTATCTTTTACTCCTTTATGCGTGGGAACCGTGCACAGTTTGGGGTTCCGTAGGGCGAGGGTAAGAACCCTTGTCTTAATGTAGTGTGGAGTGATATACTGCTGTTACCTACTTGAGATGAATTACCTAGACTTTAGAGCTATGCTTGTATACGGCTGTTTGGGTCGTTCTGACTTAACTAGTAAAACAGACTTTGGATTATATTAGGCACTAACTCAAAAAACTACGTTTTAACTTTATGGAGTTCTCATTTTATCTTTCTTAGCAATCTTAGACATTCAAAACTATTAAAATATCTCAATTCACATACGATAACGAAACTTTCTAAAAAAACAGGTCAAGTGCGAGCCGGACTCGCCTGCAAAGAGTTCCGAACCAATTTTATCGTTGTCTCTTTAATTTTTTGACGTTGTCACTTTGCGATATAGTTCAAAAATCTTTTTATTTTTATTTTATAGTTTGACCTCCAAAAGTGACTCGCGTATCAAAAAATTGTATATTTACGCAATGCATCCGTGTTTGAGTCACAAAAGTCCATATGTATACCAAATTTCAACAGAATTGGTCCTGTAGATCCGGAGAAAACTGGCTGTGACAGACAGACGGACAGACAGACAGACACACGAGTGATCTTATAAGGATTCCGTTTTGTACGAATGTTCAGAACACTAAAAACGATAAAATACGTTAAAATAATTACATAACTTGGTGTATTGTATGCAGCATATCATCGATTTTCGCAAACATAGCACTGTCTCATTTTATCTGTCTCAACAATCTAAGACATTTAAGAATCAGAATCAGTTTTATTTGTTAACGCAGGTACATATATAATACAGATATTATTATAAATGACGAAAAGAGCGCTATGTTATGCCAGCACGCGTAGCATGGCGATTCTATCTCTATTCTACCAAGAAAAGACAAAGCTCTTTCTATCCCACTCGACATGTCTTCTGCCCGAGCATGGCGCGACCCGTAGACTCGCGTTTCTATGAAGACAAAGACATAATTATCTAGTTTTTCCATAGCAACGGAGAAGTCGCTAGTGATGTGGTCATTCTGCGAATACTACGATAAATCTACGTTTAGTTAGCCAAAAAAATGTGTCAAATACTCTATTTTTCACACTCTTTGCACGTAACTCAAAGCAACAACAAAACGTGATACTCGAAAATATTTTTAATCTACATGGTTTAAGTTTGTTTAAAAATAACATATTTTTGTTAAATTTATTATCGTACCAATTAGAATTTTAGTGTTTATGATCATGGTGGCAAGGAAAAAGTAAGTAATAATTGTGTAAGTGTTAATAATGAACATAATATCCTACCATGCGATGAGTAGAGAACATAATAACATTATAAATAAAAGGTGATTGGTGGTATTGTCTGATGAAAACTTTGCCATACACAGTGCAATGCGTTCTTTACTGTTATCTGTTATCTTTCATCCCTTTAATATCGTCCGAAGTGTTTTTACTTTAGTCATTACAAAAACAGTTTATTTACAACGTACAACCCGACAAATTAAGATGTTGGTAGACTATATGTATGTTGTAAGTATACATATAGTCTACCAGTATTAGACTATAGTATGCTTCAGTAGCTCAAGATTACAAATTAAAGTTTAAAAAAAATACATTTCTGAGAATCATGCATCATGAATCAGAATCATGCTTTGTGTCAAAATATCTAAGTAAGGTCAAATACTTAAAATTAAAAGAAATATATTGAATGTCAATATCGAAAATAAATTTAAATTCCAAATAATTCATAATTTAAGTTTAATTCATCATTTAAGATAAATGTCAAAAAAAAACTAGTAAATTTAAATCAAAAATATTTAAAATGTCAAAAAATCTACGTATCTGAGTTCAAATAATTATAATGTCAAAAATATCATCTCTCAATTCACGCATATCAAAATTCCAATTTTTCCTCACAAAAATCCTGCACACAGCACTCTAAAACACACTTCATATACGGAACCTCGCACCCACACCAAATTCTCGCCGCCATTTCTTTTTTTGCAACTCTGAATATTTCAGAGCTCTACATGAATCCTTTGCAAGTGTAGTGTTACCGTTCTTCTGTATGTCTGTTTATGTCTTATTTATCCATAAGAGGATTGTTTCGCGGATTGCTAAGTGTGCTTGTTTGCTTACGTGCTTTCTTTGCTAGCAATCCTGCGATGTGATGTATGGCGGGCTCCGAGGTAAATGTGGTGAATTTAGGGAGGGGAATGTTACCTGCAGCTGTTTTCTTTTTGGTTGTTTCGATTTTGATGTAGGAAGTGTACCTTTTGTTTTTTTTTTATTGAGATGATTCTACGAGCAATAGGATGCCAGCACAAGACTGGATTTTAACAATATTCCTGAAAATCTAGAGAGAAGACAAGACTTAGTACAAAAATGAAAATACTCAATCGTTTTAAATTCTGAGGTAAACAGGCGTAGCACTAATTGGGTGTGACGTCACTAGCAAATCACGACAGAGTGTCTTCTTCATCCAGAACAAACGACGTTTTGAGTAACAAGAATAGGAGATAAACATAACTTTAAAATCATGTTACTTCTCTATTTATTTCACCGATTTCGCTACTTTCACAAATTGTACTACTTTCCTTATATCTTTCAAATAAGTCAGTCAGTCCAGTAGTATTCATTTATAGGTGATCACATACCCTATTATAAAAGCAGTCTCTGAGCCTACTTTGACGCGATAATCAGAAAGTATATCGTTATCTATAGATCTTCGTTTTTCAAGAGATCCCTACTTATAGTAGTATTATAAAGATCTTTTAGAGTACTCTGATTGGCTTGACAGAAAGAAGACTAGGTTGATTCAGTTTATTCAAATTTAATTATATTATAGTCTCCGTCTTAGAAGTGTCTGGTATTATTCGTAGTCAGTATTAAATCTTTTAACTACACTAGCTTTTTCCCGCGACTTCGCACGCGTATATCCCGTTTTCTACCGTTCCCGTAATAATTTAGTGAAATCCTCTCTAAAGCTGCTTTCAGACTACGCTATGATATTTATAATAGCATATATAGTATAGAGCTCATAGCACACCAATATCGCGCACCATACATTGTTATGGACACGTTCACACTGTACTATACTATATAATATTATTGACAACTAGCTGACCCGGCGAACTTTGTTCCGCTTAACAGTCAATTCTTTAATTTTTTTTTCTAAAATAAACGTAGCCTAAGTTAATCCATAATGCATCAGCTACCTGCCAGTAAAACTCCCGTCAAAATCGGTCCTGCCATTTCAGAGATGTATGGTGTGCGATATTGTTGTGCTATGAGCTATATACTCTATGTTAAATTATTATAGCGTAGTCGCGAGATACCGAGTGTAAGGAAGCTACATGCTGATTTCCAGCTTTCTTCGACCAGTAGTTTCGGCTGTGCGTTGTGTGTCAGTCACTCAGTTAGAGAAGAATTTTATATGTTAGGATATATCACACACTTTTTGGTCAATTTATGTACCAGATGTAAATCTTGATCGCGCAGTGGAACACGCAGCGTTGAAAGGCCTCTCATACGGCCGATGACTTGGTGAGGGTTGCGGGTAGCCGATGGATGCGAGATGCACAGCATCGGTTGTTGTGACGATACGCGCGGGGATCTTATGTCCAGCAAAAGACGTCTTTCGGCTTATATGTGATGATGATGAAATCTTTATTTTGTCGTCTAGCAGTGAGATAGCGAGTAGAACATGTACAGCCCTCATCTACCCTGGTGTGGATTGACAAAAAGGAAAAAGAGGCTTATCAACAGCAAAGGAACACTAATCCCCCCCTACTCCCTAATCTTTTCAAAGTTAGAGTGAACAGGCTACTTCTGGGTAAGCTCGCTCAATCGTAGACTTTGTCTCTGTCATCTGTGACCAAGACTAGAGTCAAAAGCAAACCACATGGGTTTGCTCTTGACTCTAGTCTAGTCTAGTCAAGTAAACAAAAAGGAAGACGAAAGAAGTTGGAAGGTGAAACCATGTTCCACACAAATTCCAATCCTAACTTTTATAAATGCGAAAATTAAGTCGTACCTATGTTTTTTTTTTGCTACCTGCTTCCGCGGCTGAACGAGTTTGGAGGAACCTTGGCGTACGAGTAGAATATGTTCCCGTGCAGGTTATAATTTATATGTAACTGACTTGATTTGACCAATACGATTGTATGGACTAAAAGAGACTTTGACCTCTGAGTTTGTTTCGGCGTTTCTTCTCAGAGCAGTCAGCTAGGTAACGTCGGCCTCATCTACATAGTTTAAAATGACCAAAAAAGATTGACGTGTTATTGACAACCTACTTATAGAATAAATATCATTTATCATTATAAATGGAACAGTGCTCAGTGCAATAAGTAGGTGAGTAGTCAGGAAAGTAATCCTGTTCAGTGGGTAGTACGAGTAGCTCCCGAATAGCGGAAATTCCTGCTTTGTACCCTCACATACTTGCAGTTGGTAGTTTGAGCTGAGGGAGACGTGCTTCATAACTATTTGCATTCGGGCTTTTTGGTGGGGAAGGAATTTAAAGGTGATATTCATATTCGTCGTAATTTATTTTCGGCTTATTCTCTCACACTGCAGGGCCTCGGCATCCTTTTGTTTCTTCTAACTTTCCTCAGTCGTCAAGTTCATACCGCCATCTTCATCTGGTTTTGCCACGATATCGTGTGTCGCAAGACATTTTCTGGCTACTTTTTTTGCCTGGACACGTTGTTTGTGTATGTGAGTTTAATGTTAGTAAACGCACCCACGAAATAGAGAAAATTCCAAGTGTGGGACAACGTTTTATATAAAACTTATTACAAAAAATATACTAGTGGTTTTGCAGTGGTGGTGTGGGCCGGTACCACTACAAAGTGAAAAATAAATACTTTTTATAAAAAAAAATAGACTTCCAAATAATAAAAAAACAATACAAAGTAAAAAATAACATTAATTTCGGAATTCGTTACGGAGAAGTTATCAAAAACACCGACTTCCCAAATTAAAGTTTTTTTCACTTGGAAGTCGGTAGTATTCTTTTGTTAAAAGTTTTTTTCATATTTCACTTTTTTGTGGTACCGCATATTACCACTGCAAGCCGCAGGAAAGCAAAATACGCAAGTTCGTTTACTGGGATGACAATAAACCGTCATCTATGTAAACGAATTCCAACTATTTTGATTGAAAAGCCAAACTTCCTAACCTATTTTGATAATAATTTTATGGGACCAATTAAGAAGTATATCCTTACAAATAAAACAAGTTGGATGTAGATTAATCAGTATTCACATGGTCAGATTTCCTTTCTGATCTTCACAACCCAGTAACTGGATTGGTATCAGATTTTCCGGATTCTGAAAATTTTAATGACTGTCAAAGATTAATGCCATGGGCACCGGAATCAACGTTTTAACGTGCATTGTTTTATTTTTAAACTTACAGTCTTCCGGACGCAAATTAATTCTTTAAGATACCTTTTACTTATTTGTATCACACTTATACACTGTTAGATACTCTGTATTCAGTACAGAAGTTTCACAAATAACAAAAAACAACAGATGTTTCAATAAATTGTCAACTTGAAAATTTTACTTCATTAACGGGTTATTATAATTAAAAAGATGTTAGTAGGTATAAATCAGAGTACTGCCGTATTTCACCATTCGGCATGCAAACATTTCCATTTTACAAAATTTGTCAAAATTTAAAATCTCGTTAAAACATAAAATTAATTAATACATTTAATAAATGATATTATAATTTATTCAATGTATAATAACGTTCTAAATAATTTGGATTATTTTTTACAAACACAGCTACCTCGAGAATATAAATACAGGGAAGTGTCAAAATGTTGTTCTGCCTAAAATATGGCTTGCAACTTATTGTGGATGGCTTTTAGTTTGAACATTGACCGGAGATATCTTTTTTGAGCCTTAGTTTGTTAAGTATTTCATAACTCCGTCATTTATAAATCGATTTGAAAAATTCTTTTATCTGAAAGGATTTGTCGATTGGTCCCATTTAAATTTTATCAAAATCGGTTTGGAAGTTTGGATTTTAAATCGAAATAGCTGGAATCCGTCTACTTGGATAATGGTCTTTTGTCATCCAAGTAATCGAAATTACGTATTCTGCTCTTCTGCGATTTTAAAGTGGTGTTTTTAGGAGTGGGAGTACCACAAAAATACAACCGACTATCAAAAAAAAAATAAAGAAACACTACATAGTCGTTGTATTTTTACTTAATAGTGTTTTTTTTTTAAGTCGGTTGTATTTTTCGTAAAATGACTTTTTTCTGATCTTCGATCAATGCCATGCCATGGACGAATTTAGATTGGATTAAAATTATACTTCTGTAGAATCTACCATGTTTACAATATTGTACCTAGATCAAAAGTTTCCACCGTAATGGGTTCGTGGTACTGAGTCTATCAGGTTAGCAAATAAGTTAGGTTATTGACGCGACGCCTTTTCGTTTACTAGGCGAGATGAAATTATTGTTTTTAGGCTGGAAAGTAATTAACTTGATTAAAATTGAATTAATAAACGTATACTGCAAAGTAAAACGTGTAAATAAATCCTGTAAAGGGGATTAATTTGCTTGTGGATCACAGTTATATGTTTTTTCGGTAGACAAAATTATAGTACATTGAATAAAACCCAGTAAATGGATTGTTAAGGTCTGGTAGGCAGCTGCTACACGTAAACTACTGGTATTCACCTGAAGCCAGTTTGACTGGAAGCCAACCCCAATGTAGTTGGGAAAAGGCTTGGCAGATGATGATTTATAGTAGATTGTTTTTGCCTACAAATATAATACTTAAATTATGAAGCAGAAACCTGTATCGGTATGTATTGTTAGTTATTTTATTGTAAATACTGACTTAATATAACAGGTCATGTTTTAAATATTTGGTTAAAATAAACATAATGGAGAAATACAATCTATACTAATATTATAAAGAGGGAACATTTGTTTGTAAGTTTGTAAGTTTGTATGTTTGTAAGTTTGTATGTAGAGGGTAATCTCAGGAACTACTGGTACGATTTGAAAAATTCTTTCAGTGTTAGATAGCCAATTTATCGAGGAAGGTTATAGGCTATATATCATCACGCTAAGACAAATAGGAGCGGAGCAGTAATGGAAAATGTGACGCAGACGAAGTTGCGCGGGTCAGCTAGTAAGTAATAAAAAGAGGAAATATCTACTAGTTACCTAATTATCTATTCGACGTGAATATTATTCAGATTACATTTGGCAGTGGTTCGCACAAAATTAAAAACTGTGTCAGAAATACAAAATCTCGCTGAAAACTATTATCGTTACGAATGAATGTCGGTTTTTCACTGGAGATATTTTTAAGGATGAAAATGGAGGTGTGGATATTTTTGAGTAACGTTTTTCATAAATACCTAACATTTTTCGGATTGAATAATTACAAGGCGCTTATATACACATTACCTTAACAAAAGCTACAATAATAGCATCATTAACAACAACCATGGGACTATGAGCCACCCTAATGCTAATTTGTAAATAAATAGTCGCTGAAAATGTCGCGCACGACAAATTTGTCGCTTGTTCTCTACACAGATTGTTTGGATGTCCCATTTTTGTTTAATTTATCGCAGAGCCCCGGAAAGGGAAGTTTTGGGGCGCTAATTACCCTTAAACATTAAAAGTACCTGAGATCTGATAAGTTTGGGCCGAAAGAACTCGCCTTTGATCTTGCGTTGAAGGAAGTTCGTAGTTTCGAGGTCGTTATCTCCGAAATGATCGATGTAAGTCTGTGTTACGGTTTTAAAGTTTATGTTTTCCGCGTCGGCTCGGTATTGAAGAAAGTCGAGTAACTGATTATCTTAGTTGGGGAATCTTTGGAGGATACTTCCGGGGTTTTAAGTTTTGCACGGGTTTTTGATACCACGTGAAATTGTGTGCGCGTATTTTTCTGAGTTTATGTAGAGGTAATTGATCAAAAGAAAATCTATCAACTAACTAGCTTTTTCCAATTATGTAAGGGTCGATTTAAAGTCAAACTGAATGCAGTTCTATCCTAAATATAAAAAAAAAAATTCTTTCTCGATGCGATGTCTTACTTAAATTTCTGATGGGATAAATGAATCAGATATATTTAAACAATACAAATAGTAGTGTAATACATTGGTGGTTTAATTGCAATAACAAAAAAATCTACCGGTCAACTCGTGGATGTTAACACATAAATACTCCTTAGAGCCAATTCTACTAATTTATACATTTGCATCTCTACAGCAATCTGTCCAAAATGTTTGAAAATTAAGGCTTTTTTGACAGTTTGCGATTGACATACAAATGCGAACGTTGTTTAAAAGTTAATCGAATTGGCGCTCTGAGGTCCAATTCTACTATTTTTAAACAACGTTTGCAATAATTTTCATACATTTTTAACAGTTCCGATTGAGATGTGAATGCGATGCGAAAATTAGTAGAATTGGCGCAATGATCTTGTACGGGTCATCTTGTTTATATTAAACTAGCTGAACGTCGTCTGCGTCACATTTTTTATTACTGCTCCTCTACTATCGGTCGATACAATTCGAAACAGGAGTTCCTGAAATTATTGCGATCAACCCATCCCACCGTCCCCTTTCTACCATCGGAAATACGGACGCACTACAACTTACCATACCTACCTTGTTGCTATTCCACCACCAATTCACACAAAGCGTTTCCAAACGTCTTTTATAATGCGCACAGTAGAGTAGAACTCTCTACCTGCGTACTATGTGTTTCCGAACGCACACAACCTTAATCTCTTCAAAGTTAGAGTGAACAAGCTCCTTTTGGGTAAGCTCGCTCCATTGTAGACTTTGTCTCTGTCATCTCTACCTAGACTAGATACAAGAGCAAATACATCACAAATAAAAAAAAAAAACAAAATCTTTGGCTTGATAATATTAGTCTAGAAACTGAACTTTTATATCGAAACTAAGCCAAATCACGCTCAATCAAACACCAAAATTAGAACTAAGTACCCATGTCTCTAGCATATTGAAGGCAGACCTCTCGTTGCCAAGAGACACCGTATCTCAACAAACAGACTGCTCGAGTGCGTCCCAGATCGATGACTTGAAAACTATTAGTAGTTGCTAAGTCTGCGAAGACGCCCAACATTGGACGGACTGGTGCTATGGAATCTGGCACTAGCTCAGAATCTCCTAAGTACCTACGTAAGTACTTTTCATTTTATCTGTTACTATTTTATTTCGGCTTTTTGTTGAAGCCTGTTTGTTGTTTTTTTTTTTCTATAGTCTGTTTTTCTTGTTGGGCTACTTATGTATCTAAGGGCTTAGGGAATATGCATGAAAAAACTTACTTTGTACACTATCTAGTTACTTTGTCGCACACTATCTAGTTACTTTGTCGCAACTGCATTGTGCTGTTCATTGATAGTGGGGTGAAATTTCATTTAAAATGTCATATTAATAATAAGCTGTTGAGTTTCCAATACATAAATAAATAAAAGTATTTATGATCTGAACAGTTTATCTAAAAGTATTGGAAAATATAATACTAACTGTGAAATTAGAATCTAAATTGTTCGAAAAACGAACGAGATTCAATTATTTTAAATAAATATATCTGTCCCTCTCGCGAAAACGCTGTTTTCTATGGCAGCTGTATAGTCGTCGTGTAATTTGACGTCACATTACGTATCGGACTTCTCTTTCTAACTATAGTCTTTGAAGCTTTACAACTTAATAAATAATGAAGGTATTTAAAAAATAATTTCATGATTGTTTACTAGATCTAATGAATTTTTTATTTTGCAAATAAAAAATTTCGCATGCGAATTCCCTATTTTTAACTGAAGAATAAATATGTTTGTTTGACATATTTTCTATGCAAAAGCTGTCAAACTGAAATTTTCCTCTGATATTTATCTGACTATTGAAAAATCAACCCTAAGTGAAATAAAGTTACACGGAAAAGGCTAGGCAGAGACCTCTACAGGTTATCATTATCTGCCTAGCCTTTTCCCAACTACATTGGGGTCGGCTTCCAGTGAAACTGAATTCAGCTGAATACCAATACTTTACGTGGAGCGGCTGCCTACCAGACCTCCACAACCCATAAACTGGGTAAATGGTATTTGTTGGTAAGACTGGAGTCAGATTTACTGGCTTCTGACAATCCGTAACGACTGCCAGAGATCTACAAATGACAGCCGGGACCAACGGCTTAGCGGGCTTTCCAAGGCATGAAGGAAACTCGATATCTTAACATGGTCACCCATCCACAGACCAACCTTGGAAAGCGTTGCTTAACCTTGAAGATCGACCCATATGATTGTTGTTATTTAGCCACGAGCTCCTCAGTAGGGTATACCTAAAATATTTTTGATACAACTTAACTTTTTGGTTTAGGTTAGTTTTAATACGTTAATTTTTAGGTAGGTGCTATAAATAGTCTACTTCACCGCGCGCGTGAAATCTTGAAACATATAGACCTAGGCTTACTTTCGCCTCCCACAAGGTAGACCGATGACCTGGTGAAGGTCGCAGGTAGCCGATGGATGCGAGACGCACAGGACCGGTCGTCGTGACGACGCTTGGGGGAGGCCGTTGTCCAGCAGTGGACGTCTTTTGGCTGATATGGTGATGATGATGATTGCCTGTTAGAAAGCGATGGATTATAGCCTGCGATAGAACTAGCTTACTGGATGTCATGTATTACATACTACATTTCGATGCCATTTTTAACCGACTTACCAAAAAGGAGGAGGTTCTCAATTCGGTTGTTTTTTTTTTTCTTATGTTTGTAACCTCATAACTCCGTCAATTATGAACCGATTTGAAAAAAAAAAATTGTTTTGTCTGAAAGTACTTGCTTGCAGAGTGGTCCCATTTAAATTTTATTAAAATCGATTAAGAAGTGTGGATTTTAAATCGAAATAGCTGGAATATTCCAGCTATTTCGATTTAAAATCCACACTTCATCATCCAAGTAAACGAATATTCGTTTACTTGGATGATGGTTGTTTTGTCATCCAAGTAATCGAAATTGCGTATTTTGCTTTTCTGCGATTTTGCAGCGGTATTGTTAGGTTTGGGGTACCACTATAAAGTGAACATAAAAAACTTTTTAACTGAAGTCGGTGTTTTTGTTAGTTTCTTTGTGTTTTGACACCGACTTCCGAAATTAAAGTTATTTTTTACTTTGTAGTGTATTTTTTTATTCGGAAGTCGTTTGTATTTTTTTTTGTAAAAAGTTTTTATTTATGGTACAAGCGGCGGGCTTGTTCCATAAAAACATTCACATTCCCAACCACTGCAACTCTTGAAATCCGGAATCGACAGTGATGACCACCAGAAAAACGCCGAGCTAACGAAGCCCAACGAGTCCCGGAGAAACGATTCAACTGTCCTGGATCCCGCATCGAAATTAATCAATAAAGTACAGCGGAGGAATAGGAAAAAATTATAGCTATTTTGATATATTAAAACCATTATTTTCATTTCCGGAAAAGCGTAAACAACTTTTAGTTGACGAAAACTCGAGACGACTATTAATACATCTCTCACCGCGTCACCGTCTCCAAAATAAAAAGTACAGCTCAGACGAAAACAGAGCTATTAAGTTAAAACTTGCCCGAAAGCTCTCCATAGTCTTGGCATTCTCTGCAATACTAACAATAAAAATGCACAACGACTCCCCTTCATAGAGACGTAACGCTTTGTTCTGTGCTCTGAACCAGAAGCCGGTATCTGGCATGCAGAGCGAGAGAATTTTTGCAAAGCTTTTAGGTTGTGTGTATGATGTAATGTTTTGTGGAATTATCTCGATTGGCGTTATCGGTGTGTGTCATCTGTTTTGTTTTGTTTGGCTGTCGTAATTGGTGCTGTGTTAAAAGAGGCGTTATTTATAATGTGTGAGTATTGAATCTTAATATAATTATATTTGGCTTTTTGTTTTTGAAAAGTTTATGTAAGAGATAAAGGACAATATTCTGAAGCCATCAAAGTGTCACTGGACGATATAATGTTACTACTTTTTTATAATACGAAAAACCTTTTAACATAAGTATTCATGAGTTACAAGTGCCTCATTAAGTAACAAGTGTAAAAATTTGACTATTCTCGTTGAATATAGATGCTAATTTTTAACCGAATTCCCAAAAAGGAGGAGATTCTCAATTCGGTTGTATTTTTTTTATGTTTGTTACCTCATAATTCCGACAATTATGAACCGATTTGAAAAATTCTTAATTTATCTGAAAGGTCTTGCAGATTGGTCTCATTTAAATTTTATCAAAAACGGTTACGGACTTTGGATTTCAAATCGAAATAGCTGGAATTCGTATACTTGGATGATGGTTTTATGTCATCCAAGTAATCGAAATTGCGTATTTTGCTTTTCTGCGATTTCTCAGTGGTTTTGTTAGGTGTGTAGTACCACTCGGAAGTCTGTGTCAAAATACGAAGAAACTAAAAAAAACACCGACTTCCGAAATGAAGGTTATTTTTACTTTGTAAGTAGTGTTTTTTTTTGGAAGTCGGTTGTATTTTTTTGTAAAAAGTTTTTTTTCTCTAGTACAACGATACATTCTATTACGTTACTCTTATTTTACATAACATAATTCCATCAGGGCAAATACAAAAGAACACGAACCAGTAAAAAATTAAATTCCCTTCCAGCTACCCCGTTTTCAGTCTCAGCAGCACTCGACAAGTGTTTTACAGCTGTCCGGGCGTCTCCTTTAATTAAACTTGCCGGCTGGCAATTAAACGCTTATATTTTAACAATATTAACGCTTATAATTTAAACAATATTGAATCCTGAATCTTGCACCCTTAAACTGAGGCTGAAATATGTCCATTGAGATTGGACCCTCAAATATTTGAGTGTGATTGGGAGATTATAGAATGTTGTTGTTGTGTTGTGTTTTTAACCTCACCTGATGTTAAGCGATGATGCGGTCTAAGATAGAGCACGCTTGCCTAAAAGTAACCCATTTACTTTTGACTTAACTCTCAGGTTATAGCTATCAGGAAACACAGACTCAGGCAGTATCAGTCATCTTTGAAAGTTCTGATCCGATTATGAAAATTCAATTACTACACGATTGCTCTATGTCCCAGGCTTCCTGGAAAAATGTAGCCGAGAGACAAGTAGTTTTGTTATTAAAAGTGTGAACAAATTTTACAGCTACCGTGTATTAGAAAGACAGTAGTATAGGTAACGAAACTCGACTAAAATGCTTTAGTAAAACTTGGACGACAAAATTGAAAGAGCTTCACCTTTCGTTCGAGTAGATTGAATTGAAACTTTTAAATAAGTTTAGGCGACGAAATTAGAGTAGGCCACTTACATAATTCTAAATGTTTTTGTCTCTCTCTTGCTATATTTGTTTGTAATAGATACCATAATGGCGTAATAAGCCTACAAAGTTCTCAATGCTGTGAAAAAGATACTTACACGTGTAATATAAAATCAATGTTACCGGCCGCATAATGTTTCCATTTTGATATTGCAACCGTTTTTATAGCTTGAGGAGCTCGTTGCTTAATAATAATAGTCGCATGGGTTGATCTTCAAGGTTAACCAACGCTTGCCAAGGTTGATCTGTGGATGGGTAACCATCATAAAGTACCAAGTTTCCTCCGTGCCTTGGAAAGCACGTTAAGCCACTGGTCCCGGCTGTCATTTGTAGATCTTTGGCAGTCGTTACGGATTGCCAGAAGCCAGTAAATCTGACTCCAATCTTGCCAAGAAGTACCGTGTTACCCAGTCAATAGGTTGTGGAAGTCTGGTATGCAGCCACTCTACGTAAAATACTGGTATTCAGCTGAATCTGGTTTGACTGGAAGCCGACCCCAATAAAGTTGGGAAAAGGCTAGGCAGATGATGAACCGTATTCATAGCGTGTTTCTAATCGATGGATCTGGAATTACATTTGATTGAATTAACGATTTTATAAGGTACACAATTAGGGTGCAGGCGTTTCGCGTCACGCCACAAATCGTCTCCTACTGAATGATGGATGTCACAATGTCTTAGACTATTGGTTTTCGATGATGGGGTTTTTCAAGAAACTGGAAATGAAATAATTTACGTTTTGCACACACAACACTTTGCAAGATATAATAGAGGCCAACAAATTCTATTTTAACTAATATCTAATAGTATGCACCAATATTCGTTCGTGTAAATAGTCAATGTGCATTTAGATAATGAAATCGTAATATTACCGTAATGCTTTGCGTGTTGATGGGAGACAACATTATGTTAAGTGACGACTTGATTTCCCCGGAGAGGGTGGTTGTTAGATCAGACACAAACCTATCTAAGTACAGTACATCGACTATATTATAAATCCTTTTGAAGGAAACTTCCTCTACTCCACTCGACTTGGTCGCCGTGACAACTGAAATAAGCCTTTAATCGAGATTAATGACATGTCAATATAAAAGAATAGAATACTCTTTAAAATGTACACCATATAAGATAAAACAACAACACACACACACACACACAGAACACAATTCACACTTCTGATGACTTAGAATATGGATAAAAAGTGGTTGTTTTTTTACAAAATTTCAATGGTACGAGAATTTATGCTTGAATTGTACCTAAGATTACAACAAAATTTCATATTGTAGTTTTTGGGAAAAAGAGCATCACTTTATACTTTAAAACCTCTATATGTAGAGTATGTGTGAAAATCCGAAAAGGCAGCTATTTTATAAAAGAAAAACAAACAGCAAAAATATAATTTTTAACTTCAACAAAAAGTGCCGGGGCACTACACTCTCGTGACGAACAATATGAACGTAGTATTTTCAAATTTTCCACGCCGCTGCGCCGCTAAAGTAATTTCTTTAAAAAGATTTTAGAAGCAATTTTGACAAAAGAATGCACTTAGACCTGCGGATCGTTTGGCTAGAGTGAGTCTTTAGAGCGGCGTCTGAGATATCGACGCTTCAATTTAATCGTTCAATTCATATGAGAAGCGGTGCTGGAAGATCGTAAAATGATCTCTAATGTGTATAACGATGGTGTCGATTTTATCAGGGATAGCATATAATACTAGCTTATTTATCCAAGTAGCTCGTGGCTAAGAGAAGCTTCTGGCTAAACATTAACAGCCGCACAGGTCGATCTTCCACGTTGCCAAGGTTGGTTTGTAGATGGGTGAGCATCTTAACATACCGAGTTTCCTCTGTGCCTTGGAAAGCACGTAAAGCTGTTGGTCGCAGCTGTCATTTGTAAATCTTTGGCAGTCGTTACGGATTGTCAGAAGCCAGTAAATCTGACTCTATTCTTGCCAACAAGTACCGTGTTACCCAATTAACGGGTTTTGGAGGTCTTGGCAGCCGCTTTACATAAAATACTGGTATTCAGCTAAATCCGGTTTGACTGGAAGCCGACCCCAATTAAGTTGGGAAAAGGCTAGACAGATGATGATTTATACAAGGGTTATCTTTATAAGATCGCTATTAGTGACAAGGCCGCCATTGTGTCACTCAAGTGTTTTTAACCGACTTCCAAAAAAGGAGGAGGTTCTCAGTTCAGTGGGTATTTTTTTTTTTTGTTTTATTTATGTACAACGATTACTCCGAGGCTTCTGATCCGATTTGTCGGAAGGGCTGCTTAACCGCGCAAATAACTGGTCTCGTGTGTATAGAAATAAAACCGCAGTTCCACCACCGCGGCGGTCGCGGGTGGAAATCGCTCCGTGAGTTCTTAGCCTTACACAGCCGTCGCGGTTGCGATCATCGCCCGCAGACGTGGCGGGCGATGATCGCAAGACGGGCGGTTGCAAGACGGGCAGTAAAACGATCAGTTAAGATACAGACAGAGATTAAGTAATTAGTAGTTCGATTTTAATATCCATTTTTTATAATGTTTGTTTAATTAAATTTTAAACATGCACAAACATGTCATTATGCCACAGGTCACTGGTGCAAAATAGCTTTGGATTTCTCATGATTTCTGTACCCATCGCCCCCCGCTGGCCACCGCGGTCGCCCGCCAACCGACCGCAGAGCGCGCGGGCGCCACCCGCCTAGGCTGCGGGTAACCGCGGCCCGCGCGATTCTACTAGTTGCCCGCCGGTGCAGCGGGAACCGCAAACAACCGCGCACACCGCGGGCGTAAATCGCGTCGTGAGTTGTGCTTTAATTTTTAACATATAAATCTGCGCTTTCTACAGAAGCTTCGGGCCCGCAACCGCGGCGGACGCGGGTGAAAATCACTCCGTGAGTTCTTAGCCTAACTTATAATTATATCATCAAAAGAAGGATTCTAGTCTATGGCGTTTGACCCCATTCCCACCTTTTAAATTGAAATAGCCATAAATCCTTTCTTAGCGAATATTTACGTTATAAAACAATCCTGTAGTAAAACTATCAGCGAGGTAACTAGTTTTGTCTTTGCGTAACGCAGTCGTTCAGGAATAACAAGGAATATAATCAAAATAGGTTTTTAAATAGGTATATGTGAATTTAATATGTTATTTTGGGACATCAACCACTCACTTCATACAATGGTGGAGAACTCATTTTCGAGCCCAAAAATTTCAGTCACGTCGGTCCTAGAAAAAAGCAGGGATTTTCTATTATTAATAGCAATAGTCTTATCACTAACTGAAAGTGTTATCACAGTTAGTTCAACTCGTGAAATATTGACAAAAAAAAAACCCGTTTTATTCCCCTGTGTTTGATAGCTAAAATAATTTATTTTCTTTCTCGTGTGAAGTGTGGGTTTTAGAGGATTTGCCGTATCGTTCGTTTATTTAACGTGTATTGGCAATCTGTAGCAGCTTTTGAAAAAGATATTTCAAAAATACTGCAAACGATACCAGCGTCAAAGCTACGTGGAATCGCTATATCCAAAACTGAATGATTTGGATTTTGATTTGGAACTATTACTATATGAAACACCTGCATTCGCTAGCGTTACATAAATATGAAATCGTTTGGTCGCATATCATGTCTAAGATTTTGGATATTAACCTACTAACATGCTTTTAAATTAGACCATTCAGTCCATTTCTGAATGTAGGTCTTGCAATGTCTGCTAAATAACCGATTCTGCACAATCATGGCGGTTGTAAGAGCGATAAATAATATCTGCTCCTTTTTTCACAGACTAAATATAACTGGAACCAATCTTTTCAAATGAGGTCTGTGTGTGTGTGTATTTTAATGTCAGGATCAGGGGCTATACCTCCGGCGCGATCTCATGGCGTCATGGAGACGACGACTGTCGCAACCCAGTGCAGGGCACGCCACGATAGTGGCGATAAGTCCCCTCTTTGAGGAGTGGCTAGAGAGGCGCCACGGCGTCCTCACCTTCCGCCTGACGCAGGTCCTCACCGGACACGGATGTTTCGGGAGGTACCTGCATCGAATTGGGCGGGAGGAAACGCCCGGGTGTCACCACTGTGAGGATCGACCGGAGGACACGGTGGAGCACACTGTGCAGGTGTACCCCGCTTGGGCGGCGCACCGCCGTGTTCTCGAAACGGCGATCGGCGGCAACCTCTCGCGTCCGGCCCTGGTCCAAGCCATGGTCCGGAGCGAGACGGAATGGGACGCCGTTGCCTCCTTCTGCGAAGCAGTCATGCTAGCGAAGGAGGTGGCGGAGAGGGAGAGGAGACCCTCTCGTCCCGGCCGCCGTGGTGGACGCCGCGGGCGTCGGGAGACACCACCTGGTGACCTCCGGCCACCGTAGGCGCGGGCCTGTGGACGGCGAGCTATGGGTGGCTCGCCGTCCGTCCGTCTAGTGACGACAGGCCGTGTCGACGGCGCGTTAGTGTTCCACGCGCGCCTCAAAGAGAGTCAGCACACAGAGGGGTCTGAAAGGGCCGACGCCTGCCGGAGTCGCGGGATTATTCGCAAGAGACACCGTGGCTCCGGAACACAAAGGGCAATGAAGGAACATGGATGGGTTTTAGTCAGTAGAAGTCTGACACTCCCTCCCGCTACACCCAGAGCGGGAGGAGTCATTGGATGATTTCCCATCCCTAAAAAAAAAAAAAAAAAGAGGATCAGGGGCTATTAAAATACACTTTACAGGTTAAATCAGCCAGTGTCTACGCTACGCAAAACTGTACATTTTTCCAATCAACTTTGAACCATTAGGTTCAAAGTTGATTGGAAAAATTTTGGTGCGATAAAAATATTGACAGATTGTTGAATGATTATTCTGACACACTAATATTGTAAAGTGTAACTGTTGTTTATCCCGAAACAAAAAAAAAAGACCCTTATATGATTCTACTAAAGTGGCCTCTTTAGATCCGCCGAACTAGATTTCTTTCCTACTGTGAATTTGGCGATTCTTTTCCCAAATAAAAATGAACTTCCTTTCTAGCTGGATAGAGCTTAAAATCAGCATTTTATATGCAGCAGTAGCTCGGTTTTAAATTTCAGATAGGCGCCTGCCTTCACAACAGATACTACATTATCTGCACTTCACATTAATTTACTACACTTCATTAACTGGGTGACAATATACCACAGACATATAAATAGTAGCAGACCAAACATTCGCTAAAATTTGCGTAGCCATTACGCACACCTAGGGAATGATATCATTACAGGGCCGAATTAGGACCGGTTGCCAGTATTATCTAACGATATTCTGAAAATCCCTGAAAATCTATATTCTCTGGGTACATGAAATATAGATTTCTCATCAATAGTCTTAACGAATAGAACCACCCTCTATTCCCGTGGTTATTGTTAAAGGCGACTAAGGGAATATTTTAAGAGGACGATGGGCAGCAGTCCACTCTTTATCTTTTGACGGTGTTTACAAACCATTGACGGACGTCAGTATCAGCTAGAAAAACTGGCACTGCAGTCATTAACCCGCATGCCATGTTTTGTAGAACCGAGAGTCAAGGTATTAGTATGCCTGAAAGCTAGTTTAGGAATAAATCAGGATTTTTTAAATAAAAGTAATGTATGTAATTCAAAATTCAAGCATTTATTTCAAATAAACCATTTACAGGCACTTTTTAATTGTCAAGGTCGGTCTGTCCAAAAAGTTGAAGCTATTTGCACGTTCCAAAGCGTAGATCTCTATGGAGAAGAACGTGCAAGAAACTCCAGGGACACTCTTTTAAAAATAATATCAATAATCAAAGCGAGTGGAAGGCTATGGGGGAGACCTTGGCAGTGGGACCGTATAGGTTAAAAAAGGACTGAGTGATTTCGTGACTGAGTATTTGGCAGACAACCCACAGCCGAAAATACTAATCGTAGAAAGCTGGAATTTGGCATGTAGGTTTTTTGGGGAGTGTAGGGAGCACTAAGAGAGGATTTTCCGAAATTGTTACGAGATCGGGAAGAAATAGCAAATCGCGTACAGAGTCACGGGCAAAAGGTATTTGAAAAATAAAACCCTTGAAGGCTGATCTTTTATATGCCAGACCACTTTAAACTGAAGAATAAACAATAGGCTTGTTTACTGAAAAAATCTAATTAGTCCGTCAGTTAGATTATCAACAAATATTTGACCCGTATTTTTTCTTTTGTTACGGGAACCAAAATTGACGAAGTTACGACACTTTAAAATTCTCAAGAAGCCACGCCGTGGCATAATTTTTAGCGGTTAGTAACGTCACCCACCCCGAGTTTTGATGCGTTTGTCAATATTCATTGATTTACAAAAACAAAAAATACGTGTCCATTATTTTTCAATACTCTAACAGAAGATAGAATCTTACACTCTCATAATGCTTACATATGGAGTAAATTCGGTAAACAGTGTAGGAATTGCTCCGGGACGTAATGTTGTTCGAAAAGCGCTGGGATCGATCAAGTGATTCTCAAAATGCTTTGAACAAAGTACACTTGAAGGTCTTGGTTGCCAATCCTGGAGTTTCAGGTTTTTAATCCAGGCATTCCGTAAACTTTCATCCTTGCGAAACCTGGAAAAATATTAGTATGCTCAATTATTGCCTGCTGAATGAAAATTCATCGTTATGTGAGTAGCCTATACTGTATTTATACATATGCCTATGTTCATGTTCTCCATAACACAGACACTGGGTAACATGATATTGATTTTATAATTTATTTTTAATATTAGCATGACATGTGTACATACACTGAAACTACTACAGGTATTTTGGAATTGTATCACCAAAAAAGAATAAATCATCATACATTAAACTGAGGCTTTATTTGATAATTCAATGGAAATAAATATTTTACATAAATACATACAACAAATGCAATTTACTAAAAGTTTCGTCTTTGTTGCCTAATTCGTCCCTGACTAATTGAACAGGTACTTGAGCTGTCACTTGATGCCACTTTCTGACTATTTTGTCCTTGTTATGGTTTATTTCTTTAGTTGTAGGCTAACGGTACAGACAAATCGCATCTTTGTTAAAAACTGTATGTAAAATACGAATAAACAGTATGGAAATATTTGAATTTAGTAAAGAAAGCACTAAGATTTCCCAAAACTTACCGATGAAAGGTCAATCCAGGTGTTTTGTGGTAGCTAGCACTGTCACAGCGATACGCACAGCACTTCACCATATTATTTTACCGTCCTCGTGTGTTTTATGTCCCAAACAAGTAATATTTTATCAATTTTAAACGCGATTGAAAAACATTTGATGCTTATCAATATGGCAGACAAGCTACGCGTCAAATTTTGTCTATGTATGAGTCAGTGTGACAACACGTGACAGAACGAGACATGCTTATGAATTGTCACTTAGAAAAAAAAGGATAAAGAATCATACCATATAAAAAAATATATCTACGTATTAATGTTTGGTCTGCTACTATTTATATGTCTGTGCAATATACTGATACCAGAATTCTTAACTTCTTCAGTTGCACCCTCATTAGTGAGGATCGTGGTCACTGGACCCTTTGAAGCGGGCAATCGGTCTCCAGCGATTCTAGTCCAAAGCTGCCATCACCACCTGCTGTAATTTCCTTGAGGGCGTAGCATCTTTCACTTGACCAGACCATCGTGTTGGCGACCTGCCACGTGCTTTTTTCGGTATTGCCAACGCGGTCTTACGGAGCCTTCCCGAAATGACTGTTAAATACCTACAAGTGACACCCAGGACCACTGGCTTATCGTGCTTTCCGAGACACGCAGGATTCTCGGTATGTTGTCATCTATCTGCAGAGCAAACGGCGATCGTTGCTTAACCATCGCGATCGACCTGCGTGGCTGGTAATTAATCAAGAGCTACACTCATCTGCCTAGCCTTTTTCCCATCTATATTAGGTTCGGCTTCCAGTCAAACCAGATTCAGCTGAATACCAGTATTTTACTTAGAGTGGCTGCCTACCAAACCTCCACAACCCATTAACTGGGTAACACGGTACTCCTTGGCAAGATTGGTGTCAGAATTTTCTGGCTTCTGACTATCCGTAAAGACTGCAAAAGATCTCCAAATGACAGCCGGGACCAACAGCTTAACGTGCTTTCCGAGGCACGGAGGAAAGTTGGTATGTTAAGATGGTCACCCATCCACAGACCAACCTCGGCAAGCGTTGCTTAACCTTGAAGATCGACCTGTGTGGCTGTTATTATTTAGCCATGAGCTCCTCAGTCAAGAGCTGCACTGTCGTAGCTATTTCCAAAATGTTCAATTAAAATTTTGTTTATTTCCCCGCAAACTGTCTCCTTTATTATGAAACAAGAAAACTTACTCAAGCAAGACGCCGTCGAAGCTTTGGAGGGTAATTTTTACACAATTACCATCAAGTTGGGGCAAACAATGTCACTGTTTCGGAACACAGATTAATATAGAGTTTTCCTTTTAATATTCGTTATTAAGATCTTGTTTTTTTTTTAACTATTTATAGCCATACGTTTGACAATAGACTATCTCACCTGATGTTAGGCGATGATGCGGTCTAAGGTGGAGCACGCTTGCCTAGAAGTAACCTATTCACTCTTGACTTTAAGTCTCTCAGGTTGTAGCTATCAGGAAACACGGACTCTGGCAGGGAATGCCACTTCTTAGCTGTACGCACAATGAATGTATTCCCAAAACTTTTTGTGCAAATTGGGCATTCCATTAGGGAACGGTTTGATGATAAAAATGTTTGTGTTGGTAGTAATAATAGTTTCTCTAAGACATATCATAAATTAATCTGCCTAGCCTTTTCCCAACTATACTGGGATCGGCTTCCAGTCAAACCGGATTCAGCTGAATACCAGTGTTTTACGTGGAGCGGCTGTCTACGAGACCTCCACAACCCATTATTAACTGGGTAACACGGTACTTCTTGGTAAGACTGGAGTCAGATTTACTGGCTTCTGACAATCCGTAACGACTACCAAAGATCTACAAATGACAGCCGGGACCAACGGCTTAACGTGCTTTTCGAGGTACGGAGGAAACCCGGTATGTTAAGATGGTCACCCAACCACTGACCAACCTCGGCAAGCGTTGCTTAACCTTAAAGATCGACCCGTACGGCTGTTATTATTTAGCCACGAGCTCCTCACATATCATAAATAAAAAAATAAAAAAAAAAAATTAATAAAAAAGATAATAATTTTAAGTAGCTCTTATTTCACATTTCGGAGACACGCGTGGTGTAGTTGCTGAGTTTTATTGTTTCAGAATTAAGTTTCCTTACCACGTACTACATTGTGTGTTTCTGTTTGTGCCAAATAAATTGGTTTTTCTTTCTTTCTTTCTTGGTTTTCTATATTTCAGGGTATCCAGTACTTTCTATCTATCTGTTTCTAGTACGTGGTAATGAAAAATACAAAAATTCGCAAGTATAACTTAATTTTAGGGGGGGTAGTCGGAACAGAAAGTTCAGTTCTACGATCCTATTCTACGTCATCAATTAGACGAAAGACGACTACTGCTAGACACAGCACCCCCTCCCCCCCAAGTGCTTCTATCGGCCACTCACGACCCTCACCAGGTCATCGGTCAACCCAAACAAATCAAAAGCAGTATTTAGTTTAAAGAATATGCTGCTTGCGAGAACTGCTCTAATAACTCACTATTCTTAAGAACGTTACTGACTGTTGCCTATAAAGGCTCAGTAGGGTTGATAATAGAGTACGATGTAGTAGTATTGATGTAAGTGACATCATCATCATCTTATTTGACATCATTATTAGTATGATAATTTTATGACATGCATCCATTTGACATTTTATTGAAATTGATTATAACTTTTTTATCTTTTCTATTTGACATAAATACATGTGCCTATTAATATTGACTGGTAGACATGTTAGAATCGTATATCACTTCAGACAATTTAGTTTTTTTTTTTGTTATTGCATTATACATACAATAATAATTATGACATGCAACACTGTCGCTTGGATGTTTATTTTAATTGATCTTAATTATTTTTTTATTTACTAAGGTTAGTCAAAAATGGTTTACACAATAAAATTTCAGAAAAAAAAAATCAAACCAAAGAAATATCAAAAACAATTTTTTTTTTTTATTATAAATCACATTGGTAATTTATGAATGTACTATTATAGTTACTCGTTACTATTTGAATTGATGAATATTTGTACGCCTCAGGGCAAAACATAGAGGATCTATATAACTGTACCATCTCGCAACTATTGTATTTTGACCTATGTTTACAAATAAAGCATTCTGATTCTGATTCTGAAGTGAACCATATGAAAACTGTTTCCATCAAAAGTGTTAAAATCTTGCTGCCTGCGTCTGTGTTCCCGAACGCTTACAACCCTAATGTCTTCAAAGTTAGAGTAAACGTGCTCCTTCTGGGTAAGCTTGCTCCATCGTAGACTTTGTCTCTGTCATCGCTGACCAAGACTAAAGTCAAGAACAAACACATTTCAAATAAAAAAAACTCAATATATATATTTATTTACGTCACGCGTCCGCATTTGAGTCACAGAAGTTCATATCAGTCCAAAATTTCAACTGAATAGCACGTACACGAGTAAGCCTAAAATAGTTCCGTCACATGTTCAATTAAAATATAATTATCACTTTCAACGTTTATTAAAATACGCTAACGATTTCACACGCAGTAAAACCACAGCTACTTCAAATTAAATGAATTTTAAATTCCCTGCTAGCATTCATGGTGAAACCAAACAGTTTTCGACCAGATCAATATTTTCCCAAAACGGCCGGGCTAACAGAGGGCTATTTATTGACTATAATCCGCAAATAATTTGACACTGGCGGTCGATAGCCGGCATTAGCCGTATCGATGCAAATCGTCCTGTGTCGTAAATATTTTCCTTCTACCCGCGTTTGGTTTATAAATCTGGTTTAGCTGTTATATTGGCCGCATTGGATCTAAATGGATTTTGTTGTGCGGATAGAGATAGTTCGGTGTGTTTGTATTATTGATTTTAGCTTTTATTGGTTTCGGAGAGAATACCTAATAGTTTTACATTTAATTCTGTAAGAATACGTTTTTAATTGTTTAGCCTAGCGTATGCTTGGAACTGGGGGCAATTCAAATTCAAATATAAATCCAATAATATCCTTAGAAAATCGTTCATTGTTCTTAAAATGGAATCCTTGTTTGGCAAAACCTATTTTCATAACAAAACGTTCGTGTTTCAAGAATAATATACTCAAGCACCGCTACCTCAAAGTTATTGGAAATCGATACTCCCACATGGTAAATCTAAAAGTCTAAGCACAATCCCAGACCGGCGCAAACCCAAACGAACCGATACAAATACAATCTACGAATAAAATCCGAAGACAGTCGAAACAACAAGCATTAAGCTGTAACAAACGATCCTTGTAAACACTCCCGTTTCTGCATAAGTTTGGATTTGCAAACAATGTCGGATAAACTTGCCAAGCTTTTCTTGCATTCATCTTCACCTCACCAACTCAACAATAAGGTTCAATCTCCTCTATGTTGGATGTACAAGATAAGTTAGTTGTCCAACTCGGTGCATTTACGAAGCTAGCTACTGGCACTCGCTTACACTATTTGCATTGTTAATAGAGTCAACTGATTCAATATTATCGATGTGCCGGACCGTGAAAGGTTCGTGTTTTATAATGTCTGCTGGACTAGGGACGCTCTCTCGGATTTATTGAGATATTTATCTGGTTAGGGAGGACTATAAAATGTCTGGATGCTTATGTGGTGAATTCGGATGAACTGAGTAGATGGAACTCGTATTTCTTTTGGAATACAGATAATGTAATGTGTAGTAAGTTAGGAATCTAGATTTATCATGTTTCCAGGGTTTTAGATATTATTATAGGAGCTCGAGTTATTTTATTACTACGCCTGTATAATGAAAGTCTAGGCAGAAATTTACGAAAATTCTCTTGTTTTGTTTGAGTAGGTATGTAATATTGTCAAGTTCCTTCGTCAAACTTTCATTGGTAGTTCAGCTATAAAGGTTTACATAGTTTACCCACACTCGGAAAGAAAAAAACAAGTTTTTCATGGTTCTTTACTCAATATGTACTGAGTATCCATTGTCCGTCAGTCTGTCAGCAGACTGTTTCTCATTTCAACGTGAAAAGTACAACTTTTTACTAGGTAGAACGTTGTAATTTTCATAGAAAGTATATCTATATTGACGCTATACAAGAGACATGTCTTAGTATGGTTCGTGTTGGGAATCGAACCCAACAATGAGACGCCGCGCCGTGCGCGCTGCCTGCGCTCACCAGTGCTACGTAATCGAGTGGCGTACGTGACTCGCCGCACGAAAGCACGACAAGGACTCAGCAGCGGCGACGACGCCACGCAGCTTTGGAGCGGCACTCGAGCTGAACTCTCCATCAAGAACGGTCGACATCCTAACTGCTCATATGTTTGCTCGGGATCGTTTCAATGTAATTTGCATTTAATTAAACCTAGTATTACAGTCCACTAGCTTCATTCACTGAGCCCGACGGACCCCTAATAGTTCGAAACCATTCGTGTATGTTTCTGCCTCGCAATCAGCCAGTTTTTAGTATATTCACTTCAAAAATTAATTATTAAAACCTTTAGAATGAATATTCCCATCGCAGACCGTGTTTTTTACTTCAAAGCATCTCCAGGTTCTAGCGTTTATTTGGTTAAGTCTACGCTCATTAGCAACCATTAATGGTCGCTCTATTAGTTTCCTTTGTTCTCGATCCAAAGGTACGAGTAGCCGAAACGACCTGTATTTGGTTTCCAACTAAAATGGCTGGAATATGTCGTGGTTGGTTACAGCTTTCAAGTCTAAGTTTTCCTTTAAAGCCTGCAAAATGTATTGAACGTCTTTGTACATCGTTCTCAAACATGATTGTGGGTGGTAACTATATCTTTATCACAATGTTTTTTCGGCTGGCGCAGTGGTTGAGCGATTGACTGCTGCGCAACATGTCGCGGTTTCGATTCCCGCACAGAACAAATATTTGTACGACCTACAAAGTACAAGTATTTGTTACGAGTCTGGGTGTTCATCTTTCTATAATATGTATGTATTTACAAAAAAAAAAATGTACATGTTTATGTAGTTTATCAGCCATCTCGTTACTAACAGCCCTCACCTGCTAATCAACTTCGATGCGTAACTCGGCGAGAAGAACGTCGTAAGCGCCGCACAAGCATTAGGTTGCTTAGCTTGGGACTATATGGCGTTGTGTGAAATGTCCAAGGATATTATTATTATTATTTATTTTTTTACTTTCTCGGGTTCCTGGAGACCCGGTCCTTTGGTAGGCGTACGAGGGGCCGAAACCAACTCGCAGAGGCCCCGTTAGACATTTCATTTATTTATTATTATTAATGTTTTGATTTAAAACAGTGTTCATAGAGTTTCTTCTACAGCTATTTTCTTCTCCATAAAAATCTACGCTTTGGAACGTGTACCTTGCTTTATTACTTTGACTGACCGATTTTTTGACATTTCAATAGCCTGTTTACGTGCAAACAGTTCGACTTTGGTCTTTTTAAATTCGGCGAAAAAGTATCTTTCAACGAATTTCTTTAGAACTTAAATCCTACTTTGTTTTTATTTTTATTAAAGGAATTTAAACATTTCGGTTCTCATTTGGTTTAGGAAAAAACGAAATAACCTGTCGCAATTATTACATATCTTAGGTGATGATATGCTCATATTTTGAATTAAGTTACTTTTTTTTTGGCGTTACATTTTTCACAGTACACTTATACCAGACAAGCTCTAGACGTGAAGACCTAATAATTGCCTGTCCGATTATCAAACTGTTACTTGTCACCATTGAATTTAGCTGTAAGTCTTCCATAGTCTTAAAATGAATAAATATGGTTTAATTGAATAAAATTAACCAAAATAAATGCTTTGAGATTTAGAAGATTAACGAAGATTTTCATAGAAGAACAACGGTTGTGAGTACAAGTTGTTAGTCAATTTGCTTTTTCTTGACTATGCCTAGTATGTTTAATGTTGTAAGAATTGCATCAAAAGGCACGCAAGTCTCCAAATCATCGACCGGCGACGGATTTTTCTGCTTTTTAATATGAAAGGAATTCAATCCTGCATAATCTGAGTAAAATCAAACAATCCCCCTAACGACACGTCAGTAATTTCATTCTCAGCCGAATGAGAGCGCAAAAAAAACAAAGCGACCATTTTTTCTCCCCTAAAATCAAATAGGGGAAGTTGTAAAAATTGAAATGTTTGTTCCTCACCTCTTCGAACTCCTTAAAGAGGAACGTAAACAAAAGACGGGGAGGACGAGCCACGATTAAATTCTGTTTGAATCCGTATTAAACATACATGCTGGCCCCATACGTTTCGCCATGACAGTCCCCTTTTCGCTGAAATCGTCGAGTTTTCTTTTGAAATGAACGTGTCTTGTTCTCTAATGGTGGCAAGTGTTTGTAAACCTGCTTGATTTAGGAAGGACTTGGGGAAAGAAGGTAATTTAGATTTCAGGCACATCGCGTAACATGTTGAGGGAGATTTTAACTTGTCTTGTTTGTTTGATGTGTTTTTGTTTAGAACAAATGACGAAGGATTCGCGTTTGGCCATACATACGATACTTTTTGGATCGAGTCTTTCTACCTATGGATAGATTTAGTACAAAAATGGCCCTTATAAGATCACTCTCAAGGCTCATGTTCGATCACTATTAAATCTGATAAAAAACGATAATATGGTAGAAGATGGAGTACGCTTGCCGTTTATCCTAATATGCTTACTGACGTTGCATTTTCAAGCTGCTCTTCAGTCAGATTAAACAGTGAATCACGCCTCAATGGCTGATTTGGATTTGGATGAAGCTACATACGGGGGGCTCAGTATTAATTAAGAACCGTCCCTTAACATTTAAATAGTAAAGATTGGACCGTCCAAAAGTTTGCATACATGCGTTAACCATTCACGGCGAAACACGGAATTATCAATGTGCTACGCACAGGACCGCTGTCAAAGATAGGCAATCGCGTGACGAGATTGCTTCGGTCTAACTCTAAACTGGTCAATTTGTGGCATCAGGAAAACGTGCAGTCTTTACTTTATACCTAAGTTAATGAACATTTGTAATATACACATGAAATTCAAACCCATATTTTCCTGAAAACAATGACAACCAAATCAAAAAGTCAAATCATTAAGTCCATTCACACCAACTGGTGTAATTTACCTTGACATTCGACCCAACATCCACAGACCGTAATTTCCCCACAAAAAAATGTAACATTTACACAAATAAGTAATTCAACGGCTGATAATAAATTATAACGAGCAATTAATCACGATATTACGCGTTTTATTTACGGAAAAGAGAATAAAATAACAGAGGATGAGAATGAACAGGAGTTTTTGGGCCATTTACCTATTTATGTGGGAATATATAATGCGGATTTCGCGCCAAGATTTTCTGGGTTCCGCTTTGTGTTCCACGATTTGTCTGTGATTGACTTTTTATGTGTTTCTTTCTGCGTATTTTTGTAAGTGAAGGAAGAAATTATAATGGTAAAAAACAGTCCTGATAACTACGGCCAATTATTTCGTATGATTGTACGAATCATATTAAAAAGTAATAAAATGGTATTTGTTTTTTGTTTGCAATCTCGAAAGATACTTTGACCTCTGAGTTTGTTTCGGTGCTTCTTCTCAGATAACTTGGAAAAACCGGCCTGATCTGGCCTAAAATTACCAAAAAAGATTTAATGTGGAATGTTATGTTCCCACTTAGAAAATAAATATAATTTATTTGAAAATTCTGCTCGATCATATATTTGTTGATTAATTAATATATCGTGTTTTTTAATGATATTAAGTTACAGAATTGTATATTTTCATGGGCATTGTTTCCTGGAAATGCAGAGTCAATGCGGAATAGGCCTATTTGTTAAAATAATATGAATCATCATCTGCCTAGCCTTTTCCCAACTACATAAATATAGGGATCAGCTTCCACTCAAACCTTACAAAAATAATAATCTATTTTCTCTTATAAATAAAGATGAATTGCTGTTAGAACGGCTGGGCCGATTTCGGTAATTCTTTTTTTGTTTAGTTCGCCAGAATACAGAGTACCTTCCCTGTTAGCCGGCTAGCCAGTTGACGGGAGCGAAGTCGCGGGGTACAGCTAGTTTATATATAAAAATGAATTGCTGTTCGTTAGTCTCGCTAAAACTCGAGAACGGCTGGGCCGATTTCGGTAATTCTTTTTTTGTTTAGTTCGCCAGAATACAGGGAAGATAGGCTAGCCAGTTGACGGGATCGAAGTCGCGGGGTTCAGCTAGTCTTCTTATATATAAAAATGAATTGCTGTTCGTTAGTCTCGCTAAAACTCGAGAACGGCTGGGCCGATTTCGGTAATTCTTTTTTTGTTTAGTTCGCCAGAATACAGGGAAGATAGGCTAGCCAGTTGACGGGATCGAAGTCGCGGGGTTCAGCTAGTCTTCTTATATATAAAAATGAATTGCTGTTCGTTAGTCTCGCTAAAACTCGAGTACGGCTGGGCTGATTTCAGTAATTATATTTTTGTTTAGTTTGCCAAAATACAGGGAAGATTTAAAAGCAAAAAAAAAACTGGGTAGGTAAGGTAGCCAGTTGACAGGAACGAAGCCGCAGAGCACAGCTAGTTAATAATTAAAATATTGGCCAAATGTGTAAAGCCGCTTGAAACAACTGCGCCTGAACCGGCCCCCTTCTACCATCAGACATCCAGATGCACTGCAACTTACCATCCCTACCTTGTTGCTATTCCACCAATTCGCACTAAGCGTTTTCAAACACCTATTATAATGCGCACAGCAAAGGAGTGGAACTCTTTGCCTGCGTCTGTGTTTCCGAACGCTTACAACCCTAATCTCTTCAAAGTTAGAGTGAACAGACTTCTGGGTGAGCTCACTCCATCGCAGACTTTGTCTCTGTCATCTCTAACCAATACTAGAGTCAAGAGCAAACCCATCACTAATTAAAAAAAACAACTAGTTTCAAGTAAAAGCATTGACATGCAAGGATCAACCTCATTCGCCATCTTACCGGTTGGGCCACTACTTTCTAGATATTTCTATTGCCACAGTCCATTTCCTCACTGAATAATATAATTTAGATAATTTTGATTACTACCCGGAGCATTCTACTGCTCCGGGTAGTAATCAAAATTATCTAAATTAACTGGAACTGATTATTACAAAGTTTGAACCACGGTCTTATAGGAGGAAAGTCTACAGCAGCAGAGAATTAATACGGTTAGGCGGAAGGAAAATACTCCGACTCAATTATGCATACTTAATTTGCTTGCTTTTCATCTTAAAAGTCCTCATAAATCTTTATTACTTTATATGGGCCTTCTCAAATCACTACGATGAGCACGGCTTTAAGATAAAATCCAGAAGTAAAAATAGAAATGATTCATAACATCACGCTATATTCCGTGGAAGGTTAGGCAGAGCTTCAACCATACTCATTTTCTTTTCAGGATGGAAAGTAACTCCTTCCGCTCTGGGCGGAGTAGATAAATGTCAGAGTCTTTCCAACTAAAAGCCACCCGAGTTCCTCCTAATGTAATAGAAGGACAACAAACTGGCCAATCGCCAGTCGGACTTACACAAGACGGGTTCCGCATTTCCACGCGTACTCTACTGCACCCTAAGCCGAAAAAAATAGTTTTTTGTTTGGGGGCCCCGTTTTATTTGAGCAAATTTTTGAGATTCAGCCTGTTGACTAATAGACGGACAGACAACGGAGGCTTAGTAATAGGGTTCCTTTGGTTACCCTCTGGGGACGGCACCCTAATACACACCAGAACACAGACAATAGGGGGTAAGCCTATTGCCATCAATTGGGCACAAAACCAGATTTTGGGCTGCCACTGAAAAAAATCCAATAACAATTTACCCAACCTCAGCATTGAACCCTGGACCTCACGCTCAGCAGTAGCGCTTGTGATCATAAGAACAAGTTGACTGAAAATATTATTTAAATTATTCCTTCTTTTATTCAATTCATACACTATTTTAATAAAATTTAAATATTCCAATAATGAATTAATTATGTAATTATTTAGGTGTCCGTTGAAGTAAGTAATTCAATCCACCACAATATTTATATCACCACGAATTCTAAACACAAAAGTAAAATTTTAACATAAAAAACAAAAGAACATCTCGATATCTTGTTTCAAGAAAAACCTCATAAAAATCATTCACCTATCCCGAAACACAAGACATAAAACCTTCAATTCGCTAACCGATCCCAAAATTGGTTTACGACGCAAAAAACCATTTGATACAACCAGCCTTTTGCCAGAACATATTGTACATAAACTATATACACAAAATATATTTGCATCGAAAGGCATTACGAGCTTCAAGGCAGGGTTATTTCACGGCTCATAAAAATTTGATTTTGAAACCGAGTAGAGCAGAATCTGACACATTGTATGTATCATACAATATCGCGAGACGTGCACACTGATATATGCTGGATACGACCTGAAATGTAATGCTTTTTGAAATACTTTTGCTGGAGAAAGATGGCGCGGGAGGAAGGTCGGATGGTCGGATTGGGGTCGTGGTGGTTAGTGGTTATGTTAGTGATTTTGGTTTTGTTTGTTTCAAGATTTACTGGAATACTTCCATGATCTGTCTAGGTTAGGTTATGAACTAGGTTGGACTGGACGCAAAACTACGCCGATCTCTCAGTCCCCCTCCACTCAGACGATGCGGGAATGTCGCTGGGTTGTTTTAGTGGGTACACCGGGTCAGCCCGGGGAGTCCCACATAGGCCTCCACTCCCCCGAGTGGGAGGGTATGTGTAATGCATTTTTCCCAGCACAAAAACAGGTTATGAACTAGGTTATGAAAATTTGTGTAATTCGGTGTTATTTTATGTTTACTTTTTTGTTAGCTTTTGCTCGTGACTTTGTACGCGTAAATCCCGTATTTTTTCGTTCCCGTAAGAATTTCGGGAAATGCTCTCTTAGTCTCCCATAGATAAAAAGAGTGTCCGTGGATTTTCTTGCACGTTCCTCTCCGTAGAGATCGTTTTGATTGAAACGTGCAAATAGCCTCATGTTTTTGACTGGCCGACTTTGAAAGGAGATGTTTCACTTTTGTTTGGAACGCCGGCCATAACATGTACCCTTTAGGAAAAGTGAGAAACTTACCCCTGAATAGAATAAAGTAACATTTTTTTCATAATATCAAATGTTTCTAATGTACAAGAAAAAAAAAATGTTTGACGTTTGTCGTGACAGTTATGACAGCCATGATGAGATGTTATAGAGATGACGTTTACATGGAAATAGTTGTTTGTTTATTACTGTATCTACCCTATATTTAATATATTTTTGTGTATATCAGAGAACTGTGATCTTTATGAAACTAACTAAATAACCTAACTTAATCAAAATGTTTTGTAACAATTTTACATTCATTTACCATTAGTGTGAGTTGAACAGAAGATTTCCAATGGGCAGACAAATCCAAATCAGATTCTGAATTCGAGTACCGTTAAACGCAGCCAAAGTCAATCCTAGAATGAGCAGATATGACAAAACCTTTATACAAAGCCAAAGTCGTAGGAAATAAAACAATTGATGTTTTATTTCCTACGACTTAGAAAACGTTAAATAACACCGAAAGCCACGAAAGTCGAGACAAACGAGACTGACAGACTCAGTGTTAAATGTCAACAAGTCAACACGAACGGTCATTTTGATTTTTTTTCTTTCAGAAATTGTTCAGAAGTAAACTTCAGAAATAGATTAAATATGTTTATAAGTACGAAATCGTCGCACTTGATGTTCGTCACATTTTGTGATTTTTTATAAAGATGTATAAGAGAATAAAAATAGTTGTTAATAGTACAAGAATACATACCTTTTATATTTTATCGTCTACGTGAAATTATGTTTTGATGTGATAAGATTTCAGAACGAAAGCAGGCTATGCAAACTATGAGACGCCATGTTTAATAGAATATGGCAAAAATTGAAAACGGATTTCTTTTTGTGCACGACAAATACGGCTTAAATTCACAAAAAAATATTTTTCCTCAGTTCGTGGTATTTTTCCCTATTTCTCGGTAAATGTACATGTGATGGCTGAAAATGAAACATCTCCTTTCAATAGTGCCTGTAAATGGTTTATTTGAAAAAAATAAAAATGCTTTGAATCTTGAATCTATAGACATGTGCAAATTGCAGGTTTCTACGACCATCGGCTGTGCGTTGTCAGTCAGTCATTGTATTGATGTATTGCACATATATAATATTGTACTTATTGTACTTGTATTGATTGCAAAAAAACATTTGTAATTAAAAAAAAATATAACATACCGAATACCTGTTTCTTTACTTTATAACAGTTACTTTTGACGGCACGCGGTTAGCGCAGTGGTTGAGCGATCGGCTGTTGCGCCGCGTGTCGTGGGTTCGATTGCCGTGCGGAACAAATATTTGTATGGCCTACAGATAGTGTTTCCGGGCCTGGCTGTTTGTGTATGTGACTGTGTATGTTTGTAAACGCACCCACGATACAGGAGAAATTCCTAGTGTGGGGCAACGTTTTTAAAAGAAGAAAAGAAAATAAGAAAAAGAAAAGAACCGTTACATTAGAATCAATTTTGTGCAAGGAAAAATTTAACCTAAAACTGTTTCATTTCACCATAAATTTAATAAACGACTTCAGCCAAACGAGCAAAAATTCAACTAATTGAAGTGATGTGCAGCCTACAAGGGTGACAAAAGGACAAATAAAAAAGTTAAATTCAACAAATTTAATTCACGCAACAACGGCTCGAGCTGTCAATATGTAAATATGGCTCACAAAAACTGCTGGAATAATTTCGGGAGTTAAAACATTTCGCTTCCATTTTGTTCGGATGGGATATAAAAGGATTTCTATCATCGTGGAGGCTCATTGGCCGTACTGTATAAGTCAATTACTTAATTTTGATATCAAGCTTTGTCATAACATTGATTGGCACAATAGAAAACATAAAAAAAAAAAAAAAAAATTATTTTTTCAGTGTTTCTAAAATATATTTAAAAAAATACAACCGAATTGAGAACCCCCTTCTTTTTGGGAAGTCGGTTAAAAATATAATAATAACAGTGAACATAGGATCAATATTATTAGAAAATAAACGAGATATAATTATTTTATTCAAATATTATTAATATAACGTTTTCGCGAAATTGCTGTTTTTATGACAGGTGTATAGGCGTCATGGACTTTGACGTCAAATTTCATATCGGACTTCTCTTTCTAATTGCTTTTGATCTCTCTCGTTCTCTTCTTCGCTAATGAAGGTATTTAAAAAATAATTTCAGGATTCTTTACTAGAGCTAACAAGTAATTTATTTTGCAATTTAAAATGTCGCATGCATTTTCCCTATTTGCTCGATAAGTGCAAAACCTGGTCAATTCTGTCGACATCTCACCGTGATCACTTAAGTGGAGTGAACGACAAGTGAGCTGTCATGCCATCTCGTTTGTATGGTTTGACAGCTCACTTAAGTGTTCACTTCGACATGTTTACTGCAGTGCGATTCTGTAAACATGTCGTAGTGAACACTTAGGCGAAGTGAAGGACAAGTGAGATGTCAAACCATACAAACAAGATGGCATGACAGCTCACTTGTCGTCCACTCCACCTAAGTGTTCACGGTTAGATGTCAACAGAATCGACCGGCAGAATTGCACTGCAGAACTGGTTGGATGAATAACCAAAAAAATAAAATGGCGATTGCTGAAACTGAAATACTCATTAACTGAATCGCTTGCAAACTCACTAACGATTTTGAATCAAGATTTTTTGTATTTCTCATCATGTTCCTGCCTAATCCCATGTAACTTGGGGTCAGCGCAAAAGGCTTCTTTCCTAATACTGTCAGTGATAACTGCCAGTATAATCTGTCAACAGCTCCCCGTGTACACTTAGGTGAAATAAGCGTGAAGGGAATTCTCATTCCATTTTGTTTGCATGAATTGACAGTTTATTTCATGTTTACTTCAGTTAAGAAAAACCGGAGATACATTCTTTCACAGTGAGTGGTTAACAAAATTGCGCTGCTGACTATAACCTTCCTCGATAAATGGGCTATCTAACACTGAAAGAATTTTTCAAATCGGACCAGTCAGTAGTTCCCGAGATTAGCGCCAAACAAACTCTTCTGCTTTATAATACTAGTATAGATTCAGAAATATTAAAGATTCAGATTGATTGCCTTTAGAAAACCGATGAAACATTCTAAGCCGTATAAATCGTTGCTACAAAGAACAATGACTTGCATAAAGTAACGTTGATACCAGTAAGTGATTCCAGCGACCCTGAATGTGACCCAGAAACCCACTTCCTATTATCAGCCGATGGATCATACGTTGTTGGCGATATTCCCCGACACGAGAAAGCTGAACTTTGAACGGTATCTATAGCAGGCGTAAACGGATTTCTTCGCAACCTTGAAGAAAATACGAAATAGAAAATAACTTTACGCCGCCATGCTTGCAAAGAAAGAATGTATCTACGTTTTTTAGCGACTCAATAAGATCTTGTCATCGTTTGTCAGACGAATATCGGAATATTTTTTTTTACCATATACAAACTTTGTAACTCAAATGTTTTGAACCGACTTCCAAAAAGGAGGAGGTTCTCAATTCGACGGTTTTTTTTTGTTTCATGTATGTCCACAGATTATTTTGAGTTTTCTGATCCGATTTGTGCGATTCTTTTTTATTTCGATGCAACATACTTACCGTTTAGTCCTGTAAAATTTAATTCCGTTTCGCTCAGTAGCTTTTTATTTCATTTTTGTTCTGCGTAGACGAAGACGTCATTCCAATATCACCACTTAAAAGTGAAAAATACAATACTTTATTACCAAAAAATATAACCGACTTCCGAAATTAAGGTTATTTTATACTTTGTAGTGTCTATATTTTGGAATTCGGTTATATTTTTTGGTAAAAAAAGTATTTTTAGGTAATAGAACACAGCGCGTGTTTTAGTCTTGTAAGTAAATTTATGGTGCACCACATTTCCCAATTAAGTAGGTATAAGTCTTATGTAATAGGTTATCTGCCACTACTATAAGTGGCTACTGAAGAAATTCTAATGAAAATACCCTGATATGGATGAACCCAATGATACTTCGCCTGACTTTGGGATTTAATCCAGAACCTCGTGTTCAGCAGTAGCGCTTGGGACTACTAGACAACATAAAAAGAATAGTAGTAGCTAATGGCTAAATATTAACAGCCGCACAGATCGATCTTCAAGGTTAAGCAACGGTTGCCGAGGTTGGTCTGTGGATGGGTGACCATCTTAACATACCGAATTTCCTCCATGGCTCGGAAAGCACGGTACACTATTCCTGGTTGTCATTTGCAGATCTTTGGCAGTCGTTACGGAGTTAGCAGAAGCCAGGATAATATCTGAACAGTCTGGCCAAGGAGTACCGTATTACCCAGTTAATGGGTTGTAGAGGTCTAGTAGGCAGCCGCTCCGAAAAATACTGGTATTCAGCTGAATTCGGTTTGACTGGAAACCGATCCCAATATAGTTGGAAAAAGGCTAGGCAGATGATATAACATATTAAGAAAATTCATCGTATACTATTAGCTCCAAAAACTAAACCACCCTAATTCCCGGTACTTACACAGAATCAAGTCAACTGCCTTACCTTATCTGCGGACCCTACATCCATTACGAGTTACACTAAAGACGCTGCTCCACAACAAGAGGCTACATTCAGCTTACTCTACTAACTCATCTGGACACATCCTAATCTCGTTGACAAATGAACTGGACCAACGGCACAGCATTATCTTAGTACTGGAAGAAGCGATACCTTAGCCTCACAACACATCGCAAAAGCAGCCTTTGCTTTTGAACAAGAGGGTTGAATTTGTTATGTAGGATTGTTGGACGAAAATCTGCCATTATGTCGTATGAGCGTAGGGGGCGTTTAAGTGAACCCCGGGGGGGTTAATCAACTGTTTACACTACAAGATAACAGGCGAGTAGATTGCTCATAAAAACCCTTCCATATCCCTGATATATGGCGAGGGGTCGACTCTTGAAGATTTAAATTGTTTTTGAAATGAATGTCTTGGTTTGCTCAAGCTATTAATAACCTTTGTTGCGTAATTAAATTAAAGGGATTAATAAAAAATCACTGAAATGGTAAAAAAGTGTTTTCGCAACGTATTTTTGGTATTGCAATCAGTTCAATATAAATTATGTAAACAAGAGACTTCAATGCCTCGGGTCGGCACGAACTTTTAATAAATTTCCATTATCAGAAAAACTCAACATTTCCAAAAATGTTGTCAATCCAACACCTACTTTATTTACCTAATTAACCATTGATAAATAACCACAAACCACAATAATATAACCACTTAATTATCTTCACAATTCAAATAACTAACCATAATCACAGTACTGTCTCTAAACTAGTTGAAACCGAGGGAAGCCAGTTCAGAATTACAATGGCGAACTTTAAAATAAACTTGGCTTGCCCAGGAGTAATGTTAAACGTCCCGGCCAGGCGGGCTGGGCTTGAAATATCACTCAACTTACCAACTAGCCAAGCCCGACTTTTTTCACGACTTTTTATAACTGTCATAGTTCGAGGACCGACTTTGATCTTTGTATGGAGTGTTTTTGTTCGACACAAGCTGAGGGAGCGGGTTTATGAAGATTTTCCCGAGTTTTTAAGGGTGTTGTGGAGTCCCGAGTTTCTTTAATAAATGGGAGTTGAACGATGAATGGAAAAGCTACCCCTTTTTTCTTTGTTTGAAATAGTTAATGAAAATATGAGTTCCATATAACTAACCGTTTGTTGTTGAATCTGTAACTCTAGTTGTACGTTTACTTTGCGTTTCGTCAACGAAATTTTCAATCAAAGCAGTTTTAATTTAATTGAAGAAGTTTAGATGTTTATTTATCTGCAATCCTTGACTGTTTATCAGCTCACAATTCTTAATTATAAGTTATACTAGCGAACCACCCCAGCTTCGTCTAAAAGAAAAGGGCTGCTCACACTTATTCAGCTTATAGCTATAGATCACAACGATTTTGTATGAGACGTTCAGTTTTCCGCGTCTATTCAACTTTATTTATTTATTTATTTAACTATTTATGTACACACATTTAACAGGAACAAGAGAAGAAGGAAACAGAAAAATAGGTACAAAGGTGATGCTTATTTCTAAAGAAATCTCTTCCAGCATACCTGCGAAAGGAGAGTAGAGTAAAAAGAGATGTAGACATTGTGTGCAAAAGTTTTAAAAAGCTAAAATGAAAATAGTAAATTTTAAATATTAGGTACGTACAATACATAGATAACAAACTAATATACATATTATACTAAATAATATTAAAATATAAATATATATATATAAATATTAATATATACTTATATGCAACTATGACGAGAAGGAAAGATAGTGTTCTTTCAGTTTTCTTTTAAAAATAGCAAGAGTGTGGCTCTCCCTAATGTCAGGCGGTTACGAATTCCACAACCGTACCGCATGCACAGTGAAGGAGTAGGAATAAAAATCGGTAGAGTGGGGAGGGGATTTTAGGAGATTTTTAAGATGTGACCTGCAAGGCGCATACTTTCGTGGCAAACAAGTATAAAATGAGGACAAGTGTGATAATATCATGCGAGTGCTATCGATAGAGTTCAGTGCTATTACTATTATTTTATTTACGACGATGTACGCGCCTGGTAGAAGCAGAACTGCGGGTCTATTCTGTTGACATCTCACTGTTTTCACTTAGATGGAGTGAACGACAAGTGAGCTGATATTCCATCTTGTTTATTTGGTTTGACAGCTCACTTTGAGATCACTGCACCTAAGTGTACACTTCGACATGTTTACACAATCGACTGGCAGTATAAGTGTAAACAAAATCGTTCAGCGAAACACGAATGGAACTGAATAAATTTGAGTAGTCCCTAACAGAGTATATACGTTACAAGCAACCAAGCTTCGTATTTTTTTGGTTCACTCAATTCACATAAAACCATAAATAATAGGTAATACATTAAAACCCTCAAGAATTGCTCCATTCATTGGTAAAAACCATGTATAGTACAGTAGTTTTCGTGTACAGACTAACGCGGTAAAGGGACTCTGGTTTAAAATAGTGATCTATAACTCTAAAACAAAAAGATCACGTCCCAACATAATTATTCCCCCATAAAGCATACGCAGGTAATCTGTGTTCAGGGGTCCCCCAAGGTCGGGTTTACAAACTAATTATTATCAATCCGGTAGCCGGCAGGATAACTCCAGCTAATTAATTTATGGCTATTAACAAATATGGCCCTCGATAAATCCTCACAATTTGCAACATTTATTATTCCACATCCTGCTTTGCGAAAACTAATTTATTGTGAATCTTTGTGAGGGGTCTTTTCCTATCGTGTTTGGTGTTGTATTCGTGTTTACGAGTATAATCCACACCAAACACTCGAAGGAATATTCATCACAGCAACACATACCATGTATGTGTTGCTGTGATGAATATTCCTTTCAAGGTAATTATTCGTTTGAAGGAGAGGCGTAAAAACTTACAGTTTTGAAGAAATTGAGTTTTTTTGATATTTTCCCTTTGTTTTATGCAACTTTATATTGAAAAAATCCAAAAATTGCAAAATAAATTTATTAAGCACTTGAGTTGGCGATTTAACTCTGGAACTGATCATACACTTACGGTACCGAAATTGGAGGAACGTCGTGCAGAGCGAGATCTAGTATTTT
The DNA here is from genome assembly GCA_963859965.1 of Ceramica pisi. Taxonomy (NCBI): domain Eukaryota; kingdom Metazoa; phylum Arthropoda; class Insecta; order Lepidoptera; family Noctuidae; genus Ceramica; species Ceramica pisi. Next base: position 22,633,811 of record OY982544.1, read on the forward strand.
TATATAAAATTTTTAGAAGCCAATTGGACTCTCCTTATCTTCTCAGCAAAATAAATTTTGGATGTCCACGCTTAAATTCACGCAAGAGAACTCTCTTCCAAATTGGGTTCTCCCGAACCAATTACGGCAAGAATACTTTTATTAAAAGAGCATGTCGTCTGTACAACGACATAATCTCACTGAAAGACAATCAAGACTTAGATATTTTTCACCTTTCTTTACCCAAATTTAGGTTTTGTATAAGAAATATTTTGGCATAGAAATTTATACATTTAAATAATAAAATGTTAAATAACATTCAAATTCTGTGACTTCACTAAACTGTGTGAACTTCTGGTTGTTGTTACGTTAAGGTTGATTTACGTGTATAGTAATCTGTGGAAACTATTTCTGGATTGTGTTGAACTAATTGTTTACATGTGTTATTGCATCTGTTTGTTAAATGAAATGAAATGAAATGAAATGAAATGAAATGAAATGAAATGAAATGAAATGAAATGAAATGAAATGAAATGAAATGAAATGAAATGAAATGAAATGAAATGAAATGAAATGAAATGAAATGAAATGAAATGAAATGAAATGAAATGAAATGAAATGAAATGAAATGAAATGAAATGAAATGAAATGAAATGAAATGAAATGAAATGAAATGAAATGAAATGAAATGAAATGAAATGAAATGAAATGAAATGAAATGAAATGAAATGAAATGAAATGAAATGAAATGAAATGAAATGAAATGAAATGAAATGAAATGAAATGAAATGAAATGAAATGAAATGAAATGAAATGAAATGAAATGAAATGAAATGAAATGAAATGAAATGAAATGAAATGAAATGAAATGAAATGAAATGAAATGAAATGAAATGAAATGAAATGAAATGAAATGAAATGAAATGAAATGAAATGAAATGAAATGAAATAAAACAAAATAAAATAAAATAAAATAAAAACGTATATGCATTTTTAGTTAACCGCGTTATTTTTCAATTTAATTAGTTTTCTATACATATTGATCGAGTACATTTTAATTTTTTCTTAACAAACAACATTTAAAATAATACTACGCCTGACACCGGCGTAGTATTGTTATTTAGGGCAGGATCTAATGTGTGTGGTAAGGGCTCCAGAGAAAAGAACCTCCTCACACACAATACGAGCCATAAGGAGCCTTGTCTTCTTTACTGATACAGAAGGCAGTACTCCTCGACACAGCTAGTTACAAAACCGCGTAACGTCAGCTTTGACAGATGGTCGTCAAAGCTTTTGGCAATCAGGCCGTTGGTCGTAACGACAATCGTCATAATGACAGCCACATTCCACATGTCGACCACCTCGTGTGTTAAGTCGAGATACTTGATTTGCTTCCCTTTCTCAGCTTATCCTAAGAAGACCTTAGAGGTTTTGAAATGGCTAATAATTGTAAAGAAAATATTTTTTTGGCTCAGTCAATTCTGTTTCTAGTAACTCACAATAAATCATACTCTCAAATTTCACAAGATAAATGGTGCAAACCTGTAAGTTAATTTATTCAATACCGCAAAATTTACAACAGCTGAAGCATTCAATAAATATTTAGGCAGAATCTATCTTAAATAAGGATCTATAGACAAAGGCCAAATAATGGTAGTCTTAGGGAGCCAAAAAGTCTTCAATATTTTACCCAAAGACCAGATGACCGATAAATTTGTTTGTTATAATGAGTTTCGATACGCTCGTAAATTTTAAACCACAGCTAAGTAACCAAATTTAATAATATAACATGTATATCTTATGCGGAACGGGATCTTGGTAGGGTTGAACGGACTGATCTTATTTTGTTTTAAATATTTGGAGGACAAACATTTTCTTTCTATATTTGAGCCATTTGCCTGAAGGTGTGTTCATTAGCAAAAACATAAGATTGTTTATTGATATAAAATGTTTGATATCGTCTGAATTTTTTGCCTTTCTAAATATTGTGTTGTAAATGATACATAATGTTTTGTTAACAGGTCAGAAATAACTCTTTCGTAAACGACAATCCCTTATGTCGAATATTATGTATTTAAAGTAAAAACAAGAGGTTTGAGCTCTCGGACCCCACGGGCCAAGAGTTTCCACCCCAAACGGCTCAAATATGTAGTTGCCAATAAGGCTACTATATTTCCGCCGTTATGTCGAATTAAACTAAATGTGGCTAGTGTTTTCCAGATGATTCTCCTGAGAAGAATATCCGAAACAAACCCAGAGCCTCTTTTAAGGTCGATCCAATTCATTTATTATTCAAAATAATCATATAATTTGAGAACAATGCCGTTTATATTATCCGTTGAGACTAGGTAGACACAAGACCTAAAACTAACATTTTCATTTTACTGTTGAGAATATTCTAAAATTTTTAATGATGTATACATATCACACATCTTAACGTCTTAACTACTGCTCGAAAATTCATGAAGAAGTAGGAGCAATATATCAAATCATTAGCTCCGCTTTGCAGCTCCATCTTCCTTCAAAGGAGATGATTAGAATAATAATGAGTGCAATTAGAATACAAGACAATGATAACGATTGTCTCAGACTTGTGAACCCTAGGTGAGGTGCAATTATGCTGTGCAGACATAATTTAATGTCGGCGTTACATAGTTCGCGCGCAGTTGCCTCATACCTCTAAACCGACGAGCAATGACATGGTAGACATGGTGATATATCTTTGAAATTTTAATGAACTTCAAAAGTTTGTAGTGCTTCATAAGTTGACATACAGAATGGTTATATTAAATCTTATTTTTTTATCTTAATGATAACTTATTAATAATACTGGTTACTGGTATAAAATTGAGCATCCTATGTTGCTTCAGTAGGTATAGTCAATGCCATCCACATTCGTTCAACTGTGATCTATAACTTCTTATTGTGTGAGCAGTAAGGTCTAACGTCCCCACACATTCTAGTGTCAGAGTTTCTAAACTGCGCCAAGGGCTCAAGGGCCTCTGACATGGTTAATACTATATTAACACTAGTAGTTCCTGAGATTAGCGCGTTCAACCAAACAAACAAACAAACAAACAAACAAACAATCAAACAAACAAACAAACTCTTCTGCTTTATAATATAAGTATAGATTTGGAGGCCGGGAGCACTGGCTTATACGTACCATCCGAAGTACATCTTAGCCTGCTCTGTCCTAGCCAAACTGGAAAACAACTTTAAAAAGTATGCTATCCCATGGGAATCGAACCCACGACCACCAGGTCACAAGGCAATCGCCTAAACCACTCGACCACATTTTTTTTTTAATTCAGACTTTTATGAACCAGCCAAGTGCGAATCGGATTTGCGCACCGAGGGTTCCGTACAAACCTGTAGGTATATTATAAGCAAAAGTTGCGTTTTACGATTAATGACGTAAGAAAACTACTTACTAGATCTCGTTCAAACCAGTTTTCCGTAGAAGTTTACATGGTAACATACATGGTCCATCATAATATTTTTTTTTTAGTTTCATAATTCTCTTATTTTAGAAGTTACAGGGGGGGGGGGGGGACAGGGACACACATTTTATCACTTTCGAAGTGTCTCTCGCGCAAACTATTAAGTTTAGAAAAAAAATGGTATAAGAAACTTCAAAATCATTTTTGAAGACCTGTCCATAGATACCCCACACGTATGAGTTTGATGAAAAAAAAAATTGAGATTCAGTTCTAAGTATAGGGACCCCCAAAATTATTTATTGTTTTTTTTTTCCATTTTTGTGTGATAATCTTAATGCGGTACACATAATACATCTACTTACCAAGTTTCAACAGCATAGTGCTTATAGTTTTGGAAAAAAGTGGCAGTGACATACGGACGGACAGACAGACAGACAGACATGACGAATCTATAAGGGTTCCGTTTTTTGCCATTTGGCTACGGAACCGTAAAAATCGATACAGAATTGGTTAAAAAAGGTGGTAAACAAATAATCCTTTTTTTCTTCACTATTAAGAAGACCATTACAGGATTTAATATTTTTCAGCAAAATATAATTCTAGTCGTCCGCCAATAATCTCCGGCTTGCCACCCCTGGCAGACAGACGTCGTTAGGCGCACCGGGCGCTACTAAATAAAGTCGGAGGATCGGCTACATTCTGTTGCTTCATATTGCTGCCAGCAACTTAACCTTTCCATCACATCCAACCGCAAGCTTATTTGTTTCAACCACACAATTTCCGTCCATCAAAATTTTCAGGAAAAGTTTGTGATGGCACGGAAGTTTATGGACATTTTTTTTGCCTCAAGATTTTAAGTTCGACTTTTTTTTATACATGCAACTTAATTTTGAACACAGACTGCTGTTTGAGGTAAAGTTCTGAAAAACCAACTGCAGAAGACCAATCCCAGTTATTAAAAGCGGTTGTAAGTTAGACACCACAATAGTAAGTAGGCATGTTTTTATGAAATTAGATCATTTCCTATTGTCAGAGACCATATATATTCATCAGAAAGCTTAAAGTCACCCAAAAAGCAATGGAAAAGGATGTGCCTAAAATGTCTAAAGTGATCGGATCACTGATAAATCAGTAATGAAGAGAACCGCAGAAGATCCAAGGAAATCGACATAGCCCCAAAATCACCAATCATAAGTGGCAGAGGGCTTGCAGAACTGATAGTCGATGGCATCGAAAGGTTCTGAAGTGGCAACCACTTACCGAAAAACGCAGCATATGACAGCCTCCCAAAAGGTTGACCGATGAAAGTTGTTGGAGTACCTTGGATGTGAGACGCACAGAAAAAACATAGTCTTCAAAATCATGTGTGCTAGCGTGATAGTACTCACTTGTTTCTTTCTTTTATAAAAGCAACTTCTTAATTTTCATTTTCGATTATGAAAGTATTGTTAAGGCTACAATCATTTGATTATAGCCTGGTGACTCCGGCATCGTTGGCTACACCGGCTGTTCTGTTAAGTCAGCAAATTGGTCGCCGTTGTAACCTTAATATTGCCGACTGGCGCAGATGAGCGGGTTTGAGTCTCTCTCGCACCTGTTGATGATATGCAATCCTTTAATATTAACGAGGATTAGAGAAAACCCGCGCCTTGAGGTAGCTTTGTGGGATTAAGCTAAATATTTATTGCGCATTACAGGTACAATCTGTTTTGAGCCGTAATGTAAAAGCAGATATTTAAATTATGACAAGTTATTTGTTGAAACAGTGCACTTGCCATATTATATCTTCACTACTCTCGGTTGGTAGAGAATTAGGGCATTAAATGTGCATGAAGTCTAAATAAAAATATCCTAATGTAGTATGTATATTATACAAAAATGTGAAAGTTAGTGATGATGGATGTTTAGATTTTATTACTCTTTCATGGTAAAACTACTGATAGGGCATTGCTCAAACTTTATTCTGAATGTCGTTATAAAAGAGGTGGTTTTCCACTATTTTTTAGTGCAGCCCTGAGACACGCACTTAGTTTAGCATACCTACCATTTTATTATTAAGTTTTTACCATGTAGGTACCGTGCGTGTTTTATGTATGTGCTAAATAAAATATATTCTTTCTTTCTTTCTTTCTTTATGAATTTAAAATATTGTTTTGTACGCATATTAATCTTTACCTCGAAAAGCACGTTAAGCTGTTGGTCCCGGCTGTAATTTGGAGAACTTTGGCGGTCTGACACCAATCCACCCACGCCACTCCACGTAAAATACTGGGTTTCCGGTTTGACTGGAAGCCGTCCCGAATATAGCTGGGAAAAGGCTAGGCAGATGATGACGCATAAATCTTTTCAATTAACTTGCTGAATGCTTAATAGATTTCAATGAAAAGTATGCCAAAAATAAATAACATTTTTACTTCCGCAACAACATTTCCGGAAAAAAATAAACACAAAAAATACCTTCACGAATATTTTTCACTTCGTAAATAAATCCGAGAGCCTTCATCCCGTACAATCAGCCACAAATGGTCTATTCCCAGCATTGCAACGTCCCCTTAATGCGGTACATTCTTAAAATGGTAACGAAAGTGGCGTCATGGTGACCCAAAACTTTCAATCGAGCCTTTATCAATATTATCTACAGCGGAACGCCGAAATGAAAGAATCTGGTCCATTCACAAAAAAGGTCCTGGAATGGGAAAAGAAATTTCTCGAAAGCGACCTTTCGGAGATGTTTATCTGTGCTGCCTTTAAGGGCCCGGCTTCTACTGGAACTGTTGGCGTGGGAACAAAGTTGAAAATAGCGAGTTTCTCCATTTCGATTGCGCGTTCTATTTAAAGCGATGATTTTGCTATTCTAGTAAGCTGAGCATTGGATTCAATAGTACAAAGAACGAAATTTTTGGTGGAGGACTCGTGATAAAAGTCAAAGTATACAATTTAAAGATGAGCTCCTGAAACAAGATAAATCTATTGACGAAAATAGCTCTTAATTTTGAGTTTACATAAAAAACAAATACATTTACATTTAATGTATAGGCGAATGCTCTTAATGCCTCCTTTTAACGTTTAGGTATTTTTGTTTTTGCGGTGTTCAAGAGGTCTTTACTTAAAGAGAAAAGGGCCGAGGACGACTCGGTAATTCTTTGAGATATTAAGGCGTAAGTCTGCGATGATTTACAGATTCTGCGATAATTTCGTCCTGGACTTTTCATTTTATCTGCTTAGGCCTTTTTTAGATACTTTTTTGCTGAAGTTGTTATCTCTTTACGCCTTAGTTTTCACAGTAATTAAAAGACCTTGAAATGGAAGATCCTCACTTTAATATGCCTTTGTCTGTAAAGTCTAGAATATTTTGTATCCGGTTTATTCATTTAAAATATATTTTGAATTTAAGCAAAGTCTAAGTGTTCACTTAAAGTAAACTATTTAAAGGCACTTTACATTATCGAGATAGAACAGCCAAAAACATAAAGCTAGTTGCATGCTCAAAGCGTAGATCTCTATGGAGAAGAACGAGCAAGAAACTCCAAGGACACTCTTCTAAATCAGTAAATAATTACAAATAATGGTAACATGTTGAAAATGTTGATTCATATAAAAGTTATACAGGTTGTCCCAGAACTCAACGTCAAGCCGGAATCGGGTGATAGGACAAATCATAATAGTTACCAGAAAAATATTTAAAAAAATCTTAGTTAAGTATTTTTAAAAATTTTACGATATTTCTTTTTTATTTCGAAAAATGCACACCTGTTATAATGGTTTTGAGCTCCTTTAGCTACAAATCTTTACTTTTTTCGTTTTGTTTTTAATAATCTTGAGTAGTGCTTGTGTAACCTGTTGTTTGAAATTCTAAGTTATTTTCATTTTTCGAAAAAAAAAAAACAAATTATTGTAATAAAAAAATACATTATTAAGATTTTTTTATATTTTTCTGGTAACTATTATGATTTGTCCTATCAGCCGATTCCGGCTTGACGTTGAGTTCTGGGACACCCTGTACAATACTAAAGAGAATTATAATCTAAAAAATGCATACGTCAAGACGTAAGAATACCATTAAAGGTGGATTTCACCAATGAAACTGATCGTGATCAAGCTGCGTTCAAGAGTTGACAGTGTCAATATTCCATACAAAATAATGACACTGACAGCTTTTAAACGCGGTTCATATGCTGATAGCGTTCAGTTTCAGATTGATGAAATCCGCCCTTAGGTTTTTATAAACGTCTCTAATTAATTCTACTAACAAAGCGTAACACATCAACGTCATCACCTGCCTAGCCTTTTCCCAACTATATTGGGCTCGGCTTCCAGTCAAACCGGATTCAGCTGAATACCAATATTTTACGTGGAGCGGCTGCCTACCAGACCTCCACAACCCAGTAACTGGGTAACACGGTACTCCTTGGCAAGACTGGTCTCAGATTTTCTGGCTTCCGACAATCCGTAACGACTGCCAAATGACAGCCGGGACCAACAGCTTAATGTGATTTCCGAGGCACGAAGGAAACTCGGTATATTAAGATGGTCACCCATCCACAGACCAACCTCGGCAAGCGTTGCTTAACCTTGAAGATCGACCTGTGCGGCTGTTATTATTTAGGTCACACACACACGACGACGACACCGACGTAATTTTGTAAAATAACTCTCTTACACATACGCCATGTAGACGCAAGATAATAATGGGACTAGAGCCAGAGAAAGGGAAATAAGGGACGTCATATCATTTTCCTCGAGCCAAGCTAGGATCCGTTTAGTCTAAATCATGACCCAAACATTCATCCCCAAACTCGCGATAAACTACATCTGCTTATCCGAAAAGGGGTTGAAACGAAATAGAATCATACTTATTCTTACCCGTCAGGTCGTTGGCCCTACACTTCAACCCTACAGCCCTTTCGTCTAATTACAAATTAATGCTTGTTACTTTCTTTAATGAAGGTCTAAGGGAGTCCTTAATTATATAAAAATGTTTTCGCCCACTTTTCTTTTGCCAAAATTTGTACGGAACTTGTTACAGAATATCCCCGCTAGTGATGCGAGAATGTCGACAGATTGATTATCGATAAAAAAGGAGCGTGTATTGTTTCGCGCCTGTCGATAAACGTTTGGCAGGTAAAATTTTGTAGATATTTTTTACACGTGTTTTGGAGTAGCGGGTGCTGTGAATTTTTTGATAATCAGGCGCTGATGGTTATTCAATACCTGCAAATTTAAACCTATTATGCAATTTGTGTTATATTTAAAAAAATGACAAGGATGTTGGAAATTAATTTAAACGGTTTAAAAGAGCCTAAATTAGAATAGAATAGTAAAGAATATAACAATATATTTATTTGCTTATAAAAATGGTATAAGAAAATGATAGAATACAAAAAATTACAAGAGCATACGTGTTTTTGCTTAAGAGCGTGTATTCCGTCCACTAGCGCCGCCAATCGTTTTTTATTAATTGTGGTAAATTTAAGACAAGTAGATAAAAAACCGCTCTGTAGTGTTCTGAAGAAATGTATTTATTATGTTTTGTACTTTAGAACATAAATAGTTGCCAAAGTCGATATTTTTGCTAAAAGTGGCCACTTTTAGCAATAATTGCCGTTTTGGCTATTTAGTCATGAGTTATACAGGGTTATTTGTAAAACACCAGAAACCTCTTAGGCAGTGAAAGTACACATGATTATAAGAAACTTTTGTTTTGGTAAAACTCCGAAATCTCGAAAAAAATATCAGCTGTTTCATACAAAATGCAGTATTTAGCCAATGAAAATGTATGAAACAGCTGATATTTTTTTCGAGATTTCGGAGTTTTACCAAAACAAAAGTTGCTTATAATCATGTGTACTTTCACTGCCTAAGAGGTTTCGGGTATTTTTTCAATTTCCCTGTATATTAAAAGTAGCTCTCAAAAAATAATAGATACATTTCTCCAGAACACTAAAGAGCGGTTTTTTATCTACGTGTCTTAAATTTTCCACAAATAATAAAAAACGATTGGCGGCGCTAGTGGACGGAATACACGCTCTTAACAGTGATAAGCGTGCTAAATTTTTCAAGAATATTTGTTTTTATTTTTTGTTAAAAAGTTCTAAGACACCATAAAGCTATGACTACATAACCATTTATTGACATTTATTACCTTTATTAAGAAAATATTTAACTTATTAAGCGTAAGACAAAAATGAAAGAATCCCACGCATCACTAGATCACTAACGGACTCCTCCAAAAAACTTAAATACGGTTAAAAACTCCTTTATTTATTATAACTTGCCTGTCCTCAGGCGTCTTTTAAAAGTTCATCATTTCTTCGGCAAAATGTCTCCATTCTCAATTATTTTTTTCTGCGAAACAAAACCGGAATAACATTTGAAAGTCGAACGCGGAAATGTCAAACTGTGATTGGATGTGAATAATTTTAGAACATCGGTTTTCCCATTGGCTTTCTTTGTAGCCGTTTCAAGAAAAGCTGAAAGATTGATCTTCCAATTTGCCTTGTAGGTCAACTTCAAATAGATCGAGAGTTATTTTTGATTTTCATAGAAAACATTAAAACAGAAACCCTTATTAGTGCAACGAATAGTTTTTCTACGTCTGGTAAGAATTACATTAGTTTTTTTTTTTTTTTGCAGGGAACCTAAATCTTTTTTCTTATATAAAAGTAGCTTAGTTTTTTCTTTACAACATCAGATATCTGTCAGTGTGTCCAGCCGAAATCTGTTCAGTCGTTATAGAGATTAGCCGAAACAAATAGACAGACTAAAAACTACTAAAATGTATTATTTTTTTTGTTAAAAGTGAGTAAAATTTAGTAATGAGCTGTTGTTTTGATATTGTAAACAGAATGATCATTTGCCTGGCTTTGTCCCAACTATATTGGGATCGGCTTCCAGCCAAACCGGATTTAACTGAGTACCAGTATTTTACGTGGAGCGGCTGCCAACTAGACCTCCACAACCCATTAACTGGGTAACACGGTACTTCTCGGTAAGTCAGATTTACCTACTAGCTTCTGACTATCCGTATCGACTGCCAAAGATCTACAAATGGCAGCCGAGAACAACGGCTTAACGTGCTTTCCGAGGCACGGAGGAAACTCGATATGTTAAGATGGTCACCCATCCACAAACCAACCTTGGCAAGCGTTGCTTAACCTGGAAGATCGACCCGTGCGGCTGTTATTATCTAGCCACGAGTTCCATAAACAGATGCTGCAGAAGTTTCTATAGATATAATGATCAGGCGATTTTCCTACTGAAATTATATAGGTACTGAAGAGCAACTTCATAATTTCCTGACTACTCACTGCGAATCGTTATGGATCGCCCAGACAATAGCCGTGATTGATGATAATAATGGACAATGCATGAAACATGTTTTTTTTTATATATTACTAGCTGATGCCCGCAGCTTAAGAGGAAGGTCTAAGTATATAATTTGTCGAGCGGGCGACCGCTAGACAAATTATATACTTAAATGTCCTCGAGAACCACTACGCATTTGTGAAAATAGCATGAAAATCGGTGCAATAGTTTTTGATTTTATCGCAAACAGACAGCTAACAGACAGACGTGGCGGAGGATCTGTAATGTTTATTGTATGTAGCCACCAAATTCATTGAACACGACTTCTGATATTAATCACTTCTAAATTAATGTAAGTTTTCATAAAGTTGTTACTATCACTAAATAGACAGCGGTAAGGTTTTATCGTAGAGGGAAAAAAGTACTAAGCAATCTTAATTTTCTGATATAATTACGTAGTACCTACGTTTGATAAACTTCTGGTATTCGATTTACACTTATTTTCTAATTAAAAATGATACAATACCATTTGTTCCATAAAAAGGAGATTAAAACATATTTCACGAAAATTAGAAATCATGTACAATCTGTTTCACGCGATGATAATAAGTTATGCTTCATCTTCTTTAAGTAAATTTATATAATATTCGACAGTAACATATATAAAGCTCATCTATTTTCCAGTGGGTCAGGGACTATTCGAAAGAGATACGGCGGATATCCGGAACACGAAGTGCAATGAAGGAACATGGATGGTTTTCATTCAGTAAAAGTCTGACACTCCCTCCCGTTCCGCCCTAAGCAAGAGAAATGCCAAAATGTCAAAATCTAAGAGGGTCAATTCTACTAATTTTTAAACAACTTTCGCATTCGTCAATCGCAAACTGCAGTGCTATTCTGTAACAACATTTTCGTGTCTCGACAGCGGAATACGAGGTGAGTTTCAAATTCGTATAAATATAAGACCTTATGATGTGTGAAATAAAGTTCACTTTGTAAGCTTAGTCACTCAGGTGAAGTAGATATCGAAATGGTTATTTACAGAATAGACTAGCAGTTAAAGAAGGCACAATTTTCATTCGTTTTTGTCAGATTGCGATTGAGATGCGAATGTGAAAATTAGTAGAATTGGCACTAAGGAATTTATTACGTGACATTAAGATAGCGTTTGACAGCGTCTGTCAATCTCATTTGTTTTTGACGTTTTGACAATCGCCACCGCCACCGCCACGCTACCGTCACCCACCGCCGACAGAATGTCACGTATCTAGAACTTCGAGTGCTAATTGTACCTACTACTCATTTTCAAGCAATGTTCGCATTTATATCTCAGTCGTAATCATCAAAAAAATAATGTTTCTTTGACAGATTGCAACTGAGATACGTTTGAAACGTTAGTTAAACTTTACGGGAATTATTGACCTCTGATTATATAGACCAGTAATACTGACCCAACCATTAACAACATCACCAGTAAACTTGCAAAAGGAGGACAATATGTCTTTCTACCTCATTAAAGACTTGTTTTAATTCAATACAAACTACAACACACATATTATGATAAAAGGAATCATCCATTAAAACCGTCCCTCCGCAGTTCGTACAAGCTGCTCGTCACAGATAGGGCAGACAGAGGCCGCATTGATTGATGACAATAATGGACACTGCATTGTAGTCACAGGCCTTTTCCTTCGCATTATAAGCTAACGTTGTGTCTATAACGCGTTTGGTGTATCTAGGTGAAATGTGGGAGGTGATGTGTCATGAAAACGATTGGATGCCGATCGATTCTGAAAAACGACCGGTGTAAGCAGCATGAAGTAGAGCTGGGTGGCTCGCCATCCGATCAGAACTTGGCCTAGGTTGTCGGCGCGTTTTGTTAATGTGCGTTTCAAAGAGATGTAGACTGAGGGTCTGTGCTTGCCAAGTTTGCGGAATTTCTTTGGAAAAGTCACCAGAGCCGCTGGAACGCAAAGGGCAATAGGGAAAATTCAAATTTTGAATGTTGTTTTGGTCGTAATCCACGTTTAGGGGATGCCGAACATAAACATGGCGCGGCCCAGGTGGTGATCGACGTCCACGGCCTCCATCACATTGTGATACTTACCTGGAACTGATCCTTGAGATAATCCAGCCGCGCCTTAAGGATGCAGCTCTTCGTGAAGACATGAGCACGACGTGGCCGAGATGGTTGTCGAAGTCCACGACCTCCGACACCTCAAGTTACTTATCTGGAACTGGTCCCTGAGATGATCCAGCCGCGCCTTGAGGATGCGACTCTGTGTGAAGACGTAGGGCGCCCAGAGTTGACGTAGTCGTTTGATGATTACAATCCTTAGAAAAAAAGGGAGTATGAAGTGAGTTGTTGCTAGGAGTTGACAACTCACTTCGAGCTCACTTATATATAAAGGTGAATCGAACGATACTACGTAATAGCTCAACTGATCGACATATTTAATGATAAGATTGGCAAAGGGTATGCTGATAGGCTACAAAGCGATTCGTATCATATTTTTGGCATTTGTGTCCATGTGGATACAAAACCCAAATGTTATAGTACTAGCTTTCTCGTTTCTGAGTTCTTTGCATATTCACGGACTATAAATAGATGGTGTAACCTTTTTATCGCTGAAAATGATCGCAACTGGAACAGTAATTCCAGAGATTACCTTTTACAAACATACTTATAAACAAACAATTTTATCTGTTTACAATATCAGATGACCACCAAAATTTTGCCAAATAAAATTTGTATCTACATCCATAATTATACATATAAGCATAACTAGAATTACTTCTGAATTATTTCAATCGTTATGAGCGCACGTTCTATTTAAATTCCATGAAACCAAACAAATATTCGGGAAATCTTTCAACAACTGCACAATTTCAAGACGTAACACACCATTGTTTGCCTGCAGCCTAAAGCACAGTCCACACTGCCCGTCAGAGATACGAGTAGCAGACAGTCGCAGAGCTCGTGATTGATGGATGGAAGTGCCAATGATGCAGTGTGCACGCCCTTTTGTTAGCGCAAACGAGTTCTATTCGAACTAGACTTACACTCAGCAACTTTGATAATTACACTGGAATATGTACAGTCAGCTAAAAAAATTTATCAATATTTTGTTTTTCTAAATTTATATTTTGAGCAAAATATTAACTTAAATTTAGAACAGAGGGCCAATTCTACTATTTTTTTAAAAAACTTTCGCATGTCAATCGCAAACTGTCAAAAAAGACTTATTTTTTTGAAATTGAGATGCGAATGTGAAAACTAGTAGTTTTTTTTTTTTTTTAAACGTTGCCCCACACTAGGAATTTCTTCTGTATCGTGGGTGTGTTTACAAACATACAAAGTCACATACACAAATAACCAGACCCGGAATAACTATCTGTAGGCAATATACTAAAAAATATTTGTTCCGTGCGGGAATCGAACCCACGACACGCGGCGCAGCAGCAGATCGCTCAACCACTACGCCAACCGTGCCGTCAGACAGAATTGGCCCTCGGATTTAATATAAAAAACAAAGTACATAAATCTTTTGCTAATAGAGGTATATATGACGTATTACTGTCTAATTGTCAATGTCAAAAGGGGTGTTTCTAATCATTCTATGTCAATTCAGTCAGTCAATTTTGTCGCTGACTATCTCGGTCCCATTCAAGGGATCACAACGCTGATTGCTTTAATGCGTATTAAAAGCTCTTCAAAAAGGCCTTTCTACGAAAAGCGGTATTATAGAATATTCAACTGCACTTTGGTTGACATTTAAAAACCTTTCAGACAAAATTCATAGAAAAACTAATAATGGGTGATCTTTAAGCTTCTTTTTAGCTCCATACTAGAAAATTATTACAATAGTCTATTATTGTACAATGTTAGGAGTAAACCCAATAAAATTCACGATAGAAAACTGTCTAGATGTCAGTTTTTTGTTCATTTACGTTCTGTAGTACTTTCTCGGTAAATTCTTATTTAGGTTTCATTTTGATTTTTCCATTCGAATTCGAATAAATCGACTTTTAAACCACTGTACCCAAAACTAAAGATAAATGAAGTAACATTTTGTTTTCTTATTTTATTTCATTTTCGTTTTGGAATAACTGTCACATCTATTTGAACTATAGGCTAACTAGATACATGAAGACAAAACCCTCGGCAACAGTTCTCCACACCCCACAAACAGAGAACATTCAAAACACCGCATGAATACACGTCTAAACCAAACTAAACCTTGGAAATTCACCCTCCATCCCATATCGAATCACTACACAGGCAAGCTTCGTCCTTCCTACATTCTACATTCAGCATACATCGCAGGCCGGTCCAACAATTAATCCGATCCTTAACAAAAAACCGCTCGGAACACAATGGAGGCTGTGTTCTCGGCTCACAAATGGGCAACAAGCTCTTCCCATTATCCGCATAAATTGTTAGGGAATCATCTTTGTCCCGGGCCTTTGTTCGGCAGCTCTTCACCAGCTCTGGTCTTCATTAAGTTAATTATGTCCCGCCTTTGTGTGGAGTGCGTATGACCTCTTGGTACGAGGCTGTGTGGGCTTTTTTAGATAAATGGTCGAGGTAATGTTGGTTTGTGTTATTTCGCTTTAGTGATGAAAAAGTCGGGTATTATGTTATAAGTGATGTTGTAATAAAATCTCTCTGTTATAAACGCGTTTAGTAAGCGGATAGTTGGTGCAGATGGATGTATGGATGTTTGTGGGTTACGCAAAAACTCTGAATTTTGATCAAACTTTACAGTAACATAATCTAATACATCGGGATTACAGATTATGCTGCAGTTTAATAAACAGGAAATTACTTATTCAAAGCGGGCGGATCCGCGAACACCAGTCAACAAAACGAATTATATAGAGCTAAGAAATCAAAATAATATGCAAAGGAAGAATCATTTATAATCTACAAAAATCTTCTTCCTTTCTACATTATTGTGGGATGTACTAACTTCAGCTATCTTTTTAGTAATTCCATTCAGCGTAATACACTGCAGCTGACATAAAAATGATTAAATTTCTGTTTTTAAGAAAAACAAACTCGGAATTTGTTTTAAACTTAATTTTCATTCTCCTCACGTAGAAAATGTAGAATACGAAATAATGCACCCATGGATACAATCCTTGTAATCCACAAAACTTAATTTAAAACTGCACACTGCTATTATCCACGAAAAAAGGCAGGAAAATCCTCAATGTGCAAACACGGTGAAATTGCACTCAAAGAAATTCCGACTTCTAGCTCAGTCGTTACTCGTGTTTGAGTAAAATTCTTGTTTCCGACGAAACCCTGCGTTGGGGGAATATTTGTCAATAAATCATTTTTTCTGCAAATGTTACAGAGAATTCATGTTTATTAAATTGGGACATTCACCTTTAAATTGCTTCTGTATTGAGGTCACGCATTTTTATGATACAGCTTGGGAATTAGTGAAAAAAATCGGAAAAGAGGATAATTTTGAATGGAAAATGGTACAATCTTTCAATCAAGTCGAAATGATGAATGAAGTCATTAATTTTCTTCTCAATTTGATGTTTTTTGAATGAATTAATATTAACTAGTAACTTCAGTAGTTTGAAAACCGTTGTTAAACATAAGGCCATTTCAAGAATAAGATTTCGTTACATACAATTCAGTTCTTCCTGCTGTGACTGTGTTTCAAGACATGGTTTTTCAAATAGACCATAAAAGCCACTGAGCTTTGAGTTTATTTGTGTTTTTCTCAGCTAGGAAACACCTGCCTCATCTAGCTAAAATGATCAATAACGAATTATGTGTAAAGATGTTATTTTTAGGGTTCCGTAGCCAAATGGCAAAAACGGAACCCTTATAGATTCGTCATGTCTGTCTGTCTGTCTGTCCGTCCGTATGTCACAGCCACTTTTCTCCGAAACCTTGAGACCTATGCTAATGAAATTTGGTGAGTAGATGTATTTCGTGAACCGCATAAATATTTTCACACAAAAATAGAAAAAAAAAACAATAAATTTTGGGGGTCCCCTTACTTTTTCTTTTTTTTAAGTTTCTTGTGTGTACATAAATAAATAAATAATAAATAGAACTGAAACTCAAATTTTTTTTTTTCATCGTATCCATACGTGTGGGGTATTTATGGATAGGTCTTCAAAAATGATATTGAGGTTTCTAAGATCATTTTTTTCTAAACTGAATAGTTTGCGCGACAGACACTTCCAAAGTGGTAAAATGTGTGTCCCCCCCCCTTAACTTCTAAAATAAGAGAATGATAAAACAAAAAAAAATGTATGATGTACATTACCTCGTAAACTACCAGCGAAAATTGGTTTGAACGAGATCTAGTAAGTAGTTTTTTTTTAATACGTCATAAAACGTAAATCGCAACTTCTGCTTACGGAACCCTCAGTGCGCGAGTACGACTCGCACTTGGCCGGTTTTTTAGTTACTTTAAAATGAGTTCAATTTTACATTTGTCAGTATAACAACGAGAAAACTATCCCAGACCCCGGAAGCTCCCCACCCAGCACAACCACCATTGTCTAGAACTCAATCAAATTAATACGTCACAACTCCAATCCAAACTAATCAGAATATTAATGAGAAGTACGACGACGCGTAATACATCGACGCATGAATATGCATGCGCCGCCACACCGCGCGCCTACGACAAGTAATCTGCGTGTAAGTCGGCGGAGTTTCGCCGTTTCAGTTAAATCTCTTTCTGAATATCATCCGCGGCATGTGTCGCTAATGAAATAATTCTGTCCTACACTTTAATGTGGATCAAGTTTTGGGACAAAGATTAGTGAGTTCGGTTTTTGGGAGACGTGACTTGGGCAGAAATTGGGTTTGATATTATGGACTGAAGAGTTGAAAGAGCGAAAGTGTGAGGTTTCAATGTGAGATATGAAATGAAATGAAATTTATTTATTTGCCAGAATATAGATACCCACTTAATAACGTGGTAACATCATTTTTGTCTCATTATTTTCGACTTAACGAATAGTCGTGCAAATAGTTTTAGAACATTCATAATAATATTATGAAATTACACTGATGTCATAACTCGTCATCAGATAACATTCATCGTCAGATAGATATATTAGCACTACATCAGTCTACTTTAAAACTACCAATAACTTTCTGGATCATCTTTTTCGTGTCCAGTAACCAGAAATGCAGCTTAATACCAATATGGTATATGATATGGATGAACGGCGTGACGGGCGGGCGTTTTAAGGGACTGTCTTAATGTAAAACTTTGACGTTCAAATAGTGCCTAATTTGATTGAATGACTTTTGACTTCGACGACCCAGTAGCTGGGTAGTAAAATAACCCCAGGCAAGGCTAGTGTCAGTTTTCCTAGCTTTTTACTGCTTGTAACTGCTGTCAAAGATGTTCAAATGATAGCAGTGACTTTCTTTTCCGAGGCACGGAGGAGACTCGGTATTTAAAGAATAGGATTGTCATCTGAAAAAAATCTAACGAGTCCGTCAGTGAGATTATCAAAAAACATTTGATCCGTATTTTTTCTTTTGTTACGTAAACCAAAATTGACGAAGATAGGACGCTTTTTATATTCTCAATACGTCACGCCATGGCATAATATAGTTTTGATGCGTTTTGTCTTTGTCAATATTTATCGATTTACAAAAACAAAAAATACGTGTCCATTATTTTTCAATACTCTAACTGACGGACTTAATAAATTTGCAATTTGTTGATGGTGGAAACTAGCCTATGCTCACACATCTTCAGACCGACTTCGACAAGCTTTCGACCTGTGAAGCTAGTTTTATCATTCTGTATCCAAAATTGATTGATAAATGATAACTGATATTTATTCTGAAAGTAGGTTGTAAATAACACTTTTACACGTCAATCTTTTTTGGTCATTTTAAACTAAATGAGGCCGGCGTTTCCCAGCTGACTGCTCTGACAAGAAACGCCAATACAAACTCAGAGGTCAAAGTCTCTTTTAAAGACCATACAATCGTACTGGTGGGATTTTAGTACTTAACGTTATAAAACCTTTATCAACTGCGAATTGATATTAGATCTTTGTGATACTTTTCAAAGCAAGTCTTTCACTGAAGAAAACTATTCATAAAAAAGTCAATACCAATTTCGTGATTCATGACTGAACTTGCATAATTTAATGGCGTGAAAAACTGGATTGATTGGAGTCTAGCTTTGCAATATTAAAATTCTTTCAATGTTTTCACAATTAAACATTTTAAAACTCTATTAATCAGACTTTGTACGCTTGCCTTATTGCAAACTAAAAACAAACTTAAAACTAACTTGATTGAATTGATTTGGTTAGCCAATGAAAAAGTTATAGCTAACTAAAATACAAGTCCGTAAAGCTGCAATGAATCGGCCTAGCCCTTTCCAAACTATGTATATTAGGGTCAGCTTTAAGTCTTATCAAATACAGCCGTATTTTATGTAGAGCAACTTTCTATCGAACCTCCAGGACTGAGAAACTGGATAACAGGATACCCGTTGGCAGATCTTCTGTCTTCTGATCAGCTACGATTGACAAAGATATAATTCTTTTAATAAAAACCGAAGGCTGTTTTAAAAAACCGTCCTACTATACACCTTAATTTTTATTATTTGTCGTTACAGCGGCAATAAAGATACATATTCTGTGAATATTTTATCTGTCTACCTGTTACAGTTCTTGAGATACAGTTCGCTCACAGACGGACGGACGGACGGCAGAGGCTTAGTAAAAGGGTTTCGTTGGTAACCCTTTGGATACGGACCTCTAAAAATTACCCTGTAATACGGATAGAAAATACATTTAAATGACAGACAGATATGAGAATAAAGCATAAGTAACCAATCGCTACGTCCCTTAAAACTTTAAATATTATACAGGAAAATCCCTGCGTTAGTAATTTTGGTATGAAAAACCTCAGAGCGAAAGAAATTATTATTCTGCGGTATATTCGGGTGCTCCACAATATTTATCGTCCGAACAGGAAAATATTCATATATTGTTCTTTTGAAATATTGCCTTTAGAAACTTCAGTCGCTCTAACATTAATATAGAAAATAACTTTTCTACGAGTATTTTTATTGGACGGCGGTTTACGAGTTCAGGGGAGTCAGTAGCTATATAGGAACAGCGACATGGTTCAGTTTTCGAGGTTAAGCACTTGGTGAAGTCATTCTGTAGATGGGTGGCCAATGGCTATCGACTATATGTGGAGAGATGAGGCTCCTCCGTGCTTCGAAAAACACATTAAGGGCGGATTTCACCAATGAAACTGATCCCGATCAAGCCGTGTTCAAGAGTTGTAAAAATCAATATTCCATAAAAAATAATTGCTTGATCGCGTTCAGTTTCAGGTTGATGAAATCCACCCTAAGTCGTTGGTATCATTTGTGAATATTTTACAGTCGTTACGGATAGTCAAATTCCATAAAAATCTGACAGCGGCTCAGTCTTGACAGCTGGTACCGCATTACGCAGTTACTTAGATGTAGAGCTCAATTGACAGTCTGTCCACATAAACTTCGAGTTCACAGCTGCATACTGTAAGGGTGCGTTTTCACCGGAGATGAGCGAAGATGCATAGCAAGGGATGAGTTTTTTAAGAAGACGAACTCGTGGCTAAATACCATCTTAACATACCAAAACTCCTCGGTGGAAAGCACGTTAAGCTGTTGGTCCCGGCTGTCATTTGGAGATCTTTGGCAGTCGTTACGGTTAGTCAGAAGTCAGAAAATCTGACACCGGTATTGCCAAGGAGTACCGTGTTACCCAGTTTACGGGTTGTGGAGGTCTGGTAGGCAACCGCTTCACGTAAGAAACTGGTATTCAGCTGACTCCGGTTTGACTGGAAGCCGACCCGAATTTAGTTGGGAAAAGGCTAGGCAGATGATGATAATCGCTTGCGATGAACGAGGCTCAGAAAATGAAATGATTGTTTTGGTTCTAAGCAAACACATTTCTGGTGGAAACATAGCCTTTGACTCGAAACCAACCCCAAAATAGTTGAAAAAAGGAAAATCGATTGAAAATTCCTTTCATTTATACAGCCTATGTTGCTTTCTTAAATTTTTAGCACATTGTCTCTTCTACGCATAGCTCTTTGTCCCAATGTCTTAGAGTAAGCCGCAAAGACTCAAGTCATACGTAGCCGACTGGCATTTAGTTCCGACAGCTAAACCAGCAGCAACTTATATGTATGTATGTCGCAGGATAATTGGACAAACCGGTTCTTTGCGAATATGTCGCGATTTTAGCAATAAAAAAGATTAAGTTGATTGGTAGACAATGCCATTTAGCGTTAAGTTCACCTCTGTACCACAACTGTGCATAAAGAAAGAATGTTCAAATAAAAAAATATGTGTTCTTTATGTATAAGAAACCGGAATACTGAAAGGCTAAGGCAAGAAGGGTTAGAGATAGTTTATAACATATTTATTCCTGATGTACAGAATATAGTTGCTAACCAATCATCAATTGAGAAACTAGCCAAGAGGATCAGCTGCAGAGTCTTGAGCATCGACACCGAGTTGCTAGCCTGTCGGTTCTCTACCAGTTGCATAATTCTGTTCCATCATTGGACCACAAGACGAACGGCGATGCACCACCGGTACATGGTGGTGCGTGGGAACGCAGTGCAGCACTTTTTGGGACCACAGTGCGTACAGCTAAGGAGTGGAATTCCCTGTCGGAGTCTGTCTTTAAGTCAAGAGTGAAAAGGTTGCTTCGAAGCAAGCGTGATCCATCTTCGACCACATCATCGCTTATCATCTGGTGAGACACTGGTCAAACGCGTGTATATCAATAGTAAAAAAAAAAATACTTACTATGTTCATGATGTATTACTATGCTATAAGCATTCGTTCTCTTTCGTAGATGTTCGCGATTAACATAAGACAAGAGTTTTTGACTTTATTATGAAAAAAGAAATTGAAAATTGTTTATTTGTCCTAAACGCAGTTACATCTTCTCTTATTTGTTACTCTTAGGGCGGATTTCATCAATGAAACCGAACGCGATCAGCTTAAGAACCACATTTACGAGATGTTAGTGTTATTATTTCTACGAGATATTGACAATTCTTACACGCAGTTTAGATGTGCTAGTCATTGGTGAAATTCGCTCTTAGTTGTCGTTAGCTCGAACAAAAACTCTTTTTTTATACAGAACGGGGAAACTCCTGGCCCAAATCTTACCTGATGGAAAGTGATGGTTAGGCCGAAGATGGAAGCGAGTTTCACCCGGAATCCTCTTACACAGAGGAACTGGCTATCATACCTCTAACTGCCGGAACGCAACAATGCTGTTAACATTGTTGTTATGGCGACAGACTTAGACATGATGGTGGTAGCTTGCCAGGCGGACTTAGAACAAGTCCTACCACCAACCAAACTGAGCAAAAAAATTGCCTCCGCTGGGAATCGAATCCGGAACCTCTGGGTCTGAATCAGGTGGTATAACCACTAGACCACAGAGGCGGTTAGTGTCACCTGTATAGCACCACCCGGGAACCACGTGTAGGGATTCGCTGAAGGGTATTCTCCTACGGACGCGGGTGACTTGGCCCCCATAGACATCTTACTTTCCAACAAACGACATTTTATAAAATTTCTAGGATTTTCGTAAAAACAAATTGTTCCTTATATCCTGCGACATAGATGTGGCAGGCTTTACGTCACTCTCACTTGGGAAACGTATTAGTTTTGAGGATTTTAGCGCAAGACTTTGAGTTATTCCGGAATATTCCAAGTTCATTATTTTAAAAGGTACCGCAGACTTACCTTTAAAATTATAGTGAGTAGGAATATAGTTCAAGAGCGATGGCTGAGATTTTTCAGGAAATTAGTTTAGGAAGATCTTTAAGTTATGAAAATTTTGTTGGGTTACCATTTTTTTTTTGTTAATAATGTTTATTTTTAACTAGCTGGCCCACGCATCTTCGTCTGCGTCACATTATTCATTAATAAAATGACTATTAAAAAAATAAGGGTTGGTGATAGCAGGGTAAAAATTTTAGTTGTGAGTATGTATTTTTTATGCCACATAATAGAAAAACTAGCTGACCCGTGCAACGTCGTCTGCGTAACATTTTTCATTACTGCTCCGCTCCTATTGGTCTTAGCGAGATGATTATATAGCTTATAACCTTCCTCGATAAATGGGCTATCTAACACTGCAAGAATTTTTCAAATCGGACCAGTAGTTCCTGAGATTAGCGCGCTCAACCAAACAAACAAACTCTTCTGCTTTATAATATTAGTATAGATATTAATTAGCTGTTTCGCCCGCTTCATCCCTAAGAAATATACTCCCGGAATAAAAAGTCTATATGTTATTCCAAACTATAATCTACCCGTGTGTCAAATTTAGTGAAAATTCTTTTCTACATCCATCGATTCATCCATCCTCACAAAATGTCGCTTTTACAATATCAATAGAATTAAGAGCCAAAGTGTTTCCAGTATTCTTCTATGTTTTGTTCGTGTCGACAGGCTGATCTTTTGTAATATTTATTTATTTATTTAACACTTTCAGCACAAAAAAAAATGTACAGAGGCGGACTTAATGCCATAGGCATAATATTGTTCGATCTTTATGTTCTGGCTACTTGGACCGCTTTACCAGTGGCCACTTTCAGGTCCTGGAAGGAGCAGATTGTTCAGCATATAGGGCAAGACAGCAAGTGGGGTATATGTGAAGCAGCTCACACTGTGTTTGGGATGGGTTTATGATAATTCATTTGGCCAGAATGTTTCTGCAGCTACCAACCTAGGCCTGCAATCAGTTAAGAGATTTCCAGCTATCAGGACAAGATATCCCAAAACAGAATATTCTAATAATTCCAAAAAGTAATTACACTGACGTCAACCTACAAAATATTCACAAAACACAAACCTAATTACCCTACAAAATCCAGTACCTACATCATGTACCAGCACTAAGAAAATTAACCCGGAGCCGGTGGCCGGGCAAAAGTTTGCATTTTATTAAGTTCATCTGCATTAAAATTTATTCAGCACGGTGGGGGCGCCACTGGCGGCCCCAAGTAATTGCTAAGGTAACACTGATTTTATTAAAGCCCTTATTGGATCGCTTTGCATTCTTGAAGCTTCACCTATTGATTTTACTCTGGACAATTTTCCGGTGGTAATTTTATGGCATTTTAATGTTGTTATGTAGATAATGGAGTTACGGTGCAGCGGTGGGGGAAGTAATGGGGTTAGCCACAATTTATCTTGTCATTCCTGGTTGTAAATTGGGTATAAAGTATGAAGGACTTTTAGCAGGGATTACTTAAACAAAAGCAATGGCGATGTTGCTAGCTCTGTAGAACCAAACTTGAAAATCAAGCTGCGTGTTTCCACCAGAGGTTAGCGAGGATCCATTGCGAGGGATGTGTTTGAAACGCAGCCTTAGGGACTGCTCACACTAATTCAGCTCTATTCAGCTTATTCCCATAGAAAACAACCATTTGTATGGAGACGCGTACACATCTATTCAGCTTTCGTGGAAAACTAGTATAAAATAAAATGAGGACAAATGTGTTGTTATCACGCAAATGCGATAGATCAAGTTTAGCACTGTTCTGCCGCTGCCGCCTTCCCACTCTTACGACGCTGTTCGCGGCTGATAAAAGCAGAACTGTATAAGTGTGACCAAAATCGTTCAGCGAATTGCCAATAGATCTGAATAAGTTTGAGTAGTGCCGGTGCCATCTCCACAAGCGAGCAGATTGCGGTTAATTCTCTCAAATATCATAAACTCAACGAGACGATTATTTTCCGTCAGCATATCATTACCGAGTGACCAAAGCGACACATCGCGAGTCACGTCGCATTTCCACAATAAGTCGTATCTCAGTTGCTTTATTGTAAACGTTTTGCTCCTCAATGATACTCGTCATAGGACATCAATATCACCACGATACACTCACTCGTAGAGGTGGCGCCTTGCGCAAGGTTATAGATCGCTCTCCAAATGAATATTTTTGCGTGTATGTTAAACATGGTACAAATTCAAATTCAGAAGTCATTTATTCAAATTAAGCTGAGAGCCAGCACTTTTTGAACGTCAATTTCTACAAAAGACAGTCCCCCAAAACGCCCGCCCGTCACCACTTCCTAGTGTTCTAGCTGTGGAGAAGAAGTGGCCAACAAACTCCTCAGCAACACATCTGTCTGTTACCGTACATAATATCAATGAGATCTCGTGATAATTTATCATAAACAGCCAATTGCCGTCCACTGATGAATGCAAGCCTCCCGGTCTTAAGCAGTCTGCCTTCATCAGCTGCCAGCCACCTTCTTCTTCCTTCTTTTTTGATAATTATTATAAGTCAATAATCTCTGCTTAAACTATCGAAAGAAAAAGGCATGATGTTACAACGGCCAGTGATTGAATAACATTAACGTTTGAGTTTAATTACAAAATAGACATAATTTTAAACGAAGTCCCTTCATCTGCAAAAACTTTTTAATAAATACAGTTTAGTAGGAATTTAGAGAGCCACTATTTAATTAAATTATTTTGTCCAATTTAATATCTTACTTCTAAAATTCTTTAAATTTAGTTTTTATCAGCTCCAGGTTGAACAACATTGTAAGAGCAGGTGCTGAGTTTTATTTCACAGCTCACTCAAGAATTAAGCAAAGCTGAACGCTTCAACTGTGCTGCAGTTAAGAGCTACGGTTCAAACTACGCTTTAAGATACAGCTGGGGACGTAGAAACTGACCCTTTTAAAATAACAACATTATTTAGTGATTCAAGGAAAATTTCTAGAAATGAAAGATGAACTGTTTTAAATCTTTTGGTTCCATTTCACATTTTCGATTCAACCCTTTTCTACCTACACTAAAAAATGGCACTATTATAAAATGAAAAAAAAATCAGAATGTTATCTTCATTTGTAAGGTATACATGAGTATCGTAGTTATAATTCTTTATATTTCCATTTAAGCTAGGCGCGCACTGGTGACCTTTGTCACCGTGACAGTATATCTTTCTGTTGCACTTCATAATTGCGAAAGAGAGAAATGTACTCCTGCCACGTGAACAAAAAGTCACCAGTGCGCGCATAGTCCTATATTAAAACTGTTCCAACTTTCTAACTGACCTTTTGACAGTTTAGTAGTATAAATGGTTAAGTTGAAAAAAAAAGTTTGAGTTTGGACAGTGAAATCATCATTATGAAAGGGTAATACCGTCCAATGATATTTGGTTCCATTAAAACTTATACAACCGACTTCCAAATAAATAAAAAACACTACAAAGTAAAAAATAATTTTCATTTCGGAAGTCGGTGTTTTTGTTAGTTTCTTCGTATTTTGACACCGACTTCCGAAAATTAAGTTATTTTTTACTTTGAAGTGTTTTTTTTTTAATTGGAAGTCGATTGTGTTTTTGTAAAAAGTTTTTTTTTTTCACTTTTTAGTGGTATCCCACACCTAACAACATCATCTGCCTAGCTTTTTCCCAACTATATCGGGGTCGGCTTCCAGTTAAACCGGATTCAGCTGAATACCAGTATTTTACTTGGAGCGGCTGCCTACCAGACCTCCACAACCCATTAACTGGGTAACACGGTACTCGTTGGCAAGACTGGACTACACACACACCTAACAACATCACTGCAAAATCGCAGAAAAGCAAAATACGCAATTTCGATTACTTGGATAACATAAAACCATCATCCAAGTTATCGAATTCCAGCCTGCTATTTCGATTTAAAATCCGAAATTCGTAACCGATTTTGATAAAATTTTAATGGGACTAATCTGCAAGTATATTATTATCCTTTTAAATAAAACAAGATTTTTTCTAATCGGTTCATTAGTGACGGAGTTATGAGGTAACAAATTAATATATAAAAAAAAAACATGCAACCGAATTGAAAACCTCCTCCTTTTTGGGGAAGTCGGTTAAAAAGTAAATACATTAAATTGCGATTCGTGGCAAATCATATCGCCTCGGTGCTAAAAATATATAATTTAATATCACAGCACACTTTTGTTTTGGCTGACATATAATGTAATTAATTAGGCTAACAGCCAATGCAGTAAACACACGAAATATTTGATTCAAGATAAATAGTGCTTTCGGCACTAAATTAGTTTTAGATCATTATTAGTTCGTAGTAATTACTTAATCATAGCTTCGACAATTCGATGAAAACTGATTAAACCTAAATAAATAAATAAATATATATAAGCAAAATGTGCATTTCGTAATATAAAAATTACGAAATATACTGATTGAATCTTAATAGTGTTTATTTTCGAAGCGAAACGATACTTTGAGAGCTATTTTCTGCTGCTGTTGAACCCGTACAGCGCAAAACTTAAGCCCTGACATGTGTAGCCATCTTGAATGGATTTTGAGTAAGTTATTGGCGTGAAGCAGCCCAACATAGTGCCTCCGTGATCAAGTGAAAGCCTGCTGGCTTGAATCACCTTATTGACTGATAAAAAGATGATTCCGTGCTTTGGAAGGCATGTATAAGCCGGTGGTCCCGGCCGCCAAATAGCGGTCGTCAAGTAAACCATGTCAGAGGCCCTTGAGGCACTAGGGTGTGTGGGGTCGTTGAACCTTACGGCACACACAATAAGAAGAAGAAATCCAACAAAGAGAGAAACTGAACGAATAAGGGTAGGTAAGCCATTTGCCAAAAAAATGGATGATAAGAATAATAAGGGTATGTAAGCCATTGGCCAAAAAAATGGATGATAAGAATAATAAGGGTAGGTAAGCCATTGGCCAAAAAAATGGATGATAAGAATAATAAGGGTAGGTAAGCCATTGGCCAAAAAAAATGGATGATAAGAATAATAAGGGTAGGTAAGCCATTGGCCAAAAAAAATGGATGATAAGAATAATAAGGGTAGGTAAGCCATTGGCCAAAAAAATGGATGATAAGAATAATAAGGGTATGTAAGCCATTTGCCAAAAAAATTGATGATAAGAATAATAAGGGTAGGTAAGCCATTGGCCAAAAAAATTGATGATAAGAATAATAAGGGTAGGTAAGCCATTGGCCAAAAAAAATTGATGATAAGAATAAGAATAATTTATTGCGTAACTGTGTATCTTATAAACATTTTTTAGAATCAACAGTTTACCCAAGTCGGATATGCAATACTGACAAAGAAAAGCATTATTGATTATTATTTGTTCTTAAATGTTAGTTGCATACCTGCTTACATCATTTCTTTCCAAAAAATTCATGCAGATTATAATAAACATTATGAAGTATTTTTTTTTTCAATTTAGTTTTCTACATGTTTCCATTTCATTGCTTTATAGCTGTTGGTAAATGATTGTATACACGAATAGCAGTTATGTAAGTACTTTTATAATACATCATATTCTTAACTCTAGGCAAAACTATATCAATTATTTGTATTGGTTGCGAATGTTCTTCTTTGAATTCGATTTTAAATTCAAATATTGCATATTATTCTTAACAAACAAACAAAGCTCCAGTATATAGATTCCAGTGAGTGTTAGGAAGCCCTTCGCTCTGAAAACATCTCATAATGACTCGGTACTGATAGCTAATGCTCTCGAAATAAAAAACATGTATGTACCATCAAACTTAAAAAATATATACTAGTATCGCAACTCAAACATACAATCTCAAAGCGGTATTTCAATCCAATCAAAATTTAGACTTTTAAGAATCGTCAATATCATAAAACTCAAGTGCTCCCATTAAATCTGTCCCAAAGTGTAGGATATCTTTACGCTGCGAAAGCGTCACTAGATGCTTCCTAATTGCATTTCGCCGACTACCCTCTTCCAGATTACTTCTGTTGCAATTTACACGAGGTACCAACTCAATGTGACCCCCTCGCCCCCCACCAGCACTTCGTCGAACGGCTCTTGAGGAGTTCACTTCATTTGTATGCTGGGCTCCAATTAAAATGGACGTCCTCTTACAATCTTAACACGGACCAATTTTAATTTTAAGGAATTGTTCCTCTCCTTTTAGAAATAAGTTTTTAAGTGTCGCAACAATAATTGGATTTATTCTATTACGGGGTCTAAATAGACGACGTTCAAAATCTAAATAGGTATTTACTTTTTGCTTATTGTTTTTTTTGGTCTTTAATATTTCCATTTCAAATGAATTTCTACTGTCAATTTAAAACGTATTACCAGGCTACTTTTCATTTTCATTTAGTAGTAGAAAAAATTGTTTGTATTATTCCAACGAAACAAAGAAAAAAGAAAGATTAGTCCTTGAAAGCAGCATGATACTAATTATTATATTTCTATCTCAAAATCTCATACACAATCGCCTTGTTCAAGGTAACTGGGGTCCAAATACACCCTGTCTATGTAAATGAGCGTGCAAAGGATTTGATAGCGTTATTACCCTCCTCAACCCCAACTAAAAAGGTTCCAAGGCTATGAACCTTCTTGGAGACCTCCCATACCCAATTGAGATAATCAGCTGTTTATATTATGGCAAAATTGGTATATTTTACCTGTTCATGTAATGTTTTTTATGTTCACCAATGTCTGATAAAGGCGAATATCTTAATTTTTTATTCCATTTTAAATTAAACCAAATAAATAACCCTTAAAATGCTGTACAATATCGAATTAAAGTAAGATCAAGAATAATAGGGTCATAAAGCAATACTTTAAAAAGTTGAAGCAGTTTTAAAATACTATTTATAAGCCATTAAGACATGATTTATAGCTTTCGTGATCGTAAAAAGAAAATTGTTTGAGTTCGTTAAATCAACCTGTTTGATGTAAAATTCATGTGATAGTATTCAAACATATTTATCTTGAAGATTAAACATTTCGCATTGGAAATGAATGTACTTGGTATTAATTGAATGTCAAGTATAAGTCATTAGACTGATGCTTCGCAGAATTTCGGAACCAAATCCGATTAGCTCAGATTATCTGCAGATCTACCAATACTTTTGACAGAAAATAAAACAAAGATTAACATAGGTTCTACAAAAAAAATCCCCTTCATAATAAAGGAGAAAGATTTTTCTTTTTAATAAAATCAGCATTAATCTTTTTTATCGGATTTAGTGACATGTGGTTTTAAAAGAAATATTTCCCAGCCCAGTCCAGTCAAATCATATTACTTGATATATAGAAGTCTATCCGAGGGTCACTTTCCCTGGACGAAACTGTCAAGAGACTGTAAAGTGCCGATAGAAAATAACGTTAAAGGAAAAAATAAAGAAAACTCTATACATTTTATTAAATTCCGAGCCAGAGTCGCCACAAAGAGATATTATAGAAAAAAAGTGTAATTTGATCTACCCGACCGCAAGTTGACACAAGATAGACGTTACTTCAAAATTCGTTGTGACGAATATTCTGGAATTTAATTAGAACGTGCAACTGACAAGGTAAACGGAAGTGGGACACGGGTCGTAAATAAAGGATATTGTGCTTTTTTGTACAAAAATAACAATACTGAGGACAATAACATTTTGTTTGGTTTATGAGATTTAGGTATATTCATCTTTAAGTACTCATACTTTAGACCTTGTGAAAGTTTTGCTTAGCACCAAAATTCAATTAGAATAGCAATTAAATTATGATTATTCAATACCCAGACACCCATACTTAAGAAAATCGTCTACAAAATGTTTATTTAATCAAAGTTCAGCACCAAAATAATCGCCGCTTTGATTTATTCGTTAAGTTATAATTAAGTACATGAATACTTGGGTAACTTCGACATTGTTGAGAACTTGTACGACTAAGAATTTTATTATAACATTATTATTGGAACAAATAATATGTAGAACAATGAAGATACTTAACTTTCACTTATTCTGTCTGTTGAGAGATTGAGGGGCTAAGTGCTCGGCCTTCTGCCATCAAACACATTACTTTGATGACGAGTAGTACGTAATGTTATCATATGAGACTCTTTAGATCATGAATAAGGAGAACTTTTTCTATCAGACATTCACTCGGTCTCTGGACAGAAACTATGTATGTTTTGAATTCTTATGAGTTAAATCATCGAAATTAATGACTCCTTCTGCTCTGGGCGGCATTCCTGAATGAAGTCCAGGACCGTGGTGATTCTGTTGAAATAATTCCGCAACTTCGACATGCTGAAAATAAATTCAAGTCAAGCAACGACATTGAGTGCTAAAAAGTAATTTGACTTATTTAATCACGTTTTACAACTTGTACGAAAGATTTTGCAAAAAAAGAAACGTTCCAGGAACTAAGTGAATGGCAACAGCACATTTCCTTTTACAAAAGATCTACCTCAAGATGATTGGCTGTAGCGTTTCTATATGCTAGTAAAGCTATAGCAGCTTTTGATTGACTGGTCCATGGAAAAGATTATAAAGGGTGATCTCACTAGTTGGCGTGAACTTTTTATCAGCGGTGGGATGGTATATGTTAAATTAATGACTCTGTTTGAGTCAGAAATTGAGCAGTTGTCTTGGTTCAAAGGAAAACAAGAGCCTTTCAAACCATGCACAACATAATACCTCTCAAAGAAAATAGAGACTTCTCCGAGTGGGTGTTTTGATGAGGAGTGCGTCATCGCGTTGATCAAAGCCTAATGCCAGGTACAGACCAAGTAAACGATTGGAAATCGCCGATGAATATTTCTCGCTTGGTCATATTCACGCACTTATTTTTTTTGACTTATTGCTCTTGACTTTTGTTTAGGTCAGAAATGACAGAGACAAAGTCTACGATTTTGATTTTTTTACAGAATCATTCCTGCTGAGTGATTCTGTAAAAATGAAGTGAACTGTCACTTCATGCTCACTCCACGTAAGTTTACACGATGAGATGTTGACAGAATATACCGGCTGTTTGTTCGCTAGTTTCGTTCACCGACGTCATTAGATTGACCTGGCAAGTGAGCAGACATTGTTCACCTGCGTTTACCGCTCGTTAGTGCACGTAAATTCGTTTGCTTGATCTGTACCCAGCATGATTCTAATACTAAGTGACTGTAATTTAACCGTTAAGGATATTATACTGACTTATTGAGCTGGAAACTGTTTTAATTTACGTTCGAGTGGTAGAATGTTTTTGGCGTTTGCCTTTTGACCCGGTGGTTATGGGTTCGATTCCCATGGGAAGCATACTTTGTAAAGTTGTTTCCAATTTGGCTAGGACATTGAACGCTTGAATCACCGGTTTGTCTTATAAAAAAATGATTCCGTGCTTCGGAAGGCACGTATAAGCCGGTG
Source organism: Ceramica pisi (assembly GCA_963859965.1). NCBI lineage: Eukaryota > Metazoa > Arthropoda > Insecta > Lepidoptera > Noctuidae > Ceramica > Ceramica pisi. Next base: position 22,665,751 of record OY982544.1, read on the forward strand.
GTCCCGGCCGTCAAATGGCGATCATTAAATCCTGTTTGTGGCCCTTGAGACGGTTTAGAATCTCTGACACTAGAGTGTGTGGGGTTGATAGACCTTACTACCCACATGATAGCCTGGTGTAGTCACGAAGCCTGAGATTGTTTGTAAAGTGTCAAAGCTGCAAGAGTGTTATAGATATCAAAGTATTTCATAATATAATTTCTGAGTCGGTCTGGATTTTAAATCGAGTTATGGTAATAAGCTTGCACTATACATAAGGACCTAATATATATATAAATAAATAAAAATAAAAAGTGATTTAAAAATTAAAGTAACTTAAAAATAAAAAAGTAACTTAAAATTAAAAGTATCTTAAAAACAAAATATGAAATGAGAAGTAACTACAATCTACTGTATTTATTCTTCTGCTAGAACCCCTCTGCAGGTGAAGGCCTCCTCTAAGGCTGTCCCGTCTTCACTAGATTTGGCTAGTTCAAACCAATCCACACCGGCGACTTTAACTACGTCATCTTCCCCTCTTGCGCAGGTTCTTCCTCTTCTCCTCTTACCAAGTGGGCCTTTTCATATATATATTACTATATCAACAAAGGTAAAAAAACTTGCGCTTTGTTACGTGTGAAAAGATCATCATGTTGATTTCCGACTGTAGGTAAACACTGTGAGACAACGGTTAAAATGTCAAATAGATTCGTTTTTTTTTTTATCTGAGATCGTTGTCGCACATTATCGTTTTTATTTGTTTGTGGACTGAGGGGTTACACCGAAAATGTGTTACAATGAAAAGCGACACCAAACACCGTCATTTTGTTGCAGTAATTTTTAAATGTACTTCCGATCACCTGGGAAACTAAAACTATTATTCAAATGATTCAGCTTTTCCTCAACTTTGAGAATATGAATAAATGTTTTATAGTTTAAACATTATTTTTTTTTTTTAATACAAGTAAAAATTAGGAACTTCGTTCCAACCGGCTGATTATAAGACACCTCTATATTTTTAGTTTTTGCAAAAATACTTTTGCAACGAGAAAATGCATACTGAAAACACCGAAAACTTTCCAGATAAGTCTACAGATGATAACTTTTTTCAATTGAAAAATTGAATAAAACTTTTGATTTAAACCCGCTCACGATAGCCACAACCGCGTCTGCTTCCACATTCGTATTTTCCACAAATATCTCCGATAACTTTCCGCCTATAAGCGCAGTGACCCATTTTTCAGCAAGCCAATAGCTGTCACAGTCAGAACCGTCCCGCGTCATGGAGGATGTCACTCTGCTGTTACGCACTTTGGTTATCGCTGTTCGTACTTTTTTGGGATATTTGTAAAATATAACTGATGTTTGTAGTTGAGTTACAGATTAAAAAAAAAAACTTTCTTCTTATGGTTATTTTTATACTTCATCATCATCATCATCAGCATATCAGCCGAAAGACTTCCACTGCTGGATATATAGTTATTCCCCACGTGTCGCCGCAACGACCAGTCGGGCATTTCATAAACTTATTTCAAAATAAATAAATCATCTGCCTAGCCTTTTCCCAAGTAAATTGGGGTTGGTTTCCAGTCAACCCGGATTCAGCTAAATACCGGTATTTTACGTGAAGAGGCTGCCTACCAGACCTCCACAACCCATTAACTGGGTAACACGGTACTCCTTGGTAAGACTGGTGTCAGATTTTCTGGCGTCTGACTATCCGTAACGACTGCCAAAGATCTCCAAATGACAGCCAGGAACAACAGTTTAACGTGCTTTCCGAGGCACGGAGGAAACTCGGTATGTTAAGATGGTCACCCATCCACAGACCAACCTCGGCAAGTGTTGCCTAACCTTGAAAATCGACCTGTGCGGCTGTTATTATTTAGCCACAAAATAAAAAATAGTTATTCAAATTAGGCAGAACTGTTTTTTATAAGTTTTACACAGAACGCCCACCCGTCACCACTTCTTACTAAGAAGAAGTAGTGCAACAACTTCTCTGCCACATTTCTTTGTCAAATTAAAATAAATATAGTTAATGAAGCCAAGCACCCTTTTTTGTTTTTTGTTTTAGGGACGGGAAATCATCGACTTGAGAGACTGCCAGACTTCTACTGACTAAAACCCATCCATGGTCCTTCATTGCCCTTTGTGTTCCGGAGCCGCGGTATCTCATTCGAATAGTCCCGCAACTAAGCCAAGCACCCTTGTGGTAGCATTTAAAGAACTACAAAAACATATGCCAAAATAATTACATAGCTGTATCGATACGCCCTTCACTATGCTAACAAATGCGTAACAGAACCGAAATTGATCTCACAGGTATTTCTTGAAAAATTTCGACAGTTGTCGAGCCTGCAACTTGTGTGATGGCAACGTGTCATGAGCACGAGCGACGCACTCTTGTATACATACATTTGTTCAGGCGTTAACAATATTGGGCTGACATCAGCCACATGGCAGGTTTTTAGTTTCTTTGAAATGTTTCATTTTAATCCTGTTACTTCCCGTTCATGTTTAATTTAATTTATTCTTATTGAAATACCACTGAAATAATTTCATGAGTTTAAAATGGGTAGGAACAAAATTGTTCGTCACCATCGTAGGTATCTGTAATAAATTGTAATCGAAAATTGCCTGGAAGAGATCGCGGAATGCGATAAGGCCGCCCATTGTACATAATTACATGTGTTTTAGTTTGTAGTTTTCTTGAATGTTTTATCGGCGTATAATTTTAAGTCTATAATAAATAAACAAATAAAAACTTTCAATCATGTTACTGAAACGACCTGGATTCAGTGAGTTTTTCTGAAAAAAATCCAGTTAATGTTACTATTTTTAACTTCGTACCAATTATTTCCACCAGTTAAAAACTCCGATAAACGACCTTAAAATATTTTATCTTCGAACATCGAGGCAAAACTTTTAAACTTCGTGATTTTCGGAGTCGAAGTAAAAAGCAGAATTCTGTGAAATATTATTTTTAGTGACCCAGTTCTCGTGAGGCCAATATCTGTCATTGTCACGAGTTTGACGTCACGGACGTGTCCCGAGCACGCCGTGCACTAGTGTGACGCACGACGCATTCACGGTTGTTTTTTGTTTAGGACCAGTTTTTATTTACATTGTTATGTATTTCCATAATGGTTTTATTGTTGAGTCAGTCGGTATCGGCAAACAATTGCCTTCTTACAACTGAAAGCTGTTTATTAGCCATCCTTAAAAAAAAGCTCCAATAACTCTAAACCTATCTTCGCGAGTTCGTCTGTGTCGTCAATGAATGACACGATTGGCGCAGTGGTTGAGCGATTGGCTGCTGCGTCGCGTGTCGTGGGTTCGATTCCCGTACGGAACTAATATTTGTGTGACTTACAGATAGTAACTATTCTATTCTATTCTATTCTATTCTATTCTACAGATAGTTGTTCCGGGTCTGGCTGTTTCTGTATGTGACTTTGTAAGTTTGTAAACGCACCCACGATACAGGAGAAATTCCTAGTGTGTATTCCTAGTTGTATCGTCCATTCATGAAGCAGTCGCTTTCGTCCCTCCATCCTATACTGAATCTTCCACAGTGCCGAATTTCTCTGTAATGATGGAGCTTTATTAAAATACCAGCTAGTTAGTAGTGGTAACGGAGGACACATGCGTCTTTAATAGTCCGAGATCAAGAGCTACTATCTGTCCAAGCTAGCATAATTATATGCGTTCATAGTACTTACCTACTAACCCATCTTTACTACATTTTTTTTTCAGAAAATATAAAAGGTCTGATTTCTGAGATCTTGCTAATAGGCTCAGTTCATGGTAGGTACATAAAATATTACAGAAAAATTGTCAAGGCTATGTTTTAGCTGCTGTGATTAGTTTATACATAAACTGACTTCCGCTAAATTCTCAGAAACTGCAGGCTTAACTATTTTTTTTTTCAGCCAATCTTTAAAAATATCAATAAAATTGTTTTGTTATGTACCTAAGTGTAACTACACACGTCTACAATAGTAAACATGTACAAAATAACACTTCAATCAACTAACGCTGTATTCACATTTTTAAAATATTTTATTACACTCGGATCTGTATTAGCACTGACCTACATCACGGAAGGTCAGTCCCTGTCACAGTCAGTATCGTGAAGTGGGAGCATGTCGCGGGCACCGCGTGACGCACATCGGACGCAGTCGAACGTGTTCGGAGCACAAACAAGGCAACGTGTTAGGTGAGGTGTAGTAGGAATTTGTTGTGTATTGAGATAGTAAAATATGTTTATAAATAAAATTTGTTTGAATTCAGACCATGTTATGTCCATATTTTGTTATAGTAACAAATAAATTATCTTAAGACTAAGTAAGTAGCAATGTAGGTGGTCCAGAATAATACTATTTTTAATTAATACATTTATTCATGTAACTTGATTAAGAATAAATTCAATTGATATAGACAAGACATTAACTTACAATGATAAATTAAATTCAGTAAAACAAAGTATGTCAAAATGACTAAAAAAAAAGTAACAATTAAAAATCCAATTGCAATGACTTATTTTATGAATAACCCCTATTTATATTCGCATTATTTCCCTCACTTGACCTTCATTCATTAAAGAAACAGTTACTGCTTGTTATATTTTATTGAAATCGATTGTTTTACCACTGACCTACATCACGGAAGCCCGGTCCTTGTCACAGTCAGTGTCGTGAAGTGGTAGCGTGTCGCGGGCACCGCGTGACGCTCATCGGACGCAGTCGAGCGTGTTCGGAGCACCGACAAGGCGACGTGTTGGGTGAGGTGTAGTAGGAATTTGACGTGTTTTGATATTGAGATAGTAAAATATGTTTTTTCGTATGATCTCTCTTTGTGAATACCTTCTATTTATTATTTAAGTTAACCTCTTTCAATCAAACAGTTTTTGTTTGTTTTTTAAAGTGTTTTTTTTTCCATTTTCATGCCGATTAAGTGGAGTAGAGTGGAAGAAATTTCCTTCAAAGGGATTTAAAGATACAAGTGTATGTGAGTTTAAAGCTGTGAGGCGAACAGAAGGGACAGAACACCGACCCTTTCTCACTGTGTGCGGGTATTTTGCCAGGCTTGCTTAGTTTTCTAACAACATTTTTCACCATAAATCGCAAGTTGTTTGAAATCAAATCGTATCTTTAAATTGCTTGACAAACTGTACACTAATAGATATCTATTTCAACATTCAAATCTAAACCCAGGTACATATTTATATTTACTCTCTCTTGCAAATTTTATCAAGTTAATCTCTAGTCATCATACTTTATTACAAATAGTATATTAACTTATTAAGACTTACCTAAAAATACTTACCTCGACCCAGAAATTAAGTTCACGCAAAAATTGTTTCTGCAATCTCGTAATTCTTTTTCTGGATTAAAATGATATCATGAAGAATTCAAGATGCAAATAACGCTATCAAACAGCGTCATATTACGTTAAAAGAACGCCTTTTATACCTCGGGAGATTTATATTTTTACTTTTTTATCTTTTCCTCAGTAAATGTATATTTAGAGATCATTAAATATGTAAGGTATAATAAGGTTAAGGCTGAAAGGAAGTAGAATTATCATGCTAGGAATTATTTACCCTTTTAGATTCGAAAACATTGATAAATGAAGAACGACTGGTAAATAAAAGGAAAGAAAAATCTACAGGATCGTGATGCAGAAAACGAATCGATATGTTCAGGCACTAGTTCTCTGGTATTTTATGAAACCAAAAGGTATTTTGTACTGTCTAGTTCTTTTGTTCTGAAGCTTGTGGTGTTCCTGTCTTTATGCCAACTAAACGATGTGTTTTCTTTAATTGAACACAGACTTTCCCAGGATTGACCGTCTGTTGGCAAAAACAAGTGATAATGATAATATTCCATAAAGCTTTCATTAGGTTTGGGAAAAAATATATTTATTAAGTTTATTTAACTTACAATCAATTGACAAATATACAAAACTAACAAAAGACTACCTACAGTAAAGCATAAAAAAATTCGTCCTCAAAGCTGTCAGCTGTTAATATACCAAGAGACTGGCGACGTTGAATGGCAATGCTTAATCTCTGTCCAAAGTAAAAGTCAGCTCTTGGGTCATGGGAAGTGTAAACCAGCGGTTTCAAAATTTCTTGAAAAGGCTGTGAGCTCAACCCTAAAGGGCTCGAAATTATACCTTATATATTAACACCGCTTAAGGTTTCCGCAGCCGCAGCGGCAGCGCCAGCACAACACGATGAACTAGAAAGATGGGATGGTGCAAGAGTTACAGTGAGTACACAGGTTGCGTCCCACACTTAAGGCCTACCCATCTTCCAAGGAAACAAAGACATGCCTTCCGGTCACGTGCCAAGCCATTTTCCATTACAACAAGTAATATGCCGTGTGTAAAAGTAGTCTTGTAAGACAAAAATAAACACGCAACCTATTCCAAAGTTAAAACTAAGAACATTTCCTGATGGGAAACTATTAGAAGGCACTTTGTGTTCAGCCAGCCGCCGCCTCCGCTAAACGTTGCGCCTCCCGGTGCACGCCGCGATTACCTCATGCATAATATTGATACTTCAGCCACTAGAACTTTACTAGCTGTACTTGATATGTAAATGTGGATTCTTAAAACTTAGTAGCTTAAGATAAGATCATTACCATTATTATTACAGTAAATTTTCTGAATGGGAAGGTCTAGTTTTAACTGCTTGAAACAGAACGTAAAACCTTAAAAACGGTCGTTTTATTCATCATTATGAACAATGCGGATAGCACTGCAATCTTTCAGCAATCTTTTTTTTAGGGCACGGTCCTATACAAATTCCGGCCATGTCCTTTGTGGAAAATGTGCCCCACACGTATTGCATTCTGTTACAATTGCATTCATCAATACTTTTATCATCATATTAGACGTCCACTGCTGGGCAAAGGTCAACCACAACCGTCGCCACAACGACCGGCCCTGGGGGGGGCTACTCTCTAAGCCCGAAGTCCGTAGTTTCGGGCTTAGTTGCGGGCGTATTCTACTCCGTATCACCGATGGACTTACGATTAGCCCCGAACCCAAACTAAGAATGAATGACAACACGATTTGGCAGTAACTGACGAATCCTTTTTTTTTTTAGGGATGGGAAATCATCCAATGACTCCTCCCGCTCTGGGTGTAGCGGGAGGGAGTGTCATCATGTTCCTTCATTGCCCTTTGTGTTCCGGTGCCACGGTGTCTCTTGCGAATGTTCCCGCGACTCCGGCAGGCGTCGGCCCTTTCGGGCCCCTCTGTGTTGCTGACTGACTCTCTTTGAAGCGCGCGTGGAACACTAACGCGCCGTCGACACGGCCTGTCGTCACTAGACGGACGGACGGCGAGCCACCCATAGCTCGCCGTCCACAGGCCCGCGCCTACGGTGGCCGGAGGTCACCAGGTGGCCCCCGACGCCAACGGCGTCTACCACGGCGGCCGGGACGAGAGGGTCTCCTCTCCCTCTCCGCTACCTCCTTCGCTAGCATGACTGCTTCGCAGAAGGACTGACGAATCCTGTTGCCTGTGATTTTTAGTGGCTAGTTCATACGGAGCAGAATACGCTCGCAGCTAAGCCCGAAACTACGGACTTCGGGCTTAGAGAGTAGCCCCCCAGGACCGGTCGTTGTGGTGACGGTTGGGGTTGACCTTTGTTCAGCAGTGGACGTCTAATATGATGATAAAAGTATTGATACATGCAGCTGTAACAGAATGCAATACGTGTGGGGCACATTTTCGAAACTACCCGCGACCTTCTTCAGGTCATCGGTCCACCTTGTGGGAGTCCTTCCAACGTTGCGTCTTCCTGTACGCGGTCGCCACTCCAGAACTTTTCGGTACCATCGACCATCAGTTCTGCGTGCAATGTGCCCTGCCCACTGTCACTTTAGTTTGGCGATCGTTCGGGCTATGTCGGTAACCTTGGTTCTATCGTGGATATCATCTTTACTGGTTCCAACTCCAAGCAATGGCCCTATGAGTGACTTTAAGCCTTCTGATGAGGCCCATTGTGAGAAAATACTTCTATACTAATATTATAAAGAGGTAAAGTTTGTGAGGTAGGTATGGGGTAATCTCTGAATCTTTGTTTCTATTTTTTTTTTAACCTTTTGATGGCTATTGGCTTTAATATCAAATGCAGTGCCCTAGTACGCGGCCACAAAGCGATAAAATAGATAAGGAGAATCAATCGTTTTATCGATTAACAAATAATTGTTTTAAATAATATCCTCTATTTTAATAATGGTTTTAGTTGTACCATGCACTTAATAGGATGCAAATAGAACGAATAAATCACGCATGTTCTGTTTCGCAGAAATATGACACGAATGGTAGGGGTACGGAAATATGACATATGTCGCATAAATGCGAGACTAGCGATCAGAAATATAATTTATTAAAAAATGCAGAATCAAATCAAATGAGCTTGCAATACGGTTCTTATAAGATAGTTTTCAAAACGCCTACATGCCACCACTTTGTAGTAAGATAATGAGAAGAAGTAGTCACTCGTCTGCCAATCAAAGTGTCCGTGGAGTTTCTTACACGTCTTTCACCATAGAGATCTACGCTTTGTAACGTGCAAGTAGCTGCACCTTAAACTGTCTTTGCCTGTAAATGATTTTTTTTAGTTTTAACCCAATATACTCCTTTGCAACACATCCATTTAAACAGATAACCCATTGTCGGCTTTCTGTATCGGCTTAAACTGTTTTAATTACCCGACGGCCCAGAAGAAGAATTTTGTTATAATATAATTGTTCTGTAAGTACTACAAGATAAAAAAAAAACTTATGAAGGAGAAGCAGTTCTTTACTTCCTAAAGGTCCCATGCAAAAACAGGGCTCCAAATACCAATTAGTAAACTAATTTCCAGTGTCATCGTAACGCCAGTGTATACGAACATACATACACCTCCGTGCATTGGCAATGCGTGACATGCGATTACGTCATGAATATTGATAAGAGTACTCATGGGCTTGTTATGTGTACATACGGACTACAGAAGCACTGGATTAGACAAATGGACACCAGCATCAATACTGACTACTGATTACCAACGTCACGAGTAGTATTAGCATGGGATCTGGTCAACATCACGATGTACAGAGCACCTAGAATTTTCTGATTGTCGTGTTGACACTTTTTACTCCATAAAGGTGAGTCAAAAGCCCAAACAGTTCTCGGAAAAAAATGTCCTTTGTACGGACGTTCACTTTGTAGCATATTTCCAGAAAATACCAATACGGAATATGCGTGCGATTTTTTTATTAAATGAAATACTTATTAACTCCAGTAAACAATCATGAAATATATATATTTTTTAATATTTTCATCAGCGATGAAGTTATAAAGCTTCAAACATTACAATTAGAAAGAAAAGTCCGATATGAACTTTGACGTCTAAGTCCATGATGCCTATACAGCTGCCATAGAAAACAGCGTTTTGGGGACAGATATATTAATTTGTTTAAATTAATTATTTCTCGTTAGTTTTTCGATCAATTTTGATTCTATTTTCACTGTTAGCATTATTTTTTGTATATTTTTAGAAAAACTGCATAGATTTTACATATTTTTTTCATACATATTCCCTATTTCATCAGCTGACGGCTACTCCTGCACTGTGCTACAGACTGGAAAAACGGCATTAAAACAGCTACAATACTGTCAGTACATTACTTCTGAACCTAACGCCAAACTCGTACCAACTTCCAAAACTTTGCTGCTCCCTTTAAACTTGTAAACTTTTACAATAAATTTATCTTCAGCAAATTCAGGCACTTCATCGATACCACATCCATATTTCATAGTGCTGGCTGCTTTCATCCGCCTGTGTAATTGACAGCTCCACCTGACACCCGACTAAGTGATTTTTTATTTATTCATCGGATGAACACCTTCAAAGTGTTATAGATGAAGACTCTTGAAGAGAAGTGTTGAGAGATTGATAACGTGTGAGATAATGATGCTGAGGCGAGAGATTAATGAGCCAGCTGATCTGTGAGAGCGATAAAAGCGGTCATTAGTTGTGAACGTGCTTTAAATTAAAAAAAAAAACGCAGGTGTTGCTGTGGAGATTACATTTTTAAGATACTAAAGCTTTTTGCGATTACATTGTTATTTTTAGACTTTAAGGTAATTTTATTGAAACATAGTTTTTCGAGACACGATTAATTCATTCTTAGAAGTATTTATGCCGCAGCGCAATTGTTCTCAACATTAATAGATATTTGCTAATGATACCGAGGCACCCCAGAGGTGTCGTTTCCATTTATGAGTCTCCCAATAAATTCGGCATGATACTAACCAATTTACGAAGCACTAAACAATTAATATACCCCCGAGACACGTCTGCTTTCAACTTATAGACGAAACTAAAGCCACACATTAACCGCCCATAATTTTAGTTAGGTTGTAATTTACAAACAGAATCGTAAAACCAGTGGCTTGTAACCAATCAAACAGACAGGCGACGTTGCATTAAGTAAAGACACGGAGAAGTAAGGAATGGAGTAATGTGTTTTTAACTATATTCAAAGGGCATCTGAAAAAGATATCTCATAATATTTTATTTTTATGTGAGACAAGCTGACCCGTGCAACGTCGTCTGCGTAAAATTTTTCATTACTGCTCCGTTCCTATTGGTCGTAGTGATGATATATAGCCTATAGCCTTCCTCGATAAATGTGCTATCGAACAGTGAAAGAATTTTTCAAATCGGACCAGTAGTTCCTGAGATAAGCGCGTTCAACCAAACAAACAAACTCTTCTGCTTTATAATATTGGTATTGATAGGTTTGCTCTTCTTGCTAGTCTGTGATTGAGCGAGCTTATCCAGAAAGAGCCTGTTCACTCTAACTTATAATATCGCAATAGTAAAATTAAAATACGGCATTTGACTTAGTGTATTGGTGACATTTATAATACTCTCTCGTAATATAACATCATCATTATCACCAGCTAAAACAAAAGATGTCCACTACTGAATATGGCCTCTTTGGAGATTCGCCACATCGACCGGTCCTGTACGTTTCACAACCAGCGGATTTTCGCAGTCTTCACCGGGTTATTGATCCTTTTTAGAGGTACCTAAGTTATATTATCATAGTTTTATGAACCCGTTTGATTAAACTTTTTCTTTTTGAGTCGATGGTTAAATCCTTAGATATTTTGGGATTCAAGGATTCAAAGATTCAAAGCATTTATTTCAAATAAACCATTTATAGGCACTTTTGAAATGTCTAGGTCGATCAGTCAAAAACATGATCCTATTTGCACGTTCCAAAGCGTAGATCTCTATGGAGAAGAACGTGAAAGAAACTCCACGGACACTCTTTTAAAACATGTTATGGTTTTACAAAAATCTTAGTTACATGTACTTGCTTCTTCTTGTGAGGACAATGAAAAATAAAAATAAAATAAAAACTGAAAACCAGTTTTCTGTTTTTATTTTATTTTTATTTTTCTTTTATTATGTCCAGTAGTATAATAAAACCGATGACGTGTTGATGTATTACGTTTTAGCCTACGAGTTTTTTCTTATGTTTCAGCAGTAGCTGGACTAGATGACAACTAGCAAGCAAGAAGTGGAACAAAGCTACGAAGAGAGCAATGCAATCATATTGAAAGTAGATGGGACAATGAATCCTCTCGTCTCCTGTAACTCATGAATTTCAAGAATGGAAACTCCATGAATTTATACGATGCTTTCAAGCACTCCATTTAGTGCGTACTTCATGACTGAAACCTATCAAAATTTTACGAGCTCGCCACGATGGAGACTGGTAGAATTAGAAGTGTCTCGGATCTTTGCGGATTAATCATCGCTAAAATTAGTCAGGAGACACACGCTAAAGTTTTGACATCAGTTATTTTAGAAGACAGCAGTGGCGCCATTTTACTTTGACGTTTTAAGGAGATAGCCCTTTTTAGGAATTCTGGTTTGATTTATTCAACAGTTAACGTCTAATCACTTTAAAAGGAGGTCTTAAAATAAGTGTCGTTTTTTTTTTTACAGGATGAATTCATCTTTTTTTTTTATTTGAGATGGGTGTTTGCTCTTGACTCTTGACTCTAGTCTTGGTCAGAGATGACAGAGACAAAGTCTATACCTAATGGAGCGAGCTTACCCAAAAGGAGCCTGTTTACTCTAACTTTGAAGAAATTAGGGTTTAAAGCGTTTGGAAACACAGACGCAGGCAGAAAGTTCTACTCCTTTGCTGCTAGTCTATTCTGTAAATAACCATTTCGATATCGAGCTTCACCTGAGTGACTAAGCTTACAAAGTGAACTTTATTTCACACAACATAAGGTCTTGTATTTATACGAATTTGAAACTCATCTCGGATTCCGCTGTCGAGATACGAAAATGTTGTTACAGAATAGCACTACTGACTGTGCACGATATAACAAAACGATGATTTTTTTTTACTATTGTTAGGCATACGTTGACCGCTATCTCACCTGATGTTAAGCGATGATGCGGTCTAAGGTGGAGCACGCTTGCCTAGAGGTAACCCATTACCCGTAGTAATTGATGCGCATAAGTAAGAGATCTAGGTGCTTACGCCTAGAAGTAACAGAAGAACAATAGTTACAGATCTTTGTGCCTACGTGCGTCCCTGAAAAACAATTAATGCTGAGTGTGACTGCTCTCAGTCAAAGCCGCTGCCAGTTGTTATACAATTGAACATGACAATATTGAACCCGCTCCCTACTATGTTACCAAGCCTCGCTAACCTTGTGTAAACGGAGCCCTTATTCGCAAGTGCCAGCCAAGCATCTCCGGTTATTATGCGGTGGCAGACGACGTGACAGCGTGACACGCTGACGTATGGCTGACAAAGACAGACGTGATGTATGAGCGTGCAAGTGCTGGCTGGACACACACCGCCATGCCACGCCTTTAGGGATGGCTTGATATTTTTAAAATGGTTTCAAGTTTAGCACTTGCGAAATCAAGAATGAAATAAAAACTCAATACTGGGGTGGACTTAAACCGTTATTCAAAAGCTGTTCTGAAGCTCTAGACGAAATACAATTCTGTTAGTAAATGCGCGTGATGAAATACCAAAATCCCTCATTTTTTAACCGACTTCCCAAAAAGGAGGAGGTTATCAATTCGGTTGTATGTTTTTTTTATGTTTGTTACCTCATAACTCCGACAATTATGAACCGATTTGAAAAATTCTTGTTTTATCTGAAAGGATACTTGCACATTGGTCTCATTTAAATTTTATGAAAATCGGTTACGAACTTAGCTGGAATTCGTCTACTTGGATGATAGTTTTATGTCATCCAAGTAATCGAAATTGCGTATTTTGCTTTTCTGCGTTTTTGCAGTGGTGTCGTTAGGTGGGGTACCACTAAAAAGTGAAAAATAAAAAACTTATTACAAAAAAATACAACCGACTTCCAACAAAAAACACTACAAAGTAAAAAATTACTTTAATTTCGGAAGTCGGTGTCAAAATACGAAGAAACTAACAAAAACACCGACTTCCGAAAATAAAGTTATTTTTTACTTTGTAGTGTTTTTCTTTTGGAAGTCGGTTGTATTTTTTTTGGAATTTCATATTATCACAATATTGATCACATGACGTTAAAACGAGAGACACACTGGTCCTACTTACGCAACGTAAACAAAGCATACGTTGCAAACACACTTATCGTATGTTGCGTTGCATGCAATAAGTTGGATGTATTGCATAGTCACTATCACTACATATAATTATTATAAAACAAAGTCCTCCGCCGCGTCTGTCTTTCTGTCTGTCTGTCTGTTCGTGATAAACTCAAAAACTACTGCACCGATTTTCATGCTCTTTTCACCAACGGATAGAGTGGTTCTCGAGGAGGGTTTTAGTATATTATTTGTCAAGCGGGCGAAGCCAAGAGTCCTGATATCTTAATGCGTTGCATACGTTGCATACGTGGAACCAGTGTTAACAACATTTGTCAACCCACACATTTCTGTCGTTTTGACAATTCAATCAAAACATTTAGGGCTACCGCTAAAGGAATGTCACTGTCTTGTGTTTGTATATTTCTGTGTGTGCAATCAAGAAGAAGAATCGTATTCAATTATATCAATTTTAGAAGGTAAGTAATGTTTTGTAGGTTATAAAATCTCCAGTATCCCCGAGTATCCTGTATTTTGTCCTACCATAAACAACACTGCAGTACCAACGATCGTATTCCTATTCTCTCTAATAAATCTTGCCAACGACATTTTCAAGAGCCGTTCGCAAAAAATCCGTGTCGATTCCACACGTAGCGAATCCACGCTTTTGAAACGCTTGCTTTGAACTATCGACACCTTGCCGGAGGAAATATAATATGACGTCATTGAGGATGCTGGGAGCATGCTAACACGTCGGCAAGTTAAAAGTATCAGTATTCACGGGGATAGGGATCGGTGGCGCGTGTGTCGTCATCAATATTCACGTGCCGTCGGCGTGACACACCGTCACGGCGGAGCGTCACGGTGACGTGGGAGCGTGATTAATGGAGCCGTGTCACAGCAGGTGCATTTTGCTGTCAGGACATAATAATGTCATCAATGTATTGGTGTTTAAGTCTTTATGGGACGATGGAACACCTGGTGAAAGGGTAATCTTTTTAAAGAGGAGTTATTTATCTTTTTTCGCTGGACCAACAATATTTTATGTCGATATTTTTTTAACAGGGAGATAATAACAGCTGCGGGAATTTATCTTCAGGGTAAAGCGACGCTTGCCAAGGTCAGTATGTCCATGGGTGGCCATCTTAACATTCCGAGACTCCTACATGCATAAAAAAAAGTCGTTAACCGCGGCTGCCAACAGTAGATCATGGGCTATCGTTACAAATTGTCAGAAGCCAGAAAACCTCACTTCAGTCTTGCCAAGAAGTATCGTGTCACCCACTTACTGGGCGGTTCAGATCAGATAGGTAATCAATTTGTGTCACATTTTTAACCGACTTCCCAAAAAGGAGGAGGTTATCAATTCGGTTGTAAGTTTTTTTTTTTTATGTTTGTTACCTCTTAACTCCGACAATTATGAACCGATTTGAAAAATTCTTGTTTTATCTGAAAGGATATACTTGCAGATTGGTCCCATTTAAATCCTATAAAAATCGGTTTCGAACTTTGGATTTTAAATCGAAATACCTGGAATTTGACTATTTAGATGACTCTTTGATAATCGAAATTGCGTATTTTGCTTTTCTGCGATTTTGCAGTGGTGTTGTTAGGTGTGGGGCACCACTAAAAAGTGAAAAATAAAAAACTTTTTACAAAAAAATACAACCGACTTTCAACTTTGCGTCCGGCTTTGACTAGAAGCCGACCCTAACATAGCTGGGAAAATCTAGACAGATGACGATTTTATGCAAGCAGCTCTATCATCGATTTACACACTTGCATAGTATGATGTCACAGTTTCAAGTAGATGGATGAATACGTGCATTTTCATATATGTGGACCGGTATCAATATTCAACGAGCCGGCATTCCCGCGGGCGGTATGAGAACTGGGGCCCGAGTCTGCTATTACAATAGTGTCGGAATGGTCGATCACTGATTTCAAAATGGTTGATTTTGACAAGTTTGGTAATCTACTAACATAATGTTATCATAATAGCGTCATTATGACATTCCAATGATCAACCACTGACACGCGATTGAAAGAAAGCCATATGAATGGTAATCTCGTACATAATGACAGATTTAGTATTTACGAACTTCTCACTACTTCAGATTGCTTATAACACTAATAAATAATATGTAAAACTAAATATAAATAAATTCTGGCATGAATAAATGCTCAAATTTAGCTCGGTTTTATAATAATGGCAATTCGGCATTCCTACCGCAATTCTATTACGAGACCATTGACGTGCCAGTGACCGGCCATTGACGTGCCAGTGACCGTGCGATTATGAATTTAGCAGATTACGAACTTTTAGCAAAATGACAATGGGATCGTGTCGGAATGACAAATTTATAAAAATAGCAGACTCGGGCCCCTGATCTGCTTCGATATACTGTCGCAAGAGCTTCCAGCTTACTTGTATTTTATGCGAGGTTTTTACTTAAAGATAGAAAGAATATATTTTATTTAGCACACACATAATACACGCACGGTACATGGTAAAACTTAATAATAAAAAATAAAAAAACATACAACCGAATTGATAACCTCCTCCTTTTTGGGAAGTCGGTTAAAAAAAATTGTAGGTATGCTAAACTAAGTGCGTGTCTCAGGGCTGCACTAAAAAGGTCCATTTCAGCGATATGTCAGACAGACTGATGCTGTCTGACGCTGGTTTTCTAATGAACCTTTCAAAGAACGAGACTTAAAACTACTTACTTGAAATAAATTCGGTTTTATAATATCTTTAGGGTTCCGAATATCCGTGGAAAATGGAACCAACAGGATCACTTGGTTGTCTGTCTGTCTGTCTGTCACCGCCAATTTTCTCCAAATTCAGTAGACCAAAATGATATGTTGAAACTTGGTACTCCTATAAACTTTTCTGCTCAAATACGGATGTTACATTACGTAAATAAATAAATCGAATAAAAAAAAATTTCAAACTGTACCGTGTGACAAATTCAATTAGAGGGTTTAAATTAATTTATTAAATAACATTTCAAGAAATTGGATGAAAAATTATCATTCGCTCCTTATCTCCAATACACCTAAACCTAAAATTCTGACAAAATACAGGTGTTGACCTATAGAGGAAAATCTATTAAAAGTCACATTATTATTATTATTAGTATTTAAAGTACAGTGTTAAAGTTGCATGTTGCAAAAGTGAAATTCGTTCCAATCCCTCTGCGTGCGAGTCCAACTCCTTTTTTTTTTCGGCTGGGAAAAAATGCGTTACGCATACCCTCTCACTCGGGGGAGTGGGAGGGGTATGTGGGACTCCCCGGGCAAGCCCGGTATACCCACTAAAACAACCCAGCATGAAAAACCCGCATCGTCCGAGTGGGGGTGGACTGGGAGATCGGCGTAGCCTTTACGTCCAGTCCACCTCCGACGACCGCCCGCCTTCACAGCAACTCCTGGCCAGATTTTTCAACATCAGTAAAATAGCTTTTCCATGCAGCTTTGCTTCCATGGCCAAACCAAAGGATAATAAGCTTATAAGACTCCGTAGTCGTGTTGATTTTTAAAATAAGTTTTGTAATGGGATCAGTATTGCGATAATTAATAAACAAATAACTTACTTACCTCTTTATAATATTAGTTGAGTTTCTCGTAATTTGTTAAATCTTTAAAAGCTTGTCTCAAAATTATACGCCAGCAAAATCAAAGGATAACATATTATCTGGAACACGCTAAACCCTTATAATTATTATAGGTATTTCATAATACTGGCTTTAACCTTAAAATAAAAATGATGTTTAACCAAAATAACATTTTCATAACGTAAAAACATTCTCTTTGCACTGTGATCTTATCGAACAACCCCTAATTAGATACGTGTGCTTTAAATAACTCCAATAATGATGTTAGTACCCGTCATAATATTAGTTTACAGTGTCGCAAATTCTTAAAAAAACTCAAGATCAAGTCTTTTGAAATAAATTTGCCCGTAGAATGAAAGGCTAACATGTCTGTAACATACTAAATTGTTATTATTAGCTGTAAGATCTTTATGAAATTTGAATTTAACCATCAAAATAAAATTATATTAAGCAAAGTTAACATTCTCTTAAGGTAATAACATGCTCTGTGCTCTTAATTATCCAGCCCCTGATTACACATGTCTAATTAATTCAATTCCAATAATGATCAAGTTCAAATATATAAATATAGATTAATTAATACAGCATTTCATTTTATCGCTTCTATTTCATAAAATGCGCGATTAATTCGGAGAAATCACTCATTTAAATTAAATTAATTGTTGGGAAAATTATTGCTTCTTACATTTAAAATTAATTTAAAGTAAGTAATAACTTATAAATTACTTTAAGTGTCTAATTACACTTTGCCGAAGGTACGCGACGGAACTTCCGCGGCAGATTTTACGTTCTAACGTATTATCACCATAAGTGCCGAACTTACGCGACAGAAATTGAGTTACGCAACTTTGTGGGTATTTAGTGTCTCAAGCGTTGTCGTGGCGTCCTGCTGTGTTATCTAAATAGCCGGACAGACAGACGCTCATAGACAGACAGATGATTGATTCATAAACACGATCGCAACTCAACCACGATATTTATTTTTGTCACTTCAGACAGAGGCGAAATAAACACAACGGGCAGACATGAGGCGCCTCCCGCTGCTATCCGCCCCGGATCTTCGTCGGCAATCGACCTGAACTTAAGTCGCGTATAATCTGTGCCCTACGGAATACGTTGCCGCCGAATTATCGCTGAACTTACGCCCGACCGAAGTTCGGCTGTACGCTATACGGGTGCCTGGCCCAGTCGGATTCGACGGTTGACCTCTTTCTCGAAGTTGGCCCTACCTAACTGAACCGTTTGTCCCAGGTAAACGTACTCGTCTACAAATTCAAGTGAGCGCAGAGTCTCCGATTTTGATAGGAGTGGGCGTTAAATAGGTATTTATCATGATCTTGGTTTTGTCCATGTTCATTTTGAGACCCACTCTTTCGAAAGCTCTACTGACGTCATCGAGCATTGTACTGAGGTCCTCCGTAGTTTCAGCCATGACGACTATATCGTCGGCAAATCGAAAGTGGCTGATGTACTCGACATTGACATTAATGTCTAGCCTTCTCCAGTTCAAAACCTTGAAGACAGCCTCCATTGAAGCCGTGAACAGTTTCGCAGAAATGACGTCTACCTACCTCACACCTCGCTGCAGGAAGATAGGTTTCCAGGTCTGATCCTCGAAGTCGGACCGACATGGTGGCGTTTTTGTACAATCATTCCAGCACCTCAATGTACCGATTGTCTATCCGGCACCGTTGGAGAGACTGCAGCACAGCCCATGTCTCGCTCGAGTTGAAGGCTTTCTCGTAGAGCAGAAGCCCTAACGAGAGGGGCAAATTGTACTTCGGTCTTCTGTTTAACCTGCCGCAGTCTATGTACGTGGTCTACGGTGCTGAAACCTTTTCGGAATCCGGCTTTAAGAAATATAAAATTTTAATCTGTTAGGTGTATTTCTATGTCTGCAGAACAAAAGGTAGTAAGTCAAAAATTACTTGTTTGTTAAAATTTTGTTAAAGCAACAAAAGTAAAATTTCACTTTATAGACAAACGTATTGATTCAAGTGTCTATAATACAACATCACGATAGCAGATGTCGCTGCAAGTAGTGTTATAAAACTCTTTCATACATCACAGACTGTTGTTACCCATATTTAAGTACATACTCAATTAATTATTTAAAAGTGAAGGCCAATTCTACTATTTTTAAACAATTTTCGCATTCGCATGTAATCTGTCAAAAAAGCCTTAATTTTAATACATGTTTGTATAACAAAATTAGTATAATATTGGCCCTCTGTGGCTTATAAAAATGTGGGAGTTTATTTGAACATATTTTTACTAAAATCAATGAAAGTGCGAAAGTTTTTTTTTTTAAAGGAGCCAAGCTTCATAATTTAAAAAAAAATCCTTAATCAGGCGCACTTCTATCGTTGGACTCAGTGTCTATTGCTGTATGTTTTTACAACTTGATCTACGAATTCAAGTTTGTGTACACCTCACCGGCTCAGATCCCAGGTAGGAAGGGGTAACTTCAACCTGCCAATGGGTATCCCGATCTTGACGGATCAATAGCAGGGATTGGATGTAGAGCCGAATCGCAAACTATGCTCCCTCATCTCTGCTGCCTTCTGTGCTCAAAAACATTAATGCCAAAGTGATCTATACGCTGCCACGAACGATGCCATGGTAGAAGAAAAGTTTTGAGTAGAAAATCGGAATTATTGTCTGTCGATATACTGTGGGAAGAGAATTAAATTAATTGTAATGCACTAATTCAGGTTTTGGTATTTCCGTAATTACAGAAAACTGTGTGACAAGTCAAATACAATTTGTTTTGTAAATTGTTATCCCTGTTACACAAGCAAATGTTAAATTTATTGACAAACACCAAACGTATTGATTTGAGGCTCAATAGTACGAGATTACGATAACAGATGGCGCTACAAGTATCGTTATAGCTCTTTTAAGTCCCAAACTTTACCTCCTGTATTAAAATATTTAGATAAATAATTAATTACCTTTAGAATATAATAGAATACTCTATATTATGTACACCATATAAGTTTATAAGTTTTTTTTCTTGTATTTGGCAAACTGTATCTTTTGTTTTATTTTTCATAATGCGGGAGACAACTAACTTGAAAATATTGTAACTAAAAAAAATAGGAGGGATGATATAAAGGGAGGGAGGGATGATGTTAAGTAGTGTATTACTAACATCATATGGATCAAGATCTGAAATAAAATTATTTTATTTATTTATTTTATATTTTAAATAATTTATGTAGACCGCAATTAGTGCCACCCGCAGATTTAAAAACCTTTTATTTCTTAGTAAACCTTAATTAGACCCATTGTTAAAACAATGGAATATGCCTAAGCTTAAATTGCTGACTGCGTAATGTACCTACTGTGTTGATCTAATTCGTTCGATCTTCTACTTCAAGTATGCCCCTCGATACTTCTAAATTATTTCATACATTGTAAATTAAGAAACTAGAACTAGTACGTGTCGGTCTCGATTAGCCAAAAAAAAAACGTTTCTTTTAAGGAAGCCCCCCTTAAATTTTTGTAAATTTTAGTTTTTTTACTATAGAGGCAATACACACTCTGTGAAAATTTCAACAGACGGACGGTTCCGTTGGTTACCTACCCTATTTAAAATAAAACATTGCCCCGCGCTAGAAATTTCTCCTGTATAACATGCACAAATAGCCAGACTCGGAACAATTATCTGTAGGTCATAAAAACATTCGTTCCGTGTAGAAATCGAACCCGCGACACGCAACGCATAATTAAATCGCTCAACCACTGCTCCAACCGTGTCGTGTCATTATTAAAACAAAGTGCAAGATAAACCTTTAACCAAACCAACATAACATGTTATTAATAGACATTATTAATAATATGATAAACATAATTAATAATATATTATAATCCATCGTAGCCTTGAACTCATCAAGTAACAAAAAAAAGTGTTATTTTGCATAAAAACATTCTGTCCACTATACCTCATATGGCGGATTGGCTAACATGCACTTATATACTTAGAGATGTTCTCATACTTGACAGCACTTAAGTAAAAACGTGGTTTAATGGTCCTTGATATTTTAAAAATATTTAGTTACCTACTTAAAATATGAAATGCAGTTCACGCATTTGTTTGTAAGCCACATAAAGTGTTTATTTTCTTAATAGTTTAACTCTATTTGACCGACTTCTTATAGATTTTTATTAGGATCTGGTAGTTTTGCTTGTATAAGTAGTTTTATGCGAGTCATACCTGCATATCGTTAATAGTTTTTGAATTATTACGTCTACATAAACTTAGTTATAAAAAATAATAATGTTATATCATACAAAATTATTATTTTTGTGTATTTGTTTATATTCACTCTCTAAAACAACTTGCTTTTGTTGATGTTTGAGAAAGTGCCTGATTGATCATGAAACATACAAGTATTGATTATGTCGCTAAAGTTCAATATTCAGACAACAGATGGCGCTGCATTTAACGATAAATGTATTTATTTTCTGAATCGCGTTGCATAAATAATTATATATACAGTAATAATAATTTCGTAGTACTTTCTTCTTTAAAGATAAGAACATGAAGTTCACTATACTAAAATAGTAAATATTGTTTTTTTGTCCTGACTTACTTCACTCAACATAACACGTTAATAACATAGCATAGTTTACAATAAAGTTATCTATCTACAGCTTTGTCCTAAAGTGCATCATATTATGTAAGGGTGATGTTGGGTATTTGATTTACATTTTGGAAAAAATATCAAAATGTAAAAAAAAAGATGACAAAAATCACTAAAAAGTTCCGAGCGAATGACTTTTCAAGCAGTTTAATACAGTTGGTGACATCAAATCTGCCATTGAACTAAACTGAATGTCAACCAAACAGTAACAAATTGATAGAATAGTAATTTTTTTTAACTATTTAAACGTTTTTTCTGTTCTAATAAAATAAATAAAAATATATTTTTTTATTTGTTTTTTTTTCATGATTTATATCAGCTACCTACCAAATATCCCCTTCAATATGAACATGCACTTCTGTAACACACATACACACAGGACCGGGCGTTGTGGCGACACTTGGGGCAGGCCTATGTCCAACAGCTGTGGACGTCTTTTGGCTGATGTGATGGTGACTTCTGGAACACGCTGTACATGACGATACCCACCAGTCTCCATCCCTGATTCTAAACAGATCAACACAATCCATCTAATTGATTACGCTCATTGCAAATTGTTAGTTAATCGGTAAGTGGCAAAGGTCAGAGTGTAACACGTTCGACTAGAAGATTACCATAAAAATTACCATTGAAATAGTAAGCAATCGCTTAGTAACTAAACGATTTGACCTATTGCTAGATAACGCACTTAAAAAGTAGCCGGTTTGTAAAGAAATAACTATTTTTGTGTGCACACTAAGCATAAAAAGGGAAAAACTTTTTACATTTAGAGAATACTCAGGAATATTTTTACAGCTACCCTTGGAACTTAAGATATAACATAAAATAATGAAGACAGTCTAAAAAATATCCTTGACCTCAGACCTAAAATTATCTAAACGTTACTTATTTTTACTACTTAGAGTTTGAAAAAGACTATATTATATGTAAATTATTAAGTGTTTAGTAATTTAACAATTTATAGCATTTAAGAAAATAATGACGAAACTTTAAAACATTATGTAACTAATTTACGAACTTATCGAACATAAAAATGTTAGGACACCGTCAAATTACTCCGGTTAAAGAAACATTACTTCATGCTAACAACATTTAGTGAGAAAACAAACAAATCTTACATAACCAATCAAATGTATCTATAATCTTTAGATCCATGTTCTGATGACATTTCTTTCGACAGCGTTACAAGAAAACGTGTATCTGTATAATTCTTTGCTAGACATGGCTGCGCCTACGGCGATGTGTCGAAATAGAAGGGCCAAAAGTGATGTAACTTATTCTCATTCTTTAGATATTGTACATATTCTTTGTCTTCACAATAGCGTTGTTTGTTAAATGGATATAGTGAATATTTAACTATAGTAAGGCGCCAGATAAAAGAACACTAAAGGTCACCCACAGACATTTATTGACTTTCATAATGTAAAAAATGCTAGTAAAATAAAAACAGCACAGCCAATCTGATTTAATTTTTTACGGGATCAAATGGCAAGTATGCCGCAAAAGGAGGAGGTTCTCAACTTCCTCCTTTTTGGGAAGTCGGTTAAAAATATGTCGCAGACGAAGTTGCGCGGATCAGCTAGGTTATAACACTAGGTAGAATTATTAGAATTGAATAATTCAAAGGTTTTACCTGAGAATTATGTTGTCTAGGAAACCAGAGTAATAAGAACTCTCATTGTGGCTTACGCTTTAGAATTTAGTTGAGCTATAAGCTGATTCGGGAACACACGTTCTTAGAATGGAGCTTGGTTTCAATTAACGAGTTCCTAGATATAGTGATAATAGTGATCCAACAAACTTAAAGCCAGGTGTGGGACCTGTAACATTCTACCAATTCCATGAAATAGGTTTATCACTACATAATTATTTTAAAACAAAGTCCTCCGCCGTGTCTGTCTGTCTGTTCGCGATAAACTCAAAAACTAAAGCATCGATTTTCATGTTGTTTTTACCAATGGATAGAGTGGTTCTCTAGGAAGGTTTTAGTTTTATAATTTGTCAAGTTTTTTGTATACATTGGCTAAGTTATAATGATGTTTGTTGCAGGTGTCGGAAAAAAATAAGCCGAAATCCACGAGGGCAACAATTAGTTCTGAATATACAATAGTTATGAGATCTAGATAAAAAGCTTAGTCTAAAGGACAATGTGACATAATTATATTTATAGATAGAAAGAAGTAAAAATGTCTGTTACATACGGACGGACAGACAGACAGACAGACAGACATGACGAATCTATAAGGGTTCCGTTTTTTGCCATTTGACTACGGAACCCTAAAAATGTAGGTAAGTATATATTTTTCTGCAAAAATGACTTTTTTTTTAAATTAGTTCCACTAGCGGTCAAGAAATGTTGCTGATCTAAAATTGCATTGCAAATATTCACAGTGTTAATATTTTCTGACGAATGTTGGTCTCGCCGATGAAAATTTATAAACTTACGTCTTATATGAATAGAATAAAATTTATTTGCATAAAAACATGGTATAGAAGATGGTACAATAAATTAAAATACAGAGCATGCATTATTATTATTATTTTTTTTTTTTTTATACAAAACGGGGAAACTCTTGGCCCAAATCTCACCTGATGGAAAGTGATGATTAGGCCGAAGATGGAAGCGAGTTTTTTTTTTTTTTTTTTTTTTAGGGATGGGAAATCATCCAATGACTCCTCCCGCTCTGGGTGTAGCGGGAGGGAGTGTCAGACTTCTACTGACTAAAACCCATCCATGTTCCTTCATTGCCCTTTGTGTTCCGGAGCCACGGTGTCTCTTGCGAATAATCCCGCGACTCCGGCAGGCGTCGGCCCTTTCGGGCCCCTCTGTGTTGCTGACTCTCTTTGAGGCGCACGTGGAACACTAACGCGCCGTCGACACGGCCTGTCTAGATGGACGGACGGCGAGCCACCCATAGCTCGCCGTCCACAGGCCTGCGCCTACGGTGGCCGGAGGTCACCAGGTGGCCCCCGACGCCCGCGGCGTCCACCACGGCGGCCGGGACGAGAGGGTCTCCTCTCCCGCTCCGCCACCTCCTTCGCTAGCATGACTGCTTCGCAGAAGGAGGCAACGGCGTCCCATTCCGTCTCGCTCCGGACCATGGCTTGGACCAGGGCCGGACGCGAGAGGTCGCCGCCAATCGCCGTTTCGAGGACACGGCGGTGCGCCGCCCAAGCGGGGCACACCTGCACAGTGTGCTCTACCGTGTCCTCCGGTCGATCCTCGCAGTGGTGACACCCGGGCGTTTCCTCCCGCCGAATTCGGTGCAGGAACCTCCCGAAACATCCATGTCCGGTGAGGACCTGCGTCAGGCGGAAGGTGAGGACGCCGTGGCGCCTCTCAAGCCACTCCTCAAAGAGGGGACTTATCGCCGCTATTGTGGCGTGCCCTGCGCTGGGTTGCGATAGTCGTCGTCTCCATGACGCCATGAGATCGCGCCGGAAGTCCGTCCGCTGCGCGACAATTTGCCGCGTCAGCGGAGTTTCCCCCCGGCTTAGTACCTCCGCGCGCCAATCATGCAGGCGCGCGAGGACCACCGCCTCCAGATCAAATGGCGGCAATCCGGCAAGGAGACCCGCCGCTTCGCGCGAGATCGTGCGGTACCCTCGGGTCATCCTGAGGGCCACCACCTTTTGGGGCGCGTTCAAGTGGTTCGCAGCACGCTGCCTCAATGAACGCGCCCACACCGGGGCCCCGTAAAGGGCCATGGACCGCACGACCCCCGCGTATAGCCTACGGCAGGAGGCGTTCGGTCCCCCCAGGTTGGGCAGGAGCCGCCTGAAAGCAGCCCCGGCCCGCTCCAGTTTGGGGACCAAACGTCGGAAATGCTCCACGAAGTTCCATCGGCTGTCTAGGACGAGCCCCAGGTATTTCAGCGTCGATTCGACGCCGATGGAAACCCCTCCTACCGTCAGCAAGGATCCCGACGGTGGCGCAATGCCTCGGCCATGAAAACACATGGCTTCGGACTTGTGCAGCGCCACCTCGAGACCCAGTTGCCGGATCCTCTCCACGACTATCGCAACCCCGCGTGTCATTACGTCGGCCGCCTCCGCGTACGACCCCCCTTGTGCCAGCACCAGCGTGTCGTCAGCGTAACAAATGACGTTGACGCCGCTAGGGAGGTCGGCTCGCAGCACCCAGTCGTAACCGATGTTCCACAGGGGCGGCCCCAGAACCGAACCCTGTGGGACACCGCACGACATCTCTCGCCGGTTCCACTCACCGCTGTGACTTGGGTAGATTACTGCCCGGTCGGACAGGTAGTCCCCGACCACACGACGAAGGTAGGTCGGCACCCGATGATACCGGAGTGCCTCCCCAATGCAGCTCCAGGGCATGGTGTTGAAGGCGTTGGCGATGTCAAGAGACACCGCCAAGACAACACCACCCCGGGAGACCGCATCCCCCGTCGTGAGGGATGGAAGCGAGTTTCACCCGGAATCCTCTTACACAGAGGAACTGGCTATCATACCTCTAACTGCCGGAACACAACAATGCTGTTAACATTGTTGTTATGGCGACAGACTTAGACATGATGGTGGTAGCTTGCCAGGCGGACTTAGAAGAAGTCCTACCACCAACCAAACCGAGCAAAAAAATTTGCCCCCGCTGGGAATCGAACCCGGGACCTCTGGGTCTGAATCAGGTGGTATAACCACTAGACCACGGAGGTGGTTAGTGTCACCTGTTTAGCACCACCCAGGGACCACGTGTAGGGATTCGCTGAAGGGTATTCTCCTACGGACGCGGGTGACTCGGCCCCCAACATGCATGTTTTTGCTTAACATTATAAGCGTGCAAATTTTCCGGAGGTACTTATTCTATTCTTTTCTATGAGGATACGGAACCGGCGGTGCGCGTGTCCGACTCGCTCTTGACCGGTATTTTTTTTTCATATTACGGCACTATTGAAAATTCACGTGATCAATTCCATACATCTTGGCGTTTCAATAATCGTCATCGTTGTCAGAATTAAATTCTTGTAGAAGATTTTGTTAATCTTATCCGTTTTTATTTTGTCAAAAGCCTAATATCGGGCTTTGCCTCAATCGGAGGTCGCCAAAAAATCAAATAACAGAGGGCCTATTCTACTAATTTTTAAACAACGTTTACATTCGCATGTCAATCGCAAACTGTTAAAATAGCCTTAATTTTCATACATTTTTGACAAAATGCGACTGAGATGCAAATGCAATGCGAATGTGAAAATTAGTAGAAATGGTACTAAGATTGCTGCATTTTTTAATATCAATTTCTTAAAAATTTCCAAGACCGGTCTTTATTTCCATGGAAGATGGGTAGGCCTTTAGTGTGGGACGCTACTTGTGTCGACACTCTTGCACCATCCCGTCTTCCCAGCTCGTCGTGCCGAGCTGGTTCTGCGGCTTCGGCTGCTGAAAACCTCAAACGGCGGAAATATAGTAGCCTTATTGGCAACTACATTTTTGAGCCGTTTGGGGTTGAAACTCTTGGACCGTGATGTCCGAGTGCTCACGTCTTATTTTAAAGATCTTGCAAAACGCTTAGTTGACGCTTCGCGTGACCCAAGAGCTGGCTTTTACCTTGGACAGAGGATAAGCATTGCCATACAACGTGGCAATGCAGCCAGTCTTTTGGGTTTACTTCCAGTCGATAGCGATGGGGACGAATTTTTTGGATGCCATATTTTAGTTAGGAGTTTTTTTTCTATTTTAAGTGTCATATAGTTTGTTCTTTAAATAAAGGAATACCATTTCCAAAACTGCATCATCTAACATTGATCTTGAATTCTATAAATAACTGTATGATGACATGACATTTGACATTTAATCCAGCGACATTCTACCGGTGCAGTGTTATGCAATCATAGCTTCTCAGTTCGCATAGTAACACTCGTAGCACCGGTTTGAGTAGAGTTCCTTATCTGACGCCACCAGTGACCTACCAAACTTGCTTAGACGAATTAGGCTTTGTCATACTTATTAGGGTGTGGCTGCTAGAAAAGCGAGGTTGAGAATCATCTTTTCTACCGAAAGACGTCCAAGTAAAGGGCATCGGCACATCAACCAGACATGTACGTCTCGTATTCAGCGAATTCGATATTCCACCAGGTCTTCGATTCCACTTTTTTTTTATGGGACAAGCCCGCCACACGTTCCCTACCACTGCAACTCCTAAAAGTCAGAATCAACAGTGGCGACCACCACAAAAATGCCGAGCTAATGAAGCCCAACGAGTCCCTGAGAAACGATTCATCTGTCTTGGATCCCGCATCGAAATTAATCAGAAGAGTACAGCGGAGAAGTAGGAAAAAATAAATATAATTTCCACTTCCCTCCTTATCAAGCAGGAGACAGATTTGAGTCACTTGTTGTTTTGTTCCTCTTGTGAAATGTCTTCTAACATCTTCCAATACGCGTTTGCCACTTCAGAACCTTTCAGTCGCATCCAGCATCTGCAATGGACCCTGCTCACTGATCATCATCACATCAGCCGAAAGACGTCAACTGCTGGAAATAGGCTTACCCCAAGTGTCGCTACAACAACCGGTCCTATGCATGTCGCATCCATCGGCCACCCGGGACCTTCACCAGGTCAAGTGACGCACTAATTGTATGGCTGAGGGTAATAAATGTTTTAGAGGTATAAGGTATAACTTAATATGGCTGCGGCAGATACTTGAGTGTCCGTGGAGTTTCTTGCACGTTCTTCTCCATATTATACCGCGTGTATCTGACATCGACGCACAAACGATTTCCGTGGAATTTTTCGTCGGTTCTTTTCTCATTTTTTCATTTTTTTCAAGAGTACCACAAGTAGGTATCAGCTCAGTTGAGCTGATATCTATTTGTGGTTTTATTCAGATTGCTCTTTTTAGTGAAAGTAGTTAATTAATTATTTTTTTAATTAAAAATCTCATTGGGTTAGGTCAGAATAACAATTATGAGCAGTCTAAAGTAAAAAAACCCTTGAAAAAAATGAGAAAAAAGCCGACGAAAAATTCTAAGTCTAGGGTGTCCAGAATCATGCCCTGGACCCATGGAAATCGTTTGTGCGTCGATGCTTTGGAACGTGCAAATAGCTTCATATCTTTCACTGACCGACCTTGACATTTCAAAAGTGCCTGTAAATGCTTAACGTCATTTTGTATCACTATCGCACAGCCTGCGGACTATAAGCGTACTCTTACTTTTGAGACTAAACAGTCACATAAAATCATTTTGGAAATATTTTCATTGTTCATACTGCCGAGGAATGGAATTCTCCACCGGAGACTATGTTTCCTGATAATTGCAACCAAGGGGAGGTCTTTAGTTACGGAAATGGTTTGAAAGAGTCAGAACGGCCCTGGAACGCAAAGGGCGTTCGAAGGCTGATAGGTTTTAGTCTGTAAAAGTCTCACACTCTCTGCTGCTCCGTCCAGAGCGGAAGGAGTCATTGCATGACTTCCCATCTTTGAAAAGTGGGTTCTTTAAGTCAAATGAGAGCCTATCAATATCAATAATAAAAAACGTGACTTTCTTTTCTTTTCACGTGCAATGCAATGTTTACCAAACTCGGCGAGTTTCTGTGTGGGTGTCTCAACTTTCAATATAAACTGGTTTTTATTTAACATTATAATACACATTAGGTAGGTAACCCACACAAATATTTTATTTTGTCAAACTCAAGCATTTATTTCAATTAAACCATTTATAGGCACTTTTGAACTGTCAAGTTCGTCGGTCCAAAACATTAAAGCTATTTGCACGTTCCAAAGCGTAGATATCTATGGAGAAGAACGGGTAAGAAACTCTAAGGACACTTTAAAAATAATGCCATGTGAATTTACAACTATTTTACCTACGTAAACAAGATGTACCTACGTTCAATTCGCATGTTAGTATTTGTTGGTATCACATTCTATACCTACATTATGTTTATGTTAGAAAGTATCTCTTCATAAACACTCACGATTCACATACGTTAGAACTGCTTCTATTGCCTAATCCAATTCATACAGACATGATCATGGTATTCTACTATATATAGTAGAATTTCATTTCAATGCTAAAACAGAAGCAAATAAAGTAAATTCTAAAATGCTAAATACCAATTCAGTGCAGTTCAATTAACGAACACTAAAGTTAAACTCTCGTTACGCGTCACTTACGACCTGACCTCAGTACTCCGCTCTCGGGGCCCGCTACTAATAAATTGTACTTCAAACTTGCAATATTTGAAGATATTAATTCTCTGTCAGTAACCTGGACTTTTAATTATAGCTCCGTAATTTAACGATGTCGTAAATTATTATTAATTCATTAGTTTTCGCTTAACTGTACTGGGGTCAAGGTTCAGAGACCTCCAGTGCTAATGGACTTCAACATTTTGACAAATTATGGACGGAACCGCTGAATATAAGGGAAATGGTAAAGTGTTAAATAGTTTCGCGGAAAATCGTAAATATTTATTAATATTTTCTCGGTTTATTTGCGTGAAATTTTAAGCGACTGCTGTTTGTTACATGTTTTGACTAGATGTTTGTACTGGTACAAGAGAGCGTAGATGTCAATTATTCCTGAAGAAATTCTGATTTACTATCGATGACATTCACAATTTGTCATGATGCACAGTGTTATTGTATACTTCAAGTACACTGGCGAGCTTAATTCAAGAAAAAATTAACTTCTTTTCAAAGTCTTCTCAAAGTTAGAGTGAACAGGCTACTTCTGTGTAAGCTCGTCATCTCTGACCTAGACCGAGTCAAAAGCAAAGCCAACTCAAATAAAGAAATAAAAAAACTTTTGAGCGATAGTGAGAGATCACATTAGAGTGTAGGATCCAGTGTACAATTCATTGGCTATGTAAGATTTTGCTCACAGAAAATTCCTTCAATTTATTTCGTGCAACTTTGATAATAACAAGCTTTTAACAGCGAAAACAAGCAGTGCATATTCGAGCATGAAACAGATACCGTCATGCAGCGCTGAATGGGCACAATTTTCATATTAAATGATTAGACGCAGGCTGAGCTGCGAGCTTGTATTCATAGCGTCGCCCCAGTAATGCGCCAGCAAATGGCTATAAACGCAAATCGCTCGCAAATCCAGCGCTTGGGGAGTGGGGCTATGAGACACGAGGAAACTGAGTACCCTATCTTACATAAGGAACATTGGTTGATTGTTCGATATGATCTGACTAGCTGACCCGTGCAACGTCGTTTGCGTAACATTTTTCATTACTGCTCCGCTTCTATTGGTTTTAGCGTGATGATTTATAGCCTATAGCCTTCCTCGATAAATGGGCAATCTAACACTGAAAGAATTTTTCAAATCCGACCAGTAGTTCCTGAGATTAGCGCGTTGAACCAAACAAACAAACTCTTCTTGCTTTATAATATTAGTATAGATTTACTGAGATCTGGAGAAGAAAGTAGACGAAAGTCGAATCAGCGTCGGAAGCATGCTGCGGCGTTTTCCCGCTCCATGGACTGATGATGTGACAACAACGGGTAGAACATGTTAAATCAAATAACTTTAATTTCGGAAGTCGGTGTTTTTGTTAGTTTTTTTTGTATTTTGACACCGACTTCCA
Source organism: Ceramica pisi (assembly GCA_963859965.1). Lineage (NCBI taxonomy): Eukaryota > Metazoa > Arthropoda > Insecta > Lepidoptera > Noctuidae > Ceramica > Ceramica pisi. The sequence continues at coordinate 22,697,197 of OY982544.1, forward strand.
AAATTAAAGATATTTTTTACTTTGTAGTGTTTTTTTTTGGAAGTCGGTTATATTTTTTTGTAAAAAGTTTTTTATTTTTCAGTTTTTAGTGGTGCCCACACCTAACAACACCACTGCAAAATCGCAGAAAAGCAAAATACGCAATTTCGATTATCAAAGAATCATCTAAATAGTCAAATTCCAGCTATTTCGATTTAGAATCCAAAGTTCGTAACCGATTTTGATATGATTTAAATGGGACCAATCTGCATATACTTGCAGATTGGTCCCATTTAAATCATCCTTTCAGATAAAACAAAAAAATTTCAAATCGGTTTATAATTGTCGGAGTTATGAGGTAACAAACAAAAAAAAAAAAAAACATACAACCGAATTGATAACCTCCTCCTTTTTGGAAAGTCGGTTAAAAAGCAGAGCACCAGGTGTTGTTACGCAGCTTGGATGGCTTATGAGCGTGTATTCCGTCCACTAGCGCCGCCAATCGTTTTTTATTATTTGTGGTAAATTTAAGACACGTAGATAAAAAACCGCTCTGTAGTGCACTGAAGAAATGTATTTATTATGTTTTGAGAGTTATGTTTTTTACTTTAGAACATAAATAGATGTCAAAGTAGATATTTTTGCTAAAAGTGGCCACTTTTAGCAATAATTTCCGTTTTGGCTATTTAGCCATGAGTTATGTATTAAAAATAGCTGTCAAAAAATAATAGATACATTTCTTTTGTGCACTACAGAGCGGTTTTTTATCTACGTGTCTTAAATTTACCACAATTAATAAAAAACGATTGGCGGCGCTAGTGGACGGAATACACACTCTTAATGCCTGTGTTTGTGTGACATAGTTAATTCAGCTTAACATATTTCGGTTGATAGACAAAACCTACAACTTTTTTCCTGTCTGATATGTGTCTAGGTACTGATGAAATACAGATTTATAAATAGTATCTCGGTAAGCAAAATTCTGAAGAAAGTATTTTTTGCCAGATAAGAGTAATTTATGTTTTTCATTTCTCGAAGTACTAAAAGTTTTGCCTTCTTTTACTTCATTCCCCGCTGTTCTCGTGGGCTGACAAGTAGCTACACAGTGCAAGCGTCGATTTGTCGCGTTTACAATCAGCGAGTATTGCACCGCGACTGTAGGCGCTAGGGGCGAGCGCAGCCGCGGGACGTGACTCGTGTAGATATTATAGTCTTGTAGTGTTATAGCGGATCACAGCACATGGAGGATAGCTCTGAATGCTCTCTGAAGAAAGTTTGAAGATCAGCCAGATAGTTGGATGATATTCAGAAGATTATGTACTAATGACATTTTCTCAGTGGAGCTGATAGTCAAAAGTTAAAAACTGAATAAAATACAATAAATTATAATTTTCAATTCAAGATTCAAAGCATTTATTTCAAATAAACCATTTACAGGCACTTTTGAAAATGTCAAGGTCGGTCAGTCAAAAACATGAGGCTATTTGCACGTTCCAAAGCGTAGATCTCTATGGAGAAGAACGTGCAAGAAACTCCACGGACACTCTTTTAAATCATGTGATGTTTTACAAAATTCTTAGTTACATGTACTTGCTTCTTCATGTGAGGACAATGCAAAATAAAAAAAACTTAAAACAACAACTTAAATATAAAGATGAAAATAAGCCAGTGGTGGTTAAGAGATGACCAGTCTCAACTGACGGCGCCCGTTCACGAACCTGACGTATGTATCGGCACCATTCAGCTCAACCATTTTGAAGGGAACCGAATGATCCAACACACACGCCGCCATCAGCAAAACATTTGAGTGAGCATGACATGCTCTCGATCACCATGCTCGTTCATGTCAAACAAGTAAACTAATCACATATATATATTATGTAAATGGCCCCATGGTACTCACATTTACAAAATTTGAAAAAATGCTTCTACTTTACATAAAACTATGGTTGTCAATGACCAAGTAATGAAAGATGTATAACAAACAATTCAATTACTATAAAACAGCATTATTATAAAGAAAAAAAAAATATATTGTATTATGAGTACAAAACAAAAAAATAAAATAAAATACAAAACAAAAAAAGAGGGTGAGCATCTCTTCCAGACATTAAAACCTAACTAGTGGACCCCCGCGGCTGTGACTGTGGAGCAGGACCGGCAATTATCTTTGCTGTTAGAATGACACTTTGATAAAGCCCTGTTTGAAACTTTGTTAGACCTATACTCAACAATGGATATAACAAGATTTTCGCATTGCATTTTTTAAGCATGCGGGAATTCATCGAAATAATGACTCCTTCCGCTCTGGGTGGAGTGGAATTGATTGTCAGACTCTTACTGACTAAAACCCATACGTGTTCCTCCTAATGCCTTTTGCGTACCAAGGCTGCGGTGACTCTTTCGGACAAATTCCGTAACCCAATAATAATGCATAGCATACGGTGTGCATAAAAGACATGACATTTCATTTGAGACAGTAAATAAAATTTCATTTCCCATTGCTATCATCAAAATTCGAAATTCAAAAGTCATTTATTCAAATTAGGCTGAGAGCCAGCACTTTTTGAACGTCAAGTTTTTACAAAAGTTAGTCCCCCAAAACACCCGCCCGTCACTACTTCCTAGTGTTTTTAGCTGTGGAGAAGAAGTAGCCACCTAACTTCCCAGCAACACATCTGTCTGTTACGTTTTAAAATATTGAATTTATACAAAGCAAATTAATTAACATGACACAAAAAAATATATCACTTATTAGCTAGCACACTGTGATATTATAAAACAAAATGCAATCTCAAGCATTAATAAGTTGACTAGCTAAATAAGCCTCTATGAATAGAACTATTGTGCCTGCCTACACGTACAGTGGTAGAATTTAACGACAGAACCGTAAATCGAACCACACGTGATAAACTAGAGCCGACAGAGTAAATGAATAATCATTTAATCGTTAAAACAATTGATTAAAAGACATCGTTGATGTGTGTAGATAAAGTATACAAGTAAAAACAGATTGACCTACATAGTCCGACATATAAATAACTAGCTGACCCGTGCAACGTCGTCTGCGTTACATTTTTCATTACTGCTCCGCTTCTATTGGTCTTAGCGTAATGATATATAGCCTATAGCCTTCCTCGATAAATGGGCTATCTAACACTAAACGATTTTTTCAAATAGGACCAGTAGTTTCTGAGATTAGCGCGTTCAACCAAACAAACAAACAAAGAAGCAAACAAACAATCAAACTCTTATGCTTTATAATAAAAAAATAAAAAAAACAACAAAAAAGAATAGAAATTGCATTGGTAAGTTCACTCCCACTGCCAATCCAACAACATTGATAGCATGATGACTTCATATCGTATGCAACGGTATTATCACTCTTACAACACTTCACTACGTAACATCGACGATTACTTATCTAAGAGATGTATTATTTGGTAATCCTTTTCTACCACAATACTATGTGCTAAGACGTTTCTGACCAAATCATTTGTGTCTAGTCTTTTATTACTAAACCAACAAATAATTTGTCTTCACATTAACGCAACGTGTAAACTTTAACACTCGATTACTTCTCATATCAATTAAATTTGACGGTTTATAGAAAGATTGGTCATCTGTCAATATCGACATTATTGAGGAAATGATTGCAAATCAACAGACCACTTGTAACGGTGAATTAAATTAAGCATTTATACCAGTAGACGATGACGAAGCCAATCAAATGTATTCTTTTGATAAAGTTACCGCACTTGGTTAACTTTCAACTTAACTTAATACCCTATATGCCCGCGACTTCGTCCGCGTAGTTTAAAAATTTCATGTTTATTTAACAGAATCCAATCCAATGAATGAAAGTCTCACCAAAATCGGTCAAGCTGTGACCGAGATTAGCCGGAACAGACAGTTAGACTACATTTAATAATATTGTTTTATGTTAAATAGTTATTGTTGTCCACTTTTAAAACAATGGTCAAACATCACTACCATTCTCTTTGATCGTTTTTTGTTTCATTATTATAATAATTGTATTTATTTATCCATCATGAATTTATTCCTATAAATCGTACACCTAAAACTATAATTATACAGTACTGTATTTCCTTTCTCTGTAAAATCCAGCCAAAGGTTTTCTTGAAAAGATCGCTCTTAGCGGTATGATGGCCACCAATTGTGTCACCAATTGTGTGTGTACATATTGTTTTCGTCATCTATTTTATCTGTAACTTATATGGTGTAAATAATAAAGAGTATTTTATGTATCTATCTATCTATATATTACATACATTCGTATGTATTTAGTCAAAAGCTGTTATTTCGATATCACAAACAGACACATCAGTTTTATATTGTATTGAAGATGTAAAGTTAAGTAACAAAAACTGGCAAGTCATCCGTTATTTAATTACGTTTGTGTAACTGAGTTACTCGCTTGGTTTCCGGATGATGATCTTATGTAATAAATAGTTTAATAGTGTGTTATGTGTGTAATTTCTAGTAAAGGTTTCGTACCGTGTGGTCTCGTAAAGGGCAAGAAATTATGTCAAGACTCAAGGCAAAGTCGCTTTCTACGCGTTACACCGATAACGATTGTCGGAAGTTTGAAATGATTGGCATTGGCATGCGGAACCCAAGTGTCACGTGGCCTTATATTTTGGCTTTTCGATATTCGCCTATTGCTGATAAAATGCCAACTGAGAGCCAATCATAATTAACTCTTAAGCAATGTTCGCAATCTGTCAAAAAAGCTTTAATATCCATTTATTTTGCATCCATTGCGAATGAGATGCAAATGCGAGCGTTATTTAAAATTAGAAGAATTGGCAAAATTAAAAAAAAACAAAAGTCATTTTATTCAAATTAGCCTGTTAGCCAGCACTTTTTGAACGTCAATTTTTTACAAAAGACAGACCCCCAAAACACTCGCCCGTCACCACTTCCTCGTGTTCTAGCTGTGGAGAAGATGGAACTCCCCAGCAACACATCACCACACAAGGCACCCTGGTCTAGATAATAAGTAGCATATTCGTTCATTGGTTAAACGGTTATTCGAAGCAAGGCCATGTTGGAGCCCCAAGACTGCGGCGACACATGACGACGTGTATCGAACTACGTTTTGTAACACCACAAATATTTTTTTATAAAATTGTTTATTTTTTAAAGCTGAAGAGTTTCATCGATTGTTTGGTTGAATGCGCTAATTTCAGGAACAGCTGGTTCGAATTGAAAATTAATTTTAAAGATGGATAGCTCTTATTGAGGAAGGCTAAAGGCTACATATAACATCACAATATGACTTAAAGGAGCGGAGCATTAATGAAAAATGTGACGCAGACGAAGTTCCGCAGGTCAGCTTATAATTAAGAGGGCTTTCACATTTTTTCTTGAATTTTAGCGTTTTATTCGATTTTTGATGTGTGATTTTGCTTTAGATATAGCCTTAAAAAAAAAGCAAAAATATGCATAAGATAGTTTGATCATTTATCTGGGGAGTGTTCTAAATAAATATTTCAATTTGTTCACGTACATCAGTAAAATCCTTGACTCCGCAAAGGATGTTTCACAAAACGTTGCTTTAGGGTATCTTTTGATACCTTGCTACACCGAAGATATTATAATTTAATCATTTATAAAAATGTCCACGGTACAACTGTATCTTCTACTTTGGAATGCTCAAATCAATTTATTACGATTCATACAGTAATACACCAAAAATAATTCTGTAAAACTGAGAGTTATTGTCAATTTTCCGTACGAAACTATAATTTTTATCTATGAAATTATAATCAAAATTCAAATAAAAAATATTTATTAATTAAGGTGGCATTGCTATATCGCTTGAAAAAAAAATTGGTCTAATTGAAAGTAAAGTAAATATTTTAAAATAATTGTCGAAAATCAATATAATCTTGTGACGCGCGGTATTCAACTTTAGTCAACCTGAGCTATTCGATTTTGTAAGAGCGCTTTGACAAAACTGTCTTAGGCATATTTTTAGTTTTTTTTAAGGCTATATCTAAAGCAAAATCACACATCAAAATTCGAATAAAACGCTAAAATTCAAGAAAAAATGTGAAAGCGCCCTTAAATACAATTAACTGAGAAGGTGTATTCTGGCCGATGCATTTTTACTTCTGTTAAGGTTTTGCGTTTTTTTTTTAATTTGAGATGGGATTGCTCTTGATTCTAGTCTGGGTCAGAGATGACAGAGATAAAGTCTACGATAGAGCGAGCTTATCTAGAAGTAGCCTGTTCACTCTAAATTTGAAAAGATTATGGTTTTAAGCGTTCGGAAACACAGACGCAAGCAGAGAGTTCCACTCCTTTGCTGTGCGCATTATGAAAGATGCTTTACACATAAGAACCCGCGAACGCCTACAACTACCAATCAAAATATAAGACATAAAAATAAAGCCAACACACAACCTTAACCAGCAGCCATCTCTCACCGCGAAATAACTCACTAACTGTATTAAGTGAAGCAACGGCTAAGGTAATGAACTTAACCTCTACCACTCCACCAAGACCCCTCGATTATCCCCGCACATCACTATCTACAAGAATTAAGGATTTGGGAGAGGTAAAGTTACGATGGTCGTTGACTAGAAGGCTTCGAAGCGCGATACGCTCATTTGGGGTAATATTTCTCCCATCACGGCTTTTTGATGTGCTAAGCAGGTAAATCAGGTGCTTTTGATCCCAGATTGTATGTTAACGACGGCTTAGACCTGTAATTATTAGATTTTTACCGAGGTCTCTGTTTTTGTAAAGAGATTTCTTTTTTTGGGGATGTTGTTTCAATTAAGTGTGTCTCAAGGATTAGTGTCGCTGGAATTTGGATTTGAAGCGCATGTTTTAAGCTGGCTTTGAAAAAGTGTTTTTGTTAACTCCTGAAAGAATTCATATTTGAAATATGTTTTACTTATAAAAAAAAAAAAAAAGAGAAACAGAAACAGCCATATTTTTCTTGGGCCATTGCCCAAGAAAAATATGGCTGTTTCTGTTTCTCTTTTTTTTTTTTTTCCATTGAGCGATCTTGACAACTCTATAACTTTTATACTACATTAGCTTTTGCCTGCGACTTCGTTTTTTCCCGTTCCCGTAGGAATTTCGGGAAATCTACTCTTCTAGGAACCTACATGCAAAATTCGAGCTTTCTACAATGAGTAATTTCGGCTGTGCGTTGTTTATAAGTCACTCAGTCAGTCAGAAACGGAAGAGTTTTATATTATTTCCACTTTTTATATTTACTGGCAGCTACAAACGCGGAGACTTGAAGTAAAAAGTACATCCCTGGGCAAGGATGCACTATGTTCCCACATCATCGCTTACCGTTTGGTGACATAGAGATCAAACGCGTGCCTAGAGGATAAGCATTGCCATACAACGTGGCAATGCAGACAGTCTTTTGGGCTCACTTCCAGTCGATAGCGATGCGGACGAATTTTTTGATGCCATTTTTTAGTTAGGAGTTTTTTTTTTTCTATTTTAGTGTATAATTATAGTTTCATCTTTAAATACATTTCTTTTGCGTGCCTAATCTATATCTATATCTATACTAATATTATAAAGAGGTAACATTTGTTTGTAAGTTTGTATGTTTGTAAGTTTGTATGTAGGGGTTATCTCAGGAACTACGGGTCCGATTTGAAAAATTATTTCAATGTTAGATAGCCCATTTATCGAGGAAGGTTATAGGCTCGCTAAGACAAATAGGAGCGGGGCATTAATGGAAAATGTGACGCAAACGAAGTTGCGCGGATCAGCTAGTCAATAATACAAAGAAGTGGTCTACCACAGTAGTAAAAGCGCACATGCTTCTTAAAGACTTCATTTACGATAAATTGGGAACCAAAATGTATTGTTATAATCACCTATTTTCCATCACTGATGATTCCTTACCGTTGTCAACAAACTCATCCAGAATAAAAAAAACATTAAGAAAAGGCGGCAAAAAGATGAAAAAAGAACGAAGGCCGAGCGACTTATCGCGCGTCGACGTTATCTATGGAAATCTATGCGCGGCGCGAATGGAACCTACTTTTAATTAAAACTTTCTTATATCCTTCCGTATGCTTAGCGTTTTTTATTTTTCGCGTTGAATATCGCTGAGTGTGCCCGACTCCTGCATTTGTAAGTGGAAATAGAATTGTTTAGTTGTCCTATTTTCATTTGCAGAATATGAGAAATGGTCTTTTAATTAATATTTTGCAAAAGATTTTTTAAATGCGTACTCATTTTCCTTAGTCCGAAGAGTTTGTATGCCTTATATGCCTTTGTTTAGTAGACTTGGTGCATTTATGTACAAATCTTTAAGTAATCATCATAATTTAAATGTGGAAAAAATAAATAAAAGGAGATGTAATTTTATAGCGTTTTTAATCCCATACGATTTGGACTTGCTATTTTCTATTTTTCGGTATTTCAAGACTAATTCCAGTCTAAAATACACCAATTCATGCTTGGAATCGAGAGCCCAACTTCAGTGAACTCCTCAAACTGAACGTTTCTAAAACTGTGAACAACTGTAACAGTTTCAGATTCAATGCGAGTTTATTTGAAACTAGTAACACTAGCACAATATAATAAAGCCGCGCAAGTTGCAGTGTTGCCATTAAACCGGCGCGCGACGTGTCGCAGGTATGTACCGTGCTTTACAGCATAGTTGGTTGGGTAAGCAGACTAGTTCTCTTTACATTGGTTTCTGTTTTATTGAGAGTTATAATTATTTGTGTCATCTAATTACTCATCTGCCTAGCCTATTTCCAACTATATTGGAGTCGGCTTCTAGTCAAACCGGATTCAGCTGAATACCAGTATTTTACGTGGAGCGGCTGCCTACCAGACCTCCACAACCCAATAACTGGATAATACATTACTCCTTGGCAAGGACTGGTGTCAGATTTTCTGGCTTCTAACTATCCGTGACGACTGCCAAAGATCTCCAAATGACAGCCGAGACCAACAGCTTAACGTGCTTTCCGAGGCACGGAGGTAACTCGGTATGTTAATATGGTCGACCATCCACAGACCAACCTCGGCAAGCGTTGCTTAACTTTGGAGATTGACCTGTGCGGCTGTTATTATTTAGCCACGAGCTCTTCTGTTTCATGTAACTACTATTAATTGTGATTGGGAAAGTTTGGATGGATATTTGTAACTTAATCACGAAATTAGCTTGGAAGAGATATGATAAATGAATGTTGGGCTCGTCCCGCCCTGGGCGAAGTCATTTGAAAGAAGTTTCAGACTCACTTTACCTACAAAACCGAAAATACTAACACGAGACGGAATGATATTGTGTGCGACTCTAATTCATTTTCAAAGTATGTTTTTGTAAAAATATTTTTTACGTTTTTAGGTCCATTTCTATACAATAGATTAAATAAGAAACTAAGTATCTATAAGTTAAACTTTTATAGCTGTAAGAAGAGAATTGTGCAATATTTATTAAGTATCTCTTACGAAGAGACAGAAGACCTTCTTTTTGTATGTAAATAAAACCTGTGTCCTTTAATTTTAAGTCTTATTATAGGTAATTGATAAATTGTTATTTTTTTATTAATACTTATTTAAATAAGCACTACCCAGCCTGAAACACAGGTTCCAACCTAGTTCAGGCAAATAAGCAACTGTGTTCTTTACCAATATTTTAAGATATTTGATTGTAAATGTGTCCTATTTTATAAATAAACGATTTTTTTTTTCTTACTGACTATCACCCATCCGTGTTCCTCCCAATGCCCGCCGCGTTCCAGGGCCGCGGTCTTTCAAACAAATTCCGAATTGGAGTTAATGCCCTTAACATTATCTACCAGTCAATCAAGGGTGGTGACGACAAATCATTGCAAGTAGAAAATCAATGTATTTCTTTGTTTCTTAGTTTATATTTTATCTTAGTAAGTATATTTTATCTGTGCATAGCCTATCGACGCCTTATAGTGAAAACCTCGTAATAGTAAGGTAACTTTTCAGGAGGAAGAAAGACTGCGTGCTGTAAAGTTTTTCTTCGGCGTCTTTTATTAATTAAATATGTAAATTTAACCCGCCTTTATATCCAGTACTGTTCGATACTATAATATTGTCCGAAACGCATAAAACGTCATGTTAGTTTCAAGGTATTCACGCCCAGGATTGGGAGTGGGAGAGATCCTCTCGTCCTGGCCGCCGTGGTAGACGCCGCGGGCGTCGAAGGCCACTTGGTGACCTCCGGCCACCGTAGGCGCGGGCCTGTGGACGGCGAGCTATGAGTGGCTCGCCGTCCGTCCGTCTAGTGACGCCAGGCCGTGTCGACGACGCGTTAGTGTTCCACGCGCGCCCCAAAGAGAGTCAGCACACAGAGGGGCCCGAAAGGGTCGACGCCTGCCGGAGTCGCGAGACTATTCGAAAGAGACACCGTGGCTCCGGAGAACACAAAGGGCAATGAAGGAACATGGATGGGTTTTAGTCAGTAGTTTAGTAGTATTTTTGAAGTCTGATACTCCCTCCCGCTCCGCCCAGAGCGGGGGAAGTCATTTGATGATTTCCCCTCCCTAAAAAAAAAGGCTGTGCTATGTGCTATATAGATAGCACTTACAAGTTTAAAGAGAGGCACCTGTGCCGCGCGGATTAACGCGCCACTTGCGAGTGCAACGATTCATTGTACTGCACTTGTTTTGTTGCGCTTGTTCGTGGGGTGAGTACGCCGGATGTCGGTCGTGGTCGTATTGCGTTAAATAGTCATGACCAAATGACTGTTACTCAGTTACATTTTATTAAAATTAATACTTACTTCAACATTGAAAGGGCAAGGTAGACTGACAGTTAAAAAAAACAAGATTGAATATACCGTTGCGAAGATGAGACAAATTCAATCTATCTATACTATTATTAAAAATCAGAAGAGTTTGTTTGTTTGTTTGATTGAACGCGCTAATCTCAGGAACTACTGGGTCGAATTGAAAAATTCTTTTTGCGTTGGATAGTCCATTTATCGAGGAAGGCTATAGGCTACATAACATCACGCTATGACCAATAGGAGCGGAGCAGCAATAAGAAATGTTGCAAGCGGGAAAAAATCTTCCGTTGTGTCCGCTGCGTAAACTGTTTAAGTTACGCAAAAATCAAGTATTACAAAATTATTCTTCTTTAAAAGTTCTAAAAAAAAATCCTCAACGACATATGTCTATCCCTTAAGGTTAACTCACTATAACCCTTTTTATGGAAATCAAATCTGTTCTAAAATGATGCATTATTTGCGAGGAAGTTTTTACTAACATGGTATTAATCATTATCCAAATAAATACGTTAGTCATCATAGTATTTAATTTTGAACAATATTGCCATTGACATTATTTAATTTCAATGAATATCTTGAGACATATGATCATCGTTATAAAATAACTCCGCTGACCGATGAACCGATGACCTGGTGAAGGTCGTGGGTAGCCGATAGATGTGAGGCGCATAGGACCAGTCGTTGTGGTGACGAAGGCCTATTTCCAGCAGTGGACGTCTTTCGGCTGATGATGATGGTGACGAAACCCATCCGTTTTCTTAGCCACTGCACTAAATACCTACATAATATTATATAATACATGAAACTCCACTCCAAGATGACAAATAATGAAATCCTGTTCCATAACAGGTACACGTAATACAGTAAGTGCTTCAGAATTCACTTACACGAGTGTAACAGTACCTCGAAACATCATAATTTGATTACAACATACACTAGTTCACCACGTAACTGCGTAACGTATACTTGAAGTTCTTGATAATAATTGCAAGGCATTTACGTTGATACACGAACACGTACACCTCTATGATGAACGACGTACTTAAGACCAATTTAATATACGCTGCAATTTAGTTTATTATTTTGACCTTTTTGTGTTACAAAAAACTTTAATTTAACGTTGTTTTGGTTCCTGAGATAGTTTCTCTTGAATAAAACGAAATTAGATATTCCTTATTTCGTTCAAGCGAAAGTATCAAAGTAATAACTAAAAACTTTCACATTATTACTCAATATGGAATATCATTTTAGTTTTTTGTGATGCCCAATCACAAAAAGGCGTTTGATATAGTTAAATCATCATGACTTTTCTGCTCGGAACGGGAAGGAGTATTAAATTCTTATTGACTTAAACCCACGTGTATTCCTTCAAATTCCCTTTTACTTTCCAAGGTATAACGGTAACACTTTTGAACAATTCTGCAGAATTGAGGGCCGATTCTACTATTTTTAAACAACGATCGCATTGAGATATCAGTCGGAATCTGTCAAAATACGAAGCTTTTTGACAGATTTCGACTGATATATCAATGCGAACGAAATTGAGGAACTTTATGACATTTGAATGCGAACGTTGCTTAAAAGAATTAACACGATTGACTGGAAATAATGATACAGGTAGGACAAAATTAAAACTCAGATATTTTTCACAATTTTGATTAATAAAATTTAATATAAACAGAAAAGAATTTTCCCCAGCCAGGCGGTGATGACAGTCGCCCATACCCTATGAAAGAAACTTGTCGACTTCTGTACAATATGGTTCTGCTGGGCTCCCAATTGTACGCGTTCTCCAGCCGTATTGACTCAGTGAATAATTTCCACACAAGTGCAGGTACGCAGAATAAGTATGGAGCCGATGCAGTTTGAAACTAGCTCCGTTCTTTGTTCTGGAAATAAATTAACTTTATGTTTTTACTTGAGGAGAGCGGTTTACAGTTGTTGTGTGTAATGGAGTTTTAAATAGCTGTTAAGTAAGATAAGATATGGAAGCAATCGAAGTATAGCTAGTATTTTCCCTTGGCTTATGCGATAGGAACCGTGCACTTTTCGGGATCAAAGAAGGCTATGACACCTATGGATATTGCAGTTTTCTAAAAGTAATTTGTTGGTTGACTGGTAGAGAATGCCTAAGGCATTAAGTCCGCCTTTGTACCTATTTTGTGCGAAAAGTTTTAATAAAAAAAATATAAATTTGGTTTTAGTCTGTTATTGAATAGCACCTACTAAGTAGGTAATTGCCAGAGATTCTTACAAAAACAGTTTTTGGGGAAGAAAAGTATTGAAAAGTATAATAAACATCGTGCAATGACCGATGTTTACTTCAGTCTCCTCTATGAGGAAATCCTTTTTCCTGAAGTTGATATTTACACGATTATTAATTACTCATTATTTTTATTATTTTAAAACATATCAAGCTGAATATTCGCGCTGTACGATGCTTTTGCTTGTCGATTCCACCTCCAAACAAATATGAATAACTTATTGACTGGTTACCGAAAAATTCTCGGGAATCAGAAAATATTATCGGATAGCATAAAAATCATTTGAAACATCACGTTTTATTTCGAAACGTCATCTCTGTCCGTGGCACGTCACTAGTAGAATGAAAAACTAGAAGCAATAATGTTTGTTTTAATATAATGGCAACACAGATAGTTTGGCGTTTATTGTTCAAACTGCGAAGTCCAGACGTTTGCCTAGTTTATGAGTTCGTTGACCGTGACATATGACCACTACAGACAACAGCTGTTAAGGCTGAAAGAGACGATACTCGTAAAAAGTTTTATACTAACACTGTACTAGAATTACGGCTCAAATAATGCTGATTATACGGTCAAAACTAAATCACTTTGAAGCCACAATGAACTCGTAAACAAAGGAACATCTATTTACTACAATGATCATCATAAGAATAACCAGTTACCATGTTTAGGTACTAAAATGTGGCTCGTCGCAAAACTAACATCTAACCAAATTTAAATTATCGTCACAAAATACAGCTGGGAAAAGAGAGGCTCAGAAAGTACCCTAGCCCTACCCTAAGTATTTCCAAACAATGCTTCAATTATAACTAGATTCGAGTAGGATTAGTCCGCAATCTGACAGTTTTGATCTGAAAATCATGCTTCAGCATTGTTCTAGCCTTTCTCACTAATTAATCTTCAATCAAATCCCGAGAAATTCCTCCACGGCTACTCAAATCCTCCAACTAATTCAATGTACTCAGAAATTCACAATCCATCTTCCAATTCCTAGTCGTACTTTTCTATAAAGCCGTCACTGTCACTTAAGATAAAGTCGCGCGCAAACCGCGCCACTTGAAGTGATGGGAGTGGTCTACTCCAGGATCCCGGGTCCGGGACAAAGTTCCCGGCGCCGCTAAATCAAGTGTCTTGGCGTAAACCGCGGCGGTCGCATTTCGCGTAATCACGCCACCTAATTGTCTAAGTTTGGTTTCAAGTTGGTGAGTGACGGTGACTCGTGTGTGCTACGGTTACCTGCTGTTTAAACGATTTTGGGGCTGTTTTGTATATTTGTATATGTAAATTTAATTGTATAACAAAACGTGTTTTCTTTTATATATTTTTTGCGATGGGTTAGTACTTGGAAAGCCATAAGCCATCGATACAACACTTCAACTAAGTTTAATGTTTATTGCTGTTATATAAGTGATAGTTCTTTTGCTCTCTGTCGGAATAGGCGAAGCTGAGATGAAAATACAGAGTGACGGAACGGATGAAAAAAAAGTGGCCAAGTGCACGAAGGGTTCCGCACCATTATCTATAAAAACGGCAAAACAATCAAGTTTGTCGTATGAGAGCCCCTTAAATATTTATTTTATTCGGTTTTTTAGTATATTTTATCATAGCGGCAACAGAAATACATCATCTGTGAAAATTTCAACTGTCTAGCTATCGCGGTTCTTGAGATACAGCCTGGTGACAGACAGACAGACAGACAACGAAGTCTTAGTAATAGGGTCCCGTTTTTACCCTTTGGGTACGGAACCTTAATGATAGACTAACAATGACAGTCATCAGTCAGTCTAGTCTAGTGACGCACCGCCACACCATGAATAACGTCGACGAGCTTGGAACGCTCTTGCTTTTCTTACAGGCGGGATATGTTTTACATTCTCGTTGACTAAATTCTTCTTCTTTCTGACTTCATGAACCATCAATGATGTCTTGAATACCGGTTCAACCACCACACTGGACATGAATGGCGACTGTTAACACAAAGGACATAATGTAGACCCTGAAAAGTCAGTAATCTACATAATTTCAAAATGGTAATGGATCACTAAAGCAAAAGTATATAAAAAGATTTGTAAATAACCATGAAATATTTTGGGGCAAATATAACTCCTATAAATAATAATAGACCCGGTTTTAAGTAGGTAAAATAAGCTTAGTGTGCCTAGTGATTTGTGAAATAGCTCCGACTGGAATTAGGAGAAGGAATTTAGGTCCAAGTGTAAGGAAATGACTAGTAATTTGAACGAGATACGGATCTATGAGTGGGTGGATCGTTATGAGTTCCTCTACGATTTGGCTGTAAGCACCGAAAGCTATTTCAAGAATTATGTTGAAGTCAAAATTATGTATTGTTGTTACGATGTCTAGATATTGATAAAGGAAAACAAAACACTTATTAGCTTGTTCTTTTATACAGTGTGAGTCTCTATAATATGCACAACCGAATCCCAACACAACTATTAATGTAATAAACAAAAACCAAGTTTCTCTATGCAAACTTTCTACCGTAAAAAGTTTTGAGATCTCATAGAAGCCAAGTCCAGTTCAACTTATTTTGTAGTTAAAAATCAACATTATTAGTGATTGAATCAATAGTTTTTATTTATACTGACTTGGCAATGAGCACAAATTAAAAGCTGCTTGTTGCGTTGATTTATGTGCAAATGTTACTGACAATTGAAGTATATGAGCTCTATGGTTAGATTATGATAAACAAATAGAATATGAATTCTTTAATATGCGTGCGTCATTTGTTACTTTCAACTCCTCCAAATATGATGTTTTATATTTGTTTCTTCTTGTGGTCATTGCCAAGTTTTTTTTAGTTTTGTTTCCCAACGTGTTACGTTGATTGAGGTAGTTGAGGACTTACTAGGCCTTTGTTATAAGGTTTGCTATAAAACCCAATTCTGTGTTTAGTTTGCCTTTGTAAATAAGGCTAAGACTTTTATTGTAGTTGTATGTTTTTGTGTGCAATAAGAATAAGTCTCGTTACTTTATTTAGTTTTCTCACAACCTATCTACTACTTAAACACCAGTAAACTCGCAAAATTATTTGCTGGCAGAAGAAACACAAAAACATTTAAAATGCCAAGTTAATTAATGAAAGGTCAATCAGTACACTACGCTAATTGAGTGCCGGGTCGCAGGTCAGGTGAACAATAGCGCCGTTTGTAGCCATTAGAAGGTTAAGGACAGCCTGGTACTTGTTCGTTTCTATTAAAAAGCATGTTTTTGCACACCTCAAACTCCTCTTGAGTGTAGTGATTATTCTGAACTTCGCTGTTTGTTTTCTTGATCTTTTTTGCAAATATATGTAATAGGAATAGACTTCCTGGCATTATTTTCCGTAAAAAACTGGCTCTTTTGCCTTGGCAATACCTAACAAGTGGCAAACAATGAAACTCTGTAAGATTTCCTGGATTCTAACTATAAGTAACGACTGTCAAAGATCTGCAAATGACAGCCGGGAACAGCAGATTAACGCGCTTTCTGAGGCACGAATGAGTCTCTTTGTGTAATGGATGGTCACTTGGTCACCCATCCAAAAAAGGAAAACGGTTTGCTCTCGAAGATCGAAGATCGAACTCTCTGCCAGCGTCTGTGTTCTCTCCCACATCCACATCCGCCTTCAAAGCAAGAGTAAACCAGCATCTTCTGGGCACGCTCGGTCAAGCTCACGCAAGCTCAAGTGACTTGTCTGTCTTGTCTATGATGGCAAAGACAAGACAGACAAATCAAGAAATCACTTGAGCAAGCCCATAAATGAAAAAAATCGACCTTTGCGTCGTCTGCTACGAGTATTTAGTCACTAGCCTATTTATCAATATTTTACTACAAACTTAAAACTAAATGAAGTACAATATGCCATTTTTTTTTCTTTTTAGGGATGTTAAATTATCAAATGACTTCTCCATGGGCAGAGCAGTGGGGAGCGTCACAATCTTACTGACTTAAACCTATTCGTGTTTCTCCTAAAGCCTTTGCGTTTCAGCGCCGTGGTGACTATTTCAAACAAATTCCACAATCCTGGCTTAGAACTTCATGAGGCCTAGACCTAATTGTCACATCAACAACATTTACTTTCATTCCGAAAATAACAGTCATAACTTCACCTTGTTCGTCCTTCCCGCACACAGAGCAAGCACAAACATATCTATCAAATTCGTCAGACCGCAGCCTGCCTTAGGCCTGCAGAACAAACTCGCTGCCGACCGAGATACGGCGCTAATGTCTGTTTGTGCCAACTTTTGTGCAAACTTTGTGCTAACTTGTGCACTACTAACCCTTGTGTTGTCGCCAGATTGCTGCGGTCGCGGAGACTGTCCTGTGTTGCCGAGATTCTTTATCGGGACTATAAAAGTTTTAGTTGTAAGTCACTTGTTAAAAAGTTGCGGGAACTGGTTAACCGTTATAAGTTTTGCTGTGAATGGCTTTTTTACCTGAGTGGGATGTTATTTATTTATTTTATTTATTTATTTGTTTACTCAAAAACATAGGATTGTGGTACACGTTATAATACAGTTTTACAAAAAGAAAATTACTATTTTTACAAACGTGTGGGTGTGGGTGAGCACTGCTCTCCTAGCTAGGTTTTGAAAACCTGTGTTAAGGAGAAGCAGTCCGGTCCCCTGTACAATTTCTAAGTATTTAAATACAGTTAGACAATTAAAATAACTTTTTGTTATCATTAAAAGTGTGTGTGTGTGTGTGTGTGTGTGGTGTTTGTTTGCGTGTTCGTGCTTAGTTAGGTGTTAGTCTTTTTAATGTTTTTTTTTAATATATGGAAAATTATTTCAGATAGGTGCAATGGCATTGTAACGAAAAGTAGGAGACTACTGGCGCCTTCTTTAGAAAGAATTGTCAAAGTAAACTTACTTTAAACTAAAAAGAAACCAAGACGCCTGTGATGGCGAGAACTCAGGGTTTGTGATAAAAGCATTATATGATTATACTTTTGCAGTTTTTCAGTAAAATAAAAGCCATTTTCATACTGGTCCGCTACATTGGTCTAGTGTTTATAAGTACTACTGCTGAGTGTAAGTTGAGGCCTTGGTTTCGATTCCTGAGATTGACATTTGGAAAAAAGTATTAAAGTATTGGGTATTTTCCTCTTGAATGATTAACCGCAGCCCGGATTCTGAACTTCAGTCCGGTTGATGGCAATCGGCTCCCTTATCCTTTGAACTAAACTGGAGAAATGTGGTTATCCCACAGGAAACCCTCTGCTGAAGACATTGAAACTTCACAGAATTCAAGCATTATATCATGTAACTAGCGACCCGCCCCGGCTTCGCACGGATGCAATGCTGATACTAAATACACTACAGAAAAACTGTGATGTTACTATACATATAAATCTTCCTCTTCAATCTCTCTATCAATTAAAAAAAACGGCATCAAAATCCGTTGCGCAGTTTTAAAGATTTAAGCATACATAGGGATATAGGGACAGAGAAAGCGACTTTGTTTTATACTATGTAGTGATATTGTTTGCATACTATCACTAAGAATATTAATAATCTTTGTCCCAAAATTGACCGCTCACAATTTGGCATCAGCACGTAAAGTTTTTGTCCCGACTGTGGCGGCAGGTCCGGGTCAGCACTGCGCATTGTATAGCGCCCGGTCATTTATCAGCGTCCGTTTTTACGTCATTATGATAATTTTGAAGCTCAGTTGATATTTTGTGACCTTTTGGGTAATAATCTTCTTTATAAATAAAATGATTCCTTACTGAGAAACAATTTGAATAAGTGGTGTGTAGTGATCTATAGGTATTGTAATGAAGCAGTCTTCAATGTATTTATTAATTAAATATTTTTAATTCAATCTATTTATTGTTTTAGCGCCAAGTTATTACTTTTGCCTGCCGAATGGTAAAATATGGCTGAACATACCTTTTATCTTTTTATTTTGCTAAAATGCTATTTGCAAAAATAAATGACCTACTTACTAATTTCCGAAATTTATGTATGCGCATAACTTTGCTACGGCTGATCCAAATTGGATAATTATTTTATATTTGTGTTCGGAATTGTCAGGGCAAGGTGTGCATGAAAGAAAAAATATGAAAGTTGCAAGTTGACGGGAGCGAAGCCGCGGGACAGCTAGTAGTAGATAAAAACAAACTTTTGTTACGAAAATGTAGTTAATAATTCAAGATGTCATAATTTTGGACAGTGTCTTTCATTGAGTGTACCTACAGCTAAGGCATTGTTCAGACAAAACGTATTGTCAGCCGCTGACTGTGAGCACGCGTTAAGTAGTTTATTATGCAAAAAGCGCTGTCTGACTCGCCTGGTATCGCCAACGTTTCAATTCGTCCGAAACGTCCACGCATAGACACATCCCCTGACATTGAGCACGCAGCTGAGCCGTTGACAGAGGAATTTCTGCAGACCATTCGCAGAGAAATAAGAGATGTAATGTCAACTGAGATTTCAAAATCCATAAAATCTTCTATTGCTGAGGAACTAGGGGATTTAAAGAAGGCTATGTCTCTCATCCACAAACTCGAAGCCTCGGTTCAATTCATGAGTGACGAGTTCGATCAGGTGAAAAATGAACTACGAGACTATAAGAGTGCCAACCAACGCATTTTAAAAGAAAATGAGCTTCTTAAACATACTGTGTCAGACTTGTCTGTTAGAGTTAACTTTCTGGAACAAAACACTCGTCAACAGAACATTGAAATCAACGGCGTGCCTGAAAGCAAATCCGAGAATTTGGTCAGTACTGTAGTGCAGCTGGGAAAGGCCGTTTCAAGCACACTAAAAGAGAATTGCATTATTTCCGCTGTTCGTGTCAGGAAACTAGACCCGCAAAGCACTTCTCCGCGGGCAATAATTGTCAAGATGAACAGTACATCAACTCGTGATGAAATATTAGCGTCCGTTATGAATTACAACAAAAAACATCCGGAAAACAAGCTGAACTCCCATCTCTTGGGATACGGTGGCGCTAAAAAACCAGTGTTTGTGTCTGAACACCTCTCGCCACTCAATAAACAGATTCACGCAGCTACTAGGAAAGCTGCCCGTGTCAAGCAATACAAGTATGTGTGGGTCCGTGACGGCCGAATCCTTGTTAGAAAAGCTGACGGGGTACAAGCCAAACAAGTACGAAGCCTGGATGCTGTTGAACTTCTCTGAAGACACTCGACCATGGCTTTAAAAACAAACCTAGCATACATTACCTATGATTTCAAAACTCCCATTCATAATCTACTACCAAAATTTTAGAGGAACAAGAACCAAACTGAGAAACATTATGCTTGAAGTACAACGCCATCAATACGACGTCATCATTGCTTCAGAAACTTGGCTAGACGATGCAATAAGTGACGGCGAAATTTTGGACTCTAGATATACAATATATCGTAGAGATAGATCCTCAACTCTCCTGGGACATAAAAAAGGTGGAGGCGTACTAGTTGCTGTGTTGAAAACAATCAGTAGTATACGCATGGCAAAATGGGAAACTGACTCTGAAAATTTGTGGCTGAGACTCATGATTACGGAAGGAAAAAAGACGCAATACCTGAACATCTGTGCGGTATACTTGCCTCCACCTGTACAACTACCAACATTGAACACGTTCCTGGATAAGGTTACCTCAGTTATTGACTCAACGGGTAGCCATACACTCATAGCTGGAGACTTTAATCTGGGATACATCAAGTGGGAGCTGGATAATACTAACCCTCAGTCTGCAAGTATGTCCGCAAGTAATTATAATAACTCGCTAGGCTACTCCCTTGTAGATTTTTTATCTCTTAACAGTCTACAACAGCTAAATCATGTGAAAAATCACCAATGTAAATTGCTAGATCTAATATTATCTAACTTTGATGGTGTACTTGTCCATGAATGTACTGAGCCATTGTCTACAATAGACCCTTACCATCCCCCTTTGTGTATTGAGATTGCCAGTGTATCACCAACATTTCTAAAATGCAAGCTTTCTGCAAAGTTCAACTTCCGCAAAGCAAATTATCAAATAATTAACAAATGCATCAATCAGGTTAATTGGATAGAAAGCTTTGCCCAATGTCAGGATGCCAACGCTATGGTAGAAGAGCTCTATAAGATATTGGAAAACATCATAAGTTCATATGTGCCAAAATCCAAAGTAAAATGCAATAAATACCCCATATGGTTCCCTAAAAGTCTTATAAACATTCTAAATGAAAAGGAAAAACTTAGAAGACGTTCCAAAAAGTATAAAAACCCCCGCGACGACTACGAATATCAATTATTAAGCCAGAGAGCCAACCAAATTATTAAGAGTAGCTATGATAAATTTTCTAGGAAGGTGGAGGAGGGCATAACCCATAATCCCAAGCTCTTCTGGTCCTTTGTCAAAGCTAAAAAATCAGGCTCAAGTGAAATGCCGTCGGAACTGAAATTTGGTACTGAGGTAGCCACTTCAGGTGACGGTATCTGCGATCTTTTTGCACGACACTTTTCGTCGACATTTACTCGGTCGGGCGCCTTACAGTCTGAACATAACTCTGACGATACGCAGACCAACTCTTGCAATGCGTTGGGCAGTGTCGCTTTTTCGGAAAAAGACGTAGTCAGTGCACTGAGAAAGCTTAATGTTTGCAAGGGAGCCGGTCCAGACGGTCTACCACCTATATTTGTCAAAAGATGTGCAGGCAGTCTTTCCTTTCCACTCAAGATAATATTCAACCACTCTATAAAAACTTCTCAGTTTCCTGATAAGTGGAAGCTAGCAAATGTAGTGCCCGTCTTTAAAAAAGGGGAAGCGGATAACGTAAAGAATTACCGACCTATCTCTATTTTGTCTGTATTTTCAAAAGTTTTCGAGTCTCTCATTTGTCCTATTTTAACCGCTCATTCTAAAATAGAGATAGCTCCACAGCAACATGGATTTTGTGCTCAAAAATCCACTACGACTAACTTAGTTCATTATGTTAATGATCTTTGCAAATTAGTAGACTCACGCAAGCAAGTAGACTCTATTTACACAGATTTTAGCAGTGCTTTCGACAAAGTAGATCACACGATATTGTTGCGAAAGCTGTCGGATCTTGGTATATTTGGTCAACTTTGGCTTTGGTTTAAATCTTATCTGACGGATAGAAAACAGAGAGTTGTAGTAAAGGGTCATCAGTCTCTTCTTTACACGTCAACATCCGGAGTCCCACAAGGTTCCCACTTGGGCCCAATAATGTTTATTATATTCGTCAATGATATAGCAAACAGTATCAAACACAGTACCTGTTCCATCTTCGCTGATGACTTGAAACTATACCGGGTCATTGACGCAAGTACAGATATTGCCTTACTCCAGGATGATCTCAGCTCTGTACAGAGCTGGTGTATTAAAAATCGTATGATTCTAAATGCTGATAAGTGTTACCATATAACATTCACAAAAAAACACCATACGGTCACTTCTTCATATTCGCTCAACGGAAGAGTACTTCAAAAGGTCGACAAAATCCGAGACTTAGGTGTTTTATTAGACAGCAAGCTCACCTTCATACCTCACATTGACTGTATTGTTTCTAGGGCTGGTAAAACACTGGGATTCATAAAAAGAACCTGTTACGATTTCAAAACAGTCCAAGCCTTAACGGTACTCTATAATTCACTTGTACGGACTGTTTTGGAATACGCGTCACCTGTTTGGAATCCAACTTATGGTACACATGTGAATCGCCTGGAACGGGTCCAAAAAAGCTTTACACGCTATCTGCGGTATAAATCTAATAGCTGTCCTCTGGACGCTGACTACTCGCAAAGGCTAAGTCACTTCAAAATGACAGCTTTAAAACAGCGAAGGGATACCAACGACTTGATTTTGCTCCACAAAATCATTAATGGATCTATACAAGTTCCGAAGCTTCTCGCCGAAATAAACTTATCTGTCCCTCGCCATAGTTCACCCAGATCCGAACGCATAATAGATGTGTTCACTCCATGCCCATCAAGAACTAACCTCGGACATTCGGCACCAATGAACAGGTTGATGAGGACGTACAATAAGCTCCATACACGTTCGAATAGCGTTGACATCTTTGCCAACAAGCTCTCGCAATTTCGGAAACAATTGTTACTATCCCACAGTGACCACAGTTGAAATCTATAACTATACTAGTTGACCCGCGCAACTTCGTCTGCGTCGCAATTTTCAATACTGCTCCTGTTGGTCTTAGCGTGCTGATATAACACTGAAGGAGTTTTTCAAATCGAACCAGTGGTTCCTGAGATTAGCGCGTTCAAGTGAACGGACAGACAAACTCTTCAGCTTTATGTATTAGTGTAGTTACTTAGTTAATTATTACTTTTACCCAGCAGAAATGGATTTAGTTGTTTTTTTTTTTTGTTTTTCTCTCTTTTTTTTAATTAATTTAAATTTTGTTCTCATTTACTTAGTTTTGTTTCTTTCTTAGCCTATAAATGTACTTTATGTAATAAAGTAATAACTTGAATTATGTGAGTGCTGTGCACACCTTTATGTGACAAATTCACTCTAGATTATAAGTTTAATTGTAACAGAGGCCCGAAAAATATGTTTGTGAAAATGTTGTTGGAGTGCCATAATTAAAATAAATAAATAAATAAATTACTTTTCCATAATTATATATATGTAATCGAAAAACGGCAAACGCCGTAAAATTGTAAAATATCGCGTGAATTTGTATTTTTTTTTAATAAGACTCTGATGTATTGAAAACCATTGAAATAGGATGGGATAATATACAAGGTGTAAGGGACAGCCTTCCACAAATTAACAGGGTGCAATCAGCTCCTTATTTTGAATCATATTCCAGTGGAAATTTCCTCAGGATTTTTTTTATTTTATTTTCGATTTTTCATTTTTTTTGCTATATTTCAATGTAAAGTTACATTATCTGTATGCAGAACTCCATTAATGTAAATAACACAGCTAAAATGAAAAAATAAAAAAAAAAATAAAAAAAAATCTCATGAACGACGCATGAAATCAGCTGTTAAAACGTAGCGCGGGTGCAGCTATCCTTTCGAAAGCTCGCTGCGCTGCCGTTCGCTGCGTGCGTTTTGCGGAGGTAGCGATACATTGCGAGTGAGGTAATTAAACAAATCAGTTTTATTGGATTCCCATAAAGTTCCTGAAATAATTTCATGTACCGGTCAACTTAGTACACTGAAATCACCCTATCAGTTTGAGGAGGGCTGTCCCTTACACCCGTTATAATAATATGCAAAACAATTTTTTCGTAATATTTCGATAACTGGTGATATATTTAACTTCTCGTTCACACCGAACTGAATGTAGTGCGTTGTTGCTGACTACTGCACAGTGAGTATACTCACTGTCGGCGGCGGACGATACTTTTTTTTACTATTGTTGGGCACGCGTTTCACCACTATCTCACCGATATAAGCGATGATATAAGTATAATAGTCATTTTTGTGTATTTTTGGTATGCGTCATATTGACCGCAAATCAACTCATTTTCTTTCTTTCTTTCTCTTCTTTCTATGATGTGGTGGTGGTGTAAACAATGCTTTGGAAGTATTACCTGCTGGAGTTTGCGTTTCCATATAGTTACAACCTACGTGTTTTAAGTCAAGGGTGAATTGGTAGGCAAGCATGCTCTGGTGTCGACCAGGTCATCGCTTTCCACCAGGTGAGAATGTAGTCGAACGCGAGCCTATAAATAACAACAAAAAGTACTACTAAACTTTCGTCTGAGCAATAAGTATTGTGGTGTCTTTATCTGACTTAAAAATATGTCAGCAATAAACATGGAGGGGAGCATGTAAGCGTCAAAATTAATTGTGTTCTGTAAATTCTGCCTACCCCCACGGGAAACTTACCGAGTTTATGAATGTTACGTACGCAAACAAAATCTATCATTTAGCTTTTGTCTGAGCTTAAAAGCAGTTCATTGGTCTACCTGGTTGTGTAGTATATTTTGTTAATCTCAGACTCCTTATTGGCTTCCCAGTTATTTGTAGGACGTGCAGAATCCTGAAAGCATAACTTTTGCCCCGTAATTACGCAACCTTTCACCTATTTACAGGCGCAATTACTGTGAGGAAAAGTTCGCTCCCATCTCACACACAAAGGGAATTGTTTTCATTAACTCTGCCTACGCTCCGATGGCTCAAGCGCGCACTTCCCGTAATTCAATATCCAAGCGTATCTTCATACCTTAAGTAAAACAAAGCAAATATACCCTGACACGCGGCAGAACCAGGTACTAAAAGAAAAGGTACCAAGTTTGACGTTATTTTTGGCTTATCCTTGACAAACAGCGCTGCTATGGAGTGCCGAGTTAAATTGGGTATTGCGATCAAGGTTGTATCGGTAAGAAAATTGTCTTATTGGTATATTTTTGGAGCCACTTGTTCTAACGTTATATTGTACCGTCGCAAGAAATAATATATGAGGGGCTTTAATATGAAAAGTATATTATGTTAAATCCATCGTGGGGTACGTAAGTCAAACTTGGTTTTCATACGTCAAGTTTGAGGTGACCACTGAAAATCAGGGCACAGCATGATGCTGAGTGGGAGACTTTTACTGTCACAGGCACGACATGCGATTACCTAGTGTAATCTTTTTCTCTTTTTGTTACCAGTAAAATGTATTAGGCTGCGTTTTTTACCAGTAAAATGGATTAGGTTGAGGGATAAAACGCAGCATTATACTTCTTTCACAAACATAATTATTAAGTACTACCAATACTCTCGATAAGGAATTTTATTTCAGGTTTATAGATTTGTATTTATATCAGAGGGCCAATTCTGCTAATTTTTTGAGCAACGTTCACATTCGCATCTAAGTCGCAATTACCCTAAAAAGCCTTAATTTCCATACATTTTTGACAGATTGCTATTGACTTGCGAATGTGAACATTGTTTTAAAATAAATGGAATTTTCAGTTTTTTGACTATTCATACTTTGTCTCTCTCATTCACACGGCGGAATTACAATAGCAATGACACGACATCACCATGTCAGTCCCTGTCATAAAATCATCATCTGCCTAGCCTTTTCCCAAGTATATTGGGGTCGGCTTCTAGTCAAACTGGATTCAGCTGAATACCCGTGTTTTACGTGAAGCGGCTGCCTACCAGATCGCCACAACCCATTAACTGGGTAACATGGTACTTCATGGAAAGACTGGATTCAGATTAGCTGGCTTCTGACAATCCGTAACGACTGCCAAAGATCTTGAAATGTCACCCGGGACCAACGGCTTAACGTGATTTCCGAGGCACAGAGGAAACTCGGTATGTTAAGATGTTCACCCATCCACAGACAAACCTTGACAAGCATTGCTTAACCTTAAAGATCGACCCGTGCGGCTGTCATAAAATCGACATATGAAATAGAAAGTCAATATACCGAGCTGTTATCGCAGGTTATTTGAAACTTTTACTCATTATTACATGTAAAAGTAAATTCTATCATTATAGTATCATGACCGCAGAGCCATTAAAATGAACATATTGCTCCGAGTATTAATCAACTTTTTGCAATAATGATAAGTTCCATCATAATTAACTCTCCTGGCAAATAAATTGAGAACCTGAGATATATTTAATGAATTTTATTTGTCGTCCAAAATGTAATTAATCTTTTGACCTACCAAGTTAAGAAAAAGTATTCATTATTTTTCTTGAAAATAAAATTAAATAATAAGTCATGAATTTAATAAATGCTAAGTTATGAAATTCGACTTTATAAAAATAAGAAACTCCTTTGATAATCTTACAGTGTATGAAAAGCAGTAGCGTGTAGGCAATATAATTATGGTCGCCAAGCAAAAGGTTGAATAATGAAAAACAGGCTGAGTGAAAAGCACGGTTCTTGTATGACGGCCCATTTAATTCAAATTTTATTATTTGTTACTAGCTGATGCCCGAAGCTTCACCCGCTTGACAAATTATATACTAATACCATCCTCGAGAACCACACTATCTATTGGGAACAACTGCATGAAAATCGGTGCGGTAGTTTTTGAGTTTATCGCGAACAGACAGACAGACAGACAGATGCGGCGGAGGACTTTTTTTATTATATGTAGTCATTATAGCGGCAATATAAATACACAGTTACAAATTCTGCGAAAATTTCAACTGGCTACCTATTATGGTTCATAAGATACAGCCCGCTGACTGATACACGAATAGATGAACAGTGGATTCTTAGTAATAGGTTTCGTTGATGGGAACTTTGGGTATGGAACCCTAAAAAGAAACACTTATAATAGTAGGTTCGAAAAGAAAACTATTTTTAATCACCCCAGCACAAAGATATCCACTACTGCACCGACGGCTCTCCCCGTTCTCGCCTCATAGAGCGGTCGTGTGCTTTTCACGACTAAAAATCTTCAAATAGCTCCATCGCCCTTTTACAATCGGAACACCAGACCTACTGCAGGGTACCACCCGTACTTGGTCGATAACCCGACTAGTTGTACCCAGCGCTTCTTCTCCACATTTATTACGCGCACAGCCAAACCAAGCCTATTTTGTTACATTTTGTGCGTACAGCTAAGGAGTGGAATTCCCTGCCGGAGTCTGTGATTTCTGATAGCTTCAACCTGGGAGTCTTTGAGTCAAGAGTGAATAGGTTACTTCTTGGCAAGCGTACTCCACCTCAGACCGCATCATCGCTTAACATCAGGTGAGATAACGGTCAAACGTTTTGCCTATCAATAGTAAAAAAAGAAAAAGCCAAGCCAAGCTCCGCCAACGTCTGTGTATAACGTCCACATATAAGCCGTCTGCCTTCAAAGCAAGACTGAACAGGCATCTTCTGGGCAAGCTCGCTCCATCATAGATCTCATCCATTGCTTTCAATCAGGCGTGAATGTGGTCAAGAGCAAGCCCAAATAATAATTTAAAAAAAAATTGTCATACGACACACACAAACATTTATGTTCTAAAACACATTCCGCTTCAAAAATTACAACATTTTCCTCCCCTTCGACCAGTTTTCTCACGGCTGTTCATTTCTCCCCAGCTCCATATAATACGTAAAGAACGTACGTTCGAGGAGCACTCATGTACTCATGTAGCTGCAACTTTTATTATTCATTAGAAGCAATAGCTTCGGTAATAAGACTGTTTCTATTCGCGGCGCGAATACCGGTGTTGCCACTCGCAAGTTTGGTCCCTTTCAATGGGCGAATGGAGGTTTCAGGGCGAAATTTGGGACCTCAAATGTCAAAAACTCACTTTTGGTGAAAGTGAGGCAATTGACTTCAAATATTTTGGTGTTTGGGGTGATAGCAGATGTCTTTATTGAATCGAATTTATTTCTACTGCTTTATCGTAGTGAGTGAAAGGACAAAACAATGCTCCTGTTTTCAATCGCAAGACTAGTAATGAAACATGTCAGTCAGCATGGATTTAATAAGGTTTTTAAATCATTTTTAGAAAATTTGATTTCAGCACATTTAGCATTCTACTATAGCCGAACGAAACTAAATGTAAGAAATAATTTTAACTGGGATTAAAACTCATATCCCTTGCTTTGTCTTACGAAGTTTATTGTTGATTCTACACACAGGCTGTGGTTGAATCCATATACCTCAATAAACAATGTATTATCATCTCTTAACAACAACGTAACACTATTCTTTTCATCACTAACCCACCACTTTAATTCTCAACAATGTAAGGCAACACAAAGTCTCTTGTCTGGAAACACAGCGGGCCTTATCACGATGTTTTAACGGCGTCCGAACGAAGAATGGGATCGCTATTGTAATTTGTTGGTGTTTTACCGTTTTATGGTCCCTGCTTTATTCATGGGGATGTTATGGGCTCCGGCGATCACTTCGTTAACTATGTATCAGGGACCGGGTTTTAGCTACAGGTGAAAAAACGTATGGAGTTTTTATGGCACTTTTTGGGAGAATTTGTTAGTGGAAGCGATGGTCGTAAAGTGTTATTTTAGGGGCAAATCGGTGACGTAGAATTGGTTTTATGGATTAGCTGTAATCACTCCTTTATATAAAGAATTAATATTGTAAAAAAAATCTGACACCAAGTTGCAGTCAGTGTAGCTAAAATAATATTGTCGAAATATCTGCCAAATTTACTAACGTGTGTGCTTTCTGGGTTCTGTTTTTTTTTCAAGCAACTGACACTTTACTATTTTTTATGGCTGTCACACAGATTATATTCGTCATGCTAGTTATACATTACACCTACATTCAACTCGGAACCCGTCACATGATTACGATGTGGATATGCAAAACACTCCGAAGGCTAGCTCACCTGACGAGTTGTCATTCTTTGGACCCCTAACAGCACGAAATGAATTCCTCATGAAAGTAAGCCGCCTTGAAGTCGTTGGAGAAGGTTTAAACAACCCTCCAAGGCGTAGTATTACCGCCCCAACCCATGCAACGGGAGAGCACGAAGGTTACAGTAAGACCCAACAATTTTGTAAACTTTGCTACAACTTCGGAAGACGGATAGGTCAGCTAGCTAATTGAAGTTTGTTGCGTTGGTAGTTCTTTCACTAAGTTACAGTTAAGCGTTTCAGAACTGTAGCGACTGGTGCTTAGGAGAAGAAAGTTTTTTTTGAGTTAAGTAATTTTACCCAACAGCGCTGATGTTGGCTATAAGTCTGTTAGACTGAAGTAAGATTGGATGGATCATATTTATGGAAAGCATTAAGACGGGCCAGGTTACATACTAAGGGCGGATTTCATCAATGAAACTGAACGCGGTCAACGTATGAAACAAGTTTACAAGCTGTATGTCATTATTTTCTAAGGAATATTGATACTGAAAACTCTTGAACGCAGTTTTATTGAACTGATCGCGACCAATTTCATTGGTGAAATCCGCTCTTAGTGCCAGAAGACGAGCGTGGTTAAAGAATACATTTTGGTAGAAGGGAAAACCCTTTTGGGAAGTCGGTTAAAAATGGCAATGTTAATGTGAAAATTTGTAGAATTGGCACTCTGCATAAAGGGGGAGAGGTTTTTACATCTTATGAAAACCACAGTTTGCAGATATTTTAACTAAGTTTAATTCTCGTGAATAAAAGGCTAAGGTATTGATCGCACACAAATCTGGCTGATACTGGGGTAATTCTAATGGAACTACTAAATCCAATTAGCTTTGATGATTAGCCATTTGCTGGTAGCTCTGGAGTTGATACCTGAATTAATAACTAATTTGATTTATATTTAATACTGGCATTTGCCTGAGGCTTTGCTTGCATTGTAATTTTATTTGCGCAAATAGTTCGGGTCATATTTATCTCTGTACCAAAATTCATCATTCGGTGAAGCGTAGAAGCATAAAAAACTTATTTGGTATTTCGAACATGTTAGTTGCATCTTTAATCACATAAAAATAAGAAAACCAAGAAACCCTCAATATTTTGAGAGATATGTTTTAATTGTAAAGCAGAGGCGTACACATAAATTGGGTATCCTCTGTTTTTTCCTGTTTTGTTTCAGTTCCTCGTAATAAAGAATTTAAAGAACCAAATCGGTACTCATCCAGACTCCAGGCTGCGACTACAAAATTCAACATCGAAAAACCCAATAACACTATGGTCGACCCGGAAATCCAACCCAAGACCTCACACTCAGCAGTGACGCGTGCCACCACTAACCAATGAACCAGTCCGTTCAACAACATGGGTAATATAACCAAAACACAGTACTATTGGGAACAGACTGTCCACTTTGTTTCTAAGTTATATTCGCCCGGGAGGCGAACACTTCTCGCGTTCACCTTTGACCTTACGGTCTTGCCCAGTCTTGCCCCTAGGTGGGGGACAGGGACGTAAAATGTAAGTGGCTGCGTTGTAAACATGTGTGTTTAACTGTACCTGGTAGTACAGCTTAAGAGAAATCGTATGAGTATGTTGGTTGGTTTTGTTTTGTTCAATTAATTTGGGTAAGTACCTACTTCATTTTAAGGGTTCTGTGCCCAAAGGGTAAATAACGGAACCCTATTACTAAGTCTTCGCTGTTCTTCCGTCTGTCTGTCATCGGGTTGTATCTCAAGAACCGTAATACGTAGTCAGTTGAAAATTTCACAAATTCTTTATTTCTATTGCCGCTATAAAAACAGTCGTCAAGATTGGTCCACATTAGCCCAGAGCCGAGAAGAATGGAAGGAAGAAAGGGAGGCTTTTGCCATGTAGTGGGACAAAATAAAAATAAATTAAGGTTTATGGTACGGAACCCTTCGTGTGCGAGTCCGACACGCGCTTGGCCGGTTTTTGAGTTTGGGATTTTTATTCATTAATATCTTTGGAATATTAATGAAGAGTTTAAAGTTTTTATTATTTGTCAATCTCTACTATCAGATGAAAAATTACTTTTAAACTTCATCATCTGCCTAGCCTTTACCTAACTGTATTTGGGGGGTTGGCATCCAGTTAAACTAGATTCAAATGAATACCAGTATTAAACGTTTAACGACTGCCTAACAGACCTCCACAACCCATGAGCTAGATGACACGGTACTTCTTGTCAAGACTGGAGGTAGATTTACTGGCTTCTGAAAATCTGAAACGACTGCCAAAGATCTACAAATTTTTGACAAACTAAATTGACATTAAAATAGGATTAAATATTTTCTTAACCCCTCAAATCATAAAAGATGTTTTGTTTGTGTGAAATTTTCCATGAATCTCAAATATTTAGAATGAGATTCAAAGGTGTAACATACAAAAATTTTCGTAGAAATGACCCACAACCCATACAGATCATGCTAATATGGCCCTGGCCTGTCGTTACAAAATTAGGTAAGGTCGAACTCTTTCTTCGCCCACTAAAAGTACTTTTAAAGTATTATTTTATTTGGTATGGATCTTTTCCAGCTATAGATACTTTTTAAGGTATTTTTGCTTTTTGTTTCTTAAATTGCCTATCTAATAGTAAAAGTATAGAACTTTTTGTATAAGGGTTGGTCATGGAGGCACTGTCGTCTTTCTTGGTGTGAGAGTAGGTATAACTTCATATTCATCAGCATCATCACATCAGCCGAAAGACGTCCACTGATAGACATAGCACTGGGCTCCCCTAAGTGTCACCAATACCACCGGTCTTGTACCTCTCGCTCAATCAGGTATTCAAATAATTACATTCTACTTAATCTGTAAAGTTAACTTTTAATATCAATACATATTATTATTATTATTAAAAAAACTTGCTCGTATTACCCGCAGATATGTATGTATGAACCTATGGTATCAAATTTTGCATACATTCATGACAAAAATATTTAAGTCTCAAAACATTTCCCCTTTGCATCGCCGTCAAAAATAATTCCCGGCCCAAATATTCTAGACCAGCGTCTTAAAATCGTGGCCTCACTTTACATTCGGTCGAACGAGTCCTAAAAGTTCTCAAGTGCATCCAACGCTGTGTGTAAGCGGTGATAAATTAAATAATTTTATTTCTCCGCGAGTTTCGAGACTTACAGTGATTTATAGTTGGCCCGGGACTCGAACCTGCACACGGGGATTACGTACCGGAACTGGGGGGAACCGAGGCGGAGGGGGAAATAAAACTGTTTCGATTTGTGAATGTTGCACAGAGTTTTAAGGTTTTTAGAGTTTAAATGCGAATTTGAAGTTAGTGTGCGTATAAGCGGAAAGTAGTTAGTTAATTTATGGTTTTGGTAAAGCAAAAATAGAGGTTTTACTGAGAGCAAAACCATTTTGAATTTTGGGGATGGCTTGTCTAAGAAATTTGAAATACTTTGGTGGATAAATAATATTGAAGATAGCGTTGTGAGCTTGACTCCTGCCGAAAAGCACTGGCCCGAACTAGCAGAGGACCGATTTGTTTGGAAAAGGGAAAAATAAGCTATTTTCGGCAGTGGGACTAAATAGGCTGAGAGATAGAAAGAACATCAATAATTTATTTAGTAACAGACTTCCCAAAAAGGAGGAGGTTCTCAATTCGGTTGTATTTTTTGTATATTTGTTACCTCATAACTCCGTCATTTATGAACGGATTTTAAAAATTCTTATTTATCTGAAAGGATATACTGGTCCATTGGTCCCATTTAAATTTTACCAAAATCAGTTAGGCAGTTTGGATTTTAAATCGAAATATCTGGAATTCGTTTACTTCGATGATGGTTTTTTGTCATCCATTAAGTAATTGAAATTGCATATTTTGCTTTCCTGCGATTTTGCAAGTGGTGTTATGGGGTACCACTAAAAAGTGAAAAATAAAACACTTTTTACAAAAAAATACAACAGACTTCCAAATAAAAAAAAACACTACAAAGTTAGATAAGTTATAAAAAAAGCTATTTGGAAATAGGTCCTATTTCTTGTAAACACCACTAATCACTAATCATCACTTTCCATCAGGTGAGATTTAGGCCAAGAGTTTCCCCGTTTTGTATTAAAAAAAAAAAAAAAAAAAAAATTATGCAGACACTGTACAAAGGCGGACTGAATCCCTTAGGCATTTTCTTCCAGCCGACCTTAGGGTGGTGCAGAGATAATAATATGGCAGGAGCAAATTATAGGAAAGACAAAAAAGGGAAGAAAAAAAAAAATACTATCACAAATATTATATTGAAACATAATAATTAAACATGTAAAAAGTAATAATATTCTCTAAGGCCTCGTTTTGAATCAATTGCTTTCATACCACATACACTTCTTGATTGACCTTAATCACACAAATGTGCAAATTAAATGCTAGCAGAATTTCCAAGAAAAACAGCTTCACCCCCATATACTCACATTAAGAAGACGTCATCCACGGGAGTGGACATCCGGAGGGTCAGACATACCTATTTATAGACGAGGAAAGTGGAAGCGATAAAAATGTTCTCATCAATATTGAAGCATCGTTATTTACGTCTATTTTAGGAGATAAATTCATTGGAAAAATTCCCAAAAAAAAATCTCAAGATGCTTGAAAGAAAAAAGAAGATTGCGCTCAAAATATAAATACTTCATGTCGATGAGTTTGCATTGAAGGCAAAATATTTGGACGAAAAATGTAAAATTATTTACTTTTATGTTGAGGATTTAGACAATCGTAGCTTTGCTTTGTAGACATTTGTATAGGTTGACAGCGATCCTAAACAATAAATCTGCCTCGTCTTTTTCGCATTCGAATCCTGACAAAAATGTATGAAAGGCTTTTTTAACAGTTTGCGATTGACATATTATGCGAATGCCCTCTATTGACCCTCTAATCTCGGCCTAACCGTATTTAGCTGAGTTCTATTATTTTAAACCTGGTTCGAGGAGGTCAGATACCTATCTGAACTGTCTACGACCAGCCCACCCTTGGCGATAACGGTGTTTAACTTTCTGAATTCTGACAAACCGTTACGACCTTCAAAGTTTTTCAAATGACAGCCAAGACCGACAGCTTTACGTAATCTCAACAGAGCAGGGAGACTTCTCTGCTACGCGGAGGTTTTGTCGGTTGGTAGTTGCACCAACAGCATAATTTATTGGAGTATATGTATCTACAGATCGACATCGAAAAGCATCGTTTTACTTGGAAGATCAGTTGCGGCTGTTATTTAAAGCCAATCCTTGAACAATTCGAAGAAAAACCTCGTTGAGGCTTCCAAGAAAATTACATGCTCGAATTATTATCCAGTACAAGGCTCAAACATCAACACATATGTCTGTTAAACAATTCAATTTAAAGACGTTTCCCGGACTCTCTGTCTCGTCGTTATTAATTAAAGCTTATAACCGGAGGCCTGTTTGATCTCTCGCCGGAGGCCCAGGAGTCCTAACCAAATACTCGGAATTGTTTAATCTTGGTTCACAAATGTGGAGGGCGGTAAGTGAATCAAGGTGAAGTGTGTTTTGTTTGTGTTAATGAGTTGCAAGCACCTGAGGGCCACTTCCAATTATTCGCATCTCAGTCGCAATCTGTCATAAAAACCTAAATTTCAATACATTTTTGACAGGTTGTGACTAAAATGCGAATGTTACGTACAAATTATTAGAATTGACACTCTTTACGCAAGTCTAACTATATCATGTTACAATAATAAAATTATATTCGTTCGGAAACCCTTGCACACGAGTCCGACTCGCACGTGACCAGATTTTTTATTATAAATAATAAAACTAGGCAATCATCGAGAGTGTGAACAATTAAGGTCTATTAATATTGATTTTTCAATTGAATTGTCCGAAGAGTTTTAAATAACATCTTGAGATGAATTTGAATTTTCAGTCCAATAATAATTTTCAAAAGAGTTATCCAATAGAGATATAGTTGGATACGGTTGGAAAAGAAGCTTTTTTGTTGCTGAAAAACATGCTTTATAACTCTAAAAATTAAAATCGAATATTTTTTACCTAAAAATCAAAATAACATTTAATCCTACTATAAAAATTACATTTAACTACACGCACTTCTGACTAAAAAAAGCTTTTGTCTACACAACATTACGGGCGAACTATTCAGGTGTCCACTATAAATCATGCGACAATGATATCGAGTGAAAAATGGTCCGCGATATAATTGAAACATCGCGTGCGTCTGTTGTGGCGATTCTGTGTTATTGCTCAGTGTTATGTAAGTAGAGTGTCGGGATAGTTCGCGTTTTTGTTACGTTTAAATTGATTTTATGTTTTCTGGGAACTTTCAGAGTAGGTTTTTTAGTTTTATTTTTGTTGCTGTCATAGCACAAAAGAATCTATATTTTCCAATTATTTTTATCAGTTTTAAGCTTTAGCTATAAAAATAGCGTGCTAACGGTTAATAACGAGGCAGAACTAGCGCGGCCACTGACAAGCAGTATATTTTTCTTTATAATAATCATCATTTTAGACAAAAGATGCTTATTTCTGGATATAAACCTCCCCCAAGTGTCGCATCGGTTATATTTGTGTTGTATCCAGCGGATTTCCGCGGCCTTCACCAAGTCATCGGTATGATCGGCAAAGTTTGCATAATGATCATTCACATCTATGAATGTCCCGAAACTAAACAAACTATGTTTAGGACGGAACAATCCACGTAGTGATCAAAATAACATCTTGTTGTTATAATTGACATACGATACAAAAGTAGATCCAACCTAAAAAAACTAGGTATAAAAATAAATCAAGCTTGAAAATGCTCACAAAATATGGCAAGGCAGCCACAACGTTGAATAATAAATGGCAGGCATGCGTACGATGCAGCATTACCTGATACACTGAATACGAACCGAGTTCGCCCGCAGAATATATTGCACGGTTTACAGAATTGGGACCTTCGGGGAGGTTTGTAGGGATTCTTTGCTATTAGTGGCTCAAAACTACGTTGGATTTCCCACGTAACTTCGAGCCAAATTCAGTCTGATGATTTCATCTGACTGAATGTTTTGATGGTATTGCGATTGTGTGCTGCGATTTATATCTTCAAACTAGGGCCTCATGGGCTGCGGAATTTGTTCGAAAGAGACAGCGCGGCCCTGTAATGCAAAGGGCACTAGGAGGAACACGGATGGGTAAGAGTCAGTAAGAGTCTGACACTCCCTTCCGCTTCGCCCGAAGTAGGAGGACTGAATGATTTCCCATCCATAAAAAACCTAGGTCCTCTTCATCTCTCTACCCCATCCCATGGTACATTGGGTCGCGGTCGGCACAACCTGATTTTTTACTTCCTGTTCTAGAGCCTAATTGGTAAGAAAAATTATAAAAATCTGCTACTCTATTGTATTTTGCCTGCTGGGATCGACTTTTAGTCTAACCAGATGTAGCTGAATTTAACATGTACCGCTTAACATGACTCCCCTTGGTGAGGTCACTGCAGATTTCTTGGTTTAATGTCAAAGATCGAAATAGATGTGATTTTGTTATAAAAGTAAGACTAATAATTATTGTAGACGCCAGATAAGCTTGCAATAAAGAATCTAGACCTTTCTTTACTATCTCTCGTAGACATTCGAACAATAAATTATGAACCATTTTTCATAACCAGAGATCGTAAAGTATAACCATAGAGGTTAATTCAGGACAGATTTATGTCTTGATTTCTGTTTTTGATTTTTAATCAGTCAATAGATGTATGTGAGTCAATGACCGTTACTGCATATTTATCTGGCGGACCATAGTCTAATACTGTCATTAAGAGTGTGTATTCCGTCCACTAGCGCCGCCAATCGTTTTTTATTAATTGTGGTAAATTTAAGACACGTAGATAAAAAACCGCTCTGTAGTGCACTAAAGAAATGTATCTATTCTTTTTGACAGCTATTTTTAATACATAACTCATGGCTAAATAGCCAAAACGGCAATTATTGCTAAAAGTGGCAACTTTTAGCAAAAATATCGACTTTGGCAACTATTTATGTTCTAAAGTACAAAACATAACTCTCAAAACATAATAAATACATTTCTTCAGTGCACTACAGAGCGGTTTTTTATCTACGTGTCTTAAATTTACCACAATCTAAATTTATCGTGCTTTGTCGCAAATTTAGAGTCTAGAATTGTGAGTCACTACATCATGCATTGTTTCGCTTCGTCAACTCAAAATAAGACATGGATATTTTTATTATAAGAATAAATTCATATATTATTTTGAGTAGACTTTTATGACCACTTTCATTCTTACTCATTGGTTCGCTACTCACCATTCAAGCTCTTGACAGACCATCAGCTGTTCTTTAATAACTTACCGATGGCTTATTTATTTTAGTCCACCTACTTTGTTAGCAGTGACATATTAATCCTCTTAAAATATAAATGTCAATTTGTACCAATTTGTTCTACCACCACAACTTTGTGACTCATTTCCTCAGTCAGCATACTCTCATTAATACTTGAATCATCTTCAGATCAAAGGCACTTAAAATAAAAGCCGACAAAACACATATTTGTGAGCGCCATTTTACAGAAATGTGCATTTCAAATATTGGATCTAAATTCGTCCTGGCGTTCTTATTCTGAATGTCAATTCTAATACCACACTCATCGTTAATTCCGACGTTGAAGCGTGTGTCATAAAGTTCAAAATGTAGTGTACAGTTCTGTTGAAGTATATGTATGGGTGTTTAGGATAATAATAGCCAATATGTTTTCGTTAATTTATACTTTGTGTCCATGCTTATTTTAGCAGTTTATAAAAATACATTTTGAACGAGACCTTTAAGTCACAGTTTAAAATTTATCTATAACTAAATGTATGAGTAATTTTACAAACTGCATTTTTTTAATGGTTAAAGAAAGAAATGAAAAGAAAAAATAAAATTAATTGTATTTTGCACATACATGAAACACGCACAGTGCATAAAAATTACAAACCTATGTGCCAAAAAATAAGTGTTTCTCATTATTAAAGAACAAAGTAAGCCTCATGATTGACATAATTATCGCTTCTTCCAGAATACGTCAGTTGTTCCCAGAATGCGCGACGGACGCTTTGATCAACATGTTCGTTCTATTCCCGACCAACTATTTTTAAGAACATGTTGGTTTTCGCTGTGATGGGATACAAGTGTTTGTGTTTAAAGAAAGTTGATACTCGACACGAGCGGCGTGACGTTTTCTGATGTGGTTTACTTTCATTGTTTTATAAGTTTGTGAGACTTTAGTAAGAAGTGTGTGAAAATAAAATAAGATATTTTCTGAAGAACGGAAGCAGACACAAAGGAATTAATTTTGAAGAAGATTTTTTTTTCGTTTTAAATGCTGTTTAATGGCCTTAAGGCGCGTCCCCGAGCAAAACGCAGCGCTAGCCGTTTTTTGTGCAGTTTTTTGGAGCTATCTACTCTTTATCCAAAAGAAATATCAACTAATAAAAAATACATTAAATTTCTACATAATCTTGGCTTCAAAATGGTAGAGTTAATTTTTTATTACTAAGTATAATGTTTAAGTAATCTCCTCACAACGAAACCACAGAAATGAGAAAAAAATACTGAAAACATGCATCTTCTCGAAAACTAACGATTATTTTGATTTTGTACTTGCACTAATGGATAGGCAATTTAGGTAATTATGAACATTTTGGTAGAAGTATTTTTTTCAAACGATCAAAATTTGATTTTATTACGATTTTATTCAACATTTTGAGCGTATTCGCTATTGTATCTCTTGCGCTGTTATTGAGGGAAAAAATGCTCAAGGTTATTTGCTCAGGGTACGGCCTTAATGAAACTTGTTTAGTGATGAATTTCAAGTAAATGGGAACTTTACCGTAGGTGGTAAAACAAACCTTTGGTCTCTGAAGGAACCAGTGTGTTTTCAAGAATTCGTTGAATGAATGAATGAATTATACATTTAATGCACAATTATTACAATTTATTTTCTTTAATTGAAGAACATAGGTAGTAGGTTGCTGACACAAGTTCTTAAAATCTATGCGTTTCACTATATTCGGCATTACTGCCGTGCAAATATTTAGATTTACATCTCGCTTTTAAATGCAAACAGCTGTTAGATCGCCAATTATGCAACTTTCCACCTAAAAACAATGCACTGTTCTTGTGGGATCGACCTCAACAGCGAAGCCGCGGGCACTAGTGTGTATTTGTTAATAACACAAATTATTCAGTTCAAGTTCGGAGAATCAATCCTGTTCTTATAACCTTTCACATTCGCATCTTAGTCGCAAGCACAAAAATATCATTTATTTCCCTACCTACATTTTTATAGGTTGCAACTGCAATACGAATTAACTAACTAGGAATAAGCAATACCTGTGCTTGAAAAAAAAAATTGTCTATACAGCTTATCCAAAAATGTACAAAAATATAATACTAACAGTGAAAATAGAATCAAAAAAAGCTCGAAAAATGAACGAAATATAATCATTTTAAACAAATGTATCTGTCCTTCTCGCGGAAACGCTGTTTCTATGGCAGTTGTACTTTTATACAACTGCCATAAAAAACAGCGTTTTCGCGATGAAGTTATAAAGATTACAAAATCTTTATGACTACATCGCTGATTAAGGTATTTAAAAAATGTTTTGTTTTTACTAGACCCAGTATTTTATTTTGGAAATAAAAAATCACATGCATATTTTATAATATTGAGTTTATTTTTTTATGATTGATATGTTTTCTTTTTTAAATGTTTCTTTTTGATATTTAATACTGACTAATATAGTTTTTAAGACCTCTGTTACTAACAACTATGGACATTTTTAGTCTGAAATAAATAAATGAATGAATGAATGAATATTCCTTACAAATAACTTCATGTTCATCATACAACATTATAGCTACTATGACACCCCCACATACGCCACTAGCTATCACTATGCACATTGTATTACCCGCCACAAGTGGCCAACATTATAATACTTGGCGTCTATGGCAGTAATTACTTGTGGATCGAGTGTGTTCGCAACTTGCCACTTTATTCATAAGCTGCCTTTAAAGCTTGTTAGGGGCTGCAATTATGCTGTGAAGATATTCAATGGAAATTGGATGATTTAGGATTGCTATGGAATCGTCATTGGGAAGGTGGTTGCCTCATATTTTTTTACCCGAATTTCCTAGAATAATGGGGTTTTTTGTTTAAATTTAAAGTGTGGACTATAATTATCTACTGGTAGGTAGACTACATTGTAGCGTGCGACACTTTCTCCAGAGAAAAGAAAACAGTTCCATAAATAATCTTAGGTAAGGTAACAAAGAATTTGACCTGATACAAAAATCTACCGAGACTTTATGGTAAAGGCGGATACAGACATTGCGAGGCATACGCCGCGCAGGCCTCGCAACGCACACGCTTTTCGATGTAAATTTGTCTAGGCAGTCATGCCTCACCACGAATGTAAACATTCACGCGTCGCTATGTCTGTAACCGCCTAGTGTACACATAACGTGACCAACTGTCAGAAATGGAAGCGCATCGCTGAGAGAGCAGTCTTCGGGAATGTCGACCCCACTGATCATCTCTCCACGTTCCTCATCTGCGCAACCACGACCACTCTGACAAGAGTGTCCGACTGAGAAAAAGAAAAAATTAAAATTAAGCTTATCAGTCACTTAGACGGTATAATGTTGTATCCTTTCTTTGGATCTGTATTTTTGCCTTCAAAATGTCTACGAATTGAAGCCAGAAAACTTTTGTTTCAGCTTAAAATACACTTAGTGTCTACGTGCATTTTAAGCTGAAACAAAAATTTTCTGGCTATTGTGAGCACAAACTAACATGACATTAACCTCTTTTATGACTAAATGGCTTCTAAAAAATCCTTACATTGGTCGTCACTTTAAGATCCGGCCACTGATAGTCTTGTTTAACGACAAACATATTAGGGGCCGGGTTGAAAGCCAGCTCGAACCACACCGAAAGCCAGCTGATTGAGCATTCGCGTGACCCCGCGGCATTTTATTGATATTTATGAACCCGCTACACACCGTCGCGAATCGCCGAAGAGCTCCGAAAATTCCCGAACGCCACCGAACCTATTAGATTTATGTTCGCCTTCAGTAATCGATAGCTATTGGTCGCATTGATGTCAACTCCAAGTTTTGCCTCCGTGAATAATGTGAGGTTTTCCGTGCTTTTAGTTTTCCGAAGAGTTCGAGTGGAGTTTGTATGTGGCGATATATTTAACTCGTGTTCGGGTGCAGAAAGCCGTGTGACTTTT
Organism: Ceramica pisi; assembly: GCA_963859965.1. NCBI lineage: Eukaryota > Metazoa > Arthropoda > Insecta > Lepidoptera > Noctuidae > Ceramica > Ceramica pisi. Next base: position 22,738,775 of record OY982544.1, read on the forward strand.
AGAATAGGGTCACGCGTCGCTTTTATGGGTTCTAATTTACTTCCAATGAAGATTTACGGTCAATTGCATCCTCGCAGCGATACAAATACGTATTCATTTAAATATTAGGCTGGAATGTAGAAATAGTGTTGTTTTATTTTTACAAGTTTATGGCTATAAACTATCGTTAAAAGTTTAGGCACCACTTATTAAAAAGGTGTGTTATTTATAAACTTTATCTTTTTCAGGCAAAGCTTACACGGGTCGACAGTGCGTTGCTTTCCACGCGCGCCTCTAAGAGGTGTCAGCATAGTAGACAAGGCTCGCTAGGGCCAGTGCCTGGCAGGTTTACGGAATTTGTTCCAAGGAGTTACCGCGGCTCTGGAACGAAGAGAACATTAGGAGGATCACGGATAGGATTTAGTCACTAAGAGTCTGATACTCCCTCCCACTCTTCCCAGAGCGGAAGTAATCATTTGATGGTTTCCCATCTTAAAGAAAAGACAGAGATATAAATATCCCGCTATGTACCTATATATGCAAGGGATCACTTATTGGGAGATTACTCTCAAACTCTTTCTTTAAACCGAACCACAGTCAAAAGCTTATTTATAGATAGGTCTCTACATATAATGGTTTTGGTCACACCACTTCGTAAATCGGCGCCTAAAGAAAAGTTTTTCATTTGCAAACTTCTAAGTGTGGGTTTGAGAAATCAAGGAAAATCAAGCGTTCCTAATTATAATCCCTCTTACCCACGCTACATTGACTTGATGTACTGCGGAAAGGTGGGGTAAGTCTTGGCGTAGGTGGTGTTAATTCGTGGCAAGTTATTTGGTAATAGGCACAATTATGATTTTGTGGCTGTGCTATTAATATATATTTGTGAGGTAGGTTTCAAATAAACAACTAGTAGATGTTATTGTATGTAAAGATATTAATACCTCAATAGTTTTTTCGTTTTTCTTAATTTAGACTTGAATTATAGCTATGTGGGTGTTGTTTGAATGTAGAATAGATTCAAATACTCTTCATTATGTATACAATAAGTTACAGAAAAAAATAGACGAAGAAAACATTACATAGGGTGACATAATGGGCGGCTTGTTCATTTATATAACTTATTCTAGCCCATATGAAGGCAATTCTTCACTTTTAAAATATTTAACATCGGCTACACTATTTTTTCAACACAATTTTTTGAAACAGTAATCCATTTTAACATTAAAAATATTGTGTTAAAGATCAACTTAAAACACTTCGGTGTGACAGTCAGCCCACAATGATTAGGCGCCTGAAAAATTCATTTTGTATTCTAAATCATTGAAATCGCTCCCCTTTGCGACAAATACGGTAATTTTTACTTTCTTTTGCCCCAAATTGACCCCGAACTTTAACAATAATGAAATTATTTAAAAACTTCGCCGCGGAATGGGAGTTTCCCCTTTGATAGCGATTAGCTGTTTGTGTCGCAAACATTCCAGATAAATGGGTTTCGTGAATTTTTGTCAAAGTGTTGAAGACTTCTTTGTTACACAGACCTTTTTTCAGGAAAGATACGCTTTTAAACTTTTGAGAATGCTTTGAATCTTTCTTTTTGTGAGAAATCTAGTTAGTTGGCAGTTAGACGAATATTATACGATGTTTATTTGTTTGTGTACACTATAAAAGAACAAATAAAGAAAAAACTGATGCATGCGATCGCATATGATTCAGAGAACTATGAAGCGGTTATGCAGACTGGACATCCATTTTTCGTCAAAAGCTGAAAACCATGTGGCTTAAAAAAAATATATTATATATTTGAGAATGTGCAAATGCCCTAGTAGCCCTACTTCGAAATTTTAAGTCAACATTTCAGCCGCTGTTGCAAAAAAATATAAACACATTTTTTTTTTCTTATTTGCAAAATAGTTGAGCAAACAACATTGAAAACTATTCCATATCTCAAGTTAATAGCATAAGTAGTTCTTGAGATATCCAACTGTGACAGACGGACAGACTTAGTCACACCATATCTTTTTATCATTTTGGTACGGAACCCTAAAAATTACTGTAACTTTATTTACTCCAAATAAACTTAACTGAAATGAACACATTTAGACATCTCACCCACCGGCTATGTCCTTACTCCTTTTTATGGATATGAAATCATCAAATGACTTCTCCCACGTTGGGCGAAACAGAAGGGAGTCTGAGACTCTTACTGACTAAAACCCATCCGTGTTCCTTCCAGGGCAGCGGTGACTCTTTGGAACAAATTCCGCAGACATTTCCATACCCTTACAGTTAGGTACTCACTCTGTACCTACAGTAAATTCACGCTGGACATATTCTATATAATTATGTAGTTCAAATCCGACACAAACATACATCATAAACCCCGATTTCCAGGAACTGAAAAAAGATTAATAACAGTCCGATGCTGACGAGTTCAGTTCTGGGAACGTCAGCTTTCATAGCCAAACTGAGTAAATTTTGAATATTGTTTGACGTGCAGCTAAGTCGTATGTTCCCAACCTGTGGTCAGTAAGAACAAATAAAACCCGAAAGGATTACAATAATATTGTTAATGATTTTCTTTGATACAAACTTAGAGCTTTTTTTTTCAACCTATACAATACTATTTAAATCCATCGTTTTCATGCGTTCCTGAACTGAATTTATGATTTACCTTTGTTTATTTTTAGATACGCATAGTTAAATCTTTTGGTTCTAGCTAACAAGTAAACTCAAGTGGTCCCCGGACAAGCAAATGTTGGTAAGTGAGTTTATACTCAATTTAATTCCATGGCGTTTGTCCGAGGCTGACGCGTCCATGTTAACTAGATTCCGCATTTATGTGATGCTGTTAGTGTGGACATAGAATATAGAATAGAATCTGTAATTTGTAAAATGACTAATTAAAATTATTGACATTGTGAATACATTTGGACGTCATGTTATGGCAGGATATGCTGAAACAAAATTACTGTAACACTTTATGAACCATATTCTAGCAAATAAATATTTTGATTGATTGATTCATTTATTGATTGGTCACAAAGTGACCTAATGGAACAGTTGTGTGGGAGACACTTGTTCCTGTCAGATGTGCCCAGAAGATTCTTTTAAGTTCGTAGGATTTAAATAAAAAAAATAATAAAAGTACTAACATAATAATATATAAGTCAATACTAACACTTGTATGGGTATCTTGTCTGAAATAAAGATTTATTTATTTACTAGCTGACCCGCGCAACTTCGTCTGCATCACATATTCCATTACTGCTCCGCTCTTATTTGTCTTAGCGTGATGATATATAGCCTATAACCTTCCTCGATAAATGGACTATCTAACACTGAAAGAATTTTTCAAATCGGACCAGTAGTTCCTGAGATTAGCGCGTTCAACCAAACAAACAAACAAACTCTTCTCTGCTTTATAATATTACTAGCTGTCCCGCGCAACTGCGTCTGCGTCACATTTTCCGCTCCTAAATAATATTGCAACAAAAAATTGAGATTTAAACTATCCTATCTCTCAAGTTGGATCGAACTGCACATGGTGTGCGAATTTTATTATAATCGGTTAAGTGGTTTAGGAGTCCATTGAGGACAAACATTGTGACACGAGATTTATGTAGATTAAGATAGTATAGATTTTATTTTATTTCCCATATATGTGTATTCTTACTCATTTTAATCAGCGGTCTTGGGAAACTACTCTGAGTACATTCTAAATAGGAACGTTATGCTGCGGCCTGTGGGTATCATCTGTATGTACAGTCGCCAGCACATAAAGTTACTTAAAACTGTAAAATTTTCCCAAGCAACCTTGAACCTTATACATTTGTGATAAAGTTGAAAATCCGTTGAAGAAATTTGTCAGATTCTTGTGACTTGATGTGCTGGCGTCTGTACGCATGCATTATGGATTGCAATAAACATTTGAGTTTTGAAAGTTATCGTAGCGACGTTACTTTTAGTCTGCTTGCACATACTAGAGCTATCTCTTAACTCCAAGTAGCTAACCCGGGGCTATTATATTTGTAACATTTGTTATCCCTTCTTCTAGAATAAAAACAAGTTTAATCTATATTCCATAATTCTAGGATACAGCCAAAACCACTGATCATTGTCTCCATGGATTATCATATCAACCGAAAGAGGTCCACTGCTGGACAGAGGCCTTCCCGCCCAAGTCGCCACAGAAACCAGTCCTCATACATCGGCTACCCGCGACCTTTACATCCCCATACCTCAAAAATATGTTTGCGATGTTATATGTTTGTCCCATCATTTCATCTTCCTACCTCAATCGATTTGTAACCGCCGCCGCCGTCTTAGCCAAGAATTCCAGAATATTCAGTATTTTCTCAAATAATATTTACTTTATTTTACTGAACGTCTCCTGAGAGCGTGTTCTTGAAATAAGTAGCTCAGCCGCGGTACGTGTCCGCGATAACATCGCCCGGCTACCGCCCACTGTCCGCAGAATCCTTTCTGTAAAGAAACTTTGAAGGAAAAACGTTATTAAGTTATAATAGAGATCTTCGTACAGTCTTGGAGATACTCGAAATATTTGAGACAATGCTCTACTGACCTGGTTTGCAAGGGTTTGTAGTGAGATGTCCAGTTATTTTTTTCCTGTGAAAGTTATATGCTTAAATTATCATTAATTTCATGGTGCATTTATTTTATTGAAAAGATAATGATAACGTGAAGGCATCATGATTTTTGTCCTTTTTTATGCAAAACTGGGAAACTCTTGGCCCAAATCTCACCTGATGGAAAGTGATGATTAGGCCGAAGATGGAAGCGAGTTTCACCCGGAATCCTCTTACACAGAGGAACTGGCTATCATACCTCTAACTGCCGGAACACAACAATGCTGTAAACATTGTTGCTATGGCGACAGACTTAGACATTATGGTGGTAGCTTGCCAGGCGGGCTTAGAACAAGTCCTACCACCAACCAAACCGAGCAAAAAATTTGCCCCCGCTGGGAATCGAACCCGGGACCTCTGGGTCTGAATCAGAGGGTAAAAGCACGAGACCACGGAGGCGGTTAAAGTCACCAGTTTAGCACCACACGGGGACCACGTGTAGGGATTCGCTGAAGGGTATTCTCCTACGGGCGCGGGTGACTCGGCCCCCAAAACTCGGTCCTTATATCAAACGAAAGATTTCGGCTGCATATTCGGTGTAGGGTCTTCAAGATGACTACCCGGCTATCCTTTCGACGAGTACTGTGCTCTGGCCACTTTAATTTATGTTTAACTAGCATCATATTATACTTTTATAAAATGAACTATAATTATAATATATTGCGTTCATGTATTAAAATAAACGTAATTCCTGAAAAGTTGTTCACCGTGGAAATAAACTGAACATAACGTCTGCTATTTAGTTTATTTTTGTTGAAATATGCTCACGCATATGTATGGAGTGCGCGTTTTTTTTTTTCGCTATTTCAGTCCCACAGTGAACATTTTTCAAAATGGTACGAGTTAGGCTAATAAAGTAAATGAAACATCAAAGAAAAACCCTTGTCCGAAATCTGAACACAGACCTACTTTTTGAAGAAATCGGTTAAAAATGCAAAAAAAAAATTTGATGGTATCATCCACAACAAAAAAAAAAACGCACAAAATAACAAGCTAAATTGCCGGTTCTTTGTCTAAAAATAATACATCCCATTGTCAATCATTTGTACCAAATCCGTCAGCCGGAAACACACTACAATCACAAAGAAGATGAAACACATCAAACAGAATACCGAACCTTCACACATTTTATATTCGGCGTACGAAAGAATGTCGCTACAAATACTCGTCTAACCCTAAAACGTCGCGTCATCCGGCGCGAGTGGAGCGTGAGTATAAGTCACGGTACAAATGCGACGATTAGTACTGCCCGATTCATTTGTTAGGGAATCGTGTCGTATAGAATTAAGTCCCCTTTGATCTACGCTCGTTAGTATATTATGCTCCTTATGGAGAGGCGCCCTTTTGATACAGTTTTTTTGTACGTCTATTTCTGTTAGCTTTGAAGGGTTAAGTTTTCTTCTTTGATCATGCGTGAGATGTGTTCGAGTTGTTTTATGTGGGATTATTAAGTTGTTGTCGGATGAAGTTGTTTTTGATTGTGTTTGTGGATGAAGATACATAATTGTTGTAACAGGTGCGGATTTGGAGATGTTCTGGAACAGGAAACTTAGATCAGGAACTTGATCGACCTGTATAGTTTTGTTTTGTTTTTAATCTAGGTTAAGACCTTAATAACATTTTCATGAATCTTTAGTAAGCCTGTTTTGATCTAGGGTATCATGAATGTGTTTGGGCTGTCTGTCTGTCTGTTTGTCAGTCTGTCAAAGCCAATTTTCTCCAGAACTACTAAACCTGTTGAAATGTGGTATACATTTATAGAGTTCAGTAACCCGAACAGGCAAGCTTCAGGTAAGTGATTCAATTTTAAGTACTTATGGGGGACTGTTTAGGGTACAAACTAGAAAACTTGTTTAAACGTGTTTAAAACTGTACCGTGTGGCATATCAAATGACAGGGTTTAATATATCCATGTATATATTATTTCTTCATTATTTTAAAATAGGCATGAAGTTATTAAATAAATAAGATTAAAAATGACCTTATCTTCGAAACTACTGAGCTACTAAGCCTACAATTAAAAAATGGAGATAACAGATCTTAAGTAATAAATTACAGGAAAACCTATAAAAAGTCAGTAAAATGTTAAAATAACATGTTACAAAACTGAAATACGTTCGGAATCTTTTACACGCGGGTACGACTCGCTCTTGGCGAGTTTTTTTCTTTATATAGTAATCATTTTGGTTATTTATGTAACCAAGGCACGAAACTATCTACTAAATAAATATGTCAATTCATCACATTTGTACAAAAATAAAGAGAGTAAAAAGCCATCACTTCTATTTAAAATGGTCCAAAACCCCTCTTACTAACTATAATAAGCTTTATGTCAGTGATTAAGGTAAATAATAGCTTATTGATAAGGGTTCTAAAATTGAAACAAATCCGTCGTTTTTGGCACCTATTTAAACAGCATAAATCTTCGATGAGTCCGACGTACTGAGCCCCACTTAACGGGGCTCACCTCAGTGTATCATTGCTAGGATTTAATAATTACTCGTGTCACTTTCACGCGTCTGTATTACGTAAATGCGACCGCGACTGGTTGTGAAAACAAAAATGTTGTTATATAATTTATGCCTTTTTTTTTAAATTATTTCCAATTAGTTGGCGTTATATTTTTTTATAGCTGTTATAAATCGAAAACAGATGATTTGTGTCAATTTATTATATTTATTATATATAACTTTATAACTTATAACATTTAAACTCTGACACACTAAATTAAGGTCAAAAATTAATCCTCATGAATATTATAATTTAGTTTAATATGAATCTGTTAATTAAATCTAAGCCTGGTTGTATGTCGACGGTTAAATCTTCCTTAGGCAATTAGCCTTAGTATCCAAACTTGGTTAAATCTCGTAGTTTCATAATCCATTACAGTAATTGTGAGCAAACCTCGAGAGCGCTTCAACGGAATTATGTAAATGCTAGACATACGAAGCATAGCAGATAGTACCGACAGCATATTTTACCGAGAATGAAATTACTAAGCTAGCTGAGGTTTACGTAAAATAGGATTATTATTAAAAAGTGAATTTTCTATCAATGGTCTTTTTAGGGTTCCATAGCCAAATGGCAAAAAACGGAACCCTTACAGATTCGTCATGTCTGTCTGTCTGTCCGTCCGTATGTCACAGCAACTTTTTTTTTTAGTTATACGAGTATTAGTATTATAACAGATTTTTATTTAATTTATTTATTTTATTTTATTTCTTAAGAAAACTTACAGCTAGGATACAGATAGTTAACAGTTAGTGAAAGAAGGTTAATTAAAAGTTTTCACTGATAATATTAGGGTATCAAAAGAGACAGTAAACAGGCAAGAGAAAGTAAGAACTAGAAAGCACTCGGAAATAACATTAAGGAAAAGTTTATGAACATAATAAATTCCCTTTTTATCAAAAAAAAGGAAATGTGTTCTTGGCAATCTGTTACATATGTGCTTTTAAGTCATATCTTTCAGTTTAGTCCTATATCCCCTTCTTTGTCTTCCTTTTTGACGACTGAATAATTCTAAGTTCAAAATCTAAAACTGTAATCTAATCTCAGTGTTTGTTGTCTTCCTAGACGGTTTGACCGATTTTTCATGTATTTGGTGGGTTTGAGAATAGGTCATGGGTTATTTTTTATTATTTAGCTTTAATTGTAAAACTTGTTTCTCAGTAAGTGAATAATTGAGTAAATAAATTTCTTAAAACATATTATTTTTTTACAGTTTTTGGTAAAGTCCTCTAGAGTTCTGCTTTCAAAATTATTTCCTAAACAATCGCACAACCACAACAAAACGGTCGCTCGAAAAAGTTACAGCAACGAGTCAAGGACCATAATTTTGTTGTCTCCCGGCCGGGACTCTCCAAGCCCTACTCGTATATATCTCCCCACAAGGGTGCATATTTTACTCCACTTATGACGAACGTTTTTTTCACGTCGCTTTTCTGAATAATTTCTCCTCTGTGACTCGGTCGTACGCCGTTGTGTCTCTAATAAAAAGCGTATCTTTTTCAGCGTGAATTCGTTAAGAGTATTTTATTAAGAGCGATTGTTCTAAGTGGTTTGTTTGAATAATCGTTGTAATGAAGACAGGTTCGAAGGTTCGTTTCTCCTAATGAGCTTAACGTTATTTGTGTGTTTTTACTTCGGTTTGGTTTTCTGAATTTTTATAATTGTAGATCAATTAGCAAGCGGTCGTCAATTCAATCAAATACGTCATAATTGGTTAGCTTCTAATTTTACGTCGACTGCTATGAAACAGCCAACCAAACTTTGGAATATAATCCCTTTTAAGATCCAAACTCTTCGGAGGAAAACTATGGGGAGGATTATAACTTTATGTAGAGCACATGGAAGTCTGTTAAATATTTGATGAATATGACGTTTAATTATAGCGACATAATAGTTTTTGTAGGGTTTGATAAAGTTGTTCGTCTGAATTATTTAGGCTAGAACTGGATTTGTGTATATTTTCCATAGTAAAACGTATTCTTGAAGTTAGCTGACATAAACCTTATGTACCTATCTAAGTACTAAAACAAAAAGTAAAATATTTTTTATTTTTGTTGTTGGCGACAAAGCGCGGGAATAAAACGGGCCTACCGTGAATTGTGACACTTATTTTATTTTTGTCTTCAACACATCCGTAACAAACTGTATCATTCATATTTATGATACGACAATTTTTTTTTAGAACATCCCTGGCCTCAGTAGTTGTAATTTTTAGTCACCTAGTACCACCCTCTAGATCAAAATATATGCTACTAACTATTTCACATGGCTTCGCTCTCGTTAAGTTTTAATTTCGCAAAAAAGTAGCTTATAACCGTCTTCAGGATCCCATATAATCTAAACCAAAATAAACGTAACAAACAAACAAACAATGTCACTTTCTCAATTACATTAATAATATTGGTATAGATTTATCAAATACGTAACATACTCTTAGCAGCCGTAGCAACAGCAGTTAACTCATTTAAGGAGCCAAACCAACAAACATTATCAAGAACCCAAAGAAAACAATAGAAACTACAAAACAGTGACAAACACACTTCAATTACAAGCAGCCCCCGACCAGCCCGCGTAATCCTGCCTTAAACCCTCCCCTACTCGAGATCTCCTAATACTTGAGATTTTTCGGCGAAGGGACATAGACGGAGACGAGGCCGCGCCGGCGGGAACTCTCGGCATCCCGAACATTCACTTTCAGACGTGGCACGTGATTTCTGGGAGCCCAAAGGGTCCTATATTTACAATGTATTGGACTTAAATCTCTGTCAGGCTGCAATGTTAGATTTAGAGAGTGAAGATGAATTCAGAATGTGCGATCGGAATGTTAGAAGATAGAGGGACTTTGGTGTAGAAGCCTTAGTGTTGCAAAAGGTTTGGAATGGTTCAATTTTGTTACTTTGAAACAAAATTAATTGAAAGCAAATATTTTTTTGACTACAGTTCATCACACACATAAAGTAAGAAGTGTCAACGAAAACAAAGGAAACATATCGTAGACGTCACGGTTGCGCCAATAAGATAAATGCCTGATAAAAAACCAACCATATTAAACAAATAAAATAAAAGTGCAGTTTAAAATGACATCAAGTTTTTTGAGTGAAACTTTCCGTGGATAAAGGACATACAAACTGGTTACGAAAATAATATGCGACATGATTGATAATGCCAATATATACACCAAAACAAAACGACTAGGTCAGACACCAGACATTCCGGACCAGAAGCCAGATGTAAAACCAATGATAAAACTGACAGTGTGTAGGTAACAGAAGGTGACAACAGATATCATGATTTAGATCATGTTATTGATAACGATTTTGAAGTACACAAACACACATACCCCAACAATATAATCTAGAATTTGTCTCAAAAATGAACGTGTAAAATAATTGTAAAAGCTAGTAAAAGTATGATAAATGTGTGGAACGATTTGTGAGCGTAATATATCAGTGGAATGCGACACTTCGCCCGCGCGATCGATCGGCAGATTAAGCTCTGTGCTCACAATATGTTACTGACCTCTACGCCGTGGTATTTTAAACCTTGGACTTTTTATAACTGGCACCGATATAGATTTATCTAGCAAAGTTCTTGGAAATCATTAGAGCGATTGTTTTTATTAGAAACTTGCAGCGTCCTACTCGAAAACGCCCACTTTCAATCTACTTTAATCACGATAGTTTCTTCGTTTTGTTATTTCAGTATCATCTGCATGATGTGGAATAGGCTCTCTCTTGAGGCTTTTCCTCGGAATTAAAATATGCAAAAACTTCAACCAAAAAATTAAGGGACTCCTCTTTGAAAATGTTGGGAAACACACCTGTACCCCTTTAGGTACCTTTGATAATATACCTAATGCATGTAGTAATATAATCAGTTGAACCATGGATATGTTTGTCACTTTATAGCTTAAAAAGAGCCGAATTTTAGTTTCAGTGACCAAAGCCCAAATTGTGTGAACAAGACTAATAACAGTCTCATTATTAAAACAATAGCCTTCCATGATATCTGTCTCTCCAAACAGGATCGCAGTCGACACAGTGTCCGTCTGACAGCAAAGATGGCCAAATGTTATTTACGTGGGCGTCAGTTTGGACGGCCATTTCCGATGGTGGAAGACACACAGCTCTGATGGAAAGCGATGTTGACACTGTCGCACATTAGCGCTGTGATTCACACTCGCTGTTTGTTTTGTCACAATATAATGTGTGTGCATAAGACAGGAGATTGACCGAATTCTTCCGTTAGCGCCTTTGATGTAGAATTTTATATCTTCACTTTGAAATGTTGCATTAATTTTATGTGTATTAATAATGGCTGTTTTGTTGCCTGACTGAACGAAGGAGGGTTATGTTTAAAGAGTGTATGTATGTATTACATGTATATTTCTTTGGTACGTTCTGTCGTCTAAACGGTTTGATGGATTCTAGCTTGAGAGGTGTCGTTACATTTATCTTAATTGCGAGAGTATACTATTATTAATTAAAATGGCTGATTTTTGACGCCATTATAATTATGAAGACTAACTTGTCTCAAAATCTATCGTGTGGGATATTCAAATAAAGGACTACTACTAAGGCGGAGACGCTTCCAAAAATATAACTTAAATTTAGGAAAAGGAATACTTGTGTCAAAGAACCTGACCACAAATTCAAATTCAATTTGTGATTTGTCAGAAACTGACACAATTGTCACAATATTGTCACAGTGTATTTTAATAAAGCAGAGAATGTAAGAAATAAACGTACAAAATTGTTGAATTTTCAGATTGTCACCAGTCAGTTTTATTAAATATCGTGGTGGAATTTATTTAGTTCTATCACAGATTTGTGTTCCTCAATAGCATCGGACGTAGTTGTGTTGTGTGTTCATTCGTCTCTATTTTGAGCGTGTGTATGTGTGTGTGTGTGTGTCTCATCGCTAGTTAATGGCATGTACATTATGTAAGAGACTTTCGATTACTAAACTTGTTTTGACATGAACGTGTTTGTGATGGAGGTTAGAGGCCTTGAACTATCGCTGGGAGTTCATTTTGCTTCAATAATATCGGATGACTTAAATAATATTGAGTTTTGGCGCTTCAAAAAACAAGTTTTAGTGGTGGAAATAAAAATTATGAGATGGCTTTGAGACACAAGAAACGTAGAATTAATTTTTTGTTAAAATTAAATACCTAAAAATGAATTATTTACGCTACAAATTTACAAATTACCCTTAACACTTAACATTATTTATGTAAAAGACAAAAGGATCCAAATTATTTATTTATACGCCTGGTTTAAAAGAATGGTATTAAGTGCCGTAAGTCATAGAAATATCGCCGTGAGGAGCTCGTGGTTAAAAAACAACAGCCACATGGGTCGATTTTACAGGTTAAGCAAGGCTTGCCGAAGTTGGTCTGTGGTTGGGTGACCGCATCTTATCATACCGAGTTTCCACCATGCCTCGGAAAGGACGTTAAGTAAGCCATTGGGCCCGGGCCACTGTCGTTTGTAGATCTTTGGCAGTCGTCATGGATTGTCAGAAGCCAGTCAATCTGACTCCGCCATTACCATTACCATGAAGTATCGTGTTACCCAGATAATGGGTTGCCAGGGTCTTGTAGGCAGCCGCTCTTCGTATAATACTGGTATTCAGCTGAATCCAGTTTGACAGAAAGCCGACCCCAATACCGTTGAGAAAAAGCTAGACAGATGATGATAACTTTATTGCCGTAATTTAGTTTTGTCAAAAAAATTATTAGCCTTAGTATTCGTTTCTGCGGCCCTCTAATCTATAAAGTCACTTTTATTGACCTGCGATCGTATATGGCTTGTACTGCCCTGCATATATGATTATCGCAAAAACAGTAACGTAATAACCGTCTCCAAGATCCCTATATCTCTGCACTAGAATGCATCAAAATCGGTTTTACGATTTAGATGTGGAACTAAACAACTATACACTCAAAACCTTATTGCACAGTATCAGATATAGTCCCAACAAGAAAAATCACGGAGACAAAATGAGCAATGCGAATTAAACTGCTCCCAAGTCGGCAATTTTTCATTTTAATCTGTAGCGTACGAATAATATACAAAAGAGATTATTCTTCTCAAATAAAATAAATAACCCGGGGTAGTGAGTGTAATTAAATTATTATATAAGTCACAGCCATGCGACAATGGCTCTAGGTCAAGGCCCAAGAATCTTGAACGTGGAGTATATTATAAACGATCATATTTTTTATAATTTACGAGAGCAAGGCCTCAAACAGCTGTGCTCGGAGAAATGGACTCATAAATCCACTGAAAGAAATTATGTTTTGATTTAAATTTATATTTTTCATTTTTCATCAAGACAATACTGAGAGTAGGGCCGAGACGTTCATGACGCAAAATTGTTTGGTATTTTTTGTGACTCGCATTATCCATTATTTTTTGCCAGTTTTAAATGTAAGTAATGTCATGTCAGTATGAAAAATCGAATAGACTATAATAACAACATTTTTTGAAGCTCCGAGTCGATCCCAATTTATTACTGTTGTTAACAAGTTGATACATTTGACCGTGCATAATGTCTGGGCAATTATTTAGCAAGTCACAAGTTTTGCGAGCAAAATTCTGAAAGTATATTTTTTTTTTTCATCTGTGTTTGTTAAGAGGCTTTTACCTTACAAAGCTACGTCAGCCTCATCATATCCTAATCTAACTAATTATTTTACGTAATTATAATATTAATAAATATATTATTGCGTAAGCAAGGGAGATGATGATGCAGCAACCATTTCATAAATCATGTCAGAGTTGAGCTACACGACTACTGACAAATGCTTGCACTGAATGGACAGGTTCACTCAAATCTGCGTGGTACTTCCTTCTGAAGACCATCTCAGACACTAATCCACCTGGAGTTTAAGTACATGAAAAACTGTAAGTGTGAGGACTACGTAGGTCGTTATTTTTTAAGATTAATTTCATGACTGTCTGGTGGGTTGAGTACATTTTGTGGCCTACCAAAATGTCCTTACTTTGGTATTGTTCTTTGAATGATTGAGCTCCTCAAAGTTCTGAGTCTAGATGCATCATAACTGACAAATGCTTGCACTGTCTGGACAGGTCCACTCAAACCTGCGTGGTACTTTCCTCAAAAGGCCACCAGACGTGAACCTACGTGGTTTTCATATATTGTTCAAGTTTTTCTGGAATTCTAAAGAGACTATGACCTCTAAGTTGGTTTCGGTGTTTCTTCTCAGGGTAGTCAGCCAGGAAACATCGGCCTCATCTAGAATAATATAACTAAAAATATTGACGTGTAAAAGAGTTACGTGTCACCTATTCGCAATATAACAATGATTTACTGATAAATAAGTTTCGCTTTTCACGAATTAGGGGTAGCTAATATTCCAATGAAAGCCCCAACATCATATAGATTCACTTTTAACTCCCGCATCACTGTCTCCTTCTCTCTTTTGTTCTTTTTGCATTCTACCAGCAGATGTTAGACATCTTCGACTTTGTTACAGACTTGGCAATGAGGGGAATCGACGTTTTTCATAAGGTGTCAAAATTTCCTGGATGGAAAATGACCTCTTTGTATTACTTTCAGCGAACCAAGGAATACGAGGAGGCTCACTTATTCTTATACCATATGCCTTTTTCTTTAGACTTCTTGTCAAAGTACTCTTTGAAACGACTGTAGCATAAGTTCTTGTAATATCTAAGCGTTTCTGTGTAGAACGGAGCGATGTCAATTTCCAATAAAAGCAAGAAATGCTTATGTTGGAAAAACAAAGACTGGTGCGACGTTCTCCGAAATTTACTTCTGTCGTCTCCTGGGAAGCAACGCTTTAAGATATGTCGCGTACCGTCTACTTGGTATTCACACAATAAAAATGATAATACATCGCGATGTGTGTTTTAGTAAGTTCCCTGAGTCTCCCCTAAGTGTAGGATTTTCGTGAAAAGAGAAAATGTTAGTATACTATTCTTAGAACATAATGTTTATGGCCTGAATAGTAGTGAGTGAAAATATTTATGATCGAGTTGGGTAGTTGTTTTTACAAAACTGTAATATTTCAGAAGTTGTTTACGTATTATAACAAAAAAAAGTGATTAGGTTGCTTCTAGGCAAGTAAGCTCCATCGTTGACCACATTATTGACATCAGGTGAGATAGTGGTCAAACGAGAGTCTATCCTATTATCAAGTGTACATTGTCCAAACAAATGAAACATATAGGTCGACCGGACTTAAAAATTCAAGCATTCAAATTCAAGTCACATCACTGTCAAAAACTTTCTAAAATGTTCTTACATTTTTAGCATGTTTTTGACAGTGTGAATTTAAAAGACTGTTTGACAGTTTGCGACTACCATGCGAAAGCAAAAATACGAGACATTTTGTTTAGAAAGAACTACATATAAAAAATCGACACCTCTCAAATTAAAACGATTCAAACCTCGTCCCGAACGTTTTGGGACTTCACATTCCGACTGCTACGTCGCATGTAAGCCAGGATTTACAAAGTAATGGCGGTCCCGGTTCCAGGAAACTCCTCCGACTTACAGACCGCAGTCGATTGCAGTGCAGACTTACTGTAAGTCCAATTTAGGAGCCGATCGGATCCGACGAACGATTCGTACTCGCGAACTATTGCTCGGTAAAAAGTGTGTGTAACTTGATTTGGTGGTAAGGCTTATTTACAGCTTTGAGGCTTTGAATTGGTAAATGGTGGTCTCTAACGATTTCACGCTGAAAACAAAGAATTTGAACTAAACTACCAGTTTTGTTCAAGAACTTTGTAAGCACAATAATGGAATTGAATTTCGGCTTCTGGTTTTAGCTACTTCTGAGTGTAACCCAAATGGTGTAATGTTTTGAAGCAATTTAACAAGGAACTTTATTTTTTTAGAATTGATACGCTCTCGTTTGACCAAAATCTCACCTGACGAAAAGTTATAATGTGGTCGACGATGGTATGGCGTTGCCTAGCAGTAACCAATTCACTCGAGCCTTAACTCCCAGGTTGTAGCTAACAGGAAACAAATCCTCTGGTAGGGAAAGCTGCAGTTTTTTGCAAAGAACTATCAAATATTCGAAAGGATTTCTGTTAAGTATAAAACCCGTTTTTTGATTAAGAGTAACATTCGCCGCTATAATTTAATTAAAATGGAAAAATCGACTACAAACCCTGTCAGCTACCCTTAGGATAAATAAAATAAAACTCTCTCATCACTTCCATACCCCTTTCTAGCCAACCCCATGCATGTAACAAGCCCGTGCTCAGTATCAGGCATGCGTCGGACAGGCGACAAGGCGACACGGGCGCGGCGTGTGGGCGACAAACAAACACGTCACAACACGTCGCGTGGGCAAACACCGGCTTGACGTGACGGCCACAAATGGCGGCTGGTTTTGACGTAGACTTGATGTGAGTTCGTCTGTTAGTAGATTTTAGTGAAACGTCTTAGGCTTGTCTGATGTTTTTTCTGGTGTTTGTATTTATTAGAAAATATGAAAAAAAAAAAACAACTAAGAAGAACTAACTAGTCCTATTTAGAGAACAACTTTTAACACTAGTCGGAAAATTGCATATTGGGTGGAGTAGTACCTCAAAACTTAGATACTCTGAGTGAGTTCATGACGCTTGTTGTTGTATACCTACTCGCTCAGTTAGTTCCCAAATAAAACGTAAAGTGCTGTAGTTGCTATTTTCACAGGCCAATCTATCGCGGTGTCAAATAGCTGAAAAAACAATTGACTAACTAAACCCTCTACACAAAACACATGGCCAGTATCACAGTGCATTGTCAAACGGTGACAGAATTATTTACAGCGAGATTGCTGCATCGATGGTGCAATCTTCGGGATTAGCCGGTCGCAGCGAGTTATGGACGCTAAACAACGTAATGTATCGGCTAGTTACTATTTATTGCCTTTATCCTATTGCCTGAGCGTTGCTCGCAATGTATATGGGGCTTTCCGAGATTTGTTTCATTGGCAAGCTTTATAACTGTTGCTTGCAGGAATCTACGTCTTTTCTATTCTTTTATTTTTTGTTTAGATCTTTATATGAAAATTTCGTACTTTTTCCAAGTATGGTATATGGCGCATTTGTATAATACAGTCACTTATGCACTTATTTATTAATTATTATTATAACTAGGTTTATAACAGCCGCTTTTCCCGCGTCAACTATAAAAATGCTACCAATTTATAATACTCCATTAACATACTCTCAGGATCTAAAGCGTATGTGCTATTACGAACGATTATACTATTTCTTTCATCCAGATCTGCTCAGCCGTTCTGACGAGTAATAAATATCCATATGTCCATGCAAACTTTCGCTTTTATAATAAAAGTAAGAAGTAAAATATATCACAATAACACCTGGAACCAACAAATTATGTTTGAAGTGTAAAAAGTCAAGTAACTATTTTCGAGAGTACAATAAAAGTTATTCTCTACAGTATAATTATATTGTTATCATAAAATTAGGTATGTTTGTGTAAAAGTTGTGGATAATTATTTTTGATAAACAATAATAGTACATTGATGTCCTAGGTTTGAAAACAACTTATTTAGTCACAAGACGGCGTTTAAACTTCAATAGTTTGAGAGACTAATAAGTCTTTCAAACGAGGTGAACACTAAGCTTTTCATTAAGAATAAACGGAAAGTAAAAATAAAAACACGAATGAACCAAAGAAAAAGTTCATCTGAATCTGGTGAACTCTTCGTGTTAATACAAGTGTGCTATACGAGTATATTCAACTCGGAAAACAAATTAAGATCGGATTGCCGCTTTCCACCCATTTTTTTTCTTTGACCAGCCGTAACATTTTCCATCATTGTTTTTTTATGATGTGGTTGTCAGTTGAAAACGATTCTCCCTAGGGCTGAACAAATGCAATTTCAGGCCTACTTTCCGAGTATGAGTAAAGAAAAGTCTATTTAGAGTATCCATCATGATTTTTACTATACTTCAGAGAATCTAATACTCTTCAAGTATAGATAAGCCAAGTGCAATAATATTACTTTTCTAAGTAAACAGCGAGTCTAGATATCGATTGCACCTAACTTCAGCTTGATCGCAAACAAGAGCAGTTGAGTTGTTTATTCTGTTGTAAGTTCCTGGGATCCTGGGTATAATAATGGTGCTATTAAAAGATGACCTAGATTATCACAGTCTTCGACTTACGGGAAACAATTTATAACTTTGTTTGAGCAGGGATGAGAGCGAATGCTTTTGACGGGGTGAGAGGTAGAGAAGAAATGGAAGAAAGATTAAAATTATATTGATTGTTGGTCGTTAGTGCAACAAATTTATTGTTATCCTTCCTTCAAGTGTTCCGTTGTTCAAGCACGAGTTCCAAGATTAGAATATAATAATTATAAATACTTTTTTGAACACCAAACGCAGTTAGAGGAGTGCACAAACTTTATTTTATTTTATTTGTGATGTGTTTGCTATTGACTCTAGTCTGGGTCAGAGATGACAGAGACAATGTTTAAGATGGAGTGAGCATACCCAGAAGGAGCCTCTTTACTCTTACTTTGAAAATATTAGGGTTGTAAACATTCGGAAACACAGACGCAGGCAGAGAGTTCCACTCCTTTGCTGTGCGCATTATGAAAGACGCTTGGAAACGCTTAGTGCTAATTGGAGGAATAGCAACAAGGTAGGGATGGTAAGTCGCAGTGCGTCTGGATGTCCGATGGTATTAGAGGCCTGGTGTGATGAGGTCGTGGAGTTCCTCGACACACTCTCCGAAGTACAATCTGTAGAAGACCGACAAGCAAGCAACCTTGCGGCGATGAGCCAAGCTAAGCAGCTTGGCATCTACCGTTTTACGTCGCCAATGAGCCTTTTAATTAGCTCTCTGTTCCAAACTTGCTGTTATAGGTACAGAGGCGCTCGTTCTGTCAAGGGATTATAAGGATGGTTCATAGGATTGGAAGAAACTTTTAGTGGATACTCTGCGTTTGCGTGACTAGCAATGTTTGTGTTGCTCTTTACTTTTTAGTGTTTTTTTTTTGTAAAAAGTTTTTTTATTTTTCACTTTTTAGTTACCCCACACCTAACAACACCACTGCAAAATCGCAGAAAAGCAAAATACGCAATTTCGATTACTTGGATGCCATAAAACTATCATTTAAGTAGACGAATTTCAGCTATTTCGATTTAAAATCCAAAGTTCGTAACCGATTTTCATAAACTTTAAATGGGACCAATCTGCAAGTATATCCTTCTAAATAAAACAAGAATTTTTCAAATCGGTTAATAATTGTCGGAGTTATGAGGTAAAAACAACAAAACATAAAAAAAAACATACAACCGAATTGATAACCTCCTCCTTTTTGGGAAGTCGGTTAAAAACAGGTACCATTAGCCATTAGCTATGTAACTTACAATGGTTTGCTTCTTGTCTCTTCCTGTCATGTTTTATGATTATTATTCTAGTCTCCTTACTTATGTTTTTGTAATTAAAGATTGTGTCTACACTGTTTCTCTAAGCTAAGTAATCTGTGGAAACGTCGTGGATTGTACATTAGGCTAATTTTAATTTGTTAATTTTTCTGTAAAATACATTGTACAAATGTTTGTTTTCTCTAAATAATTAAATAAATTGGTTGTTGTGGTGAGGTTACCGTCCAGCAGTGGACGTCTCTCGGCTGAAATGGTGATGGATGATGAGCCCCGAGCTTGAAAGTCTGTGGGTGCCTCGTTAGACTTGCGTTTGATCTGTTCCCGGATGTGTCGGGTTTCCATCCTATCGAAATTATGTTATTACGCACAAAATATTTTGCCCTCTATAATTTCTTGAGTATTGGCTAATTACAGTTGAGATACCAATCTCAACTGTAATTAGACCGAGACCAAAATTCGTTTGAACGGTTATTTGTTATCCTTCAACACAATAAACAAGGAAGTTTCAAACGGAACCAAATCACGTTCTCAACCACAAATTGACAAAGTAAACTTAAAAATCTTCTTTTGGTCTTTCCTCACTTTGAAATTATCTCTAGTCCACAAGAACCACAAAACATAGCAAAGTATTATCAAAGCAATCTTATATCAGAATCGAGTTGACACCAGAATAAAAGGTCTTGACAAATTGAATTCGAACGCAAGGTTATAGAAAGGGCAAACAGTGGTCCCAAACTAGCAAAATTATCCGTGTTTACCTGTCCCCACACCTTTGATCCGCTATCAAACGTTTATGAACCCACCGTATAATACACGGCCAGTTTATTATTTTATAAATTCGCTTGCACAAAGGTCCGAGTCGAACCCAATTTACGCCTCGTGGCACATAAAGGGGGCTGGAGAACCCACTTTGGTGTGCTCCTTCGAAAATGATGCTTTGCCACTTATTTTTGATGCTATAAGGGTGGTTTTCGTTTGGTTTTGGATGCGTAGGATTGTATAGATAGTGTGGTAGTATTGCGACGTCCTGAAGACGACAAGATCACGCCTCGACTTCGTTAACTTCTATTTATTGATTTCGCTCCAAGATGTTTATAGTTCGCTTCTGGTAAAAGATTTGTGGCTCGAATATCCAGTGTTACACTATTTCTGTAAGTGGGCGACGATGGAGAAATGAAACGATAAATATGGAAGGTATTTACTGGGGGTTGCCTTTGGCGATTTAAATAGATTCGATGTTTGGTTTCATGGCAAACGTTGCTGTAGGTAATCAGAGGGCCTAGCTCGAATGTTTTTGACTTAAATTAATATTTTATACTTTATTACTCTTTTCTAATATTATATTTATTACTAGCTTCTGCCAGCGGCTTCGCCCGCGTAGTCCCTAGGGAACGTATTCCCGGGATGAAAAGTAGCTTATGTGCTATTCCAGACTATAATCTATCTTTGTTCTAAATTTCATTAAGATCCGTTAAGCCGTTCTGGCGTGATTGAGTAACAAACAACCAAACTTTCACATTTATAATATTACTCGTTTGGTGTAAAGCGAAATTATAATCATCTTCCCCTCGACATTATAATTATTAAAGGATATTGCAAACTGTCGTAAGCCGTTTTCCGAAGCTACTCGCTAGCCTAGCCTAGCGCTAGCGCTAGGCGCCAAGCTAGCCGCCTGCCTGTGCGTTCGCGACCACAAAAATGACAAAAATAATCCTAATAGCATGATTCAGTATATTCCGATTTCTATGATTCTTTTTTTATGGAATAGTTAATAATGTTAACTTTTATTAATGTTAATTAGGGACGACTGAGAGTTTTATAAACGTAAGAGTAGACAAATACAATCAGAAAGCATCGAACTGCTAAGCTATCGGGAGTTACACGTGTTATTGTTCGTCAATCATAAAAGATAGACATATGCTGTCGTTGGATATTTTTTATATAATTTTAAGGAAAACATTTCCGTCATACATGATTTCTGTGTAGCTTTCACCATTAAGGTTGCACACGCGACGGAAGCTTAAAAAATGGAGTAACTTCTCCCGTTTTCCCAACATTTCTCTTCACTGCTCTGCTCCTATTGATTGTAGCGTGATGAAAAGTATACTTTAACCTGCTCAGGAGTATGAATAATATTTGTACCAAGTTTCACTAAAATCCGTCGAGTCGTTTTTGTTTCTATAACGGTTATACAGACAGACAGACAGACAGACAGACAGACAGACAGACAGACAGACAGACAGACAGACCGACAGACAGACAGACAAAAATTGCACTGATTGCATTTTTGGCATCAGTATCGATCCCTAATCACCCCCTGATAGTTATTTTGGAAATATATTTCATGTACAGAATTTACCTCTCTACAGATTTATTATAAGTATAGATATAGATAGAAGATGAATTGGATACTATTTTTTATTGACATAAATTGTGGACCTATTTCGCATTAAATTAAATTAACCAATATACTAAAGGGTTTTAGT